>CM034536.1:13307951-13452387 GCA_020002185.1 Paraescarpia echinospica | reverse complement strand
GTGGAGGAATGGGTGGGAACGGGTGTCTGGCAAGTGGTGGAGGAATGGATGGGAGCGGGTGTCTGGCAAGTTGTGGAGGAATGGGTGGGAACGGGTGTCTGGCAAGTGGTGGAGGAATGGGTGGGAGCGGGTGTCTGGCAAGTGGTGGAGGAATGGGTGGGAGCGGGCGTCTGGCAAGTTGTGGAGGAATGGGTGGGAACGGGCGTCTGGCAAGTTGTGGAGGAATGGGTGGGAACGGGTGTCTGGCAAGTGGTGGAGGAATGGATGGGAGCGGGTGTCTGGCAAGTTGTGGAGGAATGGGTGGGAACGGGCGTCTGGCAAGTGGTGGAGGAATGGGTGGGAGGAGCGGGTGTCCTGGCTTAGAGGTGGTGGGAATGGATGGGGAGCGGGTGTCTGGCAGAGATGGGTGGGAGGAATAAGGTGGGAGCGGGTGTCTGGCAAGTGGTGGAGGGAATGGATGGGGCAGGTGTCCTTGATGGTCGATGAATGGCGGTGGGAGCAGGCGTCTGGCAGAGTGTGGTGGAGGGAATGGATGAAGAGGCGAGGTGTCTGGCAGAGGTGGTGGAGATGGATGGGAGCGGGTGAATGCAGCAGAGTGATGGAAGAATGGATGGGAGCGGGTGTCTGGCAAGTGGTGGAGGAATGGGTGGGAACGGGCGTCTGGCAAGTGGTGGAGGAATGGATGGGAGCGGGTGTCTGGCAAGTGGTGGAGGAATGGATGGGAGCGGGTGTCTGGCAAGTGGTGGAGGAATGGATGGGAGCGGGTGTCTGGCAAGTGGTGGAGGAATGGGTGGGAACGGGCGTCTGGCAAGTGGTGGAGGAATGGATGGGAGCGGGTGTCTGGCAAGTTGTGGAGGAATGGGTGGGAACGGGCGTCTGGCAAGTGGTGGAGGAATGGGTGGGAACGGGTGTCTGGCAAGTGGTGGAGGAATGGGTGGGAACGGGCGTCTGGCAAGTTGTGGAGGAATGGGTGGGAACGGGTGTCTGGCAAGTGTTGAAGGAATGGGTGGAAGCGGGTGTCTGGCAAGTGGTGGAGGAATGGATGGGAGCGGGTGTCTGGCAAGTTGTGGAGGAATGGGTGGGAACGGGCGTCTGGCAAGTTGTGGAGGAATGGGTGGGAACGGGCGTTTGGCAAGTGATGGAAGAATGGATGGGAGCGGGTGTCTGGCAAGTGGTGGAGGAATGGGTGGGAACGGGCGTCTGGCAAGTGGTGGAGGAATGGATGGGAGCGGGTGTCTGGCAAGTGGTGGAGGAATGGATGGGAGCGGGTGTCTGGCAAGTGGTGGAGGAATGGGTGGGAACGGGCGTCAGGCAAGTAGTGGAGGAATGGGTGGGAGCGGGTGTGTGGCAAGTGGTGGAGGAATGGATGGGAGCGGGTGTCTGGCAAGTGGTGGAGGAATGGGTGGGAGCGGGTGTCTGGCAAGTGGTGGAGGAATGGATGGGAGCGGGTGTCTGGCAAGTGGTCGATGAATGGGTGGGAACGGGCGTCTGGCAAGTGGTGGAGGAATGGGTAGGAACGGGCGTCTGGCAAGTGGTGGAGGAATGGATGGGAGCGGGTGTCTGGCAAGTGGTGGAGGAATGGGTGGGAACGGGCGTCTGGCAAGTGGTGGAGGAATGGATGGGAGCGGGTGTCTGGCAAGTGGTGGAGGAATGGGTGGGAACGGGCGTCTGGCAAGTGGTGGAGGAATGGATGGGAGCGGGTGTCTGGCAAGTCGGGAGATTAGCAAACGAACGTGCTGTCTATAGACAAAAAATTCATAGGCGGATCCAAAGAGGCCTGAGGGAATCGTTACCCCTAGACCTTTGAAATTTGGCCGAGCTATGCCTGCCCTAGAGTGGCGTGTCGCCTATCGAATGTGCCCCCGTGACGTAGGTCCTACTATCCCTAGACGTTCTGAAATTATGAACGTCGCCGCGAAAAATTCCAACAGCACCCCTCCCCCGTCTTCCGATCCGGAGTCGTGCTGAATCTCCGGCTCAGCCCACTCAATATATATTTAATTGGTTCGACTGCCAGTGGTTTTTTGCGAGCCTCAAGGGGTGCAAATGGGGTTCCCCTGGACTACCCTCTCTGGATCCGCCCCTGAAATTAATCATTCATCTGCCAGAAATGACCAGTTTTACCACACTTAGTAGGCTATGCATTTTCCTAGAATGGTCGTAAAATAAATTGTGTTCACACATTTTTTTTTTTAATGATAATTTGGTTTGTATTCATATGTCATGCTACTGTCAGGTGCAAAATTTGCGTAGCTACTAAGTAAAAGGAGAACATTTCATTTACGCAACTACAAATATGTGTACCTATAGGGAGCTACATCAACTCCGCAACCACAATGAATTATATATAAACATTCTAACAAATTCAGTTATGCATCAACCTATGCTAATTAATAATATGGCGCCGAACCGGGGGGTGGGTGGGTTGGAATGATCCCTCAATATTTGAGGGGGCTGGAAATAGGATTATCCCCCAATATTTAATAATAATATAATAATAATATCATAATTGTGTTTATTTTTCCAACATAAGAACAATACACAAAGTGTGATACATCAAGAAATAATTATGTCAGAAGAAAGGGGTATACTGAAAAGAATTTTTTTATATTTGTATACCCCTGTGAATTATCTGCTTACAACAAATGACACAGATTACATAAATACACATTAATAATAGTAATGTTGTGATAATCGGTATTTTATATTGACTTGCAGCAGTTTTTTTAGCAGTGCACGTGTATTTTTTACATATATTAGTCGATAATGCACCGCAAACAAATGCATGAAATGTGGGCTTCATGGCAGTACTGGAAGGCTTTAACAGCATTTTACTCCATAAATTGATATATACTTTAACTTCACGTTTGTTCGAACACTTTGTCTCACATATATTGATACTGAACTCGGGATGGGTGTGAAGAAGACTGTTTTGTAAACAAAGACTGCAAATTGACAGGTATTAGTAAATTGTTATACGCTTTATACATAATTGACAATATTTTAAAATCTACTAGGTCTAGTAGGAAAGGGTTGAACATTTTCGTGTGTAATTTTTGTTGGTGGGGAGCTGGAGATAAGATTACCCCCCAGCATTTGTTGGTACAATTATTAGACGTTTTCCAGAGAGCTCGCCGGGAAGTGGGTTTTGTTGGCGAGTCTCAAGGGGGTGTTTACATTATTTTCCTATAATTCCGTTTTAAAACATTTCTCGTTTGAATTATCCAGCAATGTATCTCCGCTTCTTCGTGTAGGCCTGCATTTTTGTGTCATCACACATTTTGGAGTAATACTATCTGTTCTTTTTTATTTAATGTAATGCAGAACGCATTCGCCAGATGGCGCCACATTGCCCTTCTGCCTGTCACGCGCAAGCGCACTAGTAAACTACACAAAACGGCCATGGCTCAGTTTAAATTTTGGAGCGCTGTTTTCAAAAACGTATGCAGCCTGACCGCCAGAAACAATAATAGCCACAACGTCTTTATTATAAAGGTAAGCAGTAAGTAATTACACGGCATGACACGTACTGTTGCATATGAATACAATGACTGCGATAATAGGTTGGCTTTACACCGCAGTCAGCGAAGTTTGAAGGGAAATGTATCCCCGCCTTTCACCCCACCTTCTGTTTTACCGTGTAATCGCCCACAAGGAATGTAAACAAGTCTAACAACAGGGCATGTAAAGCATATTGGAAGCATCCGATTGTTTTCCTCAGTTGATGTCCGTCATTAGCTGAATGTGCAATCGTCCGTCGCTGCTGCCATAAATGTGTTCAGAGCATCGCGAATAAATGTATGCAATTAATCAGATGAAAAAGAAAGGCAAAAGCCTAGGCCCTGGCCTAGGCTAGGGAAGACATTTCAGATTGCTCAGCTCTGGCGCTGGTTGTCGCTGTACCATCGCCAGCCAGTATAACATTAACACTGATTGACCTCGTCGCCGTAGGTATGGACCCACTGGTCGAACTACACGTGTATCTGTATCTGTATTTTGACTGGCAAAATGTCCTATGGACACATCACGCCACTGTCTATGCATAATATTACTTTTTGGGCCCTTTTTGTAGCATTAAATGATTAATTAAAATAGGCCCTGTAGTGTAGGCTACAAATGTAGGCATACTATTTGGCGATCTTTTACTTTCTGACCTAACCATGAAAACGACCACCTACAGCCGCCAAACTTCTCCTCACATACATACACACACTACGTTACAAAAAAACAATTATTTTATATTCCTACAACGATCAAATTTCGCAAAACAAACTCAAGTAAAACTCGACTTCTACTGCGGCGATTATCCGCTGCTCTGCGGTTACCGTAAAATTTACATTGTGTCAAGCTTCACAGAAATTCTGTACAATGGCGCTGTCATTATTGTACACATGTTCGCGCGCGATATAAATATAATATATCGTTAATATATACGGACGTGTGTGTGCTAGTTATAATATTGGCATTGTTTCTGTTAAAAAGTAGCTTGATTAATTAAGGCATTATTATTATCATCAGTATGGTTTACAGGTAATGAAAGGTTTCTACTTAATGTAAAAAACATAAATAAGTCTTACAAATTGTGCATCATTTGTTCCAAACCTGCACTTTTAACGGTGACACAAAAAACTAGCTATAAATAAGGATTTGCGTCTTCTTAGTTCAGTTTGTCACATTAACTAATTACGGAAATGACTTTCCCAGCTTAGCAAAATTAAACAAAATGTTCACATAAACGAATATATATGAATCATCCAAAGTTTGAATGCCCCAAAAATTGTGTAATTTGTTGGAGCACCGACTCGTGCGTTGGTCATCAACCGAAAAAGAATTGACCTGCGGGAACACAATTATTGGCTATTCGTAAGACTTATTTTGTTTTTTACATTAAGTAGAACCCTTTCATTACCTGTAAACCATACTGATGATAATAATTATGCTTTAATTAATCGAGCAACTTTTTAACAGAAACAATGCCAATATTATAAATATCACACACACACTCACGCACCCGTGTATATTATATTTATATCGCGCACGAACATGTGTACACAGCGTTCGAAATAGCACTTGTCCGTTTGTCCGGGACAAGTGATTTTTGGCCCGGACAAGTAAAATGACTCTACATGGTTATCTGGTGGACAAGTGAAAATTTACAGTAAATAGTGACGCGTGCAACATTGCAAAATTTTTATTTAAGGAAATTCAAACGTAAATGAAGTTCGCTAGCAATCGTGCGCGTTGCAATTTTTTTGGTGTGTCGGCGTCTTGTCATTCCACCGCCAATGTGTTGTACGTCAGTGTTCGACCGAGTTTAGTGCCTGCATTAACAGGGTCATGCGCTGAGCGCACCGACCTAGCTCTGTCATACGCGTAGAACAGACTCCGCATCAGCCATTGTTGATCGAGGCTGCATTTCACACAATCGTAAATCATTCAGTTTGGCCGACGTACAACTTGCTTCCGCTCACGGATCATATTTGATGAACTTTGGAAATAGTAGACTTTGTATCACTACCTGTTATTTGAATAATTATATAGTTTTAACCATTATTACGCCTAACCCACGTGGACTCGGCAGTCTTCCAAGACCAAGTCATCGAACTGTCGTTACGACGTTAGCCGATCCAGATCGGTGACAATTTTCAAAACTTATAACTGGCTCTCCGGTAAATCTATAGTGCTGGTTGATAAACGGAATATTAATGACATTTCATAAATGTTGTTGTATCTATGTTATGTAACATATATTAACCATAAATTGCGAGTTTTTGAAACCGAATTATGCAAGACGTGCGGCCGGGGACGGTGCGCCAACCGCCGTTGACATGTTGGCTTCCGCCAACTACGGCGGTCTGCGCGCGGCAGCAACGTTACGACAACTAAATCTATAAATTATATTCCGCCTGGTAAATGTAATTCGGGCACCGTTAAAACTGTTTTGTCATCATTGAAATGGTAATATAACATTTAGGAAAATTATGCGTTTGTTTGCTGATGATCAATTGAATATTATCTTCGTTCGTAAAATACAGAACTATGTTAATATTGAAGTTCACAGAGATTAAAAAAAATATTCTCATATTAGGTCTATATAGTTTATTATGATTTTTTGACAACATCTCCTGACTTTGCATTGGTCGTGTTCCTGGTTGAGTGGCGTCTTCAATGACAAACTGATGCAACAATTTTACAGCAGTGTTACATGTTATATATATATATATATATACATACCATATTAAACATAAACAGTTTTTGCAACATTATAAAACGAAAATAGCAAGGAAAACTATTGTCTAATTCCTATTATCGTAATAATTATTTGTTATTAATAAAAGCGTTCATATCAGCATCACTAAAATATTGGTAAACATGTAACGTGTCTACTTTTAACATTTGTGATGAACAATAATGGACCAGAAAATAGTTGCAAATATAATTTAGCAATTTGCAGATTAAATCAAATTGTGTCGTTAATCACAAGTCACTCAGATGTACATGCAACGAAACAGCAGGAACATTGTGTTGTTGTCATAAAAATAAGATTTTTTTTCCGAAGCTTTGATTCCCCTTCACAACCACTCGAACAAAATTTTGGCGGACAAAGTAGATTTCAAAACTTACTTGTCCAGCGGACAAGTAAATATTCTGGCTTATTTCTATCGCTGGTACAGTAATGACAGCACCATTGTACGGAATTTCTGTGAAGCTCGACACAATGTCAATTTTATGGTAACGGCGGAGCAACGGATAGTCGCCGTCGTAGAAGTCGAGTTTTACTTGAGTTTGTTTTGCAAAATTTGATCGTTGTAGGAATGTAAAATAGTTGTTGTTGTAACGTAGTGTGTGTATATGTATGTAAGATATGTGAGGAGAAATTTGGCGATTGTAGGTAGTCGTTTTCATGGTTAGGTCAGAAAGTAAAAGATCGCCTACTATTTTACTTGACTCGATCATAACTGGGGCGATCTTTTATTTTCTGACCTAACCATGAAAACGACCACCACGACCAAAAAAATATAGTTTAATCAATATAATCAGAGAAAATTGATGAAATGTCACGGTCATGCTTTTTTACATAGAAAACTGTGTGTATGTGTAAATATATATTTCTGTTCCAAACCTGTTGCATCATTATGTCCGACCATGGATCCCATACATATATGCCAAAAAAAGAAGTGTATTTTTAGCATGACGACAGTGTTTTCTTTATCATATTAAGATACGTATACCAATACCTCCTAGTTTCATTCAAATGTGTGCAATGCAAGTTATAACATATGCCCTTTTATAGGCTGCAAACAATTTTATAGACTGACTAAAATAAAATATTACAATAGGTCTGTCTACCCTATTTTTTGCAATAAAATATTAAATAAATAAGTTTCTCCTACCTACCTTATTTTAAAAATCAACGTTATAGGAAACACAACTACTTTTTTTGCCTAATGGCTGTTGTGGACAGTTTTATGTTTTTACGCATTTTATAAGGCCTGCGTGATCTTCGTTATTTCACAGTGGAACATAATTTTTTTGCATTTTGAGTGTCAGAATCCATGTGAATTAATCAATCTTAGCTCCAAATAGTGTTTCTGTTATAATCACTTCCATATTTAGAAAATATGGTTACAATTTTATCTTCTTTTTATGTATTTCACATGCAAACGTCCGACACCAAACAAATGTACACCTGACACCAAACATTTTCTTGTCTATTTTTCTATATGGGCAAGAACACAAAAATGGGACATCTGAAAATTCAAATACATAATATTGATTCAAAATGCTTAGATTCTGAAGGAGGAGGTAACTGTGTATAACTGCTATCGAAGCCGTGATGACATTCCTCACGGTCAAGAGATGGCAACATGAAATTAACCTCAAAGGTAGTACGTAACATGGACCTGATTAGATTTAACTTGAGAACCAGCAAGATTCATGTATTAGATATGCAGGAAATGTGTTCTATTCCATAAAAGTTAACATGGACACAAATTTCAGTTTGGTATGTCGTCACTGCCAGAGGTAGGTGGGAACCAGTTAGAATCTAATAGAGCCTTATAGCTAAACTAAATTTCTGGCAAGGTGATATCCTGCTGCACCATACAGAATAGGCTTAGAGTAGTATGTAACATGGACTAACATGTATGAAAAGGTAGTACATAGTAGTGTCACATGGACATTTTTGTAAGAATGGTTTTAATACCTCAAATTTTGATTAAGAATATCAGAACAGACCTTCTGTGCTGGACCAATTGGAGTGGGAAGATTGTATGGAGCAGCAGAAAAAACTTCACTAATTGAAAAAAAAAATCACCAGTTGATACATTATCCCAGCAACACAGACAGACATAGGTGGAGATCTTGAAACGGAAGAAAGAACTCAACATTTATCTTTATGAAAAAATGCTGTATTTATTGTAAGGTACAGAGATCCTAGATGCTTTGGCTGCATACAGGAATCAACAAAACACGGTCTGAGGCTTTCCTATCTGTTTGATGTTTAGATGTACAAATGAAACCGATAGTGAAGCCTAGATCCTTTAGGCACTGGGATCGGCTGCCCCAGCTGTCGGGCAATGTCATCTCCAAGAATTTCATGAGAGTATTCGGTGGCACAGAAAAGACCTTGCGGTCCCACTTCAAAGTACCGCACTCCCAGCGGTTCTGTATGCACGATCTGAAACAAGTTACTCCAGTGTTAGTATACTATAATACATGTATGACTTGTAGGTATTGGTTAGCAATACCACTGGGGCCGGCATACTTGCTGTTTGTATGATGTATACAATGTATGTAAATGAATAAAACTAAAATTTAATTAAGTTGGCCTATTTTAATCTACACTTGTCTTGCATTGTTGCTTTGCATAGAAGGGTGTATGTGTCAGTGGCGCGTACTATACTATTAGTAAGTATTTGTAAAAGTAAACTTGTAATGATCAGGCATGGAGTAATAGTATTATGTGATAGTAACAATTACAAATATTGAAGTCATAGTAATAGGTTGAACCAAAATACAATGTAATAGTAGTTGCTTCAAGTGTAATAGTAATAGGAAGGAAACTAAGTAATAGTAATATATTACATTGCAATGTAATTGACCCCAGTCCTCGTAATGATTCTGCTAAAATTAAGGTATGTATGTTAAAATAAAGGCAGGATTGTGCATTACCTTATTGGGAATACCATTGTGAGTATCAGTGATTGGTAAATTAACTCTAACTAATATATGTTAACTTAACAATAATGTAAGAAGCAGTAAATGCCTACATAAGACAAACAGTAGATTGAGTAGAGTGAGTAGTGCAATTAAATAGTCTTAAATAAAAAAATAAACAAACTCCAAACAAATAGTGCATGATAAAGTGGGAGAACAACTAGGAAATGTGTCATCGCAGCTGAAGAATATCGCTACATGGCTGAAGGTAACGAAGACACAGAGCAAAGACAGTTGGGGGTGGTCCAGTGACATACTTCATCAGCGCCTGATGTTGGTAGGTAATGACCAATGTCGTTGGCAAAAGGAGATGGAATGCTGTTCAAATTATGTATTATTGAGATAAAACATCACCTACAAGGCATGGATAATTTCTAATCAGTTATTTAGGATTATTCCTGAAAAAAGTCAAAATAACGAAAATGTCCCAGTTGTAAACGTCTGATCCAGCAGTTATGCAACACATGAACACGCAGAACGTCGGGGCCGAATCAAGTCCACAAATTTATATATTTTACAAAGAAATAATGGCTACATTTTATCTAAACACAGTGAACAATGTTTTAAACATTCTGGGTGCGTGCGTGATGAGACAATTTGGCCGAGGGGATACGTAACATTTTCAAAAAATCGGACAGAAAATTAAAAACGTGCCTGCAGATTTTCCGGCGTCCATGTTGTCATAGATGGGCTCTCGTTGCCATAAATAATAATAATAAATAACTTCTTATGCGCCAATATCCTCAGACAATCCGAGCTCAGTGTCGCACCAAAACCAAAGGATTAAGCATTCTCGTACTCGTGTGATAGGCGAAAGTCGTCAACAAATGGATGGATGTGCTAGGAAGCTAGGGAGGATAGGCGATATTGAAAAGATAGGTTTTGAGGTGACGACAAAATGTAACAATATTTTCTGCTAATTTAACATTAACAGGAAGCGAATTCCATATAGTTGGCACGGCAACTGAAAAAGCTCGATTTCCAGCCTTTGTCTTAACTCTAGGAACAGATAGCAACTTCGAACTAGACGACCGAAGTTGTCTGGCTTGTCTAGCCGGTGTGAGCATTGAGTGTAAATAACTAGGTTATTTGGATGAAAGGGCTTGGTAGGTGATTGTGCAGATCTTAAACATAATGCGATATCGCACGGGGAGCCAATGCAGTGATTTTAGAAGTGGCACTGAGCGGGAGAATCGAGGAGATTGTGTGACTACCCTTGCTAAACAATTTTGGACGCGTTGTAGTTTTGCAATATCCTTGATAGCAATAATATGAAGGAGGTAATTGCAATAATCTAATCTGCTGCTAACAAGAGCTGTTGTGATAGTCTTAGCGACAGAAAGCAACATGTCAGCGAATGCGGCGAAGATCTTAATAAAACGTTGCCGAGTGCTGGAAACAACTAGAACTAGAACATCATTGTGTACTTTTAGGAGAGCAGTCTCTATAGAATGAAATTGTTTGTATGCTGATTGGAGCACACTGGATAAACAAGTTGAGCTGATATGACACTTTAGACGGCTTGCTACGACTTTCTCAAGTATCTTAGAAATAAAGCTAAGATTAGAAATTGGCCTATAATTTTTGAAATCATTTTTTGGCAGAGAAGTCTTCTTGAGAACAGGATTTACATGTGCGTGTTTAAAATCATCTGGGAATTTACCCGAACTCAGTGATAAATTTATGATATTCGTTATTGTACCAAGTAAAGAGTCAAGACATGCTTTTAGTAGTATGGTTGATAATGGATCGAGATCGCATGACTTATTTGGGGAGGACATTATTATTGTCCTCACTTCATCAACTGTGGCTGGCTCAAACAATACAAGTGGAGAATTTACTTGTGGGGAGTCCACATTTACAGTATTTAAAGTGTGACATGGAAAAGCAGAACGTGTAAGACTTATTTTATCTTTGAAATGACTAGAAAACGAGTCACACAGAGATTTGACTGACACATGACTAGGTAGAGATGGAGGCGTCCGTCTGTGTAAAATATGATTTATGCAGTTCCATAGCTGACGTGGGTTATCAGAGTTACTCGAGACCATGTTTGTGTAATAATTTGATTTAGCTTTGGCCATTTGTCTGTTGCAGTAGTGGCACTGTTTAGAATATCGTGATCTGTCCAAAGGCGAGCGTGATTTGCGCCATACACGTTCAAGATAGCGCCGGCGCTTTTTAGATTGTAGAATTTCAGGAGTCATCAATGGAGCATGTGGCTTTTGGGAAACAGATTTAGATCTCGGGGGAGCATGTTTATTAAGTAAATCTTTGAGTACTTGACAGTACTGTCGACACAGATCTGACAGATGTTCTTTGGGGTTACTGGTGAGGTCGGATTTAAGGATGTCTGTCATTAATGCAGCAATGTCAGTCTTATGGATCGGTCGGTAAAACACATTGTGTTTGGATTCTACAGGAATTCTAGGAACTTTGAGATCAGCAATGACAGTGTGGTGGTCTGATAAACCATCTGAAGCAGTAGGTGTCTGAATATTGTTACAATCTGAACGGGTGATTAAGAGATCGAGCCAGTGGCCATGTATGTGTGTTGAGAAGGTAACATGTTGTTTCATGTCATAGGATGCCAGAATGTCATTAAATGTACTTGTTGTTGATGAAGGTGTGTCCAGATGAAGATTAAAATCACCGTGTATATAAAATTCTGAATAAATAATTGCCAGATTTTCAAGTAGATCCTGGAATTCTTCAAAGAAATGGGCAGGGTGTCCTGGAGGGCGATAAATGCACACGAAATAAGCAGAGAAAGATGAATCGGAAATTTTTGCACAGATGGCCTCAAAGCTGGAGTAATCAGGGTTTGAATGCAAATTAACTTTGAACTGTTTTGAGACGAGAAATCCAACACCACCACCTCGCCCAACTGAACATGGGCGATGATGGAAGGTGAAACTGGAAGGAGAAATGTCAGCAATGCATGCAGCTGTGTCATGTGGTCTGAGCCAGGTTTCAGTGACTGCAAGGATGTCTATTGTCTTGGAAGTTAAAGGAAATAAAAATAAAGCATTAGCTAAAATCCTTTTTTCATGTGTACACAGTTTAAACTTGTATGTGACATTTGACAACACTAAAAAAATACAGAAAAATACATTTGTAGCATAAATTCGATTTTAAACCCGTCTGTGTAGCGATTCCCGCGGAAAATAAAATTTAATGAGCTAGGCGATCACGTGGTATCGGGACGTCACTTATGACCCATACTCGCATCAGGCTGACCCTTTCCATGCATTCAGAGCATGTTTACAAGTATAGCTTTTGGGTCGAAACGAGCATCAGAACGAGTTATTGTGCAATATTCCGATGAAATACAAACACTAGTCATCATAGAGGAACAAGCAGTTATCTTACCGTTCCACAAGAATCAAATTTTATTCAAAACAATGCATGCGAATGTGCCTACAAGTCGACTAGGTTTCGCCGAGCTTGGGCTCGTTTTCAGAATAATTATATCGAATGCAACCAACGAGAGATAATCTACACCAATAAACATACATAGCAAACATATATCGTATCCAGCTACAGAAAGTAACATGTATACCCTCACACATCACAGAGATTTGGACGTAACCTTATGCGGGGTGAAATTTTAGGTCCATGTGAATATGTCCGACACCATGCATTTTTTGATTTGTTGTCCAGAATGGCTACAGAACTGAACAAAGTCTATATGTGACAATGATGTCATAGTTGGTTCTCATAATGTATGAAAGTAAAAAGTTGTGGCACTTTATACCCCAGAATGCAAACTGTGAAACTGTTCAACACGGTCATTCGGGTAACTGGCAGGGTTCAATCTTGGACAAGTGGGCCAAGGCCCCATGTAGGTTGTAAAAGGGGGCCATTTTTAAACATTGGCAGGGACTGAAAACCCTCTGGGAATTGACTACTTAAACATTACTATTAGACCAATAGATCCCCTCCAAGCCACAGCAGGGAAACAGGCAACTCAGTCACTGTGCTTTTTGCTAGATATGCACAGTGGTATATATGTGACCAGTCTCTGATTGGGCCACCAGTTTAATCACTTATCAAGTTACAGGGTACTGCACCTCAGTCATAACTCATTTCAATGGCCTCTTGACAGGGGTTCTACAGTACAGGAACTATTTTATACAAATGCACTTCAACGTCAGGTAATCTTTTAACTTTACTAGCCTAAATTATTAGCAGCATCCGCCTAGTAGGTACTGCCCTCAGACATGGGGTCAATTGCATTTAAATGCGACTGATCCAGTATTTGCATTTGAAAATTTGGAGCCAAAAATATTTGCATTTAAATACATTTTAAAAGTATCTGAAAAATCAAACACTATTCAAACATTTTTTCAAATACTTATAGCATTTAATTCTGTCAATGAAAACTTTATTTAATTAAGCTGTGCTTAATTAAATTGTTGCTTGGTCTAGGCAGTTGATACAGGTCACTGGTGTTACTTATGTGATCACCGAGGCATGACATTCACTGAGAGAAAACTGGCCTCCCTGTAGCTCTTTTATTAGCTGACCAACTGCAGCCAGTTGCATGATTTGATCATTAACTCAGCTTTAACTTGGGTTAATGTCAGATGGATGAGCAGTGTGTCAGCAGGCCTGCCACAGGGTCAGTTTTAAAAGCATTTAATTGATAATGTGTGGCTTAATCTAATTTTATTGAAAGACAGTATCATAGTTTAGTGCATCAGTGGGCACAGGAAATGGAAAACAGGATTAACTTGTCATAGGGGAAACATTTAACGATGTGTGACCAATTAGAGCATAGTACTATTGATTCATGAACTCCCTTAATTCTGGATAAACAACGGTCAAGTTTAGCTCTTTTTTCTCATTATTTATTGTGCCAGGGCACGAGGACGTCAAGAGAATTAGAAAAGTATTTGAAATACTTTTGATAAGTAGTTGCATTTGTATTTGACATAAACAAAATGTATTTGAATTTGCATTTGAAATGTCAACAGTATTTGCATTTAAATACTTTTCAGTGTATTTGACCCCATGTCTGATTGCCTTGGAGTGAGGCAGAGGGATACTAGGGTTAAGGTCAGTGGGATGGCAACTGATTTTGGCCATTTAAGTAAGAGATTACCCAGTATTGGATATAAGATAACAACACACACACTTATTGTCAATCCAAATGGTTTCTCATCTGTTGAGACATATCAGGTTGTTTTAATTGTTCATGTAAATTGTCACAAACCAAAAGTAAAGACCTGGTAGCTGTGTGAGTCCCAACACAGTGCATGAATAATAATAATAACAACAAATTAACTGTCCACTTAACTAACAAGGAGGTATAAAACATGACGGGAACACGTTTGAATGCGAGTGGAATAAAACAATCTTTGGAGAGCATATTTGGACATTTAAACGTGGATTCTTTGTTTTACAAGCAGTAGGGGTATGTTATATATCATCGGATTATAGGTATTTGTAATAAGAATTTTATAAAATGCTACTTGTGAAAGCATATATATATAACATGTTAAGGTATCGGAAAATACTGAAATCCCAAAATGTAAACAAATATTTTAGGACCTGTGGCTACCCTTAAAAAGCGCCGTCCGATTCCGCTTAGTGGCAACTTTCATTATTGTTTATACTATTATTGGTTATATTATATTATAATAAATAATAATTTAAATTAAGTAAGTAAGTAAATTAAGGGATGCCCTCGTCAATTAATGTATATTTATTTTTAAGCCACACCAATTGAATTTGTGTGCGCCAGATACCTCATTTACACGCCCTTCGAGCGTTTGTGAAATTGTTGTGGGTCATTTGTTAAAATATTGCGTCAATGGGGCAAAGGCGCGGCCTGGATTGAACCCTGAACTGGAAACACAAAATATTCTATTTTATCTGCCTTATAATGCGTCTTAGAAATAGGCTATTACTCCGGCTGTAGAATTTTGACTGTTTGGATCTGTGCCTTTGGTCATCCCTGCCTCGTTTCCTTCCCAGGATGAGTTTTTGCGATTCTGAGTTGTCGTCGGCTGGAGATGAGAATTGTCCGCCCGCGTCATCGCCTCTGCTTCTGTTGAACTCGCCTGCCCCACTCAGGTCTGGCGTTGAGAGAACTGCTGCGAAGGCTCTACGAGACACTTCAGTCTTCTCACCGCCGTCAAACAAGTCCATTCTGAAGCCTTCTGCCTACGAGAACCTTCTGCAGTTTACCCCACAGCCCAGTCATCTGAAGGTACATACACTATAATCTGTTACAGTGTTTCCCCTGGGTAAAATGATGGACGAGGTGGTGGGGTGGGCTCTGTGAGCGCCGCAGGTGGTGGGGTGGGCTACGTGAGCGCCGCAATGTCCGGGGGCATGCAGAGAATTTTTTTTAATGGTGCATTCTGAGGTATGTTTTAACCTTTTACTCTTGAATATGGAGGGGAAGATAAAAAAAACAACAAGACATTACACATTAATGTAGCAATCATGATTAATAAAAGTCAGTAATCATGATTGCATCATTGCGTTGCGGTGTGGTTTCCACTTGCCCACTGGTACGTGGTTGTGGTGATGTTTTTCTTGCTGTAACCCTAGGCCTTGTTACCATGCTAATATAACAGATTCAGTAAAAAAGTAAAAGGTAAGTTCCTACATAATGCAGTATCCAGTCCTAAGGACTGCTCAAAACGCTTTACACTTTACTCCCTGGCAGACCTATTCAGTTGAACACCATCTCGACTAGTCTGGGAAGCACCCAGTGGTATCATCTGAAGATTCTTTCATCATCTTTCAATGAAATTTAATCTCAAATTGTGTCCTTTTTTATAAAACAGTATAAGTTTAGTATATCCAATTTTTGTGCAAACATTATTGTCTATCCCAAGTTATTGATAACCCGTTAGTTTACACAGTTTTGGGCAATAGGCATCTTTTATGTGATGTGAACTTCAGGGGTTTATATTCGTAAGTACTTCACTCAAATCAACTTTCCCAAAAATTTGTTTGCACAACTTTGTTGGAATATGTATTGTATATTTAGCAAAACGATATCTTCTGAATCACATGCGGTATTCCTTATTTTGCCAAAAACGGCACAGAACATTAGCTGACTTGTTGGCACTTGTGTCGAATCCAGACCGATCTTGATTTTGCCATTATAACTTGAGTTTTGCCTAACTTTGATACCTCAGTGAGTTAGGTCCATCATTCAACACTATTGTAGGTATATGTGACCCATCTTAACGAAATGAGTCGGATGTCGGCAAATCTGATTTTCCGTAAATGCTGTTTATGTGAACAAATCGCGAATCCATCGATTTTGAGATTTCCCCTGAAAATTATTCTTTGGTATTCGTTTTAACGATTGCTACTCTAGCTACCCTCTAATTAAGTCTGTTTTGTGTATTTTAAAGCGATTTTTGTAGAGCTGTGCGAAGTGTTCCGCTCGATTTCCTTAAAATAACGCCGACAATGCCAGTAATGGCGCGCGTTCGCAACTGCTAATTTTAGGACGCTCCTAACATATGAGATATCACCACGAAGCTTGACACGTCATCTTCTCATATATGGGCATAGATATGCTAATAACTACATTCTGTGACCTCCAGAGAGCTTGGAAGACGCCCCCTGTTTAGGCCAGCTGTGTAAACAATTCGAATCATGTGGTAGCAAATGCAACTGCGTGACCCAGGTAGCTGTTCTCATTGGTTCAATGATGGGTCATTTACATAAGCTGTAAACACACGCATGCGCACCATGTATTTCAACCGCGTCACTGCTGACGCAGATAGCGATTAAGAAGACGCGAAAAATGATGTTTAACATGGCGAAGCTGTTAAATTCGGATGGAAGTGATTGCGCACAGATTTACAGTTTGATCGAGGAGTATTTTTTGGAAGACTTGGCGGATGAAAGCGAGGCGGACTAGTACGAAATTTTAGCAATATCTGTCCACGTTAACTAAGGTGTATTTCATGAAACAACGAATATTTTGCATCAACTTTGACGGCCGTTTTCTGAGTTTGAAGGTTTCTACCCCACGTGTTTGTTAAGCCATAACTTCAGTTAGAATTAAGATATCTTCTTACATGATACACCATGTGAAAGCAAAGATTCTGCTCTTTCCAACGCTACTAATAACTCAATATTAAAAATTTATGACATGCGACTCATTTCGTTAAGATGGGTCACATATATTTACATACACAAATTTTGCGTTTTTTAGCGTATTTTTGAGGCGTTAATAATGACCCGGTTTGACACCATCGCTCAGTTTACGCGCGCTGTGCCGCACAGCCGCAGCGGCGCAGACTAGCACAACCTGGGTTGCTATTTAGGCTTCAAAAGGGTCCGGATTCGATACAAGTGCCAACTAGTGAATAGGATGCATGGCTTTTATTTGGCCTTCAAAAGGGTCCGGATTTGACACAAATGCCGACTGGTGACGAAGCCTGCACAGTTTTTACTCCCACCACTGTCAGAAACCAGAAATTCGGCATCTACACCAGCATTCTGATTTAATGTGGGCACATACTATAAATATAATAGTAAAATTGAGCGCAAAAGACAGCTACCATTTTCTTTGTCTTTTTCTTCGAATTCCTTGTCTCCCAAACAGTTGGGGGCCAAGTTACATGAATGGCTAGATTTCTAGTATGTTGAAACTCCGCAAGGTGTCACCATTGGAAACGCCCGGGATCCCGCAGGAATATTCCGTGATTGGACAACTGACAAGTGATGTCATCCATGTTGTCCAATGGAGTTAATTCCATGAGGTAAATCCTAACCGTCCCTCAGCTACGTAAAGACGACTAAATGATGTTGCTACAAATCTGCGTTTTGCAGGAATATAAGTGACTTTGTGGTGTCGTTTTGCGCCTCTTGCCGATGCTGAATATATCGCGAAAGAACAAAAAATTGGGCGCACAAAATAGCTACGAGGCGGTAATTTGGGCATATTTTGGGCGAGGCGGCATAGAAAAAATGCCTCGCTTGTCATATACCAGTAGAAACACCAGTCATCTCAAAGTACATACACTATAACCTATTAGAACCTTCAGCAGTTTACCCCACAACCCAGTCATCTCAAGGTACATACACTATAACCTACTAGAACCTTCAGTAGTTTACCCCACAGCCCAGTTATTTGAAGGTACATACACTATAACCTACTAGAACCTTCTGTAGTTTACCCCACAGCCCAGTCATCTCAAGGTACATACACTATAACCTACTAGAACCTTCAGCAGTTTACCCCACAGCCCAGTCATCTGAAGGTACATACACTATAAGTTATAACCTACTAAAACCATCAGTAGTTTACCCCACAGCCCAGTCATCTGAAGGTACATAGTACTACATACACTATAACCTACTAGAACCTTCCATAGTTTACCCCACAGCCCAGTCATCTCAAGGTATGTACACTATAACCTACTAGAACCTTCAGCAGTTTACCCCACAGCCCAGTCATCTGAAGGTACATACACTATAAGTTATAACCTACTAAAACCATCAGTAGTTTACCCCACAGCCCAGTCATCTGAAGGTACATAGTACTACATACACTATAACCTACTAGAACCTTCCATAGTTTACTCCACAGCCCAGTCATCTCAAGGTACATACACTATAACCTACTAGAACCTTCAGTAGTTTACCCCACAGCCCAGCCATCTGAAGGTACATACACTATAAGTTATAACCTACTAGAACCATCAGTAGTTTACCCCACAGCCCAATCATCTCAAGGTATGTACACTATAACCTACTAGAACCTTCAGTAGTTTACCCCATAGCCCAGTCATCTGAAGGTACATACACTATAAGTTATAATCTACTAAAACCATCAGTAGTTTACCCCACAGCCCAGTCACCTGAAGGTACATAGTACTACATACACTATAACCTACTAGAACCTTCCATAGTTTACTCCTCAGCCCAGTCATCTCAAGGTACATACACTATAACCTACTAGAACCTTCCGTAGTTTACCCCACAGCCCAGTCATCTCAAGGTACATACACTATAAGTTATAACCTACTAAAACCATCAGTAGTTTACCCCACAGCCCAGTCATCTCAAGGTACATAGTACTACATACACTATAACCTACTAGAACCTTCCATAGTTTACTCCACAACCCAGTCATCTCAAGGTACATACACTATAACCTACTAGAACTTTCAGCAGTTTACTCCACAGCCCAGTCATCTCAAGGTACATACACTATAACCTACTAGAACCTTCAGCAGTTTACCCCACAGCCCAGTCATTTCAAGGTACATACATTTTAACCTATTAGAACCTTCCGTAGTTTACCCCACAATAATTCATTCATTATACAATTTTATTTACGCCATAGTTTGAGAGTTGTGTGTGTTGTTTATATTTTCCTGTCATTGATGTCCACTAGGTAGCGCCATGTATACACAGTAATGTAGGTCTCTTCTGCTAGATGACACAACCTGCACACTTAGTTGTTTGGGTTTACTTTTAGCAACTAATCTTGACTGTTCTATGCTTATGACTTTGTACACACGTGTAAAGTTGAGCTGCTTTTGTTTTTTGGTGCTGGTGACTGTTTGCACTGTAAGGCCACAATAAAGTATAGTTGTGTTTTCAGTATCACTGATTTTTTAATTAGGGTAGGTAGGTAGGAAAAACATTCTATTGCGAAAAACTAGGGTAGGCAGACCTAATGTAATATTTTATTTATTATTTTTGTTGAACCATTTTAGCTAGCGCCATATATGACGCCATCCAATGGAATTTGTTAAAACTACGAAACCCAGACTATAATTATCACTTTGAGCCAGCGTAACCTAGGCTGTTGTATTTCCATTCGAGTTTTGTGTTTGAAACCGGAATCTGTACACTTATGCGTGTTCTAGCGCCTTGACCCATCTGTTGACAACTGGAATACTACTTATGGATTTTGAGATTGACCAGTCCTTTTGTTTTGATGCGCCTCTGAGCTTGGTTTCCAAGGATTTAGGCGCAATAGAAGTTATCTTATTATTATTCTAACGATGTGACAAGTATATTTAATTAACAACATGTCTTCAATGCTCTTAGCGGACAACCAGACAACGATCACAAAACGGCTTATGTTAGCTCCTTCCGCCCGCATCCCTGTTTACGTCCGTTGACACGAGGTACGTAGCAGGGGCGCCGTGACACTTCACAACGATTTACAAGGAAATCCATCCAATACTAGGACGATAGCGGAATTTCCGTTCCAAAAGGTCAATTCTTGTTACTTTTCAGGACTTTTGCAATGATTATCTGTAATTTTTATCATGTTGAATGATCGTTGTAATAGTCTTTTGCCGGAATATAATATTAAAAGTTTTTTGTCGGAGGCAAAGGTCAAGGATCGGCATCATAAAAAATAGTTTTCTTTTGAAAAAATGCATAGGGTCGCATGGAAATACTAGGGATGGTCAGGTTACCAGAAATACTAGGGACGGTCAGGTTACCAGAAATACTAGGGACGGTCAGGTTACCAGAAATACTAGGGACGGTCAGGTTACCAGAAGCACAGGTATTATTTTATTTGGCCTAAGGATAATTGGCAAAGATAATTATATTGACAGCTTTTATGTCAAGTTGTTTTGGATTGCGCAATGTATGTAACGGGGAGACAACATTAGTAATCGTTTACTTACATGGTCACACTTAGTTCTGGCACTAAAGCTGCGTTCCAATCACCTCATATGCATTGTGAATTTGACTTGATAATACCTACTTGACCAATTTAACATTCATGAACTTGGGCTGCTCCTGAACTTTAGAATTCACCAAGTCATGTTTACAATATAAATGAGCAATTAGCACAACATAATATATATTACATATATATATATATATGTATATTATATACAGGAATCGATCTGGGAAAAGATGTGCATGTGCCCTTCGGGCACATCAGAGAGAACTATGTGCCTTTTCAAAATTTTATGTGCCCCAAATCAGTTGTTTACAATTTTATTAATTAATTTGCATGATCGCATAAATAAGGCCAAATAAAATAATACCTGTGTGTCCGGTAACCAGACCGTCCCTAGTTTCCGTGTGACCCTATGCATTTTTCAAGAACAAAAGAAAAATATTTTTATGATGTCGACCCTTGCTCCTACCAAAGCTTTTCTTTTAACATTATATTATATTCGGGCAAAAAAATACAGATAATCATTACAAAAGTTCTGAAAAATAGCAAGAATTGACCTTTTGAAATGGAAATTCTGCGATCGTCCCTAGTATTGGATGGATTTCTGCGTAAATCGTTGCGAAGTGTCATGGCGCCCCTGCTACGTACCTTGTGTTAACCGACGTAAACAGGGACGCGGGCGGAAGGCGCTAAAATAAATCATTTCGTGATCGTTGTCCGGTTGTCCGCTAAGCGCATTGAAGACATGTTAATTAAATGTACTTGTCAGTAGTGTACAGATTCCGCATAAGTGTACAGATTCTGGTTTCGAACACAAAACTCGAAGGAATAACAACGGCCTAGGTTACGCTGGCTCAAAGTGATAGTCTGGGTTTCGTAGTTCTAACAAATTCCGTTGGATGGCGTCATATGGCGCTAGCTAAAATGATTTAAAAAAAATAATTAGTGACACTGAGCTTGCATAGTCCTTGGCCTGTGTGATGATTTCTTTAATATATTGTAAATTTTGGCTGTGACATTACTTTAATTGCCCATAGTACTAGTAGATAGTCTTAGGCTTGATTTCATTTCAGTGTTTATAAATGATGCACACTGCAGCTTCTAATGTGATTTTATTTTAAAAGGTATGACGGATTGGATTCGGTTGCTTTTGTTCTACAGTAACTCACATTGATGAAAGACCATTTAAATGTACAATTCCTTATCCTGTAACTCACATTGATGAAAGACCATTTAAATGCGAATTATTTCTGGGTACAAAATATATAACCATCAATATCAAAGTGCTCAGAAATCTGTAACGTTACAAAAATAGATACATTCTTTTAAAAATGTATACTTTTCGTGTATAATGTACTCCAATTGTAATATTTAGCAAACAAAAATTTATAAAATGTGCATATAGTGTACATGTATGGATGGGTATTATTTTGTATAGATATGAATGGATTGCAGTTTGTTCGGCAAGAGTTGAAAGTTGACAATGGGCGATAATATGGTGTAAGCAGCAAAATCGCTGTTCATGGTGCTTGACTAAAGCTTATAAACTATGTCAACGACAGGCAGGGGGTAGGCAAGGCACAAGGGTGTTGATTAGACTGCTCTCAGTGTCCAGTTGTCAATGTAAGATGTTATGTAAATAACTCCATTCGGGCCATTGTTCTGTTTATTGTCTGAGTTCGGGTGCAGACTGGAGCAAACCGGAGCGCTATTTGGGCCTCAAAATACGCCAAGCCTAAAATGCAATTTTGTTATAGCTTAAATGTACCTGGGATGATGATGAATTATTTAATTACCGCATCAGTGTAAAAATTAGGCAAAACTTTAGTTCATAACAGCAAAATTGAGGTGGGCCTGGATTATACACAAGGGCCCCTCAATTTTCTCAGATTTCTCAAACACGTTTTTGTATGTGTCTTTTGGGCACATGCGGCAAAAACGTAGCGGCATACAATGCGTCATTGTCAAGGGTCCACTGACAGCATACAATGCGTCATTGACCTGGTCCCACACTCCAAGGGCATCCCAATATATAACATAGACCTATCCCTCACCCCAGAAGAGTAAGCAGTCAGTTAATAATTGAAGTAAGAGAATGCCAAGATGTGTAGGTGAATCTTGCCCAAGGTTATCACTATAAGGTGCTGTGTCAGGCACTGGCAGGGAAGCCAGTTGACACTGTTGTGTAGAGTCTACTGCAGACAGGCTTGACCAATCTCATGGGTCTGAGTTCAGCATTCACATATGGGCCAGTCCAGGGAGGCTGGTCACCCTCAGACCAGTGACTATCTGTTTATAGGATGCAGGTGTCCAGTAAGCTGTGAACTCTTGTAGCTGTTGCACCAGTTATCCACACCCAATCTACAGGGTGATGACTATAAATGAAATTCAAGTTGCATCTGGAACTTATTAATGACACGTTTGTGAGGATTTGAGTTGTTCAGGTATTTGTTCTTCTCTAGATTTACACGCTGTTCTGGTTGTGGCAAGTTAATTAATTTGGAGCTGTCTCAACGGAGTCACTTGAGGAGGTGGGGTATTCTGATGGAACAGCATGTAAACACATGGGTCAGATTTGGACTGGACATGTTAGCCCATCTATAACATCAGACCAGTAGTTGGTTGTGGCCTTTGGAAGAGAGAAGACAAATCATTGTGTGCATTGCTCTCTTCAAGTTCATTTCTTGCACAGTATCTTCGTTGATGGGGCCATGTTGCCTGTATTGTGGACTGACACTACCCAAGATGCTGGGTGATGCTGGTGTTTGTGCATACAGTGCGACTGTGTCATGGAATGAGGAGGCATTGAGGGGACAGACAGCTGTGAAAGAGAGGCTTGTCACGGCAGAAACATTGCATTTATGGATGACGCCAACGTTACCGGACTGGTGGCGCCATCTGGGGAGGGTGTGAGTGGCCTCTTGGTGGAAGATAACATTTTGGAGTCTATTCGTTGTCTGTATGAGTGCTGGTCTGATAAATGCGTAATTGAGATGTTAGATGATGATATCGTCGTTAACAGTCTGTGTTCATGTACGGACGATGACGTGTGTGGGTCATGTGACTTGGAATCTCTGCGTCCTGTGGCTGTGGCAACAGAGCTATTGGCAAATGGCTGTCAATCAGACATGGTCAAACCAACAACCTCTGCCGCGGTGGTTCGGGGTAAAACAAACAGGGCAGTGGCAGCAGCAACACCTGGTGGCTGTCCATGGAAGTTCAGCCTCAGCGAATGTGAAGTCATGACCCAGGAGTTAGCAGCAGTCTGGGAAGACATCGGGGAAGAAGAGAAGATGTCACGGGAAGAAGGGGACACATCACGGGAAGAAGGGGAGATGTCACAGGAAGAAGGAAAGACATCACAGGAAGAAGGGGAAACGTCACTGAAAGAAGGAAAGACATCACGGGAAGAAGGGGAGATGTCACTGGAAGAAGGGGGGACATCCGGGGAAGGTGAATCATCTGATTGTGAAGAATCACAGGCAGACAAAACTGGACTGTGTTTACAAACAGTCGCTGGTAATGACAGTAATCTACTGGCGACACCTAGAGTTAGTGAGCTGAACATATCATCTCACAGCGAAAGTGGTAGTTATTCTGATAACAGCCCAGTTCCATCTGGTGGTGGACCTGGGAACATGTTGTCAGCAGTACGTAGCAGGGGTGGGAAGCTGCATACTGGTGTGCCTGACGGTGATGTAGTAGAGTCTGGCAGTGTGTGGAGTGGTACGGAGTCAGAGGGGGATGGATGTACGCCAAGTATGGAGAACTCTGACACTGGACGTCACAACAATTGTGTACTTGTAGACAGCTATGAGAATGACTGTGGCGTTGTCATGGTTACACAACAGTTACAGGTGTGCGAAGAGAAGGTGAAGGTCAGTGTAGCGGTGCAGTGTCGTCCCGTCTGTGTCAATGTCGGGTGTCAAGTTGACCTCTATGACAGTGACGTGTCAGATGACGTCACCAGCAGCAGTGAGTATGATGACGAAAGTGGCATTGATGGTGACACGGAATGTGACATTGGTGAGGACTGTAGCAGCGTGACACGACACAAGGACACTCACGGGGAGGTGATATTAGGACACAAGGACACTCACCAAAAAGTGACATTAGGGCACAATTACACTCATGGTGAGATGACATTAGGATGCAAGGGCACTCACGGGGAGGTGACATTAGGACACAATTACACTCATGGGGAGGTGACATTAGGTCGCAAGGGCACTCATGGGGAGGTGACATTAGGACACAAGGACACTCACAGGGAGGTTGGTGCTAAACAGGAAACTGGTGGACCATCATCAGTCATGGTTGATGACATTGACACTGATGATGAAACTGACAATAGTCATGTTGACAATGGTGATGAAACTTACAATAGTCATGTTGACAATGATGATGATGAGAACCTTTCAAAGCCACATTACATAAGCAGGACTAACAGCAATGGCTGTGAGTCATCCTCCGAGGATGCTGGGAAGAAAGAGGATGCTGGGAAGGATGGAGACAACACGGGTGAATATGCACTGACTGAGTCTGATGACAGCGACTCAAGTGTCGACTGACATCACTGAGTGAGTCTGATGGGTGTGATTCAAAGTGTTGACTGACATCACTGAGTGAGTCTGATGACAGCGACTCAAGTGTCGACTGAAATCACTGAATGAGTCTGATGACAGTGACTCAAGTGGCGACTCACATCACTGAGTGAGTCTGATGGCAGTGACTCAAGTGGCAACTCACATCACTGAATGAGTCTGATTACAGCGACTCAGGTATCGACAGACATACTGAGTAGTGAAAAAGGATTTTGACATTGAGATTTTGAAAGGTCCAGTCAGTGGTTGATAAATTTAAGAGAACTGGTTTTGTTATAGGCATAGCTACTAGGTGTCAGGAAAGTATATACACAATAATTGTTATTAGTGTTTTGATTTATTTTGTGAAAGTTATTTAGAAGTTATTTATTGTTCGTAAATGAACATCAGCTCTGTGGACTGACCCAAATAGTTATGAATTTGTAAATAACTTGAAGAATGTGTCTTTGTAATTCAGTGTTGTGTCTGAAGTATTCCAACACATGTAGTTTGTGTTTATTGTTGTAAATTTTGTAATGTGTTGACACACAAGTGTTACTACATATTATTCAATTAAAAAGGTAGTGTTTGCTGAGTTTGTAACTAATGTAACTTGTAAGGCAGTATAACTTTGGTGCAGACATTCTGAGTTTGTAACTAATGTAACTTGTAAGGCAGTGTAACTTTGGTGCAGACATTCTGAGTTTGTAACTAATGTAACTTGTAAGGCAGTGTAACTTTGGTGCAGACGTTCTGAGTTTGTAACTAATGTAACTTGTAAGGCAGTGTAACTTTGGTGCAGACATTCTGAGTTTGTAACTAATGTAACTTGTAAGGCAGTGTAACTTTGGTGCAGACATTCTGAGTTTGTAACTAATGTAACTTGTAAGGCAGTGTAACTTTGGTGCAGACATTCTGAGTTTGTAACTAATGTAACTTGTAAGGCAGTATAACTTTGGTGCAGACGTTCTGAGTTTGTAACTAATGTAACTTGTAAGGCAGTATAACTTTGGTGCAGACATTCTGAGTTTGTAACTAATGTAACTTGTAAGGCAGTGTAACTTTGGTGCAGACATTCTGAGTTTGTAACTAATGTAACTTGTAAGGCAGTGTAAATTTGGTGCAGACATTCTGAGTTTGTAACTAATGTAACTTGTAAGGCAGTATAACTTTGGTGCAGACGTTCTGAGTTTGTAACTAATGTAACTTGTAAGGCAGTATAACTTTGGTGCAGACATTCTGAGTTTGTAACTAATGTAACTTGTAAGGCAGTGTAACTTTGGTGCAGACATTCTGAGTTTGTAACTAATGTAACTTGTAAGGCAGTATAACTTTGGTGCAGACGTTCTGAGTTTGTAACTAATGTAACTTGTAAGGCAGTATAACTTTGGTGCAGACATTCTGAGTTTGTAACTAATGTAACTTGTAAGGCAGTGTAGTGTAACTTTGGTGCAGACATTCTGAGTTTGTAACTAATGTAACTTGTAAGGCAGTGTAACTTTGGTGCAGACATTCTGAGTTTGTAACTAATGTAACTTGTAAGGCAGTATAACTTTGGTGCAGACATTCTGAGTTTGTAACTAATGTAACTTGTAAGGCAGTATAACTTTGGTGCAGACATTCTGAGTTTGTAACTAATGTAACTTGTAAGGCAGTGTAACTTTGGTGCAGACATTCTGAGTTTGTAACTAATGTAACTTGTAAGGCAGTATAACTTTGGTGCAGACGTTCTGAGTTTGTCACTAATGTAACTTGTAAGGCAGTATAACTTTGGTGCAGACATTCTGAGTTTGTAACTAATGTAACTTGTAAGGCAGTGTAGTGTAACTTTGGTGCAGACATTCTGAGTTTGTAACTAATGTAACTTGTAAGGCAGTGTAACTTTGGTGCAGACATTCTGAGTTTGTAACTAATGTAACTTGTAAGGCAGTGTAACTTTGGTGCAGACATTCTGAGTTTGTAACTAATGTAACTTGTAAGGCAGTGTAACTTTGGTGCAGACATTCTGAGTTTGTAACTAATGTAACTTGTAAGGCAGTATAACTTTGGTGCAAGTTCTGAGTAACTAATGTAACTTGTAAGGCAGTGTAACTTTGGTGCAGACTTCTGAGTTTGTAACTAATGTAACTTGTAAGGCATGTCTGAGTTTGTAACTAATGTAACTTGTGTAACTTTGGTGCAGGTTCTGAGTTTGTAACTAATGTAACTTGTAAGGCAGTGTAACTTTGGTGCAGACATTCTGAGTTTAACTAATGTAACTTGTAAGGCAGTGTAACTTTGTATTCTGAGTTTGTAACTAATGTAACTTGTAACTTTGGTGCAGACATTCTGAGTTTGTAACTAATGTAACTTGTAAGGCAGTGTAACTTTGGTGCAGACATTCTGAGTTTGTAACTAATGTAACTTGTAAGGCAGTATAACTTTGGTGCAGACATTCTGAGTTTGTAACTAATGTAACTTGTAAGGCAGTGTAACTTTGGTGCAGACATTCTGAGTTTGTAACTAATGTAACTTGTAAGGCAGTGTAAATTTGGTGCAGACATTCTGAGTTTGTAACTAATGTAACTTGTAAGGCAGTGTAACTTTGGTGCAGACGTTCTGAGTTTGTAACTAATGTAACTTGTAAGGCAGTATAACTTTGGTGCAGACATTCTGAGTTTGTAACTAATGTAACTTGTAAGGCAGTGTAACTTTGGTGCAGACATTCTGAGTTTGTAACTAATGTAACTTGTAAGGCAGTATAACTTTGGTGCAGACGTTCTGAGTTTGTAACTAATGTAACTTGTAAGGCAGTATAACTTTGGTGCAGACATTCTGAGTTTGTAACTAATGTAACTTGTAAGGCAGTGTAGTGTAACTTTGGTGCAGACATTCTGAGTTTGTAACTAATGTAACTTGTAAGGCAGTGTAACTTTGGTGCAGACATTCTGAGTTTGTAACTAATGTAACTTGTAAGGCAGTATAACTTTGGTGCAGACGTTCTGAGTTTGTAACTAATGTAACTTGTAAGGCAGTATAACTTTGGTGCAGACATTCTGAGTTTGTAACTAATGTAACTTGTAAGGCAGTGTAACTTTGGTGCAGACATTCTGAGTTTGTAACTAATGTAACTTGTAAGGCAGTGTAACTTTGGTGCAGACATTCTGAGTTTGTAACTAATGTAACTTGTAAGGCAGTGTAACTTTGGTGCAGACGTTCTGAGTTTGTAACTAATGTAACTTGTAAGGCAGTGTAACTTTGGTGCAGACATTCTGAGTTTGTAACTAATGTAACTTGTAAGGCAGTGTAACTTTGGTGCAGACATTCTGAGTTTGTAACTAATGTAACTTGTAAGGCAGTGTAACTTTGGTGCAGACATTCTGAGTTTGTAACTAAGGCCGTGTTCACATACAACTATAATCCACATTAGGATGCCGATCCCAATTCGGGTAGCGTAATGTGAACACTCTTGATCTGCATTAAGCTAGCCGAATTCTAATGCGGGAAAATAGGTGAATTAGGATGTGGATTAGCCAATGTCAAAGCTATGTTTGCCTTGATTCGGCAATGGCGGCGCTGCTGCATGACAGGGTTGGGACAACTGAGACAACTATGAGTGCTTAAGACCCGCACGCCACGCACCCTGGTGCACTAATTCGGTTGGCGCTTAATCCGGCCTAACATTGTGTATGTGAACAGAGCCAAATTAGTTGATCCGCATTAGTTGATCCGCATTAGATGTGAACACGGCCTTATATAAGGCAGTGTAACTTTGGTGCAGACATTCAGATTAGCACTCGAGTCACACACACACTATTCTATCTTTCTACGCTGTATATGTTTTATTTAATATTTATGTTGGGTTTTCAGTAAACCATTGAAACATTGCATTTTTGTGTTTTTATTCATTCTACCACAAATGGGTGAACAGAACACCAAATCCTCACAGTATTAAAGGAAATAAAAACAAGGCATTAGCTAAAATCCATTTCCCACGTGTACACAAAGTTGTATGTAACATTCGAGAACATTAAAAAAATACAGAAAAATACATTTGTAGCATAAATTCGATTTTAAACCCGTCTGTGTAGCGATTCCTGTGGAAAATTTAATGAGCTAGGCGATCACTTGGTATCGTAACATCACATAACCAACAGAGCATGTTTACAAGGATAGTTTTTGGGTCGAAACGAGCGTCAGAATGAGTTATTGTGCAATATTCCGACGTAATACAAACACTAGTCATCATAAAGCAACGAGCAGTTATCTTACGGTTCCACATGAATCCAATTTTATTCAAAACAATGAATGCGAATGACCCTACAAGTCGACTAGGTTTCGCCGAGCTTGGGCTCGTTTTCAGAATAATTATGTCGAATGCAACCAACGGGAGATAATCTACACCAATATACACACATAGCAAACATATATCATTTCCAGCTACAGAAAATAACGTGTATAATCTCTTAATATCACTAGAATATCGATGTATGAAGGAGGAGTTGTACAATTTATCATAACAACTTAAATCAGTCAGCAAATTTCTGTCGGTGCTGCTAGCTCAGTTGGTAAACGCGTTGGTTCCTTGGTATTTATTTTGCAATCGGGCGACGCCAGTTCAATCCCGACACCAAACCATTGATTTTCTTTACACTTTTTTTGGTTTATGTTTTCACAAAGTAATATAAACCAAATCATTTTGTATTCTATGATGCACTGTTTGTAAATATTTTTTTAGTAATTATTATTAGCAAAAATGAAAATATGGTAATTATATATAACGATGTTTCTAAATTATATTTATTCAGACAGGTCACCATTTGTTTCCGTACAATATATATATATACAGTTACTAAATTATATATCCATTACATTATATTTGTTTGGATAAATAAAATTTAGAAACATCGTTATATAATTTCCATATTTTTATTTTTGTGGCGAATAAATAATTACTACAAAAATGATTTTCTTATCTGTCAGAGTTTCATAGAACTAGCAGAGTATTCGTCAGTACTGTTACTGTAATAACAATCATTATTTACTCACTGTAGAATATATGCAGTTTGATTGCACTCGTACTTGTGTTTTTGCACCCTCATTGACTGATGAAGTTCCCATTTTGTTTTTCATGTTTTTGTGATAAATATACATTTCCTCAATCTGCGGTAAATATTGATTGCACAGTAGAGCTGTTTGAAAATGTATATTCCTTGCCACTGTAAGTATAACAGAAGGTCTAGTCCTGTAGGAGACTCTTCTGTAACACAGGGTCCATACGGGGCCTGTAGGGAACTCATCTGTAACAAGCAGCCTGGGCCTGTAGGAGACTCATCTGTAACAAGCAGTCTTGGCCTGTAGGACCCTCATCTGTAACAAGCAGTCTGGGCCTGTAGGAAGCTCATCTGTAACAAGCAGTCTGGGCCTGTAGGAAGTTCATATGTAAAGGCAGTCTGGGCCTGTAGGAGACTCATCTGTAACAAACAGCCTGGGCCTGTAGGTGACTCATCTGTAACAAGCAGCCTGGGCCTGTAGGTGACTCATCTGTAACAAGCAGCCTTGGCCTGTAGGTGACTCATCTGTAACAAGCAGCCTTGGCCTGTAGGAGACTCATATGTAACAAGCAGCCTTGGCCTGTAGGAGACTCATCTGTAACAAGCAGCCTGGGCCTGTAGGAGACTCATATGTAACAAGCAGCCTTGGCCTGTAGGAGCCTCATATGTAACAAACAGCCTGGGCCTGTAGGAGACTCATATGTAACAAGCAGCCTGGGCCTGTAGGAGACTCATATGTAACAAGCAGCCTTGGCCTGTAGGAGACTCATATGTAACAAGCAGCCTGGGCCTGTAGGAGACTCATCTGTAACAAGCAGCCTGGGCCTGTAGGAGACTCAACTGTAACAAGCAGCCTTGGCCTGTAGGAGACTCATCTGTAACAAACAGCCTGGGCCTGTAGGTGACTCATCTGTAACAAGCAGCCTGGGCCTGTAGGTGACTCATATGTAACAAGCAGCCTTGGCCTGTAGGAGACTCATCTGTAACAAACAGTCTGGGCCTGTAGGTGACTCATCTGTAACAAGCAGCCTTGGCCTGTAGGAGACTCATATGTAACAAGCAGCCTTGGCCTGTAGGAGACTCATCTGTAACAAGCAGCCTGGGCCTGTAGGAGACTCATATGTAACAAGCAGCCTTGGCCTGTAGGAGCCTCATATGTAACAAACAGCCTGGGCCTGTAGGAGACTCATATGTAACAAGCAGCCTGGGCCTGTAGGAGACTCATATGTAACAAGCAGCCTTGGCCTGTAGGAGCCTCATATGTAACAAGCAGCCTGGGCCTGTAGGAGACTCATATGTAACAAGCAGCCTTGGCCTGTAGGAGACTCATATGTAACAAGCAGCCTGGGCCTGTAGGAGACTCATATGTAACAAGCAGTCTTGGCCTGTAGGAGACTCATCTGTAACAAGCAGCCTGGGCCTGTAGGTGACTCATCTGTAACAAGCAGCCTTGGCCTGTAGGAGACTCATATGTAACAAGCAGCCTTGGCCTGTAGGAGACTCATCTGTACCAAACAGCCTGGGCCTGTAGGAGCCTCATCTGCAAAAGCAGTCTGGGCCTGTAGGAGACTCATCTGTGACAAGCAGCCTTGGCCTGTATGAGACTCATATGTAACAAGCAGCCTTGGCCTGTAGGAGACTCATCTGTACCAAACAGCCTGGGCCTGTAGGAGCCTTATCTGCAAAAGCAGTCTGGGCCTGTAGGAGACTCATCTGTGACAAGCAGCCTGGGCCTGTAGGAGACTCATATGTAACAAGCAGCCTGGGCCTGTAGGAGACTCATATGTAACAAGCAGCCTTGGCCTGTAGGAGACTCATCTGTACCAAACAGCCTGGGCCTGTAGGAGCCTCATCTGCAAAAGCAGTCTGGGCCTGTAGGAGACTCATCTGTGACAAGCAGCCTGGGCCTGTAGGAGACTCATATGTAACAAGCAGCCTGGGCCTGTAGGAGCCTCATATGTAACAAGCAGCCTTGGCCTGTAGGAGACTCATCTGTACCAAACAGCCTTGGCCTGTAGGAGCCTCATATGTAACAAACAGCCTTGGCCTGTAGGAGCCTCATATGTAACAAACAGCCTGGGCCTGTAGGAGACTCATATGTAACAAACAGCCTTGGCCTGTAGGAGACTCATATGTAACAAGCAGCCTTGGCCTGTAGGAGCCTCATATGTAACAAGCAGCCTTGGCCTGTAGGAGACTCATATGTAACAAACAGCCTTGGCCTGTAGGAGCCTCATATGTAACAAGCAGCCTTGGCCTGTAGGAGACTCATATGTAACAAGCAGCCTTGGCCTGTAGGAGCCTCATATGTAACAAGCAGCCTTGGCCTGTAGGAGACTCATATGTAACAAACAGCCTTGGCCTGTAGGAGACTCATATGTAACAAGCAGCCTTGGCCTGTAGGAGCCTCATATGTAACAAGCAGCCTTGGCCTGTAGGAGACTCATATGTAACAAACAGCCTTGGCCTGTAGGAGCCTCATATGTAACAAGCAGCCTTGGCCTGTAGGAGACTCATATGTAACAAGCAGCCTTGGCCTGTAGGAGCCTCATATGTAACAAACAGCCTGGGCCTGTAGGAGACTCATATGTAACAAGCAGCCTGGGCCTGTAGGAGACTCATATGTAACAAGCAGCCTGGGCCTGTAGGAGACTCATATGTAACAAGCAGCCTGGGCCTGTAGGAGCCTCATATGTAACAAGCAGCCTTGGCCTGTAGGAGACTCATATGTAACAAGCAGTCTTGGCCTGTAGGAGACTCACCTGTAACAAACAGCCTGAGCCTGTTGGGAGACTCATCTGTAACAAACAGCCTGGGCCTGGTAATGATGCTGATTAGAATGTGGTTGGTTCACAAAATGTGGTCCTATGTTCTAGTTCAACTGTAAGTCTAGATATAAGACCAGAGATAAACACTGATAAGTACAGGGATAGTGTTAGTGTCTCACATCTTGTTTAGATTACCTCCACTCACTGACTCACACAGAGGTGATGTCTTTAACCCTTTGAACCCAGGGCAATGGTCTGATAAATACCATTATGAGAGCTCTGTAACCTGGCAACACATGGACAAAGTTCTCCACTTGTGTTGCTCAATCCAGTGCACTTGTTTAGACCCCCACAGGTAGGCTTTACGTTGATTGTATTTTCCAAATTTCACTAGTATACAAAGGGCATGAACCATTGTAACGTAACTTGTAATAATAGTTATGTTTAGTGTTATTATCTTATACCTGCATGGTCAGTGATAGTAAAATGTAACTTGTAATAATAGTTATGTTTAGTGTTATTATCTTATACCTGCATGGTCAGTGATAGTAAAATGTAACTTGTAATAATAGTTATGTTTATTGTTATTATCTTATACCAGCGTGGTCAGTGATAGTAAAATGTAACTTGTAATAATAGTTATGTTTAGTGTTATTATCTTATACCAGCGTGGTCAGTGATAGTAAAATGTAACTTGTAATAATAGTTATGTTTAGTGTTATTATCTTATACCTGCATGGTCAGTGATAGTAAAATGTAACTTGTAATAATAGTTATGTTTAGTGTTATTATCTTATACCAGCGTGGTCAGTGATAGTAAAATGTAACTTGTAATAATAGTTATGTTTAGTGTTATTATCTTATACCAGCGTGGTCAGTGATAGTAAAATGTAACTTGTAATAATAGTTATGTTTAGTGTTATTATCTTATACCTGCATGGTCAGTGATAGTAAAATGTAACTTGTAATAATAGTTATGTTTATTGTTATTATCTTATACCAGCGTGGTCAGTGATAGTAAAATGTAACTTGTAATAATAGTTATGTTTAGTGTTATTATCTTATACCAGCGTGGTCAGTGATAGTAAAATGTAACTTGTAATAATAGTTATGTTTATTGTTATTATCTTATACCAGCGTGGTCAGTGATAGTAAAATGTAACTTGTAATAATAGTTATGTTTATTGTTATTACCTGATACCAGCGTGGTCAGTGATAGTAAAATGTAACTTGTAATAATAGTTATGTTTATTGTTATTACCTGATACCAGCGTGGTCAGTGATAGTAAAATGTAACTTGTAATAATAGTAATGTTTATTGTTATTACCTGATACCAGCGTGGTCAGTGATAGTAAAATGTAACTTGTAATAATAGTTATGTTTATTGTTATTACCTGATACCAGCGTGGTCAGTGATAATAAAATGTAACTTGTAATAATAGTTATGTTTAGTGTTATTATCTTACACCAGCGTGGTCAGTGATAGGAAATGCCCAGCAGTAATACAGAGGCTGTTCACTACAGTTTTGTGTCATGTGACAACCAAATATATGGAATTATTCTTATTAAAACGTGCATTTATAACAGTACACAGTGTTTAGTTTATTTTTAATGGAATCTCAGTAAACCTGTCTTGAACACAAATGACTTTGCACAAGGTGTCGGAGCGGGGGGAGTATTCGGGACTGGGGTAGACCAGAACCCTCCCACTGCACCCCATTGCTGAAATATTGAGGGCCAAACATATCTCCGGTCACACCACTCAAAATATGGTGGTCTCAGTCCCCTATGCCTCTTCCCGTAGCAGTTCTAATGCCTATGTATTAATAATAACAATAACAAATGGCCTTGTTCAACAGACTGCCTTAACACAGACCAACAGACTGCCTTAACACAGACCAACAGACTGCCATAACACAGACCAACTGACTGCCATAACACAGACCAACAGACTGCCATAACACAGACCAACAGACTGCCTTAACACAGACCAACAGACTGCCTTAACACAGACCAACAGACTGCCATAACACAAATCAACAGACTGCCTTAACACAGACCAACTGACTGCCTTAACACAGACCAACTGACTGCCTTAACACAGACCAACAGACTGCCATAACACAGACCAACTGACTGCCTTAACACAGACCAACAGACTGCCTTAACACAGACCAACTGACTGCCTTAACACAGACCAACAGACTGCCATAACACAGACCAACTGACTGCCTTAACACAGACCAACAGACTGCCTTAACACAGACCAACAGACTGCCATAACACAAATCAACAGACTGCCTTAACACAGACCAACATACTGCTCTAACACACATCAACAGACTGCCTTAACACAGACCAACAGGCTGCCTTAATACAGACCAACAGACTGCCTTAACACAAATCAACAAACTGCCTTAACACACACCAACAGATCAATGCCTTAATATACATCAACAGACTGCCTTAACACAGACCAACAGGCTGCCTTAATACAGACCAACAGACTGCCTTAACACAAATCAACAAACTGCCTTAACACACACCAACAGATCAATGCCTTAATATACATCAACAGACTGCCTTAACACAGACCAACAGACTGCCTTAACACAAATCAACAGACTGCCTTAACACAGACCAACATACTGCCTTAACACAGATCAACAGACTGCTCTAACACACATCAACAGACTGCCTTAATGTAGATCAACAGACTGCCTTAACACAAATCAACTAACAGCCTTAACACACCAACAGATCAATGCCTTAATACACATCAACAGACTGCCTTAACACAAACCAACAGACTGCCTTAACACAAATCAACAGACTGCCTTAACACAAATCAACAGACTGCCTTAACACAAACCAACAGACTGCCTTAACACAAATCAACAGACTGCCTTAACACAGACCAACATACTGCCTTAACACAGATCAACAGACTACCGCAACATATATCCACAGATTGCTCTAACACATATCAACAGACTGCTCTAACACAGATCAACAGACTGCTTTAACACACATCGACAGACTGCCTTAATGTAGATCAACAGACTGCCTTAAACAGATCAACAGACTGCCCTAAAATAGATCAACAGACTGCTCTGACACATATCAACAGACTACTTTAAAACATATCAACAGACTGCTCTAAAACAAATCAACACAATGCTCTAAAACACATTAACAGAATGCTCTAACACATACCAACAGACTGCCTTAACATAGATCCACATACTGCCTTAACACATCAACAGACTGCCTTAACACAGATTAACAGACTGCCTTAACACAGATCAACAGACTGCTGTAACACATATCAACAAACTGCTTTAAAAAGATCAATAGACTGCTCTAACACACATCAACAGACTGCCTTAATGTAGATCAACAGACTGCCTTAAAACTGATCAACAGACTGCCATGAAACAGATCAATAGACTGCCTTAAAACAGATCAACAGACTGCTCTGACACAAATCAACACAATGCTCTAAAACAGATCAACAGACTGCTCTAACACAGATCAACATACTGCTTTAACACAGATCAACAGATTACTTTAAACAGATCAACAGACTGCCTTAACATAGATCAACATACTGCCTTAAAACAGATCAACAGACTGCTTAACACAGATCAACAGACTGCCTTTAAGCAGATCAAGAGACTGCCTTAAAACATATAAACATACTGCTCTAACACAGATCAACAGACTGCTTTAAAACAGATCAACAGACTACCTTATAACAGATCAACAGACTGCTCTAGCACAGATCAACAGACTGCCTTAATATTAGGTACCAGCAGCCAAAATTTCAAATTGCTATATCAATCTTCTTGTTGTATTTTTGTGATAGAGGTTGTCAACACAAGCAAAATAAAAAAGAATTACCAGCCTATCTATATTTGTCATGAAGTTATGACGTTTTTTGTATTTCTTTGATCCTTGCCAGGTGTGCAAAATTATATTTCTTGTTTTTAGCACATCTGTAACTGCTCAGTTAATATACCTGATATAACAATGACACAATATATACAAACTATACCAACAATACTAAGAATCTGGCAGATACAATACTAGTAATAATGAACAGTTTGTGTTTAATGACAGGTTAAAAGTGACGAAAATACTATAAAAGGTTCGTGAAATTGAACAAAAATGCATATTTACACGACCCTTGCCAAAGTACTAAAGCATATAGCACTTTTCTATTTCTTGATTTTTACACTATTATATTATATGGTTTAGTTATAGACATGTCAATTAGTCATGATTACACAGTGTTTGGACCAATTCCACAGAGCTGTGTGCAGAGGCCGCCGGTACCTATTAATATATGTAGATCAACAGACTGCAGACCTGCCTACCATTCTGGATTGTCCGGAATCATTCCGGAAATACACCTCAAATTACGGGATGAAAATATATCGGATTCTTTCGTTGTCACAATGAGCATCAATCACTTCCGTGCTCCTCAAATTTAGCTTTACTTTATTCAACAGGTGGCAGCATATATACGCTGCTTGTTGTGACATGGTTTTTCATTCGCTGCTTCTGATCGTAATCTGACCAATAGGAAACAGCGTTACGACAAATTCGCATTTCTGCACTAATGGCGCTCAAACAAAATGAAGTCACGACTCAAGTGGCACAAAATGATGCCGGGGATCGAAACGGCACCACTACCAGTCAAGAAGAAACGTGTACTGCAAACATTTATAACAGCATGCACGCACACATGGCCCGTATTGTCAAGTTTAAAGAAGGGGGTTGGCTTTACATACTGCCGGATACACAACATTTATTTTCTTATTTCACATGCCCATGGTCACTGGTGGCCGAGATAATTGCAGGTACTGACTACGTCGTTAGACTAGTACTAATGACAGAGTAGTGTTAGGCCAACTGACTGTACTAAGACTTAAGTTAGTGTATTTATTGAGTTAAGTCTATCATTTACAGCCTATAATACAGGGATAAGCTTATATACTAGAGTTGAGTAGACTAGAGTCTAGACGATGTCAATGACTAGCGTAACGTAATGCTTTTGGCGTCCCCCAGCATGACTGTGTCTTTGATCTAGTCAAGCTACTATACTGTGTAGTCTATAGCCTGGCCCTAGGTATACCGGCTACTAATATTAATCCTAATGACACAAAAAATAGACAATGACATGATGCATTGTTATAATTTGTCAAGTTTTTGTAGTCAGCATGCTGTTTTTGAAATTTACATAAAATCAGAATTACAATGTGTATAGACTCATTTACATTACAGTTACGCTTCTTCACGTTTGATTTCCATCAATGCTGGTTATGAACATCTACCTTACCTTGTTAACTGAACGCTTCAAAACACCTCGTAGTTTATTAGAGACAATTATGTTTTGGGTGCAACTATCGTCATAGTCACAGTATTAAAGTATTACTGACAGTGGTGTTCTTTTCGTGACAGTATCTGACATGGTTCTGAACTATTACTGACAGCAGGCCTATATTCCTGAAAATCAGTGTAAATGGGAAGATGGATTACTGACAGGAAGTTTTTGGGGTAGGCAGGTCTGAGACTGCCTTAACACAGATCAACAGACTGCTCTAACACCAACTGTCACATTGACAGTTGATACATTTTGCAGTAATTCCTGTTGTTTACACTTTGCTGTGTTTTGAGATGGCCCCTGTTGTTTCTGTTTTGAGATGGCCCCTGCTGGTGGTGCTGGACAGGTGGGAGAGAGGATGAGTCAGGTGATGCATGTGGGGAGAAGGGAAGGAATGTGGTCCTGTCTGCCGGGAGCTGTGTGCGTAGTTAGTGTAGTGCCAGACATGGGGAACGACGGATCGAAGGCAGCCCAGGATGACAACAGCCGCGAACAACAGCCGAGAGGCAAGGTGGCGACTCCTGTCACCAAATGTTCCCCGCTTCGGTCAGATCCCATAATTGGGGTTGACTCGACTGTGAGGTCAGGAGAGGAAGCACACCTGGATTACGACCATGTGAAAGGAGCGGCTAGGCCTGTGGCTATAGGGAAGCCGGGAACTCTGCCAGGAGGCGATCCCGCCTTCCAAACCCACCTTACCGACACAGAGCAGGCAGTCTGGGTAAAAACAGGAGCTAAGGGAAACATAACGACTGGACGGGGAAGAGGCAGGAATGAAGCTGGACCAGTGTTAGGGCTGGACGGGAGAGGGAGCGGTGTGGAGACAGGCCTAGCTGGGACAGCATTCATGGAGAGGGTGTCAGGACTGGGGTGCAATGGAGCACATGTCAACAAGGCAGAGCAGCGAACAGTACATGACACTGCCACAAGTGTCGCCAGTGATGCCGCTGGTCGTAGGTACGGCAACAGCACGCTGTATGTGGCACGGTGTGAAGGTAGAGGGGTGATGGGCAAAACAACCTCTGTGGCATGGGGTGAAGGAAGGGGTGTGAGGGGCGAAACCACCTCCGTGGCATATCAGGCGGTCGTTAGTTGCACTGACATCAAGCTGGTGGACAACTCAGCCAAGGATAAGTCTCCCAGGACAAGGTGCTTTGTCTACGGCAGCAGTGACACGGTTGGGTGCCACGGGGGGCATCTCAGCGACATTGACACTGACAATCGACATAGCCCCGACGGAGAGAGCATCCAGTTAGACCTGAGTGTGCATGGAGAACACGCAAAGTTTGTACACATGACAGAAAACTCAGTGGCTGGAGATACTGACCACACAGGCCAGACAGATAACCAGAGTGGTGACGGGGTAGACCTTGCTGGCAGTCCACTGCAGTATGAAGACTGTGTGGAGTACATAGAGAGTGGTCAGTCTGACAGCTTGACCAGCGTGAGCGCCCCAGACAGACTAGAGACTGAGGGTCGAGAGGTGTTGGTGCAGACAGACATGGCCCAGAAGTCATTCACTAGAACAACTTGTCACACACCGATGGGGAGTGACACACTTGGTGCTGTCGATGCAGAATTGTCAAACAAGAATGTTACTTCAGATTTTGCCATTGAACACTCTTCAGGAGGTGAGGAGAGCAGTGTAGTGGTAGACACAGCGTCACATGTCACTGATGTCATCATGTCACATGTCACTGTAGATAGTCATCCATCTGACCTAAGCTATCAGGCTGTTGACAAACTCTCTTCCGGTGACACCAATGATGTGAAATCAGTGAAGGAAACCAACGAAGCATTAGATGTAAGTATTTCTACTGAAGAACGACAGTCAGCAGATCAAAAGGTGATTGAAAGTCTGATGCACCAGCAGTTGGCCTTTTAACGTGACGTTTAAATAACTTCTTATGGTCTACTTTGTACCCACTTTGATAACGCCTCTTTTATGAAATGTGCACTCAAATCTCAATATGTTGCTGCAGCGAATGCAGGAGTTTCAGTTTATAAAGGAGCTAAGTTCTACTGTTTGTACCAAGCTATCCACCCATGCAGAGAAACTAGACACCGGCACTTGTATAGACCTTTGTAGAAGGAACAGTTGTGAATGAGGTAGTCTGGTGTGCAAACTGTACAATGCTGAAGCATGTTAAGTACTGCATTAGTGTGGTGAATGCTACAATGTGGTTTTTCACAATAACTAGACAGTACGAGTGGCATTCAGTGTGGTTCTTCACAATAACTAGACAGTACGAGTGGCATTCAATGTGGTTCTTCACAATAACTAGACAGTACGAGTGGCATTCAATGTGGTTCTTCACAATAACTAGACAGTACGAGTGGCATTCAATGTCAAGTCATGTATCATCCTATTTATTTGTTCGTTCTCTGTCTTTTCCTATAACTTAGGGACAAGATTTTCTAATGGGGCACCACAGTTTGTTTGCTGTCACATTTTTTTTATTTAGAATACTTCTTTTGAAGGGTGATTCTAAATGCTAAACCCTAAACAAAACAACCACAGGTAATGTCATCAGCACAGTCAGCAATGGAAACATGACTGAATGACTTTACTCTAATCATTATAGTTGAATAACTTCTTAAGTTCTACAGTTTCATGCAGTATCATATATTTTTTGGTTGTAATATTTGGGTAAATAGCTTAGAATTTTCTGCACATAGAAACTATTGAGCCACTGATTCAGTGAAGCTTTGAGTGATTATTGGGTACTGTAGTTGTATAAATAGAGAACCTCCTGGCCACGCATAAATACATGTTCCCTGCTGGCAACATGGTCTGAAATACCTTGTGGGTAGCAACTATATACAGGACTGCAGGCGGCTTCAGGTGCTGCTACTTGATATTCTGTGCACACAGCACAACACCCACTCGTACCCTCAATCGGCAGTCATATCAATCATATCATTTGATGTAAGATAATATAAATAGTTATTATGAAATATGTACTAATGCGTGTACATAATTTCTTATATTACAGCGTAGTATGTATGCGCACACGTGCACGTGTACAGTGCATGTGTACAGGCTTGTGTACAGTGCACGTGTACAGTGCATGTGTACAGGCTTGTGTACAGTGCACGTGTACAGTGCATGTGTACAGGCTTGTGTGCACATACCATGATTACAGTATTCAGTGTGACTGTAACATGCTTGAATGAGTTGCCCTGTTGTCACCAGCTGTCATGGTTGAGTGCACTAGTACAGGTGACAGCACTGAGACAGCCTCTGCCCCTGTTTGTAGATAACACTGAGTCACTGCACTCAGTTCCGGTAGTAGGTGCAACAGTAGTAGGTGCAACGCCTCTCATTCCTGCTGCATGCGGTCATATGTATACATTTAGGGTTCTTGAGTTGGTGGATCTTCACTAAGACATCAGGGTGAATGAGGAGTGCTTGTGGAAGTGTTTCTGGCTGATCTAGCCATAGTGCTGGACACTTGACCCAGTGGTGTGTTGTACTGACCGCCTGTCCGCCGCAGTGAGGTCAGTCATAAGTGTGTCAGCTGGTTCAACTGTAGACAGCACATCTACACTCAGTAGGCATCTGTTAATTCAGCTATTTATTGTTGCTTCGTTGAAGTATGTTGTGTGGCAATATTAGAGTTTATTTGCAGCAGCTGTTGGTGTGAGAGTGAGGGGGGTGTGGATCTATTCTAGTCACTCCCACATCACTGAAGCTGGCCATGTTTTCACACTGACATCAGCAGAGATGTATGTTGACTGCCTGCTAGGAAGCTAGCCCCCTAGTGGGGCCAAAGGGTTAACCACTAAATGGTTGGGTGGAAACTGAAGATATTCTAAGGGTTCATATGTGTACATAATGACATAACCTCAGGGTACATATGTGTAGTGTACATAATGACATAACCTCAGGGTACATATGTGTAGTGTGCATAATGACATAATCTCAGGGTACATATGTGTAGTGTGCATAATGACGTAATCTCAGGGTACATATGTGTAGTGTACATAATGACGTAACCTCAGGGTACATATGTGTAGTGTACATAATGACATAACCTCAGGGTACATATGTGTAGTGTACATAATGACATAACCTCAGGGTACATATGTGTAGTGTACATAATGACATAACCTCAGTGTACATATGTGTAGTGTGCATAATGACGTAATCTCAGGGTACATATGTGTAGTGTACATAATGACGTAACCTCAGGGTACATATGTGTAGTGTACATAATGACATAACCTCGGTACATATGTGTAGTGTACATAATGACATAACCTCAGGGTACATATGTGTAGTGTGCATAATGACATAATCTCAGGGTACATATGTGTAGTGTACATAATGACGTAACATCAGTGTACATATGTGTAGTGTACATAATGACGTAACCTCAGGGTACATATGTGTAGTGTACATAATGACATAACCTCAGGGTACATATGTGTAGTGTACATAATGACATAACCTCAGGGTACATATGTGTAGTGTACATAATGACATAACCTCAGGGTACATATGTGTAGTGTACATAATGACATAACCTCAGGGTACATATGTGTAGTGTACATAATGACATAATCTCAGGGTACATATGTGTAGTGTACATAATGACATAATCTCAGGGTACATATGTGTAGTGTACATAATGACGTAACCTCAGGGTACATATGTGTAGTGTACATAATGACATAACCTCAGGGTACATATGTGTAGTGTACATAATGACATAACCTCAGGGTACATATGTGTAGTGTACATAATGACATAACCTCAGTGTACATATGTGTAGTGTGCATAATGACGTAATCTCAGGGTACATATGTGTAGTGTACATAATGACGTAACCTCAGGGTACATATGTGTAGTGTACATAATGACATAACCTCAGGGTACATATGTGTAGTGTACATAATGACATAACCTCAGGGTACATATGTGTAGTGTGTGTACATAATGACATAATCTCAGGGTACATATGTGTAGTGTACATAATGACATAACCTCAGGGTACATATGTGTAGTGTACATAATGACATAACCTCAGGGTACATATGTGTAGTGTACATAATGACATAATCTCAGGGTACATATGTGTAGTGTACATAATGACATAATCTCAGGGTACATATGTGTAGTGTACATAATGACATAATCTCAGGGTACATATGTGTAGTGTACATAATGACGTAACATCAGTGTACATATGTGTAGTGTACATAATGACATAATCTCAGGGTACATATGTGTAGTGTACATAATGACATAACCTCAACACTACGGTTATTTGTGGCATTTTTGATGTCATCCTATTGCCTATTTAACTAAAATCAGGTGTTTCTGGCTGATCTAGTTGGTGCAGCTAACAGCTAACTAGTATTAGATCTTGGACACCCAGCAATGTTGGTGCTTAATAATAATACATATGATAGTTACATAAAGAGGATCAGTATTGAGGCTAACATTACCCAGATATTGAGGCTAACATTACCCAGATATTGAGGCTAACATTACCCAGATAGTGAGGCTAACATTACCCAGATATTGAGGCTAACATTACCCAGATAGTGAGGCTAACATTACCCAGATATTGAGGCTAACATTACCCAGATATTGAGGCTAACATTACCCAGCTATTGGGGCTAACATTGCCCAGACATTGAGGCTAACATTACCCAGATATTGAGGCTAACATTACCCAGATATTGAGACTAACATTACCCAGATATTGAGGCTAACATTACCCAGATATTGAGGCTAACATTACCCAGCTATTGAGGCTAACATTACCCAGATATTGAGGCTAACATTACCCAGATATTGAGGCTAACATTACCCAGATATTGAGGCTAACATTACCCAGATAATAAGGCTAACATTACCCAGATATTGAGGCTTACATTGCCCAGATATTGAGGCTAACATTACCCAGATAGTGAGGCTAACATTACTCAGATATTGAGGCTAACATTACCCAGATATTGAGGCTAACATTACCCAGATATTGAGGCTAACATTACCCAGATTTTGAGGCTAACATTACCCAGCTATTGAGGCTAACATTACCCAGATATTGGGGCTAACATTACCCAAATATTGAGACTAACATTACCCAGATATTGAGGAGAAAAAGAACAACAGTTAGTATTAACTTCATATTTGAATGATTTATGAGAATGATACGTAGGACAGGTGTATGTGGATGTGCACTGCTTGCTGGGAGGGTATGATACTGTTACCATCAGGCGACGAGTCAATGATATTTAATTTAATCCATTTCCCTACTCGTATGCAAGCACTCTTCATTTCCATTGCTCTGCATTCCTCAGTTTTACACTTTCATTTTACACCATCCACTGCTTGCAGGTCACTTTCCAAACGCCGTTCCGCACACCAGCTGCTGCAGCGCCCCCTGCTGTTGCTCAGCAGCAAAGCTCACCAAAGCGGTTTGAGGACATTCGTGAACTCGACGAGTTAGAGAATTGGCGGGAACGTGCGACTGTCGTGACAATCCTTGACCACCGCGAGTATGTCACCATTGTCACCGACATAATCACCGACCTCATCGACAATCTACCACTGTCAAGGTATGTCACCTTGTTTTGATTGTTCAAATGACATGCCAGTTTGAAGATGTTCATGTGAGAACATTCAAAGTCACGGCCAGTTTGTTTACAAGACAACTTGTGGCAGTTTTTGTGCATGTGCTTACACTACCGAGTCAGCCAAAAAGAATGGCTAATCTACCCGAGACTGTTGTTCATGAGGGTGGATTACGGAAATGCTTTGGCGCAATGCACTGTTTTATTTTCCTTGTTTCCATGAAAAATCCTACAAAAACATGCACATTTAGCCTTCGCTGTTTATCAAATTTAATGATTGAAATACATTTTTTGATGAGGAAGTGTATGCATTTTGGTATTAAAAAGACTGGAGCGTTACTTGACTCTTCACACAGTGTAATTTGGACATGATAGAACTGGTTTCACGGTGGGCAAAACGAGCTGAGGAAGCAGCTTTAATTACTTTATTTGGCAAATCTTAAACGACATCATACACTGAGTGGGTGCAATATTTCAGTAGACTAGCTACAGGTGACAGCCTCTACTGCAGTACAAACATGTTACACCTCGCTTGCTATGTACAAATAGGGGCATTCACCATTAGGCCATACCCAACTGTGATTTGTTTCTGCAATATGTCAATGCATGTGCACATATACCGTAATCACCCGCGTAAATGCCCTTGCTCGCATAAATGCCCACCCCCTCTTGGTTGGAAATTCGTATAAACGTCCCCCCCACCCCGACCCACTTTGAATAAATTATTTGTCAGCTTCTCTAATATCAAACATTTTCTCATCAATAATAATAATAATAAATAACTTCTTAAGCACCAATATCCTCAGACAATCTGAGCTCAGTGGCGCACCAAAACCAAAGGATTAAGCATTCTCGTACTCGTGTGCTAGGCGAAAGTCGTCAACAAATGGATGGATGTGCTAGGAAGCTAGGGAGGATAGGCGATATTGAAAAGATAGGTTTTGAGGTGACGACAAAATGTAACAATATTTTCTGCTAATTTAACATTAACAGGAAGCGAATTCCATATAGTTGGCACGGCAACTGAAAAAGCTCGATTTCCAGCCTTTGTCTTAACTCTAGGAACAGATAGCAACTTCGAACTAGACGACCGAAGTTGTCTGGCTTGTCTAGCCGGTGTGAGCATTAAATGTAAATAACTAGGTTGTTTGGATGAAAGGGCTTGGTAGGTGATTGTACAAAGTTGCTCATTCCCAGGAAGAGGTGGGATCTCGTGATGTCCGGATATTTACTAGTGGCGGATCAAAATGATACCGTATTCTCTTGATGCCACATTCCAAATGCCCCCCTTTTGTAAATGCCCCCCATCTAAATGCCCATGCTCGTGTAAACGCCCACCCCCCTCCAGGATTTTCCCAATTTAAACGCCCTGGGTGTTTACGCGGGCGATTATGATATATATGCAAATACACTCGTGCCTCGTTATAACGTGGTAGTTGGGGTCCACGAAATGAATAATTTGTGGCACTACAACGACACCAGTCACGGCTAGCACCAAGAACGCCATCGAAGCCACGATCGGTGTGTTGGCCGCGCAGTCTATACACGGTTTATGAAGCTTATTAAGATGTCAGCCAACGTCAATGTATATTATGTATAAATGTCATACACTGTTGAATGTTGAACTGAATAAAAATCACAAATGGTGTACAGTTTTAAAATAGACTGCAAACCAACAGGCCACAGTCAACTGAACAATAATATGGTACTATTGACGTAAGATCTAAAATTATAACCTGGCACTTACCAGCCGAATACGCAAATGAGTTGACAAATGCTGTGCTAGAATTGACTAAAGATTTAAAACTATAATAAAAACGCTCACGATTGGCTGAACTTCGTTTTCAACCAATATCAAAGTACTGATTTAGAACGCACATTTACCGTTTCATATGCGGTTGATGAATTAATATTTTGGCGCACCAGTAGCTTTACATTCATCGCAACGAAACAGTTGATATTTGTGACGCAATGTCAGCATACTGGTCTTCCCTACTAAGCTGCATGAAAGTTTTTAATCCCATTCTTAAGCAAGGTGTATTTGTGAATTTCAATTGCGCTTTACAAGCTGCCTGGCGCCGAAGTGAGGCGAACCCGTGGAAGGCAAGCAAAGGCACAGGTGCTGCGGAAGCCATGACTGGCAGAATGGAAAGGATTCGCTTGATGTTGGCGCGAAACAAACATTTCTAAACAAACAACAGCACTGTAGCAACGCGCCTCACACCAGATTCGTTGCACAGTTATAGCCTGTAGGCGCTATGACTACGGTTACGTCAAGGTTAAATTTATTGTCTGCCAACTACAGTAGTCTTTCAAAATACTCATGTAGTGGACAAACTTTACACAAGACAAGTGACAATTATTATCGCATTAATAATATAGGTTGCCATAGCGCTCACTTCCCCCTGGCGGAAGAAATTTGGGGTCCACGACCGATCGCGTTATAACCGAATCCGCATTATAACGGGGTACGTTACAATGAGGGACTGATCCTGAGTGTACAGTCGACACAGCTATGACTCTTTCTGGAAGAGTCAGTGATGTGACTCTGAGTGTACAGTCGACGCAGCTATGACTCTTTCTGGAAGAGTCAGTGGTGTGACTCTGAGTGTACAGTCGACACAGCTATGACTCTTTCTGGAAGAGTCAGTGGTGTGACTCTGAGTGTACAGTCGACACAGCTATGACTCGTTCTGAAAGAGTCAGTGATGTGACTGAGTGTACAGTCGACATAGCTATGACTCTTTCAGTTGATTAGGATTAGTTATTTCGGGATGGTATGCTGAGGATTTTTGCAATGACGAGCATAATTGTGATTATCCAACAAAACATGAGTTAGGTACACTTTAGCATAAACAATGTAATGTATAATAGAGATTACTAGAGAATGTGTTAAGTATGTGGTAGTTTGAATGTGTTAAGTATGTGGTAGTTTTAATGTGTTAAGTATGTGGTAGTTTGAATGTGTTAAGTATATGGTAGTTTTAATGTTGTTTCTCTGTTGTAGTGTTGCCCCAGCCACTGTGTCTGATGGTGTCCGCAGCAATGTAGATGAGCCAGTGACAGATAACAAGAGTTCTAGCACACCCAGGGAGAGCAGAAACCACGCAACGGGGGGTCTGTGTTGTACGACTGCTCCCAACAGTCAGTTCAAGTCAGACCTGCCTGACACATATATCGCCACTAACAACAACGAGCCATGCTTGAAGGACCGTGAGACAGTGACAGACATCGCAGAGTCGCGTGTGGGCCACCAGTCTACTTCATGCAGTGCGGAGGCATTGCACGCCGGCGAAGTCCTTCGATCATCTCCTAGCAACAGGAAGGGACAACCAGTGGACATGTCATCAGACGATGCAGTGCTGCACCCTAGTGGTGATGGCGAGCCGACAAAACAGACGGCGCCCATACCAGTGCCAACGTGCTGCGACAGAGATTCCAGCAACAACACCGGGGCCACCTTTGAGGAGGATGTCATGTTTGATGAGAACGTCAACCCATTTAAAACAAACTCAAAGGTTGGTTTTTCACCACCAGGTGGCGATGGCGTAAGTCCACTCGACAACAGTCGGTTGCCAATTGATCTTGACTCCATCGAGGACCCGTTCAAGTGCTCGACGCAGCTTGCGAGTTCTCCACCCCGTTCCCCCAGAACCACGCCGAATGAGGAGGGCGACGGGAACATGGCGGGAAGTGTCGACAACGTCTCATCGCCTGCAACAGATACACAACCAACAGCACAAGTTAACAGTGAAAGTACAGAAAAAAGCAATACAGAGAAGACAGAGAAGAAAGCAATACCAACGTCTGCCAAGTAAGTAGTGTAACTGTAAAGGATGTTGGGTGTTAGCAGAGCTGATGAACATTGCTATGTTTGTATTTTTATTTGCAGTTACACTTTTCTTTTGTTCGTTTTCGTTGTTTAGTGTTTGTTGATATTTTCTTCTTCTCGTGTAACATTCTAGTCAGTCTGTTATATAGCCCCACTGGATAGAGTGGTATATGTGCCTTTGGAGAGATAAAGGAGGTTATATTACGCTTGAGCGATCATCTGATCAACACAGTGTCATCATGCATAGAATCACTCCGTCATGCTTCAGTTTCCCTGGTTGGATTATTAATCAGTGTCAATGCAAATGGCATACATTATTTTCACTTCACTGTATATACATCTGTATGGATTTATAACAAGGAGTTTCACTGGGTCAGGTAGAATATCATAACACATCAAGAGAAATAATGTTAAGTTTGAAATCCTTGATATCAACACGCACACGCACACGCACACACACACACACACACTGATTGATTGATTATATTGATTTTGTTGAATGTAGTGTGCTTGTTGTTTCAGACAAAAGACAGCAAGTGGAAAGAAGGTGCGGTCAAAGTTTGTGCGACCACCAAAACGTCCCGTGTCTCAGGTGAGTGGCAGTTTGAAAGGACGTTTCTTTTCAAAATAAAATTCAGCATCCAGTTTTTAGTCCTTTGGCCGAAGGTCCAAGGGACTATTGCCATCACTCTGCGTCCGCCGTTAGCTGCCGTATCTCGGAAACCATTCAGTAACTTTTTCACTAATTTTGCATAGACATATCTTGGGGCACTGCCACTATGCACGAGAAATCTGTATTTGATTGAATCATTTTAAGGACTCCTTAGGGCCTCCAAGGACCCCGAAACTGGTAAAAAATGTAACATTTGGCCTATTTTTTCAAAAACTGTTCAGCAACTTTTTTTCTAATTTTGCATAGATGTATCTTAGGGTTCTGCCACTATATACAAGAAATCTGTATGTGATTGAATCATTCTAAGGGCACCTAAGGGGCCCCCCAAAGTGCAAAAGGTTTACATTATCTAGTGGTGTGGTTTTGATAAGGGCCCTTGAGACCACCCCCAACAGTAGATGTTGTGTAATGTGCCACAAAGTCAAAAGCTGTGACTAATCTCTACAGCCTAGGCCATTGAGACCTTGACTAATCTTTAACTGGTCACAGCACCCAGGCAGAGTAGCCTAGGCCATTGAGACCTTGACTAATCTTTAACTGGTCACAGCACCCAGGCAGAGTAGACACACTTGACCCCTGTTAGACTGAACAGTTGCCTAACACTTTTAAACTGTATCTTCAAAACTATTGATTTTATATAATTGGAAGTTGTGTTTATTTTGATGTTCATTTAATTATTATAAAATGGTGTGACTGTGGTGTCTATTGGTTAAAGATGCATTGTCTGTAGAAACCTGTAGGTGACAAACATAGAAAATTAATATTCTGTTACCTTTAGGTGACAAACATAGAACATTAATATTCTGGACAATTATAGAGTGAAATATCCTACACTTTATTTATATCAAATGCATTCTACTGTTCTGTTTACGCTTGCCATGCCTTGTGTAGACATGGTACTGTGTAAATCAATTGTATCAATATAGACTAATAATTACAGATTCACAATATAGTTGACACCTGAAACAACCAAATGTCAACCATTAGAAGAGTTGACATAGTTCCGCTATACACAAGCAAGAAATCTGTATTTGATTGAATCATTCTAGTGTCATCAGCATATAGTAGAACATACATTTTCTACATCATCATCACTAAGGTTGTAAATTTAACCAGCTGCCATGTCAAGTCCGTTATAATTGTGACTAACAGTGTTCAAAATGATTCAGGTAAATAGCAAATAACAAAGGACACAAGTTTTCTCCTTGCCATACCTCTACACATGAGAAGAAGGCTGACACAGCCTGGCCCTGATTTATACATGATTTAGCATTTGTGTATATGTTGTATACAACTTTCAACACAATACCATTAATACCGCATGGAATTATCTTAGACCACAGGGAAGACCGGTCTACTAAATCAAATGCTTTCTTATAATCGATGAAGGCACAATAAAGCCTTTTGCGTCGAGACAAATACAATTTAACCAATACCCCTATTTGAACACTGCCTGTTCTTCACCTATTACATTCGCTTTGTTTAGGTATGTGGTCAGTCTGGTGTTCTGAACAATCACTAAGGATTAATGAACACTTGTGCAGAATGTCACCCACTTGGCAGGTTTAATTGATCTATTCAGCAATGATGACACTGCTTAGGCCTCACTCTGGACACTGTCACTCACAGTGTTGTGTATTGTCTTAGTTGGTGGATTGAGCTAATCTACTTGACCATGAATCAGTGGTGGCTCTGGTTGTGTATTACACCCAGCTGTGGAGCTAAGATTCTCTGCCTGCTATTGTTTGATGGAAACTGTGACTAATCTGTAATTGGTCACTGGCAGTAGCTTGTGTCAACAGACAGCATTAAGCCACTAGACCCCTGCTAAACTGGACAGTTGCCTGTCGCCAGTATAGAAGGGCAAGACTCGACAACGACGAGAACATTTATTGAACAGACTTATCTCAAAACGGAAGTCGAGGCAAGAGAGCGTACAACAGGAACGAGGTAATGAATTAACTAACGCAATAATACAGGAAACGGAAATGTGGTACTTATCCAATATGGCGTGACCACTTTCTTTTCTCCTTCACTAATCTAATAATAGCACATAAGCTTGTAAGGTTATAACGTGATAGTCCATATGACATACAAATATGCAGTAAAGTTAATATGGGCATGTGCCACACAAAATATGCAGTAGCGTCAATAGGTCCATGGCACATGTATTATAACTCATAGTCTTGTAGATATGCAGGTTTATTACGTCTGCGGATGGGCCGAGTGGGCCTCACGTTGTCACTGGGTGTGGTTGGTGGTTTCGGTAGCGCGGTTGTAGGGGCCTCAGGTGGCGCTGTGATCGTCAGTGGAGCCCCGGGCGGTGCTGCGATCACTAATGGGATTTCGGGTGGAGTTGCATTCGCTTGGACATCAGGCGGGGTGTCGTCTTCGTATGGAGGGACGTCTTCCGTGTCATCTCCATCCTCACGATGGCGCGTGGGTATTGTGGTCGACACATGACCGGGTACTAAATAGCACTCGGATAGTCGCACCTTGTATGATGAAGTGCGTAGTTGAGATCCGCTAAATTTGCGAATGTAGCACCAGCTATCTTCGATAGAGGTGACTAGATAGCGGTCTCGAGCTTGCGACTTATTGCGGTCGGATAAACCAAGTCACCGACATGAATTATCGGTACAGGCGCCTCTTTGCCGCGAGGAGCCTTCGACGTCTGGCTGTGTGCGTGATTTTGTAGGCGAGACTGATGTTGTTCAGCGTTGATGGCACGGTCTAAAAGGTCTAAAATAGGCAACTGCGCGTTGGAAAACTGGTCTCGTTGGAACCATATTTCGCGTGCCGATAGGCCGCGACCGCGGATTCTGGAGTTGAGTTGAGAGGTAGCAATTGCCAGTATAAGAGGTGACACCGGTCCCCCGCTAGGCTCCTGTCGTAGCAGCTCATCTTCAACCTCTGACACAGCTTTCTCGGCTATGGGGTTTTTGTTAGAGTTTTTGATTCTCCCTATCTCCAAACGAATACCGAAACGTAGCAGAGTTGGGTCGTTCACGAGAGCGATAAATCCTGGGGCTGGATCCACGCGGACGATCGCAGGGGGGCCGTCGAGGGGTCGAAACTCTGTGCAGAATCGAGCGAGGCAGTCACGTAACGCGTCATGGCGTTCGCTCTCGATGATGCACGTAGAAGTGTATGAACTAACGGTTTCGCGGACGACAAATATGAGTTGTCGGTTACGCTTGATAACATCTGCTGCGAACGAAACACCAATCGCTTCGGGAGCGTCGGTCGTTGTTTGTTCGATGAGTGTAGTCGGGATATTTTTTAGTGACATGCATGTATGGCATGCGTCGGTCACTCGCTCAATCGCGTTGTCGATGTCCAATGAGAAGAAGTTGCGACGAACTACGAGTTTGAGTTGGTGTTTTGATGGGTGGCTCAGCTTTAGGTGGATCGCTGTTAGTAAGCCATCTAACACTTGTCGTGGAACTACGATAAGTTCTTTGGTTGGCGCGAATGGTATGTCGCACTTGACAACGATGACACCGTCGCGAGCCAACGTTGTAGTAGATAAGTAACGTTTTACGTCCTTGGCGTTGGTTACTTTTTTGGATGGACGCGTGCCTTGTTTTAGGTGAGTTCTGACGCGCCATAGGTCAGAGCACTCTGATTGTGTAAAGAGCCATGCGGACCTGCTCGTGAACGGAAGGCGAGTGGAGCCGGATATGATATCTTCCACAGCAACACTCATAACGGCAGATTGTTCGATTTGCGATATGAAAGAACATATCTGGCAATGTGGTTCATGGCATTCCGGTGCGTTTCTGCTTGCGAAGTCGGATGGTATGTTTGATGAACCCGCCAGGTGGCGACAACTGACAGAAACGATGTCACGCGAGGGCTAGATGAAAATTCGCCACGGCATAGTTTGTCAATGGCCTGCACACACGGTTTGCTGTCGGTGAGTAGACACGGCTTCGACTTTGACTGTATGATGTACGGGCTGAAGTGTTTGACTGCTGCAGCAATGCCTAACGCTTCGATTTCGCAGGGTAGCCATGTAACTTGGTGTTTCTTTAGTTTGGCGCTGAAAAACCCGGCAAGACGGGTCTGTCCATTTCGCGAAACGTATAGTGTGGATCCGATGCCACGTTTGGTAACCGAACCGTCGGTAACGATCCATAGTTGGTCACTGGGCCGCGGTAATGTGATCGATCTGTTGGTGGAGAGTGTGTTTTGGGCTACACGGAACGCCTCGCGGATGTCATCAGTCCATGTCAATGTCTCCTGTGATTTCATGCCCGCAATGTACGACTCGAGGGGTGCAAGTACTTTGGAACACTGAGAGATGACGCGTCCCAACACTTTATATGCTCCAACGAAGGAACGAAGTCCCAGAACGGTTTGTGGCGGTGTGCACGATGCCAGAGTAGCGATGCGGTGAGGACTGGCATGTAGTGTACTTTCTGACCACACCCAGCCTAGGATGGTCGTTGATTTGGGGCAAACCCTGGTCTTCTTTGCTGGAAGTCGTAAGTCGCATCGAGCAAGGGCATCAAGGACACGACTCCAGTTGTCTAGTAGTTCTTGTGGCGAGTTGCCTCCGCAGTACAAATCGTCAGCCAACTTGGCGACGACGCCCTCTTGTAACAGATCACCAAAGACTCGGCACATGAGTTCTTCCAATGTCGTCTCAGAGCCGGGCATGCCCATGGCACATCGTGTGTACACGAGAACTCCATGAAAGGGTGTCGCTACTCCGCAGTATTTGAGTGAGTCCTTCGATAGAGGGACCTGATAGAATGCATTCGTCAAGTCTGATACAACGATGTACTTCCAGCAAGCTATGGATCTTAGTGTCGAATCCACGACTGGCATGAGAGAAGGCTGCGGCTTGCTGTAACGTCCTACTTCTGTGAAGGCAGTGATGAGTCGTGATCCTCCATTAGCTTTGCGTACGAGAAATGATGGGTTAAGGTATTCGACCACCACCCCGATATCTTCTGGACGACGGAAAACACCGGCCGCCTCCAAATCATCAAACTTTTCCTGAAGTTCGACGAGTTTGTCGCGAGCGTATTGCGGACATCTCCCCTTTCGCTGCGGGGGTTGGACTGGTCCCATGTTTACAGTTGCTGTGAATGGGCCCGCATGCCCGTTGTATCCTAAGATTTTCGAGTTGAACACGGTGTCAAATTGTTGATGCAAATTGCGGAACTGGTGGCGCAAGTCGTCAGACAAGAGGTTGCCACTGTCTAGTTCGATAGTGTTTGGAAATTGCGCGTCTGCTGCGTGTGTGCTTGTGTTTTTGATTACGATGTCTTCCACGTAGTTGGTGTCACATGCTGTGGTACCACGCACTTGGCAAAAGTGCTCGTTGCGTCCTATTTTCAAGGGATGTGAACACGTGTTTAGTAAACGGATTTTGTCCCCGACTGCCTCGACAATGGTAGGTTGGGGCCAATCTTGGTAGTGCAATGTTGACTTATGATCGTTACGAGGTTCGATCGCCACTACAAGATCGTCGAGTGCTGATGGAATAGACAGTTCTATGTAGTCGCCTGGCCAAACAGTAGTGGACGCGGGTGGCGCACGCAACACGTAGGCCTGCGCTCTGCGAATCGTGTGATATTGGGAACGGTTGACGTTCTCCATCCCGTAGTGTATCACAGTTTCGTCAATGCTGATCTGATTTTTGGCGGGACGAACGGATATGTCATTGATTGTCATGAATGGTGTTCCCGCAAGTACATCGACATCCAAGTCTTTAACGACAAGGGCATCGAGGTGTAGGTCAAGATTATCCCGCGATAACACGAGCCTTGTTTCTCCGACTACATTGAGTGGGGTTACACCATCAGCTTGTCTTGCGAGCTGGGAGCTTTTGGTGATTTTTGCACTAATTGACCTGGCCACCGTCTCTCAAATCATGTTGGTTTCGGCCCCTGTGTCGAGGGTAAGACGTATTGGGTGGTGACGATGGAACGCCTTGAAGAATGGAGACTGTTTCGTATTTACGCGACAAGTCGCCGACACTTTTTGTACGTCATTGACGTAGCCGTCATTCACCGGTGGTTCCTCGTCTCCGCTGTCTTCGCAGTTTAGTCCTGTCACGTTGCGTGCCTTAGTCATGAACAGTCTGTCTTGCTCGGGCAAGTACTTGCAAGCGCTTAGATAGTGGTCTACTATCGGTCTACCAGCCTGCTTACAGAGTGGGCATTGTTTTGCTCGTTGGGTTCGTTGGTAGCTTTGTGGGCGAGCGGGCCCAAAGCGGGTGCGTGGTTGGTAGTAGGTTGACTGTCTCAGGATTTTTGTCTCTGACATAGAATGGATCTCGTCCAGTAGGGACCCCAGGGCCTGAGAGATATCTGGTTTGAGACTGGCTAGCGTGCGGCTCCGCAATTCGGTTCCGTAGCGCTGTTTTACGAGTCTAGGTAGCTCCTGATGGATAAGTCTAAGCCAGCTCAATACAACCATGTTCTCTAGCGACGGTGATAAGTCCTCATCTACGGTCGGGAACTCGTCGAGGTGTGATATACCGCCACCCACTGTCAGCAGACTATCATCAACGAACGCCAGGAGGCGTTGGAATAGGTCCTCGTGGTTTTCGTCTGATTCAAGTTTTATGTCGGCGAAATCTATTAAGTGAGCGCCGCTTGTCTGAAACCCGAAGTGAAGTCTGATTGCCTGCCATGAGGAGTTGACGGATGTCGAGTTTTTGACGATGGTATTTCGCGATATGATCGGACAGAAGTTGGCAATCTGCCCAAGCATTAGTTCTAAGTGCGCGACTTTTTGTTGTGCCGTTCGCCTAGCCAAGCCTGGTGTGTCTTCGGTATCGTCAAGTAAGCCTCTGAGTGGAGAAGTGTTAGTTTTCTTTCCCCATGTTGCCTGGTCGAGTAGGAATGGTGCGAAATTCGTGTCCAATGATAGAGTATATTGGAGGTTTTGACGCCAGCTCTCATATGACGTCAGTGTTTCGTGTTTTGAAAGAGACCACTGTTTTGGAGCTCTCTGTGACTGAGCCATTGTCGCGTTTGACGTGTAGCTCAATCGTGTATGCAAATGCCGGCAATGTTCAATGTTCAATGTTATTTACTGCGTACAGAAAGTAAGCATTCGTCGTGCCGTTTGTTTGGCTATACGAGTATCTATCCACTTCAGTAGTGAAAACGCTGCCACCACGCCAGTATAGAAGGGCATGACTCGATAACGACGAGAACATTTATTGAACAGACTTATCTCAAAACGGAAGTCGAGGCAAGAGGGCGTACAACAGGAACGAGGTAATGAATTAACTAACGCAATAATACAGGAAGCGGAAATGTGGTACTAATCCAATATGGCGTGTAGGTTTTAAACTGTGTCAAACAGTGAGTCTACCTTTTGCTCTCAGATAATCTGTCCTCTTAGTTTTACACATGAAGACATAATGTGGCATAACTTGATAAGTCTTTGTAGCAGCACATTTGTACTTCCAGTGTATCATTGCAACATAACATACATATTACATACTGTGTGCCACATTTGAATGTTGTGCATGCAATATTTCCGTGCAATCCATTTGCATATATAATGTAAAACTTCAACAGCCGTTTTCTTCATTTTAATTTTTTGATCCCTACCATGTTCAATGCTCCATAACTTTGCCAATTTTTGTAGTAGTCATATTTTTTGAAACCGTGTAAAGCACCCTACCAAACCTTTAGAAGGATGTAAGAAAACAATGTTACAATTTTTCCGACTTATCACTCATTTGGTCAGCCAGGGTCACATATAGACGTATTAGTCCAAAGGACTTCAGGGCCACTTGGCCCATTTTTTACACAAAGTATCATCAACGTGTATAATCTGCCAGCTTATTATAATTTTATCTTTTGTGTTTGTTCCAGATATTATTCGGCTGGACGTCCGAATTACAAGATGTATCAATCCACTTCCTGCGTGCTGGCACATAGAGCGGCCTGCACACCAAGGAGACTTGCTCGAGACACGGTCGAGACGCATTTTCAACACGTAATGGAGGTACATTCATAGTGAGCACGCCACTCACTCTAACGCAGCGCAGCCAAAGGTCTAGGGGGCACGTGTCACCCAGACCCCCTGGATCTGCCTATGAACAACGTTGGTTTACCTTGTAACAGCAAGTAATGTAACTACCGGTACGATAGTATAAATCCGTGATGTAATGTACATAATAATTAGATATATCAAATCTGGTGAGGAAAGATAGAGGTACTCAGATTACCAGATTGGGGTCTTGAATGTATCAGTCCAAAGAGTAATGTGTCTGTGGATGCCGCGTAACGCAATGTGCGTGAGTTAAGTGGTTGCCTCGGGCAGAGAACTATTATGTATTCTGGAACATAAGCGTATCTTGTCTCAAGTGTAATCAAATGTACATTGTCTAAACACAGCATCGAGTCAGTTATGTAATGTGAAGTGATTCAGAATCCTATTTAAGTGCACTAGCGACTTTATAATGATTTATCCAGCTTCTTGTTGGATGTGGATAGTAATGTTGTAATGCTTTTGGTGTACGGCTGTACCTTGTAACAGCCAGTAATGTAACTACTGCAATGTGAATCCTGTGTGTAATGTACATAATATACAGATGTCAACGCTGATAACGACAGATAACACTAATCTGATTACCAGTTTGGTGTCTTGTAAAAGCGATTATATGCGACAGAGTTAATCAGAAGAAAGAGAACTCAACTACATGAAGAAGAGGCACACTCTGGCCCTGTTTACACAATGAAATTGGTCTCAACTAACTGATGCAGCAACAGGAATCAGAAACCCATTTTAATGTTTGTTGCGGTTTTGAGCATTATATCTTAACAAGGGTAGGTTCCTATTACCGTAGTAGAGAAGTGTGACTCTTATACTAAAAGAAAATTAGCAAAGTTTATTTTCAGAAGTAATACGTCACAAAAAGCATAAAAACCATAAAACATTTCACCTTCCAAACGAATGGCATTTTAGTGCTGGCGATGTTTATACGGTTGGCACAATGTGCTCGCTGAATCAAAAGGATGTAATGAATGTTCGACTACTGTGTGATGCTAGGATTTATTACTAATTATGTTGACACACCTGTCACGGTATCACGCTCACACCACAACAATTAGTCAGCGTGGCTAATACACCAGTTTCCTGTACAAGCAATGAAGGCTGTTATAGTACAAGCCAAGTGTTTTAAAAATGTGTTGTACAAATACGACAAATGTGCATGTTTGTTGTAGATTAAGGATGGTTTTGGTACTCACAAAAATTAAATCAGTTTTTTTTTCGCGTGCAGTGATGTCACAGTTGTCATTGAGTATATGGTCCCGACATATTAGTTACGGACCAGTCGGAATTGTTGAATGTGGAGATTCTTATTGTGGCTTACATGCATCCACTCTGTTGACAAACATGTTTTGTTTGACGTGTGCCTTTATAATGTCTTCGTTTTAATCAAAGGTACATTTCTTGCACATAACAGTGATGCCATGTTCGTAGAACGTAGTGTTCAATAAAATTGTTTTATATTGCTTCCAAAATGCACCAACGACTTTGTACTGATTTATGTAGCTTCATTGTATCTGGCCAGTGATGTTCGTAGGTGTCGGAACGGGTTGAAGATAGAGGGAGGGGGCTAAGCTGGAGCTTCAGCATTTCCTGCTGTCGGACATGACTTTTGAAGATGGCGGGGGGTGGGCCGCCATGAAGATTTTCAGGATCTACAAAAGATGATGCAGTTCAGACCTCACTCTAAATATAGTGGCCCCAGTTTCGACGTATATGTGGTGCTAGCGTACAGCGTAACAGTAATTTAGTTTTTAAAGGGAAACAAAAGGATACTTGTTCGTGTTATGTACCCTAAACGAGTTAATACAAACTAACTATTAGCAACTACAATCAACATTTATAGTCAGAATGCGGTCTCAAAGTAGAAAATTCTAATAAAATGTCCAATATCGTGGAGGCTAACATCTTGCCTAAGTCAGTAAACTGATCAAAAAACGCGCAGCATTAACGACATTTATGATGCGCCAATTTCGTAGTGTTGTTTAACATATATATGAATGCTCCAGCTCGTTTTGTGGTTCCTAGTATTCTTTTAGATTCAGAAGCTGAGTTATATATTTATGCGCATCAGCGACTACTATAATGCCATAACATTCATCATGCGAGCGTAACATTATTTACAAGTGATCATTTACGTCGTAAACTGCTTTACTAGCTATGGAAATATGGATCATAACATCTTACAATATACATAAAACAACTTTATTGAAAATGGCAGAATCAGCTGAGAACATATCGTTACAAAAATGCTGACAAACGGTTAGCTAGCAGCAATATATTGTCGATTTGTAAACACCCGTGAACGGGTCATTAGTCCCGGATTTGATGGTGTGTAAACAAAGGTTATTAATATATGGGTTTGCTGAGCGTTTTAAACAATACTAGTATTCCCAGTTCGGCGACCGGCTAACTTGGAGAAACAGTAGAAACTTCTTAATTGTACCGTAGTTGCAAAATGTGAATTTTATTAACACTTTCAGATACATAGACCCAAACAATTGCATTTAGTTTCCATTTAACTAATGCTGTGCAAAGAACGCTAATTGTATAATGACGATGAACAAGTCAAAGTGCGTCATGCTTCAATCCCACCAAATCTGTTCGTGAGAACTTCTTATCAAATTCTGTTGAAAATTGTTTGCGACTGCATCGCCATAACTTCAGCTTATTATAACCTGAATGACGGGGGCACATCTCAAACGTTCTAGGGGGCACGGTCGCGTGGGGGCCATTATAAATGGTCTGCAGGCACACCAAATGCCTAAGGGACACGTGCTCCCGGGGCCTCCTGGATCAGCCTAAGGTTATACAAAACTAATTAAAACATGTTTTATCCAAAACACTTGCCCATGCGCGTGTATGCGCGAACAAATTGTGTGCCGCATTGCAACCTCACCGAAAGTGCCCTTCGAGCGAAACTAAACAAAAATGCATTTTACATGAAAGTGACCATTCTAGAAGATGATAAAAATTAGTAGGAGAGGACTGCAATGATATTGGCTAGCGGCTAGCCTTATTTAACAAGGCTCTTCTAGTGTCACTTAGCCTTAGAGTGGCTTAGTTATCCAAAGTGGAAAAAGACTGGCCCTAGAAACCTGTTTTAATGTTACCATCAAATGGCATCACATGATTTTGGCGACTAAGCCTGCATTTAGGTGTACAATTAATTATAAATAAAGAAATGTTTGGGATAGTAAAAAATAATTTGTTTACATGCGGGAACCGATCGGGACGTATTTCCAGTTTGCTTGCAGTCAATCATATATTTGGTGGCAGTGCGTGTGGTGATTGTTGTTCACCAGCGTTAACTGTAAACATACCACCAGTTGTGCTTTACATTTTACCCCTGGCGCACCTATTTCTTCTTACACCTTTATGGGAATTAATTATTACTTTGACAACACAAATATCAAATGCATTTGCGAGCTCGCGTAAAAGGAAGCGTTATTCAACGACGGCATAAAATATTGTGTTTCCTGTAAACCCGCTGTTAAAGTTGAAAGCACAGCTCATAAAATATCAAAGTGTTTATTGATGATTTATGCATTATAACATCGTAATATTTTGTATATTCATAACATCGTAGTTGTTAACTCTAACGAAATTGCATACTGCCGGACATGACATCGGAAGATGAGGGAATATTCACTTTTTTAATCCTCTCAAGAGTCAAGCGGACTCTTTGTTTTAGAGGAGGGTGTCATTTTAACAGGCCTGAATTATCCACACCTGGCACCGTAAGATATGAACATAGTATGTCTAAATAGTTGATGTAGACAGTCGGACTCTTAATTGAGATTACATGTCCGACGGCTGGACGACTGCAAAATAAAACAACTTGATATTGATCGTGTACCCAAGTGGAAGGTACGCTATTAAGATATAGTTTAGAAAGAAGTTATTTTGCTTGAAGACGACCATGAAATGTGATTATGTTTCAAGAACAAGTTTGGCCCTGTCTGACAGATAACCTCAATTATACGCACGCAATCACGCACGATCACTAGATATGTGACGTAACCTTTACTTTAATAAGGTATTCGAGCTGGTGACGAACCATTTCTGCTAAAAGGATTTGGCAGTGATAATTAATTTTGTATGTTAACAAATTCAAAAGCCGCAGTCACTATGACGATGCAAGTTGACCATAAGAGTATGGGGAAATAATTTAAGATGCTCACTGAGAATACCAAGATGACAGTCTACCAGGCCTGTGTGCTGCATGAGCACCCTCCTCTACGACAGCGAATCGTGGACCACCTACATGCGCCAGAAGTGCCGTCTCAACATCTTAATCCACATGCGGTGCCTCAATCGCATCTTCAATATCACCTGGCAGGACCGTGTCCTTACAGCGACATGCTGGACCGTGTTAGGATCCCCAGCATGTACGACTACTCAGTGCTGAGCCAGAAACATCTCCGCTCGCTGCATGGACCTGGCATGGAGGATGGCCGCTTGCCGAAAGTCATCCTCTATGGACAACCAACCCTCTATGCCAGGGAGCGAAAACAGTGGGATCGACGCACAGCCCTCAGATCCAAAGACGTCTGTAAGCGCGACGTGAAGGCTTGCAACATCAGCTCTGAAGACTGGGAGGCAGATGCCGAAAATCACACTGCTTGGCGTCAACTTGCTTGGTATCAGACTGTATACAGAGGCTTTGGATGTGCTGACGGAAAGAGACACTAGCATGCGGCTGAGAAGAGCTCTAGGATGCGGCATAATTAATAAAGGTACCGGTATAAATATTCTTCAATATTAAAAATATAAATTACCGGCCTATAAATAAAAATGCAAAAAATAACGTCATGGGATTCAAGCCTGCGACCAAAATATTTGTGTATTGCTGCATTGTCCACTTGGTCTCACAGGCAGAGCTCTGCATACAAACCTTCTTAATAAATGCAGTGGGCTTTCCAGAGAACCTCTTGCATTATTCAGATGTTTCATTATGTTATGCACACACACACATATATACAAAAAAAACGAATACAGTGTTAATTAAAATAAAAAAGGCTGTGAACTTGATTGTGTTTAATTTGTTCTGCTGTGTATGTAAGTTGTGCCAATAAAAAGGTAAGTTCTTGTATAACGTGCATATCTAGTCTTTAGTTAGGACTGCTCAAAATGTTTTATATTTTACCCCCTTGTAGATCTGTTCAATCGAACATCATCTCAATTTTTTTGGGAAGAATTCAGCCCCATTGCAATTACTGCACAAAGACTATGTTCATACACAAATATCCACCACTGTGAAGAGCCAAATAATCACTCGATCTTATTGCTGAATTTAAGCGAAGTTTTACCATTTCATAAGTTTTGTATGAGCTTATGACAATTTACTTGTAACTGAATAGTTATAGCTTGTCAATCATTTTTAGTCCTTTGGCCGAAGGTCCAAGGGACTATTGCCATCACTCTGCGTCCGCCGTCCGCTGCCGTTTCTCAGAAACCGTTCAGCAACTTTTTCTCTAATTTTGCATAGACATATCTTGGGGCACTGCCACCAAATCGAAACTTGGACATCTCCAATCGCAAGAAGGACAAAACATAACAGATGACACCTTGAAAGCAGAAACTCTCAACGACTTCTTCGCAAGTGTGTTCACCGAAGAGAACATGAACAACATCCCTCATCTAGATGCCACGCATGATAACAACTTCTTACATGACATCAGCATACCGCCTGAGATTGTACGAGAGAAGCTGGACGAGCTCAAAACAAACAAGTCAGCCGGTCCAGATGGGCTACATCCTCGGGTGCTGAAAGAATTATCCCTAGTACTCAGCCTACCACTCAGTATCATCTTCAATAAGACAATGGAAGAAGGCATCATCCATGCAACTTGGAAAGCAGCTAACATCACACCAATTCACAAGACTGGTAGCAAGACCAACCAAGCGTATTACAGACCCATCAGTCTCACGCCAGTCACTTGTAAAGTGATGGAGAACATAATCAAGGATGAAATCATGAATCACATGATGTCTCGTGAACTTTTCTGGAGACATCATGGATTCGTGCTTGGTAGATCCTGCAAAACAGAGCTTCTGGTTAAAACTGAACTTTTGGACAAGAAGTCTAAATACGAATATACCAGTGGACAGCCTACCTGGACTTTAAAAAGGCGTTTGACTCAGTCCCCCATCACACACTTCTAAGAAAGCTGGAGACATCACTGGACAAGTCCACAAATGGATAGATTTTCTCTTAGACCGAAATCAGCGGGTTATTGTCAATGGGAAATCGTTATCATGGAATGATGTAAAAAGTGGCATCCCCCAAGGCAGTGTCTTGAGTCCGGTAATTTTTTTCATCTTCATAAATGACCTTCCCGATGAGATAGAAAGCACTACCATGACCTTTGCAGATGACACAAAGATATTCAGGGAAGTCCAAAACCATACAGATCAAGACAAACTACAAGAAGATCTGAACAAACTCAATAACTGGTCAACCAAGCGGCAGCTAAATTTCAACGAAGCGAAATGTAAAGTCCTTCACCTGGGGAATAAGAACCAGAAACTACTGTACACCATGAACAACATAAAAATGACAGCCACTGAAATTGAGAAAGATCTGGGAGTTCAAGTAGACCAGGACATGATGTTCCGAGCCCACGTTAAGAGTGCTATCAACAAATTGACAAGAATGCTAGGACTGATTCAAAAAACATTTACATGCCTGGACATAACAACCATTCCAACACTGTTCAAAACAATGGTCCGTTCCCCACCTCGAATACGGAAATGTTATCTGGGCACCGCATACGAAGAGGGAATGTTTTGAAATCGAAAAAATCCAACGCCGAGCTATAAAACTAGTGCCATCATTGAAAGACAAGCCATACGAAGACCGTCTGAAGGCACTTAATCTACCATCTTCATCACAGAAGACGACGAGGCGACATGATACAAGTATACAAGATAAAACGGTACTTTTGCAGTTTAGGCCCGCACCTCGAAAAAAACATGAAAACGCTCACCTACAGTCACCAAACTTCACATCATATATCTACAACACGTATTCTACACATACATAATTATTACGTGATAAAAAAGTTAAATTTACTGTCTTTTATCGATCAAAATGTACAAGAAATTCACTCGTTTTTGCGTGTATTCATTAGTTCCACCGGAAACTCCGGTAGGTGGCGTCACTTTATGCTTGACTTCAGACATGGGGATAGGCTGAAGGCAACCATAAAGTGTCGCCATCTGCCGGAGTTTACGGTGGAACTAATGAATACTCTAAAAAACAAGCGAATATTTTGATCAATAAGACAGTAAATTTAATTGTTTTATCACGTGACAAATGTATATGTGTAGAATAAGTGTTGTAGATATATGATGTGAAGTTTGGTGACTGTAGGTGACTATTATCATGGTTTTCTCGAGGTGCGGGCCTAAACTGCAAAAGTACCGATAAAACACCAAATTGATCGTGTGGATCAAACCATCTTCTTCACTGCCCCTACGACGTTGAACACCAGAAGGCACAATCAAAAACTATTCAAGAAAAGAGCAAACACTCAGCTAAAAAAAATCCTTCAGTTCCATAATTGTAGACGATTGGAACTCACTACCTGAAAATGTCATCGCTAGCCCTTCTCTAAACTGCTTCAAAAATAGACTTGACAAACACTGGACTAAAGACTGCTATATATCCTCCCTTAGGCTTTGAATAAATGATACATCAACAAAACGACACCCAAGTCTGAAAAGAAGATTCGGTTACGCAGTGCAACCGTTTTGACCGGGACAAAAACAGACAGTAGCCTTCAAGTTCCGTATAATATATGATGATGATGATGAAATTACCAAGCAGAGTCACTCAGCTATCCGCCATTTTGCATTTGAACTGGTAGCGTATACAATATCATTACGTTCACACATGAATAACAGAGGGCGCTGCGCGAGTGACTATGCTTGATTATTTAAACGGATCTGAATCAAGGATAGGCGGCGTCACTGAGCGAGAAAATGGCGGTCTACACTGAAGGTTTTTGTCCGCCATTCGGGAAGCAAGCGCATGCGCTGCGGGACAGGCAGCGCGCGAGGTTAGCGTATTTATTCAGTCATCTCATTTCATCAGAATAATCACCAAGCAGTGATGCGTCATATAAAATGAAATACATTAATGTAATCGTTGAAGTATTTTACCAATCACAAATTAAAATAATGAAATTTGCAAACAAATCACGTAGAAACGTTGCAATTATTTATTGAGCCATCTGAACTTCGTCGTGTTTCATCAAAATAATCATCAAGCTATACCATTTCTTATATAATTAAAATATTGAGGTTATCGTTGAAAATGTTGAGCAATGATAAATGCAAACAACTACATTTTCTGCGCGCATGTGGTCTGGCTTGGCGCACCTCCAGAATGGCGGACGAACTGCTTACGTACTTTTCTCGAACAACGGTACTTTCTGTAAATAGCGCGCGCTGCACTGTCTTGTATTGATATACCGTCTTTGATCTGAATGTCACACTGCAGATGTTGTGTGTGGGTGCACCACAGAAGCTGATCGCGGCTGTCGACGTGTCGTTTAGGGTGTGCGCAGCGCAAATGTATATAAAAGGTATTTTAAATACTTTATACAGCACTGTTAATTTAAAAAAACAAGGAAAAACACAAAAATCACGGGGAAGGTTGCTAGACGTTCAGTGAAAACCTCTGGCTCTGTGAGGGCGTTCCATTCGATGACGATGACGGTCTTTACAAAGAATGAGTCTTTATATTGTTCAATCATTGGAACTTATGGAAGTGAGTATTTTGAAGCAGCGGCTGTTGTCATTGGACATTGCATACCTGCCAACTTGTTTTTGAATTCCGGGAGATTTATCAGCGGTTCGGCACGCTTCCCGTGTCGCGCTGTCTCGGATCTAGACATCGGAAGATGGGCGGGTGTATTGTTGGAGATTTTTTGCTGGAAATTCACCGGTTTGATGTCTTGAAGACTGGCAGACGGGGGGAGGCTGTTGGAGATTTTCAGCGAAAATCCGGGATATTTGCCTGTGTTCCGGAAGACCAGGAGCTACACCCAAATTCAAGTAGACTCCCGGAAATTCCGGGAGAGTATATTGTGGCATACTTTTGTATAATGTACGTTGACATTGTTGTTAGTTTCGTATCCCTCGTAAGTGGTTGGTCTGATCCTACGTTTGTCTCTGTCGACTGGTGTGAAGAAGGCGTCTGCCGGTAGTGGTGGGACCAGCTGTTGTCCAATTTTATAAAACATTGTCTGCCTGACCTGCCTGCGTCTTTCTTCCAATCGTGGGATCTTGAGGAAGTCAAACATCCCTGCTCCCGTGATCTGTAGTCCTTACTGATGAAACGTGCAGCGTGGCGTTAGAACTTAGATGCGTTTCTTTTCAGTGTCTTGTTTGAGGTAGGGATCCCACATCACTGTCCCATATTCCAGGGTGACTCTAATGGGCGACGTATGCAAGGCATTGACACTCCTGCGGGCAGTTCCGGAGATCCCGGCGTAGGAAACTCAGCTTTGATCCAGCTGTCTTGCCCAGGCTGGTGATGTGTTTCGGTCGGCAGAGATCTGAATGCATCCATGCACGACACCCGCTTACGTGAAGGGGACCGTCTTATCATAAGGAACTCCGCTGTCCCAGTCTACCTTAAATATAAGATCGATTGTATTATTGTTAAACAGTACGGTAATTACGTATAAAACCGGCCTGTTCGTAAAGGACACAGTCGACGTAAAACTTGTAAGTGCAACGACATGTTACATGAACTTCACTCCAAACTCTCTTGTTATCCATCTGTGGACTGTGCGGAGACCTCGTCGTCGTCGAGTAGGTCAATGTATGTCAGGGGGATGTCTGCGCAATTTGCATTTTGAATACAATTGATTATTACTTCCCAGCGGATAGCATGAACTTATTAAAAGTTACTGTGAATATGCCCAATTTCAGTGTGATGTCACGATGGGTTAAAACGGCCTCCTCAGCGATGCGGTGAATGGTCTACGGGGCCGTTTCGCACCACGTATAACTAACATACGATTGATAGTTTATTGTCTATAATTTGTCATCTATAATATTGGAAATGTTTTCCTACTATGCACTATTTTATCTTCGTGAATAGAATTGGACTTCTAGTTAATATTATTGGGGGTCGTTTTACCACGATATGGGGCCGTTTTATCCTTGGTCGCGGGTAAAACGGCCCCCGGTAACGACAATTTTTTGTGATAACTAATCAATGAGTTCCTCGAGAGAGTTCATTGTCGCGTATGTTCTTCACAAATGCCAAGTCTTTAATGTGGATCATTATTTGGTTTTCTCTAAATGCACGGTTTCGTCCTATGCCCTTCTATTTTTTATATTGACCGTCTTACCCCACTTTCCCATAGGTATATTTCAAACTTGCACCGAATACCCCATGCACGCACGCACATACCCACCCCCAGCACGCGCACGCACAGACACACAAACGCACACACGGACGCACGCGTGGCCTACCATTTCGATGTCGAAATGATTGTCAAAATTACAGGGAAAATGATCATGCGAGAAGTGCTTATAATTTGGAATGATAAATATCAGTACAGTTACGACTATTGGCAAAATACACAGATTTACCTGTGTATTTATGTTTAGACTAATACGTTAATTAAAAACAATTATAATGTATTAGGATCGTTTTCATAAAATGTTGCTTTAAACATCATGATAATGGACGTCAAGATGAAAACTGTTCGTAGTTTCGTTTAGCTGACAGCCAGCTATTTAATTTTAATTAATATTTAAAATGTTAAACAATAATACTGTATAGACTTGCTAAAGTAAAATTAATAATGTCTTATGTACTGAGTAATTGACATAACATAACATACAGAGTGGTTGTGTTATTATGTCACATCTTATAAAGTTATTTGTAACATTTAACATGTGAAAGTTTGCATAGTGGTTTTTATACACCGAAGGGGGGGGGCGATGAAACAATAAAATAATTTGTTATTGCCTGGCTGTATGACTTCGCCGAGAAAGGTACGGTAGACTGTGGTAGCGCGGTCCCTTGGGATAAGACGGCTCCTAATTACGTATGCAAAATCGTTTGTAAAATGATGCAGACATGTACCGGACAACTATTCATAAAGTTCAGCAGCATGAGACATATGTAATTAAATCATTGTTTTTTTTTATATTTTATGCTGTTTGATCTAATATTTTGCTAATAGTTAAATTTATAAATATAAAAGTGACAATCGTCAACTTTATTTGTGACACTATAATATAATATAGCCATTCAATCTGCATGTCAGAAATAAAACATGGGGAAAGTAGGTAGTGTTTTACATAAATAATGTGGGGTAAGACGGCCCCTTACTGTCTTCCTGTGTACACAAACATGGTCAATATTAAAAATAATTATTATACTTGTAATGAAATTAAGAAACATCAGGTCCCATACACAGGCTGCAAACAATTTAAATTATAATATGTTAACTATAATTTAAATGCAACGACTAGAATGGCTCAACATATTACGATTTGCATATATAGCCTATATATATATATATAATTTATATATATATATACAGTGTGTGCGCACGTGCATGCATGTGTGTTTATAATTATATATGTATAATTATAAACACACATGCACGCACGTGCGCACACACACTGTATGTTCAAACAATGTTTCATTCATATAAGTGAAAAACGCAAAGGGAATGTCACGGATCGCTCTGCCCCAGGTAGCCGTCTTGTCTTATGGTATGGGACAAGACAGTTTTTTCATGTATAACTAGTTTGCCTATTTATTGAAAATAGTTCCCATGTGGGTAACACACATATTTCTATATAATATGAACACATTAAAAGTCATGTTAGCAGAATTTTACGGTGGATAATATTCATGACCGTTTTCCTTAAGGGGCCGCGCTGCCCCACGTTACCCTCCTGTTACCGTCAGATGACATCACTTCATTTTGGCGATTAAGCCTGTATAAATTCCGTGCACAGTTAAATAATATTTAATGCAATATTGTTTGTGTTTTATATAATGCTATTAGCTGCGTCTACACGGACGGCGATTTAACCCGGGTTAATGATAACCAGGGCTATTTTTGCCCGGGTTAAACCTGTGTTGCGTCTACACGAAGCATAATTTAACCCGGGTTAAATATGTAGCATCTCGGTGCAGTGGGGTCAGCAGGACGTGAGTGGTGCTTTGTAATGCCACAATGGGGTGCGTTACGTATTCTACTTGCGGATACAAATTGTCTAACAACACACCCGCAAATAAACTGATCAAATTGACTAATATCGAACATGTACGTCAACCTCATTGCAATCATTAGGCTGCTCATGCAGATGATGAACTGTAGACTTTTTTGTTTCTTATCCGAGTTGGGGTCCTGACGTAACCGTCTCCACGACTTAGCTGCAACAATTCATGGCTCATCCTGATGTGTATATGTTGGCGCCTCTGACGCTTTCACCGAAACAAGCCTGAATATCGCCCTCCCCCTAATGTCCAAAAGACACTTGCACTCATCGTTGCCCCAGTTCAGTCCCCTCCCACTCATTTCTCGATTTGGATAGAAATTGTAATAATTCTTAGTGTTTGGCGCGGAAAAGTAGAAGTGGATTAGCGATAACTATAGTGGAGCCAATTAAGACATTACGAGATAACCCGGGTTATCTATCTACACAAGCTGCTGAGCCTAACCCGCGCCTGGTCCTCCTACTGACTTAGCCCGGGTTAAATTTTAGCGCGGCATTTTGTCACCGTGTAGACGAGTATCCCGGGTTAAAAACGTCGTGCAGACGGGGCAATTGTTTCTAATACTTTTACTGAACATAAATAAGGTACTCCAAAATAGAAGTGTTCAGAAATGTTAATTATGACGTGATTTCATGTGGTTCGAACAGTTCGTATAAACTGAACAAAGCTCTTTTATGATGACTGCACACGAGCTTTCATTAAATCGTGAAGAGCACGCCCCACGACAACGAAAGGCGCTACAAACAACGGCACCTCGTTCCGGAGTTTGGGTAATCGAGACTACCAAATCGGCTCTAATTTATTACTGTTGTGCTTTATACGTTCTATCACAATACCTGCTAGATAAATTATTGATTAATTACTTTTTTACATTCATGTGGTACAGCCATCATATGAAGGTGGTCTGCAGACTACGCTCCTGTCTCATTTAACCTTGCTTTCTGAATGCGGGGAATAAAGCTAGAATTCCATGTGTGCGGATACAGCAACACAATGAATATGGTACTCGCTAGAAATTAACATAACTGTTAGTTAAAAAAAATGTATTGGCGAATGAGCTTTGTCGTGGGGATGCAGAAAATTGAATCGCTTCATGTAGCAGCGACTGGAATCTTATACGAAATACCAAGAGGTATACCCCATTCTGCACACCTTTCTGAACATATGGAATCCTACCTTCTTAGTACTTACCAATCATAAATGAATTGTGTATAATTAATTAGTAGCGCTACCTATCAAATACGACTCAATTAAGATTATCAGAACAAGGCATTTCGCTTGGATGTAGGCCTAATTGATTATGAAGGACATGAATAATTATTAGTTCACTAGACAAGTCAAACTAAACAAACGAGGAAAATACACCCTAAACAGACTATTTTCTATGGGATGAGTAATTGAAAGTCCCATACGGACACTGACAATCTAACAGCCTAATGGATCAAACAGTATCACAACTGAACAATTCAGAGGCATCACCAGAAGTAATTTATTGGTACACAAAGCAAACCAAAATGTAGCTTAATCATGCCAAACGGTAACTGCACTAAAGAGGCCACATTTACTGTTGACCAAATACACCAGAACCACAGTAAACTGTAGAATGTCAATTGTAGCAAAGCTCAGTCATATTGGTAGTTTGATGTCCCAACATCATGTGCAGTACCAGCAGGCAAAATACAGCCAACCACGATCCAACTGCAGTGCTGAACACAATATCAAGTAACATGTAGATCACTTTCACAAGTGTCCATCACACAGCTTTGTGTTCTTCAGACGAGCGACACGACTTGAGATCAACACACTGGTTGTCCATGCAGCAGAACGTCACTTCAAGTCAACGCCTCAGGTGGAGGTGGCAGGATTACTTGGACCTGAAACAATGAAACAGAAGTGTTATAACAACTGGATATAAATATTAGTCCATATATGCATCTATACGTAGGTTTTATTCTAAAAAGCAAGTAATTCAAATGATGTATCCAAACATAGAACCAAATTATGAGAGAATAGCAGTGTCATAAAACATTAACACTGGCCCGGCGCCTTTTTTGAAGCTGTCGGGCCACCAGTTTCCAGTTCTAGAATGCTGTCGAGACGAAGCGGCGGTCACGGCACGTTTATTATTAACCTCATCGGTTATCTGATGCAGTTCGACAGAATTCTTAGACCCGACTCAGTTATAGGACATTGTAAACATAACGTAGATGCTAATTTTAATCAATAATCCAAACTCACTTATTATGCGGACGACGTGCAAAGCCATCGAATAAATTTTCTAACCACCGGCAGCGCAGGTTTTTATGACGACGCCATTTTTTAAGCCCCGCTGCGTCCCTTGGACACACTCTGTACAGTGGTTGGAAGCTACCTCGACTAGAATTATGCACGCTTTTTTCTGCTTAGATATATGAAAGGAATACAGCTTAAATCCAAATTTAACTAGTGGCTATAAAGTGACAGAAACCAAATGTAACACTGCGTTAGCAAGGGCAAGGCCACTTAGCGAATGGACCGTTAAATAGTATACCTTGAATGACCTGTACAAGAAAGCAGCGTCAACTTAACTACCGACTGACTAGCTGTCGTCACATTGGCCACACTTTATTTAAACTTGGCAAATACTCTATATACGCGTCCGAGTACACTTTAACAATATCACAATATTGTTAGCTTTGGACATCTCACTTTGAACAATCAATGTGTGTATAGTAACTAACTACAACGGAAATGATGAAAAGTATTGTGTTAATCAGCGACATATGCCAGCACTGCTATTACTCAGATGTGGGCACTTATATTTAGTAAATTTCCTTTTATATTCCATTATAAAACAAAAGTTGGTTGTCTTGTGAAATTACATACCTGCCACTGGTAGAATAGCTGTTATCATCCAGCTCTAATGTGCATATATGCATGGGGAGATACTATGTCCTAACACAGTGCGAGCCCAAAGGAAAATGTTCATACTATGCAAACCATTCTATGAACAATAAAGTTTTTTTTTATTAATTCAATTCCAGTTATGTTCATACTAAATAATTCTGGAATTTTCCAGGATGACACTGTTCACTAAATACTCACCTATCCCTCATCTTCCTCCTTTTGCGCTTCAACCTTCGCATACGCTTCTTCCTCCACTAAAACAAAGAAATACCGAATGAGAAACTACAAAAACATACATTATGAACAGATAACCAATACAAAGTTCAAGTGTGACAACACTTGCAAGCTCCAGCATGGTGTGAAAATGAACCATAAAAGGGTAAAGAATTACTGTACGTTCCTTTATACATCAGTTTAGGGAGACACTGGTGAAACCATGCACAAAGACATGGGTTTATTATTCAAATGTTAACAAGCCTCGGATGTAGCTGCAGTTACAGAACCTATTGTTGCTATGCACTTGCAAGCCAACTATCCATTGGGGCACGATGTGTAGAATTTGGACCCAAACGTGACATCGTTTCATGGCACTTATTAGACTGAAATGGGCGAAGCAACAATGCACATTGACACAAGCTAGTGAGGCTAGTTGATGACTAAACTGGTTAACCAACGGCATATAGATGGCACTAGTCTACCTGTTATAAGTCGAGGGCAAGGCCATTTGGCAACCGACTAGTATCCTGTACCCACACCGAGTTCGCCGTTATAAGCACATATCTGCCTAAATTTGAGACTACTGCGTTGGTTACACCATCCCGGCATATTTATATTTAAAGACATTGGTTTAGTGCACTTACGAGGCATAAATCTAATTCCGGTTACATTAGCATACACGGCTGTATCGCTCATTTCAATGCACAGCTGCAGCAGGACATACTAATGCAGGCCTGGGTGCCGTCTGTATAACGGCAATATCAAGGCGGGCTATTTCCTTTTCAAATTCATTAATTGTATAGGCCTAGTCTGGAATAGGATGCACTAACTAAAAGTTGCCCAAGACATGTGCAGTGTTTGCCTACTGGGTTGGGTCTTGGGATAGTAGTATACTCACAACCGGAAAATCCAGGGCACTGAAAACTTGTGTTCTAATGCTCTGCCTATTTTAATACACTATGTGGTCTTGCACTGATGCACGTGAACAATTTAAACAGCGTAGATGGGACTCATGATTTTTGACGCTAGCTTCTTTGATTGGATTTCGTCTGTATATTACCGTAAGTAGTTCACTCAAAACTTTTTGTAAGTTTGTTTACAGAAATTGGAAGGAATACCTGTATATGTCAGAGATTTAGCACAGAGATCTTGCAGAAGAATTTGGTCAGGTTTTTAGTAAAAATGGCAAAACGAATATTCCGGACGTGATCAATGTCCGATATTCGGCGAATGTAATACTTTTTGTGGCTTGTAACTTTCATAAATCCCTAATATGCCGTAAACACAGATTGCTGTTTTAGTTATGTGAAAGTGCGGCTGACTGTTTACTGTTACAGCAGCGGACATGAAGCCACGCATGCGGCATGTCCACGAATTGCGCCGATGACGACGTGCACATGTCGAACGGTATTCGAAAACTGTTTACAATTACCAAGCGCTTGTGCGTGTTATTTAGCAGCCCATCAACTGGGAAAACTACATAGTAACCGTTCTACAGCAAGCTAGTCTTATTATTATAAAATTGACCTCGTAACATTTACAATAGCAAGACCAAGTCGGGTTACCATGGTTGATGCATGTGTCTCCAAGTTAAATATACATAAAATATATTTACCTTGGCCCTCATTTCCGTATGATCAACCTGAAAACAGACCAGATAAACATATTATACATTTGAGAATGACAGATGATTAAAATCCAACGCGATCCTAATGGATTCGAAAGAGCTCAAGAAAACACCTCTACTCACCGAAAATGGCCGATGGAAAAGGAACGACGCAATGTCCCGGATGTCGAGATTTCCCAACGAGAGGCTTAGCTGCAGGTGGCATGTGCAAGTGGTCGCTTTACCACGACCATGCAGTTAGAAAATTTGTATAGGTAAAATAAATGTAAGCATAATTCATAAAATGTTAATCTAACATAATTTCAGAAGGTTTAAATTGTCTAGAAAAATAGAGTTCCAAATATGCGAAAATGTATACCTATTTTTATTCTTAGATGTAATAAATTTGTTTACATAAACCTAGTAAAGCATAGGCAGTTATTTACGCTACTAACAATGCAACTTGTAAAATCATAAATAAGATGTATACCTATTATATCCAAGGTTTTACAATATACTGCTTACTGTAACATCACATGGAATAATTAAAATGGTATATTCTGAGACCATCCAAATTTCAGTGAATCAATATGCCGCACACACTAAATGACTACACCATCAACATCATATTTTAAAAATCCACATAACATGCAATTTTAAGATAAAATGGCGCAAAAGACAAACTAATTATATCTGCGTTTATTATGCTGCTGTCCTGGCAGGGCGACCAGTGATTTAATTTGCAAAAAAATAATTATCGAATAACATATAAAATACCAAAGGGTAATAGGCATACATGTATGGTAGCAAGTACGATCAAATAAGTATACATTGTTCATGTTGTACATGCTAACCGAACATAATAAGATAAACCCTCCAAGTTGTTACAAAATAAAATTTTTGTTGTAGCTGTAAACAAAGAGTCGCCATGACAGTATGATTTATTCTATGCAAAGGATATATAACAATATACTATATATGTTCATATTTGAAATTTGATAGGTGTTTTGGTCACTTATTAATATTTACTGGATATTTGTTTTTTAAGATGGACGCAATCTCAGAGTGCAACTTTGATAAGCGTCTCCCCCTGACCATGTGCATTTACTTACATGCATATAAACTTATGTTGTTTTAATATGATCTTATGATCAAATACATAATTCCGATTCTGTTCATGTAGACCTATGCATGGATATAATTTTTTTATTAATATAGTAATATTTAAGCCCCCTATATAAAAAGGTAAGTTCTTATATATATATATATATATATATCATCATCATTGTGCAGCCGTAGTGTCCCGTGGTTGGGCGAAGTCCTCAGCATGTCGTTTCCAAATCGGTCTGTTTTGCGCTATCCTCTGCCAGATTGTGCCCTTCCAGTACTTGTCTAGTTCGTCTCTCCATCGTCTCGTCGGTTATCTCGTAGTTTGCTATGTGCCCTGCCCAAGTCCACTTCTGTCTTCTGATTTGTTTTCACGTCACGTCTATGACCTTTGTCTTCTGTCTTACCCAGATGTTTGTTTTTCTCTCCCGATATGTGATGTTTAACATACTTATTTCCATCTTTGTTTGTGCGGCTGCTGTTCTTTGCCTGGATGGTGAGTGCCCATGTTTCCGCGCCGTATATCATCGCTGGAAGAACGCATGAATTGAAGACTTGTCTCTTCAAGCAGGTTCAAAAGTTACCCTTGAAGATGTCCCGGTGTTTGGCGAAAGCTGTCCAGCCGGCGGTGATCCTTCTTTGAATCTCTTTGTCTTGGTTTTTGTCTCTGATACTGTATCGCTGTCCCAGATAGACGTAGCTTTCAACGTTCTCTATCTGCGTCGTGTTGATATATATTAAAAATTGGTGTGTCATTTTCTAGCATCACTTTTATCTTCGAGATGTTCATCCTTAGACCTTGTTTTTTACTTTCATCAGCTACCGCCTGCAGCATGTTTTGTAGTTCTTGCGGTGTAGTAGCGCATATCACTATATGTCGTCGGCGAAAGATGGCTGAGATATTCTCCGTCTATCCTAGCACAAGCCTCTGGTTTCCCAGGTCAGTCTTCGGAATATGCTTTCGAGTGTTGCCGTGAATAGCTTGGGCGATATGGTGTCACCCTGTCGTACTCCTCTCTTGATGTCGATGTTGTTGCTCTTTTCGTGTAGGCGGACTGTCACCGAGCTGTTAGTGTAGATGTCTTTCAGGAGATCGATGCACACATATTCTATCCCCTGTTCTTGAAGGGAGATCAGTATTGCTTGAGTTTGCACCGAGTCAAAAGCCTTCTCGTAGTCGACGAAAGCGATGCAGAGCGGGATATTATATTCTCGGCACTTCTCTTTCAGTTGGTTTACGACGTGTATGTGGTCTGTCGTTGAATACCTGCTTCTGAATCCTGCTTGCTCTCGTGGTTGGTTTTCGTTGAGTGTCTCCTCTAACCTATTCGTTAGTATCGTTGTGAGTAATTTGCAGATATTTGATAATAGACATATCGGTCTGTAGTTCTTTGAGTCTTTCTTATTTCCCTTCTTGAAGATAATCACCATATTTGCGTTCCATGATCATATCTTGGTCTTGTATCTCTCTACCCTGCTTGTCTAAAGTGTAACCAGTGTGTCTCGGCCTAATGCCTGTGTTCTTCTTGCTTTGTTCAAGCCCTTTGATGACATAATTGTTACTCGTTTGATCTCTTGTTCGTACTTTCTGATGTCCTCCTTTGCTTTCTTTTTGATGGTCTTGCATATTTCTGCGTACTCTATTTGGTTTTTAAGGTCGCCGTTATCCACCATTTATCGTCGTTTCTTCATTAGTGCTCGTGCCGGTGATAATATTCTCGTCACTACATGCGTGTTGATTGCTTTGGCTACACTTGTTGCACTTAGTTGGATCATCTCAGTGATGTTTGTGCTCATTGTGTCGATGTCGTCTAGTTCCTGTAGTGTTTCGAATCGATTTCGTAGTTCGAGTTGGAATTCGATCTTTTTTCTTCCGATTTGTGTGGTATCTACACTTGGTGGTCTCTTGTTTATCAATTTCTTCCTTTCAGCTTTGACGTCCAGTTTTACGTTGTTCACTTCCGATTTTGACTTGGTTGATGACAGTTACATCAGTGACCATATCTGGCCTGTTTGTCTTTCGTTTCTCCATTTGGGCTTTTCTATGTCCATCTCCTCCCTGCTTTCTTCTGGAACATTGTATTCATGATTGTGTACTTTCATGATGTTGCCCATTCTACCTAGGTATCGCCTCTTTCGTTTTTCACACCTAGGCCAAAATTGTCTGTTGCCGTTTCCGAAATGTTTGTTCGTTTCCCTACTTGCGCATTAAAGTCTCCCGTCACTATATCGTGTAGTAGGTTGGCTTTTCTAAGGTCTCATCCACGTCGTTGTAGAAGTTGTCTGTATCTTCTTCTGAGTATGCTGTTGTTGGTGCATATACTTGTACTATCTTCAGTTTGTAGCGCAAGTTCTGCTACCCTGGGGCTGGTGCTGTTAACCCTCACTATATTGTCTTTCCATCTCTTGTTTATGAGAAAGCCTACTCCTACTTGGCCGTTGTTCGCTGTGGAATGGTATAGTAGATGACCGCTTTGTAAGGTAGTGATCGAAGCATTCCGCTCTTCTTCCGACTTCTCCGATCCCAATCACATCCCATACCAACTTGGTTTCCCTAAGTTCTTCCTCCAGTTCTTGTATTTGTTCATCTCTTAGTAGTGTTATTACGTTATATGTTGCTATCTTCAGTCTATTTACCTTCTCTCGGCGGCTCTTCTTGACCCAGAGATTCTTAGTACCCCCTGCACATAGCCGTAGTTGACCCGAATCGCCTCATTGGTCATACTCTTTCGATGCTGGTGGGGACTGGGGGCCTTGGCTTCATTGTACTTTGCATGCTGGTGTTGTTGGCCTATCTTTCCACGCTGGCCGGTGCGGGTTGGAAGGGGGGCGACATGGGGTGAACGAAATTGCGAAGTTTCGACGCGGCAGCCGAGCCAGTACCGGACCACCACCCAGCCGGCGCCGGGATTTGAACCCCGGTCCCTCTAATCGAGAGTCCGGTACTCTTACTCTGATATTTAGGGAAGAGGTGCATTTTGGGGTGTAATTGAAGGGTTTTTGTGAGCCTCAAGAGGTGTGTGAAATGGAGGTTACAGGAGAACCTCAAGTTGGGGGTTTTGATAGCTTCAAGGGGGTACGATTGAAGGTTTTGGGTGAACCTCAAGGGGAGCAAATTGTAGTTTTCGGAGAGCCGCAATGTGTGATTTTCGGAGAGAATCAGAATTTTGCAATTGGATGATCTTGGACTTGGTGAGCGTGAGGTCTCAGAATATAATATTTATTCATAACTTTCCGACATTGAATTCAGGGTCTTTCGAAGGGTCTAGGGGACACGGTCACGTGGGCCCATTAAAAAAAGTTTCGCCTCCATTTAATTTCTCACACTACTTCCATTAATTTTGCTTAATGATAACAAAATATACCATATATTAACATTACTAATCTTAGACCGGTAAACCTGAAATTATATTGGCTTTATTAATTCATTTACTCTGCTAAATGTCACAAATTCTCAAAGTTAACTTACATCATAATAATGTTTCTCTGCTGATGTATTGTAGATCATATTCCATCACATCGTAATACAACGATACAGAAAGAACGCAGTCATGTTGTTATCATCATTATTTCATCATCACCATCGTCATCATCATAATAATTAAATATTGTATTTAGGGCACTTTTGTGGTCCAAATCGCGCTACGAATTGCACCAGTGTCGGCTACTATTATCGCGCGAGTTATTTGGGCGACGAATGTGTCATAACACACAATATAAAACATCAAATAATATCTTATCTCTTGCGAAAAGTACTTAGGCCAATTTAAGGCACGTTTTATCTAGGCAATGTGTCGTGATCTGCAAAAATAAACGTTATAAAAATTGTGCACCATATTTTGTAACATTTACATTTTTTTGTGCTGTCGTGTTCGGCTCGCGATGGGAAATTAGGTCAATCATGGCGGCTATTAAAGAAGAAATTGATGGGAAAAAGGATGGCATTACCAACAAAGATACCCTTTTGGCCGTGCTTAAATTCCTAAAAGAAAATAACCTAAAGGTAATGTATAGCGCAGTCAATAAAACTGACAACATTCCTTCAGCATTGCCTACCGAGTAAAGAAAACGCGTGCAATAATTTGTAAACAACCCCATTCATCGCCCACACCAGAGACGGGTCTACCTGGTAGTGATTGATTACCGTCCTGGGCTTGTAAGCCTTTGCAACTTACCGTTGTCAAACAGTGATCCATGTTTACATGGTATACCGTTTACATTTACAAGCACGTGTAGAATCTGGACCCACCTCGAAGGCTCGATTTTTATACATCAGAGTGTTAGTTCCATCATTCAACATCATCCCAGGGATATTTATATGATGAAAATATTGTGTCTTAGTGGACTTTTGAAGCCCAAATAGCGACCCGGTTTGCGCTAGTCCACATCGCTGCGGTTGTGCGTTACTGCATCGTGCTCATAAAATGAGCAATATAGCGGCATATGATATGTTGATGCAAACCGGGGTGCTATTTATGCCTCAAAAGTGGGCTATCATGGCCTATCCTTAAACCAGGCAAGGGATAATGTTGAATAATGGAACTAACGCTCTGATGTATAAAAGTTAGGCAAAACTCAAGTTATAATGGCGAAATCGAGGTGGGTCCGGATTCTACACAAGTGCCCATTTACATACCAGAGTTAAAATCACTGATCAAATACATTAGGCTAGCATCTCCCTCTTGAATGTCAATGGACAGCTCATAGCAGACCCTAAGCTTTGAACAACCAGTTCCAGGCTGTCTTCAGTGAGGGGAAGGAGTACACTGATGAAGAATTCCAAGCCACGTACCAGATGAGTTATGTTGAACATTCATCCACGTCGACTGACCTTGTCATCTCAGAGGAGGGCATTTGCAAGATTCTCACCAAATTAAATCCCTACATGCTACAGGGCCTGCGGCCCAGATCAAATCAGTCCACAGGTACTCAGAGAACTGGCAACTGAAGCAGCCCTGATCATGACCACTATCTTCCATTCCTCAATCAACACGGGCAAAGTCCCATTGGACTGAAGAGAAGCCAACACAACGTCTGTTTTTAAGAAAGGTGAGGACTATGATCCAGCAAACTATCGCCCCGTATCCATCACAAGCATTCCATGCAAGATCCTGGAACATGTCATCATCAGCGCTCTGATTAGTCACCTCGAAAGCAATGGAATCCTAAGGCCAGAACAACACGGCTTCCACAAATTAAGATCCTGCGAAACCCAGCTACCGGATTTCACTGAAGAACTAAGCGAGAACATGGAACAATGCACCAAGCTGATATCATAATAATAGACTTTGCGAAAGCCTTCGGCCGGGTGAACCACAGTCTCCTACATAAGCTACACTTAATGATTAATGTCTCTTCTGAAAGACATACAAAGTGAAGAGAAAGAAACTGCCCAAGTTTTGAAACAGCCGGAGGTGGATTTGAACCCTGATCCTCTCAAACTGACAGTCTAGTCCAAGGCAAAGTCAACCGGTGGCTCGGGGCTTTCCTCAGTAATAGGCAGCAAGCAGTAGTGGTCAACGATGCTACCTCAGGCTACGTCAGTTTGCGCTCAGGAGTACCACAGGGGTCAGTCGTTGGCCCAGCACTATTACTGGCCTATATCAACGACCTCCCAGAGCAACTCACCTTGCAGACACGCCTATTTGCAGATGACACCGCTGTCTATCGTCTCTCCACCACAGACTACGACCAATACCAGCTACAACTTGACCTCCAACGATTGGAAAGCTGGGAACAAGGATGGGACATGGCTTACTACCCAGGAAAATGTACGACTCCCAGTTACCCTCAAGAGGACCACTGGGGAGTGCCAATACCTGCTCCATGGCTGTACCTTGGCAACTGTCACCTCTGCCAAGTATCTCAGTATTACCTGAGACCTCAGTTAGGACCAGCACATTGACAACATCTGTGCTAAAGCTAACAAGTCCCTGGGCTTCTTAAGTAGCAGCATCACGATCAGCACCACCCAGCTGAAGGAGACTGCATACAAGACCTTCATTCGTCCCATGCTGAAGTATGCTTGCATGGTATGAGACCCCTACACACAGCGCAACATTGACAAAATCGAAGCAGTTCAGAGAAGAGCCGCTCGGTTTGTGGTCAACCAGTACCAGAAGACATCTCGTATCATCACGTTGATCAACAGATGCAAATGGCCTTCCCTCCAGCACCGCAGAAAGGTGGCAAGATTGACCATACATGCTACATAAAATCCTTAAAAACCAAGCAATAGTCAATCGTTCCAAACTCGTTGCTGCCCCGATCAGACAAAGAAGAGGGCATTCACAGCAGCTCTATGAGATCCAGTGTAGAACCAAGTACAGACAACATTCTTCCCTCCCCAATACCATCACAGAATGGAACAAGCTACCGGAAACAGTTGTGACTGCCAGTACCCTTGACACCTTCAAGGCAAAGTTCCATCACAATTGCATCACTGCTGGGTGCCTACCACCGGATAACGTAAGAATTGACTATAGCTCCGGCACAAACTGCAGCAGCTAAATTTCTGTCACTACCAGACAATGCATGAATCGGCGATAGCATATCCCCATCGCGATGGACAAATGCACGCAAAAAGTGATTAAACAAAATGAATGACATCGTATTTACTTGAAATAATATACTCTTGTATGTATGAATAACAAGTTCTAAGTCGGAATAACTGCTAAAGGAATACCCAACTGCAACATTAAAGGACATGGTTGTTACCACAAATGGATCGATGCTTACACGGAAAGGAATACACACATTATATGTATGCTGCATTTGTACACATGCTTACTTCGCATACAATGCAGAAAAGTGCCGGACTAATAGCTGAGACGTTGCACTTACGGGTCCGGAGCGCTTGCCACTTCAGTATTATGATATGCCTGAAATGATGTGGAATGACTGAATGACAGCACTGAGGTAACCGTAATACATTTAGACAACATTATAGTTATAATATTATGATATGCCTGAAATGATGTGGAATGACTGAATGACAGCACTGAGGTAACCGTAATACATTTAGACAACATTATAGTTATAATATTATGATATGCCTGAAATGATGTGGAATGACTGAATGACAGCACTGAGGTAACCGTAATACATTTAGACAACATTATAGTTATAATATTATGATATGCCTGAAATGATGTGGAATGACTGAATGACAGCACTGAGGTAACCGTAATACATTTAGACAACATTATAGTTATAATATTATGATATGCCTGAAATGATGTGGAATGACTGAATGACAGCATTGAGGTAACCGTAATACATTTAGACAACATTATAGTTATAATATTATGATATGCCTGAAATGATGTGGAATGACTGAATGACAGCATTGAGGTAACCGTAATACATTTAGACAACATTATAGTTATAATATTATGATATGCCTGAAATGATGTGGAATGACTGAATGACAGCATTGAGGTAACCGTAATACATTTAGACAACATTATAGTTATAATATTATGATATGCCTGAAATGATGTGGAATGACTGAATGACAGCACTGAGGTAACCGTAATACATTTAGACAACATTATAGTTATAATATTATGATATGCCTGAAATGATGTGGAATGACTGAATGACAGCATTGAGGTAACCGTAATACATTTAGACAACATTATAGTTATAATATTATGATATGCCTGAAATGATGTGGAATGACTGAATGACAGCATTGAGGTAACCGTAATACATTTAGGCAACATTATAGTTATAATATTATGATATGCCTGAAATGATGTGGAATGACGGAATGACAGCACTGAGGTAACCGTAATACATTTAGGCAACATTATAGTTATAATATTATGATATGCCTGAAATGATGTGGAATGACTGAATGACAGCATTGAGGTAACCGTAATACATTTAGGCAACATTATAGTTATTATGATATGCCTGAAATGATGTGGAATGACTGAATGACAGCATTGAGGTAACCGTAATTCATTTAGGCAACATTATAGTTATAATATTATGATATGCCTGAAATGATGTGGAATGACTGAATGACAGCATTGAGGTAACCGTAATACATTTAGGCAACATTATAGTTATAATATTATGATATGCCTGAAATGATGTGGAATGACTGAATGTTAGCATTGAGGTAACCGTAATACATTTAGGCAACATTATAGTTATAATATTATGATATGCTTGAAATGATGTGGAATGACTGAATGACAGCACTGAGGTAACCGTAATACATTTAGACAACATTATAGTTATAATATTATGATATGCCTGAAATGATGTGGAATGACTGAATGACAGCATTGAGGTAACCGTAATACATTTAGGCAACATTATAGTTATAATATTATGATATGCCTGAAATGATGTGGAATGACGGAATGACAGCACTGAGGTAACCGTAATACATTTAGGCAACATTATAGTTATAATATTATGATATGCCTGAAATTATGTGGAATGACTGAATGACAGCACTGAGGTAACCGTAATACATTTAGACAACATTATAGTTATAATATTATGATATGCCTGAAATGATGTGGAATGACTGAATGACAGCACTGAGGTAACCGTAATACATTTAGGCAACATTATAGTTATAATATTATGATATGCCTGAAATGATGTGGAATGACTGAATGACAGCACTGAGGTAACCGTAATACATTTAGACAACATTATAGTTATAATATTATGATATGCCTGAAATGATGTGGAATGACTGAATGACAGCACTGAGGTAACCGTAATACACTTAGACAACATTATAGTTATAAGAGAGAAATGAAAGTGGGCCTGGATTCACCACAACCACTGAGTGAGTGATGTACCACAACCACTGAGTGAGTGATGTACCACAACCACTGAGTGAGTGATGTACCACAACCACTGAGTGAGTGATGTACCACAACCACTGAGTGAGTGATGTACCACAACCACTGAGTGAGTGATGTACCACAACCACTGAGTGAGTGATGTACCACAACCACTGAGTGAGTGATGTACCACAACCACTGAGTGAGTGATGTACCACAACCACTGAGTGAGTGATGTACCACAACCACTGAGTGAGTGATGTACCACAACCACTGAGTGAGTGATGTACCACAACCACTGAGTGAGTGGTGTACCACAACCACTGAGTGAGTGATGTACCACAACCACTGAGTGAGTGATGTACGTTACAAACCATAATGTAGAGCTAAGACCATTAAATACGATGTATGTGCATTGTGCAAGCTGTTCTCTCACATTGTGTGTTCTCACAAACAACGTTTACTTGACAGGGAACGGAAGAGCTGCTGTTGAAGGAAGCCAATGTGAAAGATGAAGATCTCAAACAGCAGGACCAGTCGGATGTTTCCAGTGCCCTAGCAGCATACAAAAAGTAGCACATTGTACTTATTTTATATAGTGTAGTTCCTGTTAATGAATTTCATCAATGATTGATTGGATCATGTTTTCAATCAATGAATCAACCACAAATTTGTGTGATCGATTATATTTAATGTTAGTTTAATTGCCTATTGTTCAGTCATCTATCCATCCGAGATCATGACATGCGCAACACCAAACATAACAAAAAGTGTGATTGTCCCTTCTGCCAGTTAGTGACCGATGAAAACCTTTGTATTATTCCCCCTGCATATGTTCTTTAACTTTACCTGGCATACACATCAGATAGAAGGAATCAACAGCTTATAGCATCTCTTCCGAAAGACACAAAACAACATGAGGTGAATGAAACGTTTTGAAATGGCGGTCAGTACGAGGATTTGAACTCTGGTTCCATCGATTGACAATCCAGCACTCTAACTGTTCGACCACCAGGCACCTGTTACATTAATTTCATCAATAGTATAATAACTAGTCGTAGATTATGTTTTATTCCAAAAATAAATATAAATTAACATTTTGCATTTCTGTCATATTGAATGTGGGAGCAGAACAGTTAAACCGCAAAATCTTATAGTAACACAAACTTTAGACATTTAGTAAGAGCTTAATATTGTATTTAGTAGGTACCTGTAAAATCGTTGCCAGAAACTGCATCCACATGTTATTTTAAAAGTTGGTGAAGAACTATTGCATATAAAAATCAATGGTGTACTCAGGTATAGGGCATTATTAATTTACCTGACTTATAACCTCCGCTTTCCTTTTGCTTCCAGTGACAGTGATCCATCTGTGTACGAAGAATACTACACAGGTCTGAAGACATTTATTGAGTTTTCACTTGATGTGCACAAGGTACCTACCATTGTCATGTAACTCTTGTTTCTTTTTGTGTATTGTTAACATAAAAAGGTGAATGTTATGGTTGTAGTTATTAGGATTGACATCGTTTGTTTGTGCACAATTTGTAATTAATTACAATTACATTGTAATTGTTTTTTGAGAACAGTGTATTTTCATTTGTTTGTGCAAAATTTGTAACTAATCACAATTACATTGTAAATGATTTTTTTTAGAACAGTATTTTCAATTGCAATTGAGTTATTTTATCTGTAGTCATAATTGACCTTTATATTTTACCCCAGCCATGGTACCAATATATTCATGAATTCACTTAAAAATGAGCACTAATGATAATTTATGGATAAGTCAGACAACATGTATATATATAATAATGTTTCTTTCTTTCAGTGTGAACTCTCCATGGTCCTGTATCCTGTCTTTGTACAGATGTATCTTGAACTCGTCTACAATAAACACGAGGGCAAAGGTAAAGCCATAGCATACAGTATATAGCCACTCAGCATCTTATCTAGTAGCTCATCTGGTTTATAGTCTGATGTTTTAGTACAACTGTCGGTACCTACAGGTAATTTAAATCAATATTTAGAATACAACCTGTAGTCTGTTCTGCAGTGTACGTTCTTTATAAAATATAAATTTAATACGTTACAAATATTCCATTTCCATTACAGTATGATTAGACGCATACAGTGTTTAAGAATTACCAATTCATTATCATATATTGAAAAAGTGGGGCACACTGGTCTAGTGGTTGGAACACTAGACTGTCAGTGTGAGAGGATCAGGGTTCAAATCCACCTCCGGCTGTTTCAAAACTTGGGCAGTTTCTTTCACTACACTTTGTATATGTCTTTCAGAAGAGACACTAATCACTAAGTCCCTTCTGCCTCATGTAGATGCTAAGGAAAGTAAAAGACCTGTAACCCTAACTCATGCATGGAAGTGGATAAGCTTTTATATGCCATCCGTAGTACCTGTTGTTTCTTTCAGCCATCGCATTCTTCAAGAAGTTTAGCAAGGATCAAGAGGGTTACTATGAAGAAGATCTGAAGCAGCTGATTACAGTGACAAAGGCTGAACACATGGCGCGCAATCAGCTGATGGAGAACTTCAAGTAAGTCTCGTTATTCTGTTTAATTGTGTACTTACTTACTTTGGCCTGTTTGCTCACCGGCAATGTCGACCATGAACCTCCACTCTTGTCAGATTGGTACCATTATCACAATTTCTATCCTGGTCTATCCCATCTTCTTTCTTTCACTGTGAGGTGATAATGTCGCGCCTCTATGTGGCTGCACCAAAACAAGCTTGTGGATATTTTACATTTTTACCTGTTTTTAACCGTGGAACAGCAGTGCAATTTTAGAGTTGTTTTTATGAATGTCTAGGGTCGAAGGTGGACTGCGCCATTTTAACAAGTACTTAATGACATTTTAGCATTTTTGTAATTTATATGCAGTGCGTACCAGTATAGTGAACTGCACCTGTGTCACAACATTGTAGCCGGTTGACCAGGCGTGACAACAACTAGAACAATGCACTGCCACATCACATACAATAGATTGGATCTACTGCGAATTGGACGTTCTATTGTTACTGGATGCTACCTTTCAATAGATGCTTGTGTGGCACCACTACAACCACTAGAACGCTTGAACAATCGGCGGACTCGTAGGGGGTGTAGGGCAGGGAGGTCAAAGCAAAGACCCATTCCTGTTCTGATTACTCCTCGCTTCCCATCATCGGTCATCGTGAGATGTGAAACCTACACATCGAATTTGATTTGACTCGACAGTGTATGTGACATACCATCTGTACACCAAGTGTGTTTCTGCTTGTTGAATGCCAGATCGGTGTGTGACGCGAAGCAGGGGGGGAAAGCGACCGTGATATGTGACCTCATTGAGGACAAAGATCTAGACATACTCGCCATCACAGAGATGTGGTTGAGTGCTGATGACTCCTTCTCTACTGGTTGCATCACACCTGCTGGTTACCAACTACGACATGTCCCGAGAACGTACGGCACCGGTGGTGGTGTTGCAGTTGTCTACAAGTCTGGCTTCACTACGCGACATCTCGAGATGCCGAAATCAAAGACATTTGAATCGATGTGTCTACAACTCAGCAATGTCACTCAGTCTGTTCGTCTTCTTGTCGTCTATCGCCCCCCGCCAAACTCCTAGAATGGCTTTACAACTGCGGAATTTCTCCTAGAATTTGGTGATTTGTTGGATTTCATGTCGATGTATACGTCAAACATGCTGATCGCAGGTGATTTTAACTTCCACATGGACAATACATCAGACAATGACACTAAGCGCTTTCAAAACATTCTAAATGCAGCAGATCTTACTCAGCACGTGGAAGTCCCGACGCATGTTGCCGGACATACCATCGACCTGCTTATAACGCGTTCATCTGATACGTTTCTGAACAATATACGAACAGACATCCCACACATGTCAGACCACTCGGCAATTCATTGCACACTGCAACTCGTGAAACCACCAAACGTCCGGGTAACGATGACGAGTCGAAATTATCGATATGTGATGAAATCCGTTCGTTGCTACTTTCAAATCATCTGTCTGATGACATGCACCATGCTGTTGACATGTACAATGAAACAATTGCGGCTATCATAGACAAGCAAGCACCATTAAAGAACCGCACAGTGATTGTACGACCACACACGCCATCTTATAATGATGGCATACGATCGCAAAAGTGTGTTAGACGACAACTGGAAAGAACATGGAGAAAATCTGGACTGGAGTCTGACAGGCTTGCCTACTGCCTCCAGCGCCAGCTCGTCACTTCGTCTGTGCACCGTGCAAAACTTGAATACCACACGAATCAAATTGCTAATGCATCTGGTGACCAGAAGCAGCTGTTCAAGATTGTTGCCAAGCTCCTACACACTGATAATGGCACACCACTACCGTCATGTGACTCGTCTGACACACTGGCAATGCAGTTCTCGGATTTCTTCTCAGAAAAGATCTAAAAAATTCGGTCTGAACTGAATCAGAATGTCATCACTGTAAATGCCTCTGCTGATGATGCACCGCAGACATGTCTGCTGACTGCATTTGAGCCAGCCACTGAGGCTGAAATTGGAATGTTGTTGAAGTCATCGCCAGTGAAATCTTGTGAACTTGATCCCATTCCGACATGGCTTCTTAGAGACTGTGCGCACGATGTTGTACCTGTGCTCATGACAATTGTTAACCTGTCTCTGAGAACGGGGGTAATGCCTTCGCACTTGAAGGAAGCGCACATCAGGCCAGTACTCAAGAAACCGAGTCTAGACAAAACTGTCTTGAATAACTACTGACCCGTGTCAAATCTACCCTATCTATCAAAGACAATAGAACGTGTCGTTGCTGCGAGATTGTCAGCTCACATGTCAGAGCACGATCTCTGTGAGCCCTATCAGTCAGCGTACAAGCCGAATCACAGCGTTGAGACGGCCCTTGTCTGTGTGCAGAATCACATCCTGCACGCAATGGACAATCAGCATGTTATCATTATGGTTCTCCTTGATCTATCGGCTGTGTTTCACACCGTCGACCATGAAGTGATGTTGCATAAACTCTCACATGATATCGGAGTGGTCCAAGATGCACTGGACTGGTTTAAGTCATACATGAGAGACAGAGTCCAGTCTGTCCACATTCATGGTGCTACATCGCCTGCTCGTCCTCTGGTATATGGGGTACCACAAGGCTCCGTGCTGGGTCCTCAGCTGTTCTCCATCTATGTAGCACCAGTTGCTAAGATTATTCGCAAGTACAATTTGATGTGTCATTTCTACGCGGATGATACTCAAATCTACATTCCAGTGAAACCACACCAAGAGGAAATTGCTGCGGTTGTCGTCCGTATTGAAGAATGTGTAGCGGAGATCAGGACGTGGATGGTGACAAACTTTTTAAAGTTGAATGACTCGAAGACAGAAGTCATCGTGCTCGGCTCTGCGCAACAACTACAAAAAATTGAGCTGCGCACACTATGCATTGGAGACTGTTTGGTCACTGTAACTTAGAATGTACGGAACCTTGGTGTACAGTTCGATGCCGAGATGAAGATGGAGACGCACGTGACTGCTGTCTATAGATCTGCAATTTTCCATCTCCGAAATATTGCAAGAATAAGACGTTATCTAACGCCTGCAGCGACGGAACAAGTCATACATGCGTTTGTTACCAGCAGACTTGACGTAGGCAATGCATTACTCCACCAACTGCCTGTGAAACAACTAGAACGGTTGCAGAGAGTACAGAACTGGGCGGCCCGCCTTGTCGACGGCGCCAGGAAGTTCTGTCATGTCACACCTCTATTGATGAAGCTGCACTGGCTGCCAATAGCAGTTAGAGTAGAGTATGAGATACTTCTACTCACGCACCGAGCACTGACTGACTGTGCACCACAGTATATCACCAAATGTTTGAACAGACGTCAGTCAACTCGATTGTTGCGCTGCAGTGAACACAATCATTTATGTGTACCACATGCATCGCGTCGCTGGGGTGATAGATCCTTTTGCGTGGCAGCCCCAACACTATGGAACTTGCTGCCGAAAAAGCTGACTGCAACAAGAATGACAAACACTGATTTTAAATAAAACCTTAAAACTTATGTTTTCCCGAACATTCTGTACGGCGCCGTGAGCAACGATTGTTGGAACGGCGCAATATAAATGTCACAATTTGATTTGATTTGATTCACTCTCGGCGTCTTTCTGCCGGGTGTTTCTCAGGTTTAATTTCATCTCTTCCCTGAGGGGTGCTTGTCGTTTGATGTGCTTTGCTGGTTTCCTCACTCCTCAGTGTGTGTCCTATCCACCTCCATGTTCTATATTCTATTTTGTTTTGTATTGGTTTAATTGTTTAAAACCTGGTAATTGCATTTCATTCTTGTTGTTTATTCGTTAATATTTTACTGTCCATGTTTGTATCCAATGTGTTTTATTTAAATGTAACTGTCATCAATTTTTAGTGATACTGTATAATTTCACTGTGCGTTTTAGTTTGTCTAGTTCAGTTTTAACCAAGTTTTTTCAACTCTGTGTTATTAATAGTTTTTTTTCAGCATAATTTATTTATATAAATCTGCAAGTAGAAATATAGGTACTTGTGTATGAACTGGAATTTACATTTCTTGCTGTCACAGATCGCACATAGTGCATACTGGGTACTTTAAAATACCCTGATTGGCTTATGTGGGTGTCAACCGGTATTAAAAACTGAACTACAGTTTTCAGTAATACCTAATTTTATCTTGTTTCTGATGTGTAATGCTGGATAAAGCACAGCACTAGAGATGGTTTCTGTTCTCTGGATTGAATGTTTATGATGGTTTATTTCATTTGTAGATCAAGCGAGTTCACACTAAAAATGTCCCGGGACTCCTACAACCACTTGAAACGTTACTTGCTCGATAAAAAACATACTGTTCTACTTAACATCATTCAAGAACATCTATTTATTGACGGTAGGATATGTTTATACAGATTTGAGGACAACTTTTGTATTTGTTTAAAAAGATCTTGCAATAATTAACACAGTTTCACAAGATCTAACAAGATTGCCATCCAACGTAAAAAAAAAACAGATGACAAATGGCCGAGGAAGCCTTTTGCTTATCAAAAGTCCTCCTAAATGTTCCATTCTGGTTTGGGTGAGCCGTAGATAAATTAAGTAGTACACTTCTGTTTGTCTCTTTTTTGTACATCCAGTTGTTTATGTACATACAGTTTGACATTTTGAAAATGATTTTGTATTATGTAATAAAATAGATTGTACTGCTTGGTGTTGGAAATGAAGTATTGATTAATTCATTCATTCCGTCAATCAAATATTTATTCCAGTGTATGATGGGGTACCTCGAACTAAACTGCAAATTGACTCTACGGCTGGAGGCATGCTGGGAGAGGCCAGGAGAGAAGGTACGTTATGTCGAGTTGGTGAGAAAAAAAGAATAATTGCTTATTACAGAGATAGTATAAACACTAAAGGTGGTGGTGATATAAATTACCCTCACTTCTACTGCGAGATTGTTGCATGTACCTTCAGGTTTTGTTGACAACTGTTTACAGGTGTACTGAATGGCAAAGGTGATACAGATCAGATGTGGTTCAGTAGTTAAAGCACACTAGAACAGTAATATGTGTGTGTAACTGATTTAAAACAGTATTGTTGCATACATTATGTAGGTATTCAGAAGTGAATGTTATGTCGTCAGGTTATGTGTTTGACATATGAGTCTCACTTGTAAACGTTCTGTTGTAGCAAATAAAGCCAAGGTTTACTACGGCCTAATGAAGGAACCTGACATCAACATTCCCCTGGATGACGATGATGGAGAGATGGAGGGAGAGGACAAACCAAAGGTGAACAATAGTCATTACACAACATCTAACTATATTCCAGCTAGTGTGCATGTGTGTATGTTAACGTTTTCCTCATAGACAGTTGCATCTCGGGCACCAAACTTTAAGGGATTAATCTATGAACGTTTATTTTTTTAAATTCACCATTAGTTAAGAGATCTTAATGGTGCTAGGGTTTGTACTCTACATCTGATATACATTTCACTGCATCAGTCTCAATTAGTTAAGGGATCTTAATGGTGTTAGGGTTTGTACTCTACATCTGATATACATTTCACTGCATTGGTCTCAATTAGTTAAGGGGTCTTAATGGTGCTAGGGTTTGTACTCTACATCTGATATACATTTCACTGCATCAGTCTCAAATTTATGTTATTGGAATAGTGCTCTTTGAATGTGACGAGATCCTATTATGCAATACTAAAAATCATGCAAACAATTTATTTACGATATTTCTTACAGAAAAAGAAACCTAAAAAGGATCTGCTGCTGTCAAAGAAGACAAAGAACGACCCAAATGCTCCTCCCATGAACAGGGTACCATTACCAGAAGTGTAAGTACAGAGCACTTTTACACCATCATTATCACATTTATACCTGTTCTGCAACTGGTCTTTTGTGTCTATGGCTCATTTATGACTGCTTACTGCTTGTTAACTTATAAATGTCTCTATGTTGCTGTCAAAATAATATCATGAATGGCACATTCAAGCATTTTAAGAAAGTGAAAAAATAAGGGGAAACAATACAGGTTACACAGTCTTGTATTGATTGTTGCCATAACAGCAATGTGAAGAGATTGAGAGATATGATCATTGATATACCAAGTCAGGGTTGGTGTTCAGTTATCTTTATATTCACCAAAATATTGAGCAGGCATCATCAAGACATTCTTAAGAGTGAAAATATGTTTCACAATTAACAGACTGGTCTCTGAAAATGATATATAGCACATTACAAATTTAATAAATAATGATAATCTAATTATTATCAAGCTAGTTTGTGTGTGTGCGTGCGTGCATATGTCTATGTTTTCCCCTAGAATGGTTTGCATCTGGGGTGCCAAACTTTCTGGAATTAATACAGATAGATATAAATTAATTGTTTGTAACGTTACACGTATTTTCTGTGAACAGTTGCAGACTTTTGCACAACTTACTTTAACTCAGAAAACTTCACATTTATATCATAAGAAACATAATTAACAAATACTCCAGAAAACTGTCTTGTACATCTATATTTATGCAGGATGAACATGTAAGAGTAACCCCCCCCCCCCCGGTACCGTTCATAGGATGGAGATGATGGAGAACTGGTTGTTTTTCAGCAAAGACCACCACAAACTGGAGAAAGTGAAATCTATGAAGGAATCACTGAAGCGTGTCGCAGTTGGCACGGATCATTTGCCATCCATTTGCTTCTACACATTTCTCAATTCTTACTCAGGGTGAGTGAGATTATCTAGGCACTGTACATCCAAGCAGTGTCACAACCAGTGGCATATTTAGGGATGGGGTGGTGGCAACCCGTTTCGAAAACAAATTCTTAAATTTGTTCCTATGTAACCTTTTGCATTACTGCTTTTACAAGTTCCAGCTCCATACTTTTACAAGTTCCAGCTCCATACTTTTACAAGTTCCAGCTCCATACTTTTACAAGTTCCAGCTCCATACTATGTAGCATATTTACAAACTTAGACATTCTTATAAATTTATCTATACCTGTTGCACATATAACGCAGAAAATGTCTGCTGTCTGTGATAAGCAGTTATATGCACAACATTTGAAGTTACATTAAAGGGGAAATGAAATGATTGAACAACCACAGCCCAAACATAAGAACATATTATAGTACAAGTCACCATGATTTGACAAGTACAGCGTCACGGTATATTTTAAATAATTTTTCAAACGTAGCTACTATCGGCACAGGGCGCCGCCAGCATGCTCCAGGGGCGTGTGGTTGTACATCCGGTTTGATTGGCGAGATGTCTCCCAAAGCTGTATACAGCAATTCGATAGGCGACGCAGCATAGCTCTCAGAAAAACCGATGAAACGCATACAAACACATAAAAACAGAACAATTTATTGCACTGCGTGGCTACTGGATATACTATAAATGTTAGTAAGCAACTTTTCACATACTTCCACAGAAGGGTTCCAACAGAAAAAAACAAGTTATAGATGATGAATTTGACGTGTTCGCCGGCGGCAAGATTGGCAAAAGTCTGCGGTAGTCACTTTCGAACGCCGATTGCAGGCCTAAATACGAAAGTGACGAGCATAAAAAGACATTGGACGTCAAAACATAATTCTTGGTTAAAGCCACAGGTCCATCTCCAGTCGATTTGTTTACATATAACTATGCACCGATGAAGTAAAATTAAGCGAAATCGACCTGGAAGCTCGACATCATTGCCTTATTTGGAGGGTGAAGCGGCGCGTAGGAAATGACAAGCCGAAACCAGCTTGTTGTTGCCAAGGTGACTCGGCACTCACGAGTTCCCATAGGTATCATTACGACTACTATATAGTCCCACAGTTCTATTTCAAAGTCTGAATATATACAAATATGACGTATGCGAAATTGAAATGTAATAAGAAATGTGAATGTAATAAAGTACAAATACGTGTGAATACTATGATATAATTGGGAATAATGAGTGCTTGTAATCCGCCGATTTAGTTTACAGCAATTTGTGCCGGCGTGTTGCTACGTCGGAATACCGCAACGTCTACATCTACGAGTCTATGTTATCGACTTAGTTGCTGATGGGGAAAATAACCTTCTAAATTAATAATTAAAATTTTTTTTTTGCAAAATAATGTCGTCATATATTAGTCAACATTAGTCACAGTCCGGACCAAGCCCTGTCAATCATGTATTGTAGGCATTGCCATTGGAATTATTAAATAAGTGACATTACAAGTATTTAAATTCTTAACAATATTTGTTTACAATACAGTCAATAGCGTACAACAAAACACTATAGTAATATCTGATATAATTAGTTATTGGCATAGTAAGTAGGTTCACATCAGTCAACTAAAGTAGGCCTAATACTAATTTATGTGTCTCAAATATTGGCTTGTAACAATGGACCCCGAATTGATGCTCCAGTTTTGAGGCGACAGTTTAGCAAGCATGCTATCATACCAAGTTTTTTTCTGATATAGATTGCATGACTACAAACACCAATGTATGCTTTTAATAACAAGGACATTGTATTTAATTTATTGACTTTTGAATGTAAGCATAACAAGGAAATAACGTCACACAAAAAAGCCACAAAGATTAATAAATATATATTTTGTATTTACAAAGTTCAAATGTTAAACACATTTGAGTGCACATGCATTTTAATCATGAAAATTAAAGATAACACACATATATCCACTAAAAAGAAAACGTTCAAAAAGTCACTTGTAAATCGCAGTATCCAAACAACCATAGGACCTAATACTGAGCACAAGCTTCGAAGGATCCAGCGAAGAATTCAGCACGCGAGATGACATTGACCCTCATGGTAATACAAATGTCACTTGTAGTGCTGCCACGCCATCGACTTGTAGTGTCAAAACATAAAGGATGCCGGTGGTCGTGTCGCCAGTGCGATACTTTGTCGATGCAGTAGTTAATACAGACAATAGTGTTTTCCATTGAACATTCATCATGACCATGGGTATGCAAAGTTTCCATCGCAGTCCAGCACGCTTTCTCCGACTGACCCTGACCATGGCAGTTCTGTCACTGTAGACGACCCTTCGGATGTCCCAGTCTCACTATCGCCATCTTCAGACGATTCTGTCTGCAACAGTGAGAAGAGAAACATTGAAACGAGTGATGCAGAATATGTTGTAGCAGGTGACAGCGATATCACTGATGATGACTCAAGCGGTTCTTACACTAATGGGAAAGAGAGAAAGTTTGCCATTTGTGAGAAAAACATAATTTTACTTTTCTGCACCTGCTAAAACACCAAACTGCAATAAACCACTTAGCCTAGCATCACAGTGACTGCATTTGCAGTGGTTGTGACCAGAGAATGTGTTGATAGCCACTCATTCATGTGGCACTCGCAACCCAAGATTGGTAACATTTATGAGAGTAACTTGTTGACACCAAGCGTCCTCTTCCTGACTGGACATTCATTCACTGTGTACAATTTGGTCAACCTAATGAACCTATGCACCTTATCATCCCGCCAGTGCTACAACATACAGCGGGCATACATACTGCCAGAGATAGAGGACATGTGGACATGCTGCTTAGACAACCTGACTGACCATGGGGTGAAGATTATCACACTTGCCACTGACAGACATCCCAGCATTAGAAAGACTTTGTTAGAGGACTACCAAGAAATAAAGGTTGTTGTCTGCCCAGAAAGTTGAGGTTGTCCCTTTGATAGGCGCAATTGCCAACCACCTGTGGTATTGCACATCAGCTTGTGATGGTGATCCCCGCTTGATGAAGGAGATGTGGATCTCGCTCCTCCATCACATCAGGAATTCCCATTCATGGACAGCGGGTGCAGAGTTGTACCGGTAGTGCAGTCATGCAACGTATACACAACAAGCAGTAAAAACAACACCATGACTCACTGAAGGTACAGAAGCCTTCACTGTCCAAAAGGCTATACTGGACTGCCGCCTACTGTATGATATAGAGAGCATTACGAAGTGCGTTAACACTGGTGAACTGGAGAGCTTACACGCCCTGTTCTTCAAATATGCACTCAACTTCAGCCGTCAAGGCATCATAGCCCGACTCCACTTGGCCACCATTGACCAAAACACAAATACAAGGTAAGGCTTGTGATATCATTCATCAATAGTGTTGACATTTTATGTTACAAAATAATGTATCAGTTGCTTGACAAAGCTGCACACTTTAGAAATCCAGTAGTGCATTAGGAAATAAACTGAAATGGCTGAAAATCCCTGCCTGTACTCAATAGCAAAACAATGTTAGGAATACAGTTTCGAAAATACAATCTCACTGCACAAGAGTATGCATGCAAACAACAGATAAAATAATTATAATTGAGGACATCTGTTTACTGTTACTTGAATTGTTTAATTATATATAAATCGAATTGGAATGGTATGCTTTGGAATTGCTTATTGAAATATAAACTTATGCATATATAATATAATAAATATAAACATCATTATATATAAATTATATATATATATATGATTCAATAATAAATATTTGAATGTATTGTGGAATTCCTTGGAAGTTGAAATTGAAAATGATGGCAGAATTAGGAACCGATTAAAAAATGACATTAGCCATTTGATTTCAAGAGAGAGAGAGAGAGAGAGAGAGAGAGAGAGAGAGAGAGAGAGAGAGAGAGAGAGAGAGAGAGAGAGAGAGAGAGAGAGAGAGAGAGAGAGAGCATACAAGCAAGCTGTTTGGTTTACTGTGTGCATGTTACAGCTATAGCCAACTATTCTTCAGATATTTCTATTGTTATACTGATTTTATATTTATCATTTGTTCAATCAGCAGGTGAAAACAGCAGACAACAAGCTATGGTATCAGCTGCAGTATTCAAAGTCTGCTGAGTCTGTAGTGAAGAAAGTGATGGCGTCAAAGGACTACAGTTTCCGAGGCGAAATTCTTGAGGGCATTGCAGCTAGATGCACGAGTGGCCCAAAGCTGCGAAGTGTGCTCCAAGTTGCGACATTGAGTAAGGAGGTAAATCTAGCAGAGCATGCAGGCATCGAAAAACCAGCAAAAGAGGAGGGTGTGGCAAAGCAAAGAACCCGCTTTAAGGAAAACTAGTTGTATCCGTATCAATTCGGTTTAGTGCCACCAAATTGATACGACATCACATTTCAAATGACAATGGATTTATATGCTTAAATAACATTGTTTGAACTTCACTGGCAGAAATAGAGAAACGTTTTAGGCAAAATGGATTCTCACTACTGTATAGGACCTCCTATAGTAAGGAACATCCACTTGAAAGCTTGTATCCTAGTTGTGGTATGCAATGTGTTTTATTAGACACTATACGATGTAGGGAACTTTGGGTGTATGTAATTTACTGGAATAGTTTAACCATTTCTCAAACATCACACTGTGTGCTACAAACTAATGAAGCAGCAAAGGATTCAGCTATACGTTTTTTTATATATTCATACTTCATTGTTAGTATTACATTTGAAAAGAACACTTATATAGTGCCATAAATCTAAATGAATCCATTTGGAGGCACTTGATAGATTTTGAAACTAGTACTACAAGCTTTGAATCTGTATCTTGAATAATAAGTACTTGTTTTCTTGACAGATGCCCCTAGTGTTGAAAGTTGAAACCCACAAATATGTAAAACTGGAACTGTAATGGAATATTTTGTATGTATTAATTTATTTATCACAATATTTGATCATAATGATGGCCCATATCATCAATAAACGTGTTACTTATTGATATACTATATGTGCACAGGACTGGCACAGACCCAAATTGTAATACAGTTATATTAAAATATGTCAGTGTGAAGTGAATCAACTGAAAGAAACATTGAAAACTGGTGTGTGAATTTGACTAATGCATTGGCACAGTCTGCCATGTAGTCTTATTTATTTGTGAATTGTTTCTCCATATGAATAAACTGTTGATATATTTCATGTTGGCTTCAATATTACAAATCGAATTATGAACAGGGACATGCAAGACACTACAGATCACATTGTTGTTGCCAAAAATGGGATAAGAAGGCACCGAGTAATTCATTCTACCTTTTGGTCAATCTAATCTTACTTGTCCAGGGTTTTTATTTTCACTGTACACTCACCTGTATAGTGCAATGTCCATAGCTGAAATTTTCATAAACCCCATTCGCTTCTGGATACAGTGTAGGCTGGTATAACATGTCTGTTGCCTTTTCCAAGTCTCTCCCTTGACCACAACGTGAAGTGACGATATGCGGTTAATCGAATCAATCGATATGTTCTGAAAGTTCATTTATTTGCATTAGTTGATAATAAACAACCGTTATCTTCTAATTATGGTTATACTGGCAAAACTTTGTTTTATCAATATTGCATCATGAATTCAGTGAATTGGTTCATTTGTTTTTGAAGGGCTGTAATAATTATGATTGTAAGACTACATTTCATGATGTGGTTTTGATAACACACACACATAATATATATATATATATTTTTTATTATATTAAAAACTCCTGTCTACATTTTTATATAAATTAAGCAAGTTGCTTGAACACTTTTAAATAGGAATTAAACTGTATAAATAGGATGCACACGTCCTGTCAAGAATAAACGCAAGTTTATTAAGAAAATGATCAAAAATGGTTTTATGAAAATCATAGACAGTATTTTATGAAGATAGAATGAACCTGAACATTTGAGGTGGGAACAAGTATAATTGCTCTATTTAAGTTTGAAATAGTTATTGCTAGAATAATTATTCGATACCTGTTGAACTACGTAGTACTTACCTACTAGCTATTGGTCGAATCAACGAGTCTGCACGCAAATTATACAATGACAACAGACCGACTTCCAAGTTCCAACACCGCCCTGTTGGTGCAAACCGTTTCGAAGTCGTCACTCATACTCATAGTCGGTAATGCAGGCACCTGCAAGGTCTGTCATACGGTGCTGTACGGCAGCTGTCTCCCTACAGCACAGCGACTCGATGTGCGTAGACATTGGGATGCAGTGTCCACACAAACACCATGCGACATTATTAAGTCGCGTAACGTCTTCGTCGTCGATAGACCAACTGTCACTGTCCGACTCCCACAACTGAACCTCACCCGGGGCCGGACATTATCGGACCGTGGATCGCACAGTCACTGGGTAAAACCCGTATCACCCGTATGGCACAGGCCCTTTGACTTTGTGTGTGTCAACCGTACCAACCGTAATTTCCGAGTGACAAGTCGAACTAGAGTCTTCATCTGTCGTATTGATTTTCTCCCAAAGTGATATGGAAGTTTTAAATATCACTTAATAACTCGTCTCTACCAAAATCCTTTGACGTCTTTGTCAACAACAAAATAAAAATAGTCCCGGTATGCGCGCGCATCTAATATTCTGACCTTTGCTTTGAAAGCACCGCCCCCTTCTGGCAGCTAAAATCTTTGTTCGGGAAGTGCGACGTTAACAACGTTTTCATTGGTTATAAATCGTTGCCATTTAATTTCACCTTTCTATTTCGAACGCGTATAAAAATTATTTGTTGACCTATAGAACACCTATCGTGTATAATAGGGCACCATATCTTTGTTTTCGCACATGAATGTCTACTAATGGAATAAACCAAAAAAAAACGAAATTTAACATGGATTAGATAGGAGTAAATCAAACCATTCGTTTGGAACAAAGATGGCGATACACAGTGCTCTATAGCGACGATTTAGGCATCGAACAAAATTGTCTTTTCAGTTTGTCTTATAAATGAGTACGTTTCTATTACCATTAATATATACTTATATAGTATATATTTCAATATGTAGCATGAAACAGCTGCATTTCATTTCCCCTTTAAAGTTAAACTACTAGTTTTAACTGTATATATATATATATACATATATTATATATCACTTTGACATTTGATATGTTGTTCGTTAAATTATACTTTTGCAAATTTACAGGTTGCCAGGTCTGTCCAGTGGAATAATAGACATAGGGCATGCAGACATACTTTTTAATCTTTTGTGCCATGTTATCTTAAAATTCCATATTTTGTGAAAGAACATTTACATAGAGTTTAGAAATGTGATATACAGTATATGTGGCATGTTGATTGACGCGAAATTTGTATTTAAAATATGGACGATCTTAGAATGCTACTTTGACAAAACATAGCAGCAAGCAAATGTGTGGATGAGGGAAGTCCACATTTGGTGTATGTCTGAGTGAATATTCTTCTGTCCCTCAGTGTTACATCAGTTGACATCACTGAAGACTCAAGCACAATGTCAGCGGGATTCGCAGATTCGTTCATCCGGGTATTCAGTCTCAACCAATCTAAGTTGCGATGTGTGAAGCAACGAGATGCCCTTGGTGTCATTGACCCTCTCGCAGGCAAGTAGTTGGTGGCATCAGACAGTGTCTAAACCCTCACTACCTTAGTAGTCTCGGCGTCAAACCACAAACGTATGTGTACATGTATGCTTGCAAGTACACACGCACGCACACACACACAAACACAACCATCAACAGAACAGATATGTATTGTCATGAAGCAGTGTAGCGTTATTGCCTGTACTCATAATAGGCACTTATCGCAGATCACTGGATACAGTGCATATTCACAGTAAGACCGCATCACACTCCAACAATAGACACCCACCCTATAAATACCCCTGCAACACAATAGCTGACAGGCTGAATTGCTGCCGCCACTGAGATTGTAGGACTCCTCTTCAAGGATGCAGTCTCATCGGTCTTTCAGCCTCGGCGTTCCGACAATGCAGACACCATTGTGCTGTACCAAGTAAGTGCCCAAAAGCACAACTGTGCAACATCAAAGTAACTCAGCTAGTCAATGATGCGTTGATGGCGTGTACGCAGATGACGTTTTGGAGCGGATGATGGATGACCGGACAGCGACGGTGCACAAGACACTGCGAGGACACTCGGGGATGGTGTGTGCCACCACCTTCAACCCCGACAGGACCTTCATGTTGTCCTCCTCTACTGATGGCACCAGTAAGTCAACGCAACAATGTAATCGCTTTCCTCAAATTCGTCCATGTCTGTGTGCTGATCATTAGTTGTGAACCTAGTGTGCTGGTAAATAGGGGCCACTATTGAGGATACTTTTAATGTTGCAATAATATTGTGATATCTGTATTACTTAGCACTTTTGTGATATTGTCATAACTGTTGCAGTGGTGTATTCTACTGTTGTTCTACTATTAATTGGCAGGGCCCATTTTTGGACATTAACACCAACTGGAGTTTATAGAATGAGATCCCAGCTCAGTGAATTTACGACAGTTTTTTACTGTGTGCGATCTTTTACTTCCCCGGCACAGACCTAGATAGAGGGCACGAATGGCTTATAGCATCTCTTCCAAAAGACATAATTATGATAGTATAATGAAATGCCAAGTAGCCAGAAAAGCAGCCCCAAACCTTACAGTTTGGATAGCGCCATCACTTGGCCATCAAGGCAGCTGAATGAAAATGGTGAATCCGTGAATAATGCTGCTGTATTGGTTGATAATTGTTGTTGGTAGATCGATAAATGAGTGAAATTACAAAATAACATTGAAAAGACTTGTTTATGAATGTTATTACAATGGCGCATATAACCCTGTTAATTTGCGTTGCCAACTATCAATATTTCAGTGTATTATCGATGATAACTATCAAGCGTGCTATTCACCATAGTTTTGATAGTTAAATTTATTATCATAGTACAGCACGGTCACATCAACTGTGATGATGCATTGATAGTTTGATGCATTGTTACACCCCCTACTAACAAATAATCTCAGTTGAATCTGACAAGGTAATCTCTTTCCCGCAGTTCGTCTTTGGAGCACAGCCACGTGGACCAATCTTGTGTGTTACAAGGGCCACAACTATCCTGTTTGGGATGTCAAATTTGGGTAAGTTATATATACTGTATATACATATATATATATTTGTTATGCAAAAGTATTCTCCAGCCAGGAACCATCATCTCATGTAAGGGATGGTAATGACTGACAGGGAGTTTGTTGAATCAGTTGTACATCATCCCGCGTGCAGTCTTGACTGTGGGAGTGGGGAAACAGGCCAGTCACAGCCAACATCTAAGGGCAATTCCATGAACTTGCAGTTAGCCCCACTTGTCTACGAGGATCCAGGCCAGTCACAGCCAACATCTAAGGGCAATTCCAGGAACTTGCAGTTAGCCCCACTTGTCTACGAGGAACCAGGCTAGTCACAGCCAACATCTAAGGGCAATTCCAGGAACTTGCGGTTAGCCCCACTTGTCTACGAGGAACCAGGCTAGTCACAGCCAACATCTAAGGGCAATTCCAGGAACTTGCAGTTAGCCCCACTTGTCTACGAGGAACCAGGCCAGTCACAGCCAACATCTAAGGGCAATTCCAGGAACTTGCAGTTAGCCCCACTTGTCTACGAGGAACCAGGCTAGTCACAGCCAACATCTAAGGGCAATTCCAGGAACTTGCAGTTAGCCCCACTTGTCTACGAGGAACCAGGCCAGTCACAGCCAACATCTAAGGGCAATTCCAGGAACTTGCAGTTAGCCCCACTTGTCTACGAGGAACCAGGCTAGTCACAGCCAACATCTAAGGGCAATTCCAGGAACTTGCAGTTAGCCCCACTTGTCTACGAGGAACCAGGCTAGTCACAGCCAACATCTAAGGGCAATTCCAGGAACTTGCAGTTAGCCCCACTTGTCTACGAGGAACCAGGCTAGTCACAGCCAACATCTAAGGGCAATTCCAGGAACTTGCAGTTAGCCCCACTTGTCTACGAGGAACCAGGCCAGTCACAGCCAACATCTAAGGCAATTCCAGGAACTTGCAGTTAGCCCCACTTGTCTACGAGGAACCAGGCCAGTCACAGCCAACATCTAAGGGCAATTCCAGGAACTTGCAGTTAGCCCCACTTGTCTACGAGGAACCAGGCTAGACACAGCCAACATCTAAGGGCAATTCCAGGAACTTGCGGTTAGCCCCACTTGTCTACGAGGAACCAGGCCAGTCACAGCCAACATCTAAGGGCAATTCCAGGAACTTGCAGTTAGCCCCACTTGTCTACGAGGAACCAGGCCAGTCACAGCCAACATCTAAGGGCAATTCCAGGAACTTGCAGTTAGCCCCACTTGTCTACGAGGAACCAGGCCAGTCACAGCCAACATCTAAGGGCAATTCCAGGAACTTGCAGTTAGCCCCACTTGTCTACGAGGAACCAGGCCAGTCACAGCCAACATCTAAGGGCAATTCCAGGAACTTGCAGTTAGCCCCACTTGTCTACGAGGAACCAGGCAGTCACAGCCAACATCTAAGGGCAATTCCAGGAACTTGCAGTTAGCCCCACTTGTCTACGAGGAACCAGGCCAGTCACAGCCAACATCTAAGGGCAATTCCAGGAACTTGCAGTTAGCCCCACTTGTCTACGAGGAACCAGGCTAGTCACAGCCAACATCTAAGGGCAATTCCAGGAACTTGCAGTTAGCCCCACTTGTCTACGAGGAACCAGGCCAGTCACAGCCAACATCTAAGGGCAATTCCAGGAACTTGCAGTTAGCCCCACTTGTCTACGAGGAACCAGGCCAGTCACAGCCAACATCTAAGGGCAATTCCAGGAACTTGCAGTTAGCCCCACTTGTCTACGAGGAACCAGGCCAGTCACAGCCAACATCTAAGGGCAATTCCAGGAACTTGCAGTTAGCCCCACTTGTCTACGAGGAACCAGGCTAGTCACAGCCAACATCTAAGGGCAATTCCAGGAACTTGCAGTTAGCCCCACTTGTCTACGAGGAACCAGGCTAGTCACAGCCAACATCTAAGGGCAATTCCAGGAACTTGCAGTTAGCCCCACTTGTCTACGAGGAACCAGGCTAGTCACAGCCAACATCTAAGGGCAATTCCAGGAACTTGCAGTTAGCCCCACTTGTCTACGAGGAACCAGGCTAGTCACAGCCAACATCTAAGGGCAATTCCAGGAACTTGCAGTTAGCCCCACTTGTCTACGAGGAACCAGGCCAGTCACAGCCAACATCTAAGGCAATTCCAGGAACTTGCAGTTAGCCCCACTTGTCTACGAGGAACCAGGCCAGTCACAGCCAACATCTAAGGGCAATTCCAGGAAGCAACTTCACAGCCAACATCTAAGGGCAATTCCAGGAACTTGCGGTTAGCCCCACTTGTCTACGAGGAACCAGGCCAGTCACAGCCAACATCTAAGGGCAATTCCAGGAACTTGCAGTTAGCCCCACTTGTCTACGAGGAACCAGGCCAGTCACAGCCAACATCTAAGGGCAATTCCAGGAACTTGCAGTTAGCCCCACTTGTCTACGAGGAACCAGGCCAGTCACAGCCAACATCTAAGGGCAATTCCAGGAACTTGCAGTTAGCCCCACTTGTCTACGAGGAACCAGGCCAGTCACAGCCAACATCTAAGGGCAATTCCAGGAACTTGCAGTTAGCCCCACTTGTCTACGAGGAACCAGGCTAGTCACAGCCAACATCTAAGGGCAATTCCAGGAACTTGCAGTTAGCCCCACTTGTCTACGAGGAACCAGGCTAGTCACAGCCAACATCTAAGGGCAATTCCAGGAACTTGCAGTTAGCCCCACTTGTCTACGAGGAACCAGGCCAGTCACAGCCAACATCTAAGGGCAATTCCAGGAACTTGCAGTTAGCCCCACTTGTCTACGAGGAACCAGGCCAGTCACAGCCAACATCTAAGGGCAATTCCAGGAACTTGCAGTTAGCCCCATTTGTCTACGAGGAACCAGGCCAGTCACAGCCAACATCTAAGGGCAATTCCAGGAACTTGCGGTTAGCCCCACTTGTCTACGAGGAACCAGGCCAGTCACAGCCAACATCTAAGGGCAATTCCAGGAACTTGCAGTTAGCCCCACTTGTCTACGAGGAACCAGGCCAGTCACAGCCAACATCTAAGGGCAATTCCAGGAACTTGCAGTTAGCCCCACTTGTCTACGAGGAACCAGGCCAGTCACAGCCAACATCTAAGGGCAATTCCAGGAACTTGCAGTTAGCCCCACTTGTCTACGAGGAACCAGGCCAGTCACAGCCAACATCTAAGGGCAATTCCAGGAACTTGCAGTTAGCCCCACTTGTCTACGAGGAACCAGGCCAGTCACAGCCAACATCTAAGGGCAATTCCAGGAACTTGCAGTTAGCCCCACTTGTCTACGAGGAACCAGGCTCCAGGAACTTGCAGTTAGCCCCACTTGTCTACGAGGAACCAGGCTAGTCACAGCCAACATCTAAGGGCAATTCCAGGAACTTGCAGTTAGCCCCACTTGTCTACGAGGAACCAGGCCAGTCACAGCCAACATCTAAGGGCAATTCCAGGAACTTGCAGTTAGCCCCACTTGTCTACGAGGAACCAGGCCAGTCACAGCCAACATCTAAGGGCAATTCCAGGAACTTGCAGTTAGCCCCACTTGTCTACGAGGAACCAGGCCAGTCACAGCCAACATCTAAGGGCAATTCCAGGAACTTGCAGTTAGCCCCACTTGTCTACGAGAAACCAGGCTAGACACAGCCAACATCTAAGGGCAATTCCAGGAACTTGCAGTTAGCCCCACTTGTCTACGAGGAACCAGGCTAGTCACAGCCAACATCTAAGGGCAATTCCAGGAACTTGCGGTTAGCCCCACTTGTCTACGCGGAACCAGGCTAGTCACAGCCAACATCTAAGGGCAATTCCAGGAACTTGCGGTTAGCCCCAGTTGTCTACGAGGAACCAGGCCAGTCACAGCCAACATCTAAGGGCAATTCCAGGAACTTGCGGTTAGCCCCAGTTGTCTACGAGGAACCAGGCCAGTCCCAGCCAACATCTAAGGGCAATTCCAGGAACTTGCGGTTAGCCCCACTTGTCTACGAGGAACCAGGCCAGTCACAGCCAACATCTAAGGGCAATTCCAGGAACTTGCAGTTAGCCCCACTTGTCTACGAGGAACCAGGCCAGTCACAGCCAACATCTAAGGGCAATTCCAGGAACTTGCAGTTAGCCCCACTTGTCTACGAGGAACCAGGCCAGTCACAGCCAACATCTAAGGGCAATTCCAGGAACTTGCAGTTAGCCCCACTTGTCTACGAGGAACCAGGCCAGTCACAGCCAACATCTAAGGGCAATTCCAGGAACTTGCAGTTAGCCCCATTTGTCTACGAGGAACCAGGCCAGTCACAGCCAACATCTAAGGGCAATTCCAGGAACTTGCAGTTAGCCCCACTTGTCTACGAGGAACCAGGCCAGTCACAGCCAACATCTAAGGGCAATTCCAGGAACTTGCAGTTAGCCCCACTTGTCTACGAGGAACCAGGCCAGTCACAGCCAACATCTAAGGGCAATTCCAGGAACTTGCAGTTAGCCCCACTTGTCTACGAGGAACCAGGCTAGTCACAGCCAACATCTAAGGGCAATTCCAGGAACTTGCAGTTAGCCCCACTTGTCTACGAGGAACCAGGCTAGTCACAGCCAACATCTAAGGGCAATTCCAGGTTAGCCCCACTTTCACAGGTTAGCCCCACTTGTCTACGAGGAACCAGGCTAGTCACAGCCAACATCTAAGGGCAATTCCAGGAACTTGCAGTTAGCCCCACTTGTCTACGAGGAACCAGGCCAGTCACAGCCAACATCTAAGGGCAATTCCAGGAACTTGCAGTTAGCCCCACTTGTCTACGAGGAACCAGGCCAGTCACAGCCAACATCTAAGGGCAATTCCAGGAACTTGCAGTTAGCCCCACTTGTCTACGAGGAACCAGGCCAGTCACAGCCAACATCTAAGGGCAATTCCAGGAACTTGCAGTTAGCCCCACTTGTCTACGAGGAACCAGGCCAGTCACAGCCAACATCTAAGGGCAATTCCAGGAACTTGCAGTTAGCCCCACTTGTCTACGAGGAACCAGGCTAGTCACAGCCAACATCTAAGGGCAATTCCAGGAACTTGCAGTTAGCCCCACTTGTCTACGAGGAACCAGGCCAGTCACAGCCAACATCTAAGGGCAATTCCAGGAACTTGCAGTTAGCCCCACTTGTCTACGAGGAACCAGGCCAGTCACAGCCAACATCTAAGGGCAATTCCAGGAACTTGCAGTTAGCCCCACTTGTCTACGAGGAACCAGGCCAGTCACAGCCAACATCTAAGGGCAATTCCAGGAACTTGCAGTTAGCCCCACTTGTCTACGAGGAACCAGGCTAGTCACAGCCAACATCTAAGGGCAATTCCAGGAACTTGCAGTTAGCCCCACTTGTCTACGAGGAACCAGGCTAGTCACAGCCAACATCTAAGGGCAATTCCAGGAACTTGCAGTTAGCCCCACTTGTCTACGAGGAACCAGGCTAGTCACAGCCAACATCTAAGGGCAATTCCAGGAACTTGCAGTTAGCCCCTCTTGTCTACGAGGAACCAGGCTAGTCACAGCCAACATCTAAGGGCAATTCCAGGAACTTGCAGTTAGCCCCACTTGTCTACGAGGAACCAGGCTAGTCACAGCCAACATCTAAGGGCAATTCCAGGAACTTGCAGTTAGCCCCACTTGTCTACGAGAAACCAGGCTAGTCACAGCCAACATCTAAGGGCAATTCCAGGAACTTGCAGTTAGCCCCACTTGTCTACGAGGAACCAGGCTAGTCACAGCCAACATCTAAGGGCAATTCCAGGAACTTGCGGTTAGCCCCACTTGTCTACGCGGAACCAGGCTAGTCACAGCCAACATCTAAGGGCAATTCCAGGAACTTGCGGTTAGCCCCAGTTGTCTACGAGGAACCAGGCCAGTCACAGGCAACATCTAAGGGCAATTCCAGGAACTTGCAGTTAGCCCCACTTGTCTACAGTGTAGCGGTTGTTTTCTAGTTGAATGTTTTGTATACATTTTTAACATTTTGTAGGCACAACACTGAAATTACAAACAATGCTTCAGGCTGTGCAATTTAGTGGGCAATATACCTTCAACATATTGATTCTAATATTAAACAGTATAATCATAATTATTAATAAACAAGGAACAGACAGTCATAGTGAATATACATCGTTTGTTGCAGGCCATATGGACATTACTTTGTCTCTGGTGGTCATGATAACACGGCAAGGTTGTGGTCAACTGACCACTACCAGCCACTGCGACTGTTCGCTGGACATCTTGCAGATATTGATGTGGGTGTCCGTTTCTTTTATAGTAGTTCACATATTAATTGTCAGGTTTTTATTTTGTTGAAATATCTTTAAAATAAAGAAATGTCTGGTATAAGTAGGGTTGAGTGTTATTATTTCAGTATGTGTACATGGCGTATCAAATGCATTTGACAAAATATTAAGAACATTTCAATAATAATCAAATACAGTTTTGTTAAATACAACGATAGGCACAGTATTCTAGTACAGCTGTATGGAATTGTTGTTGAATAGTGTGTTGAGGTCTGAAGTTTTTTATGAACAGATGAAGACTAAAACGTATTTCTACATGAAATATTTTAAAATTAATATGTAATATATATTATATAAAATTATATATTAATTAATGGATCTTAAGTACATTTACACATTATTGCCCCCAACCCTGGTAGCAAGGTACATCATAAACTTATGTGACGATGTTCTAATAATGTTGTACATTTATTATAATAGTATCATTATGATTATCCGTCATTATTTGGCAGGATATGTGGTTCAAAATGATTTCTTAAATGATGTTATCATTTGGCAGACTGTTCGGTTTCACCCTAACTCGTGCTATGTAGCGACGGGGTCAACCGATCGCACCGTGCGACTGTGGGATGTGCATAGTGGAGGCTGTGTGCGCATCATGACAGGGCACAAGGTGAGGCAACCAGACGCAGGTCCTTGGTATAGATTCCAGATTTTAAATATACACATAATTACTCTGCATATACCTGGTATATGCGCCGTGTTTTAACAAATTTATAATTTAATTTTAGGGGTAGAATAATAGTAATAAATGTGTTGTTGGGATGCCAAAAAGTTAGCAAAGTACTGTTTTCTTGACAATTACACCAATATGAAAGCGAGCAACAGTTGAACGATAAGGTGTTATTAACGATTGCATTTGCTTTATAGTAGTTTTTTCAATGCTGAATGGGTCTTCACTGTGTAAACTCGTGTAGAGAAAACCAGCAATTTTCCAAGTCGTTTTATATCTGTTACAGGCACCAATTCACACACTGGAATTTTCGCCAGATGGTCGCTACATCGCCTCTGCAGGTGTGTAGGACATTGATGTCAAAGAGTGGACAGTTTAGGTAGTTAATGCAGTAGGAACCATCAAGCAGTTCTCAAGTGATACTTGGTTTGTCTTATTGTATCAACTGAAGTCATAAAATGTCAACTACCATAACTTGGAAATCTGTTCTACTATGATATATTAGAAGACAATGCATACTAATTGGTAGTTGCCTTGACTATTGTAACTTACAGCTAAGCAACATTGTTAAAGGCTAAGGGAAATAAAATTTTTCAATTCTTTTGAAATTTTTTATACGTAAACTTAATGTTCTTGTCAAGTAATGTACCAAATATGAAGTCTGTTCATTGCGAACTGCTGCCCAGTCAAACATGGTAATTTGCGTGTCACAAGAAAACTAGCTCATCAGATGTTGCCGACATCATCGCAGGCAATGCCGCTGAGCACGCCCTATTCTTTAATATGGTAAACGGCGGTGCGGCTAGTTGTTTCAAGTTGTACATAAAATTGCAACCACAGAATGTAATATTTTTTATATTACCGTAAAGATAACAATCTTACCTAAAACTATGTTGCTGGATGTACCCATGAATTTTCTTTACATTTCGAGTTATTGGCATTTGAACAGCGCAAATTCATATTATCTGCACTGTCTCATCAGCTTTGATCGCTACACGGTGGTGCTGATTTCTCACACTGGTAAGAATGTGCTCGCCACGTGCGATTTAATGTACTTTTTAACTACTTTTGTTTTTACCACCCAATCAATTTCATTAGTATTCCATCATTCCACATCGTTTAGTCATATATATATGTATATGCAGACTTGGTTATGTCCGTCCTTAAATATTCGGTGTACGCAAAGGCGCCGCATTTTTACCATATTCTGGTCGGGGCACAAATCGTGCATCTAAAGTTTTATGCCGTTTTAACAAAAACCTGAGCAAATTTTTCAACACGATATCTATGTGCTAAATCTCTAACACATATTGATATTCCGTCACATTTGTGCCAACATACTGTTAAAAAAGTTGTTTTCAGTGAAGTACTTATGAAAATAGACAGTCAAAATATTGTAAAAGGACATCCTGGTCAAAAACCATGCGTCCTATCTGCGCTGTATAAATAGCTCTATGCTCATAATGTGTGATGTGAATCAGTGCGACATCAGACAGAGTATTAAAATAAGCTAAGAGGGTTGAGAAAGCGAGATTTAAGTTATACAGTTTTTGACCTGGCATAAAGTTTCCGGTCATAACTGAGTATACATTACGCGACTAATGCCGGTAATGGGGCTGGCGCATTTTGCATTAAGGCAGTTTTGCTGTTTTTTTTTAATTGTAAGCACTTCACTCAAGCAACTTTTAAATTTATGTTAGCACAAATTAGATTCTAAATGGTTTATGTCACAAATGAGCATTTTTCACACCAGGGGCAATTCACATCACTGTCATCACTCTATGTAAACGAAAAGAATTAACCACTGCGACACGTCGGGCACCGCATCGTCATTGCCAATGCCAGGTTAATAATCTAATGTACACTAAAATCAGTCGGGACTCTCACCAATCAGGTGGTGAGGGTCCCGACTGATTTTTTGTCTGTTGCCCTTGCGAGCTCATGTTCATGAGAATATACTCTATTATTATTAGTGGCACAGCTATCTCAACAGACACCAGATAACCTTTCATGTCGATGGTTACAAGAAATGAAGTGTACCATTCCAGGTGTAGATCAGGTGATCTTGCTGTGGGACGTGGCAAGTGGAGAACTGGCAGGACAACTGAAGGGCCACACAGGCACCATCTACTCCCTGGCCTACAGCAGGGAGGGCACCACACTCGCGTCAGGCAAGTCCTTGCACACAGTCGTATTACAATCCATCCAGTGTATGTGTGGGGAGGGTATGTTAACGTTTCCCTCCTAGATGGTTTGCATCTCAGGTATCATACTTTCAGGAATTAATCTACTCCTCAGGAGTAATGCCTTATAACATTCTCGTTGGTGAGGGTCCTGTCTAATTTTAGTGTACATTAGATACAATACCCTTTAGTTGTCCAAAAATTAGATGTACGTAAATTGATTGCTCACAACATTTATTTTCGGCAATTATCCAGTCTGCTGATCATTTGGGGTCATTTTACTGATTTAACCGTTCACATTTACGTCTCAAAAAAGTAAAGTGAATACTTGAAACTATCTCCTGCATGCGTCTGTGTATCTAGTGCTATCCAGAGGATTTTTGCTAATCAATACTATTTTTGTTACCAGTTGGTAAGAATAAATAACATTTGTTGCTTCACGGGAGGCATGGCTGTAAGTGTTGTATGTCTGTGCTGCAGGGGCCTGTGACAACACTGTCAAGTTATGGGACGTCAGCAAGTTACTTGATGACCAAGATGGCGAAGGCATCACAACAGCAAACCTGTAAGTCGAAGCATCAGTTGTAGGGGACTGCACTAGGACCAGTTATACACAATCACTGTTACAGGGAGCACTGTAAAGCCTTCTTGATGTTCTGAAATGTTGTAGTGGATACTCATTCTCCAGTTGTGATGATTATTTGACAAGCAAATTTGTGACTTAAAAGATGGTATAATCAAAATGTTAATGGAATTTCTGGAAAGCAAGATATTAAAAGAAATAATGTAATTATAAAATAAAAAAAGTAGGTGTGCTGTATGTGGTACTGATATATTATACATACGTGAGGGATTACCTGTCGACCTCTACAAAAGTTGATTATCATACATGACGCTTATAAAAAACGTGCCGACTTCTCAGAAGCAAGTCTTACCTGCACTGCCTGGCTTATGTCACGATGTGTCTGCAACAGGTTTTAATGTCTTGCATACATTTTCAATGATTTGGTTGTGACGTGTATGCAGCCTTGCTTGCGATGGCATGCTTGTTTTGAGGTCAGTCTTCAGTCAGTCAGGTGTCATCGCCGATAAGTCGCGTGTAAACAAGGCATTAGCTAAAATCCGTCTTCCATGTGTACACAAAGTTTAACATTGTATGTAACATTGGAGAACATTAAAAAATGCAGAAAAATACATTTGTAGCATAAATTAGATTTTAAACCCGTCTGTGTAGCGATTCCCGTGGAAAGTAAGTTTAATGAGCTAGGCGATCACGTGACGTCACATATGACCTATACTCGCAGCAGGCCGACCCTTTCCATGCATTCAGAGCATGTTTACAAAGATAGCTTTTGGGTCGAAACGAGCGTCAGAATGAATTATTGTGCAATATTCCCATGTAATACAAACACTACTCATCATAGAGGAGCAGTTATCTTACGGTTCCACGTGAATCCAATTTTATTCAAAACATTGAATGCGAATGGGCCTACAAGTCGACTACCCTGGGGTAGGTCTAACTCTAGGTTTCGCCAAGCTTTGGCTCGTTTTCAGAATAATTATATCGAATGCAACCAACGGGAGATAATCTACACCAATAAACATACGTAGCAAACATATATTCTATCCAGCTACAGAAAGTAACGTGTATAATCTCATAATATTACTAGAATATCGATGACACCAAACCATTGATTTTCTTGACACTTTTTTAGTCCTTTGGGCCGAAGGTCCAACGGACTATTGCCATCACTCTGTGTCCGCCATCCGCCGTTAGCTGCCGTATCTCGGAAACTGTTCAGCAACTTTTTCTCTAATTTTGCATAGACATATCTTAGGGCTTTGCCACTATGCACGATAAATCTGTATTTGATTGAATTGTTCTAAGGGCTCCTTAAGGCCTCCAAAACTGGTATTTTTTTACATTTTGTATGTTTTTTCAAACTTCAGTAACTTTTTTTCTAATTTGATATAGATGTATCTTAGGGTAGTGTCACTGTACACAAGACATTTGTATTTTATTGAATCATTCTAAAGGCACCTCAGGGCCTCCCAAAAAGCTAAATGATCGCATTTTGCTTGTATCTGCCCGAGCATGCTAATTCAGTTTGGCTCACTCCCACCCCACCCTGGAGGCTAGCGTCCAGCTTGCTATTGTCCCGTAACTGTTACTGTTAATCTGGACTGTTCAAAAGTATTGATTTTCTATAATTGCAAGTTGTGTTTATTTTGACGTTCATTGAATTATTATAAAATGGTGTGACTGTGCTGTCCAATATTCTGGACAACTATACAGTGAAATATCATACATTTTATTGATATAAAATGCATTCTACTGTTCTGTTTATTTATCCAAACAAAAATAATGTAATGGATATATAATTTATTAATTGTATATATATTGTACGGTAATATAGTGTAATTATATATGTGAAAACAAATTGTCATGTCTGGATAAATAAAATTTAGAAACATTGTTATATATAATTACCATATTTTCATTTTTTTAACGAATAAATGATTACTACAAAAATAAAAACATTTACAAACAGTGTATCATAGTATAAAAATTATTTGGTTTATATTACTTCGTGAAAACAAAAAAAAATGTGTCAAGGAAATCAATGGTTTGGTGTCAGGATTGAACCGGCGCCGCCCGATTGTAAAAGAAATGACAAGAAACCAATGCGTCTACCAACTGAGCTAGCGACATCAACAGAAATTCACTGACTGATTTAAGTTGTTGATAAATTGTACAACTCCTCCTTCATACATCGATATTATGAGATTATACACATTACTTTCTGTAGCTGGATACAATATATGTTTGCTATGTATGTTTATTATCTCCCGTTGGTTGCATTTTATATCATTATTTTGAAAACGAGCCAAAGCTCTGCGAAATCTAGTCGACTTGTAAATGTATAAGCCCATACGCATTCATTGCTTTGAATAAAATCGGATTCATGTGGAACCGTAAGATAACTGCTTGTTCCTCTATGATGACTAGTGTTTGTATTACATCGGAATATCACACAATAACCCATTCTGATGCTTGCTTCAACCCAACATCTGTATTGTAAACAAGCTCTAAATGTATTGAAAGTGCTGGCAAATGCCAAAATTTTGTTTGGCTTGGTGGACATGGAAATAGATAGCAGGATGTAATATAATATGAATTCAAGCAATAGGTGTTTTTATTCCCTTTAACAATGTGTGTGTGTGTGTGTGTGTGTGTGTGTATGTGTGTGTGTTAATATTGTCTGCGTGACTTGTATGCTGGGCTTTACCTGTTTCACTTTGTTACAGAGTCAACGGCACAACATATGAAATAGGAAGTTACCCAACCAAGTCAACACCAGTGCTGAGCCTACATTTCACAAGGCGAAACTTGTTACTAGCAGCAGGACCCTATGTGTCATAGCACCACCGACTGTACCAGGACTTGGGTGGTTCAGCCTGGTGTCACACAGACCTATGGCAAAGTGTTTCCACAGAGAGTTTACAACAGCCGCAAGGAAAATGTGACGAGTGTAATTATGAAAAACTGCTAAAGGCGTACCGGTATTACTAGATTGGCCTAAATTATTTACGACACTAAATGGCACACATACCTCATTTCTGTCTACGCTAATGTATTCATTCCATCACAACAGATAATTCAGGTACAACATTGTTCAGTGTAATAAAAAATTTACATACTCGAGTAATGCAGCCTCTGTTTTTTGCGATAATATAGATCTCAAGTGTGTTGTATTACGTATGCTGTTCAGAGAGCTATTCCAGCTGCTAAATCTGCCCTAGAGAGCACTGATCTAACATATATACTTTTTACCTTACATGTGTTGTGATGGAATGCGCACATTGGCATAGAAGAATGTTTACTTGTTTAGCTTAGTTGTGTAAATAATTTAAGCCAATCTAATACCTTTACCAAAACTTTGTCACGCTGAAATGGACAGGATTCATATTGGACTTATCTGAATTGTCTGCCTATTACTTTGATTCATCCTATCTTCAAGTCACCCGAGTGTGACAAACTTGTACATAAGTGACTTCTCGAAAATAAAATATTGCATTTCATTATTTACACTGGGATGTACCTTAGTATCCACTACTGAAATGAGTTGTGATGTTGAGTGACAAATTCACAACCAAACACCACTTGAAACCGTAGTATTACATCAGGGATCAGCCTGTATCATTTATTCTATAGATCTAATCGAATACATCAATATCTCTCATGTCCTGTTTCTAATTCTCATTATACACGAATATACAGTACATATGCACTTGTACAGCACACAAGTTGCATTTTGGAGCATGCTGAATACTGCATACATTCCCCAAAGTGGAAGAACAGAATATTGACATAGTTTTGTCTAAATATGGCACCATCACATTTGAATGTGACGTGACTCGATTAGAGGACCAGTAGACATGTTATCAAGATGAAAGTATGCATGAATTAATACGCCAAACATAGATTTAAGAAAAAAATCCTTTTAAGGGACTACGAGAATTTTTAAGAAACAAATTCTTGTATGATCCCTTAAACTACTATGAACACATTAGAAAGTACAAATGTTTTTTTGTTTGCAAAATAAATAAGTTTCAAATTGGCATTAGATATAATGAAAGGGAGTAATTTTGCAGCTGCAAAAGACTAAACGTGCACTGGCAATGGTGAATGGTTTCTCCAGCATCTTGATACGGTATTGCTCAAGTCTACTTCTGTAAAGCATTTTTCAATACATGGCTTTGATGATTAACTGTACAACAAAGATCCGTGCCTTTGCAACAATGAAACATTTAGTATGTGATGTCCTTACAAGATGCAGTTAGGTTGATTATTGCAAAGCCACATTATGCATTGACATACAGCTTTGATCTTGAATACAACACATACAGGCACTAAAAACAAAACATTGTTTTTACCGTATTTTATTTCTGTATGATCTATCACAATTTAACCATGGCCACGCTTTAGCACTTAAATTTATTATATTTAAATCACAATGACATCAATTCCAATCAAACATGACATGAAACTTACTTAATTGATCATTCTGAACCACACAAAGGACCGGCTTTCACAGTATTGTTAAAATGAAAGTACCGATATGTGTGCCGTATGTGTTAGTCAATCTATATAGTGGCATTTACCGCATTGTGCATTAATTTACATATTCCGTATCAGATTATACATATTTTTTACATAAATATATTTACACAACATATCGGCCTCCAGTTTTTGGCCAATGACCAACCGTTTTGTATCACGAGCAGAAAGATAACGAAGGCTTGCATACGTACACTCCCACTCCCCACAAAGGACACAGATATCTGTACATTCACGCTCGGACAGTATCCAATATTTTGGTGACGACAAACAGATACAAGTGCAGCTTAAAGCCAGTACCGTGTCTCCGCCAACCCTCAAACAAATCCCGAAGCTCTGTGATGATGTATGTATAAATGGAGCAGTAGACACAGTCGTGGCCATGAGACCGACGTTTGCAGCAACATTGACGTGTTGTTAATTATCATGCAATGACACGCTTACATACATGAGCAATATAAAAGAAAATGGTGACAACATCAAGCAACTGTTATAACAAATTTCAATGACGATGATGGTGACAAAAAAATCACTGCACTGATGAGAAGCTAAATCAAATGATACATATATGTATGTATATATGCATACAAGCCACTAACCATTCGTTCCTACATCAAAAAAGTAGATCCTTCTTCTGTGGTGAACGGCTACCTTCCGTACATAGTAGCACACATTCAGTGAGCGCCTGCAGTCCACACATGTCGCGGCGTGTGCGCAGAAGACGAATGTTTCTGGCTTCCAGTGCGTGTAGTCAGTCCCACCGTATTTGATGCCAGAAGTGGTCTTGAATCACTGCGACCGATGTCGCTGCTATTGCCAGACAACCCCAGGATGGACGACTGCACGAGTGTGTGTATACATGTCTTGCGTGTGTCATGATGCAGATGTTTGTGTGCCACTTCCGACTGTCTGTCTGACACCTGACTGCTGCCATCCAATGTTGCGCAGCAGTGGGTGTGACTATTTACAGCAGCCACCGGATGCCGGTTGATTGTCCTGGTTTAGGTCTACACCGCGTGCCCGCTGCTGGGGAGTGCCACCTACGTCAGTCTTCGGTAGTTTCTTGGCTGCAAGAAAACGTATACTAGTAAGGGCAGACAACATTTTGTAGCACACATCCTGCAAACATTCACAGGAAGAATAATATATTTCAATGGAAAAGAAGATCAACACTGAAGTCAAAAAAAGAAGATCGAACTGGATTGGACATGTATTTAGAAAGAAAGAAGCCATTCCCTCAATGTGAACACTAGAAGGGAAACGGAATGTGGGCTGCCCAAAGAAACCTGACAAGGAAGGTCAGAGAGAGAAAACTATGATCAAAGACATGGATTAAAGCCAAACTAGTGGCCCAAGATAATCCATTATGTGACTACTCAAAAAGTCATAATTCCACTATCAAGGAATCATTAGTTCACCTGAGAGCTCTTTGCAAACCAATTTAATACATCTTCGAACAGATAAAAATGATCTGTTTCATTGTTTATCTTGCACCGAGAAAACTAAAGATTTTTGGAAGGTAAATAACATATAATTTAATACATCTTACTAAATTTGTCCATCAGTCTGCTTAAAAAGGGTATACATTATTATATACTGTTTATTACTCACCTATTGCCAGAAATATATCATTTACATTCATAGCTGTCTTTGCAGAGGTCTCCATGAAAAGTAAACTGTTTTCTTCTGCATATGCCTGAGCTTCCTGTAACACAAATATAAACATATGTAATAGTTAGCAAACTATGTTGCATGGACATCTATTTTCATAATATATTAATTTTAAAAGCAGTACTGGTGGCTATTATCTATTAAAACTATTATCAGATGTATGCAAGATTGTGAGCATTACTGTTGTCTTTTTAGCTTCAGAAATTAAAAAAATTCTCATCTGTCTGTGTCAACATATAAAATAGGCATGGCCTGAAAGAAAAATTGACTATCAATGTACTGTTTTTGAAAGACCTCCTTATTAATTGTCAACATATAACATGCTGTGGTATTTATATCAGCTATCAACTACCAACCAGCTTTGTCTGAACAACTGTGTGACTGACAACACAACTACAAACCAACAATGGTTCTGTTCACATAAATATGCTACCACTGGTAGCTGCTAGTAAATTTTCTTTGTGAACGTCACGTGTTGTCGTTTCTCGAAAACACCATAAATGATAATGTCACTTTATTGGCTATATTTTGAAACAAACATGATTATTCTGCAACGGTATTCGTTTATTTTGGTGGAATTGACAGGATTTTAAAAATGCGCAATTTAAATTGCTACGAAGCGTCATGGCGCCTGTGATACCTCGTGTCAACCGACGTAAACGGGGACGTGAGCGGAAGGCGCTAACGTAAACCGTTTCACGATCGTTGCCTGGCTGTCCGCTAAGCGCATTGACAACATGTTGCTAATTAAATGTCATTGTTACATCGTTAGAACACACATAAGTGTACATATTCCAGTTTCGAATACAAAACTTGAAGGAATAGCAACAGCCTAGGTTACGCTGGCTCAAAGTGATATAGTCTGCATTTTGTAGTTCTCACAAATTCCATTGGATGGCATCATAATAGTTGAACAAAATTGTCAGTGAAACAGCATCAGCGATTTAAACATTCATAACTGTTAATATGACTGCTTGTGTAATTTATATTTGTTAACTTATATATTAAGCACTGCTGCACTATAAACAACCAGTCATTTATGGTATTGTGTGAGATGAATTATTTTATTATCTAAATTGATTATGTACGGTTGTTACTGTGTTGCAAATATTGCACAAATAAGTGTTAGAAAAGTTAACCACACAGTAAAACAGTATTATATAGATGCATAGATCATAACATAGTGATATTTTAAATATCTGACAGAATGTATTATTTCTCAAAGTAAACTTTGAAATAAAATATTATTTTTGAACATAAATTGGCTTCTATTTCACTTTAAACAGGAAATGAGTCATTTGACACAGAATTTGCCTTTTTCTGAAACAGAAAATACGTAATTTGAAATGGAATTTGCCTTTTTCTGAAACAGAATTTGAAACGGAATTAGCCTTTTTTTTGAAACGGAAAATCAGCGTCCCTATACATACATATATATATGCTGTTAATTATTGGTAATTTCAGGGATTCCACATATGACTGTTATTAATTTGCCAGTATACCGTGTTATAATGCATAAACTTAGTATCTGGCCACATATTCATGTTTTAAATTTATTTATATTTCAAACGGACGTATGTGGTTAATTTGAATTAAATTGGTAATGAATGTACAATTACATACATATGCGCACACAATTACTTGGCTCCTAAATTAAATTTGGCTCCTAAAAATGTAGGTAGGAACCAGTTGGCTCCTAGACAAAAAGTTAACTTTGAAGGCTGTTGTTACGACATTCACATGGAATGCTAATAAAAGTTTCAAATTTATTCTGCAGCCAAAACATCAAGATTTACTATGCTGTTTTATATTTGTAAGATATATATGAATAATGACATAAGAATTTAAAATGTGAACAAAATTTCACAATCAGCAAAGCAATTTTACAAGATATTTTTTTTTGAATTTGAATAGTTTAGCAATAGATACATTAACACTCACTCCTAGTTGCTAGGCCTTTACCCATAATGTGTTTTAATTGTTTCCACAATTATATTCTGCATAAATGCTGCACATCAATTATTACATCACTACTATTGCATTCCAAATAAGCGTATATGTACGGCTATTTATTTGGACAAAAAATTCCAGCCTATATGGTCTTATTCGGGCCTGTATGCTTATTTAATGTTGGCAGTTCCACCCTGTTTTTTATTTGGGTCTACGGTTATTTACTGTTGTTAGTTCCACCTTATATGGTTTTTATTAGGCACTACATGTATTTTTTGCATCACCAATACAAGGTTCTGAGAAATATGTATATATAAAAATTATTCTTGCCGGTGAATCGACGAAGCCGAACACGCAGTGCTCTTCGTTCTTACGGCGATGCTGTTTACGCCAGTCACCACGCCAATCATGGCAGTTAGTGATCTTTTCACTAACAAATTGAAAAATTCACACTTGCACAAAAGGAGCACTTAGGGAACCTGTATGCTAAATATAAAGATTTGTTATGTTTTATTGGGATCATGTTGTGGTCAGGACGTTAGTATTATGGCTAGTAAATTGTGAATCTTGCAGTCTCGTGCTGGGCGATAAAGCATGATTAATGTTTTGCGGGCAAATTTGCGACGCGACCAATTCATATGGCGCGACGTCACCAGACAACCCTCACTGCAGTAGTGACCTCGATGCTACGCGGCAGAGCTACGTGGTAAACAAACCATAGTGGATCACTCCATTTATGTATTTTAGGGATGGCAGGCTTGGCAGAATTAACTACATTATCTTAACCCTCTCAAGGCCAAATTAATGCAAATATGTGCCTGTTATTGAATCCTATTAAATCGAGAGAATGTGCTGTGAGTGAATCATGTGATATACTTGGGTTGCATGAATGCAAATAAATAAATAATTTTTTTTCCGATTCAAATGAAATTTTCACTACATCTGAAGAACTAATTCCTGGTGTAATTAGCCAAGTATGTGACATATATGTCAATTCATTACCCAAATATGAATTGCTAAAGTTTGACAAAAATAAAATACTCAAATAATTTTCAACAATTAATTTTTTTTTTTTCATTAATAATTAGCGGTTACATGCTGCGTATGAAATGTTCATAAATTACTATGCTACAGAATAGAAAACTAATTAAATGTCTATGGTAAATAAAACTGAAATAATTTTTTTTTTTTTAGAGTGCATGTATTTTCTAGATTTTATACAAAATGGCGTTCTTTGTGATCATAGCCGTCATCCCGTCTTAACTATTAAGCTGGTGTTATATTTAAAATGCGTAATCATAGTGCAAAACTTTCCCCTTCGATGGCAGCGTTCGTTATAAACTCGATTCGAAAATCCCATCAAAGTCCAAAATACTGGAGTTCGACATAATGACAATGTCGAGAATTACAAAAAAACTAAAAAACACCACCCGCTTCATTGCGCATTAATACTTCTTTACAACAAAATAGACCGCTCAAAAGTTAGAATTAATCGTAGAAATCGCCTGCGGACGCGTGTTTTGGAATAATTCCTGGGTGCTTCCATTTTTATGCCCGCAGCAAATGTTAAACTTGGCTGAAAATCACCATTAAAATATTCACTGTGTAAGAGGGACCGAAAATTGTGTCGCTGCGTTCGACTACAAAACCGCGTGGTGGTTGGCGCTATTTAGCCACGGAAATCGCCATCATTTCTCACTTTTGACGCTTCCCAGTGAAACTTCAATATTATTATATGCTAACTGCCGAAATAAATTGCCGTTACTGGATGACAGTTTCGCGGTACCAGTTTAAATGTGCCCCTGTATTCGGGTGTATTCAGGCGTTCTGGCCGTGAGTGGGAGTCGGGTTGATTCGGGCGTTCTGACCACGAGAGGGTTAAGGCCAAACACCTCAGGTGAAATGGTGTTTTTTGACAAAAATACTGAAAATGGTTTTCTGCCAGATTATTATACCTTTGTATGCATACTATCAATAAAGTTCACTTCTATGACAATTACGTACCTCTAAGTGAGTTTTAATCATGGATCAAGCATGTCTATATCATGTAATGAAATCCATTATGCAATCATTGGCAGCCAACACATTTCAAAAAATGCTCTGATCATTTCACAATAGAATCTTTAGAGAACATGGATTTGCAAGAATTATAACTATCTATGGATTCAATAAAAAATGGCAGTGTTTCCAAATTTGCCAATATTTGCTCAAAATGGTGGCCATTTTGTTTTATACCATGGAAACCATTAAAATCAAAAATAGTTTGAAAGATATAGCCATATTTGTTGCCAAAAAACAAGATTTTTTTTCGTATTTTACAAACAATTATTTAAAAAATAAAAACACATTTCAAAAAATGCTCTGATCATTTCACAATAGAATCTATAGAGAACATAGATTTGCAAGAATTATAACTATCTATGGATTCAATAAAAAATGGCAGTGTTTCCAAATTTGCCAATATTTGCTAAAAATGGCGACCATTTTGTTTTATACCATGGAAACGGGGGGTCTGGCTGAAAAAAGTTCAACATATATTTTACTCAGTAAGACCCATTTCATGCATTGGGCAGAAAAAATTGAACTGTTTGCACAAATTACAAAATAATCCTATCTACCTGCCGTGTCTGGCCTTAAGGCCAAACACGGCAGGTAGATAGGATTATTTATCTGCCGTGTCTGGCTTTAAAGAGTATCCCGCAGAATTTGGCATTGTTTCTATTAATGTAATACTAACAATGATAGATATATTTCATTTGCTGTTTTCAGCATATCTCAGTTAGTGTTAAACTACTAATCACTGAGACAAACTAAATGGAGTGGTTTGTTTGGAGTTTTGTTTCGACGTTTGATTTAATATACAGTATTATTGTTTGTTTGATGTAGGCAACTCCTGTTTGCATATAATTATGTTGTTGCATTATTAAAAAGACACCAATTAAAATTATAAATACACACACTGCAACTGAATTCCGCATTATTACTGGCTTATACTCTTATTCTAAAGTGTACTTTTATTATAATTCCAAGAAATTTCCACCCTATACTATAATTCCGCCCTATACTCTTATTATAATTTCGAGAAATTTCCACCCTACACTATGTTATTCTGACCTATACTCTTATTAAAACTCCGAGGCATGTCCACCCTATACTGTTATTCCGACCTGTACAGTTATTTGGAATCCAATAGTAGGTTTTATTCATTAATCAATACAAAAATATTTTATTAACCCAAAATGGCATCAATCCTACAATAAAACCAAAGTTGACATAAAAAGACAAACAAAATTACACCTATAATTCACTACTTACATCAGATTATTATACCTTTGTATGCAGATTATTATACCTTTGTATGCATACTATCAATAAAGTTCACTTCTATGACAATTACGTACCTCTAAGTGAGTTTTAATCATGGATCAAGCATGTCGATATCATGTAATGAAATCCATTATGCAATCATTGGCAGCCAACACATTTCAAAAAATGCTCTGATCATTTCACAATAGAATCTTTAGAGAACATGGATTTGCAAGAATTATAACTATCTATGGATTCAATAAAAAATGGCAGTGTTTCCAAATTTGCCAATATTTGCTCAAAATGGTGGCCATTTTGTTTTATACCATGGAAACCATTAAAATCAAAAATAGTTTGAAAGATATAGCCATATTTGTTGCCAAAAAACAAGATTTTTTTTCGTATTTTACAAACAATTATTTAAAAAATAAAAACACATTTCAAAAAATGCTCTGATCATTTCACAATAGAATCTATAGAGAACATAGATTTGCAAGAATTATAACTATCTATGGATTCAATAAAAAATGGCAGTGTTTCCAAATTTGCCAATATTTGCTAAAAATGGCGACCATTTTGTTTTATACCATGGAAACGGGGGGTCTGGCTGAAAAAAGTTCAACATATATTTTACTCAGTAAGACCCATTTCATGCATTGGGCAGAAAAAATTGAACTGTTTGCACAAATTACAAAATAATCCTATCTACCTGCCGTGTCTGGCCTTAAGGCCAAACACGGCAGGTAGATAGGATTATTTATCTGCCGTGTCTGGCTTTAAAGAGTATCCCGCAGAATTTGGCATTGTTTCTATTAATGTAATACTAACAATGATAGATATATTTCATTTGCTGTTTTCAGCATATCTCAGTTAGTGTTAAACTACTAATCACTGAGACAAACTAAATGGAGTGGTTTGTTTGGAGTTTTGTTTCGACGTTTGATTTAATATACAGTATTATTGTTTGTTTGATGTAGGCAACTCCTGTTTGCATATAATTATGTTGTTGCATTATTAAAAAGACACCAATTAAAATTATAAATACACACACTGCAACTGAATTCCGCATTATTACTGGCTTATACTCTTATTCTAAAGTGTACTTTTATTATAATTCCAAGAAATTTCCACCCTATACTATAATTCCGCCCTATACTCTTATTATAATTTCGAGAAATTTCCACCCTACACTATGTTATTCTGACCTATACTCTTATTAAAACTCCGAGGCATGTCCACCCTATACTGTTATTCCGACCTGTACAGTTATTTGGAATCCAATAGTAGGTTTTATTCATTAATCAATACAAAAATATTTTATTAACCCAAAATGGCATCAATCCTACAATAAAACCAAAGTTGACATAAAAAGACAAACAAAATTACACCTATAATTCACTACTTACATCAAACTCGACCATTCGTTTGTTGGCAATGTCTGCCTTGTTGCCAGCGAGAGCTATCACAATGCTGGGACTAGCTTGTCGCTGTAGTTCCTTCACCCACGTCTTTGCACGTGCAAATGTATCCTGCAATACAACTCATTCATTTCTTTGCTCACAGTGGCTGACAATTTATAAATTCTGACGATAATTTATACAATTTTTAGCTCTTCTTTGAAACAGAAGAAAGAAAGCTGCTGTTTTTCATGCACACATAACCTGTTATCCACAATATAAAGATGCCTGTCAGAAAACACGCCTTTCCACCCTGCAATTCTTTAATAATTACTCTGTTGGGTAACAACTAAAACCAGAAGAGTCGTTCTTGTACTAAATTTCATATAGTACACATTAGACAAAAACCCAATTCCAAATATGAAAAAAAAATTGGAAGGTACATTAAAAATAATTATGCTTATATCGATATTAATGCTGTTCATAGAAAATGACTACTAAATGAGCAATCAGGTTTATGCTGAATAGCATGTTTGTTCCAATTTACATTCCAGATCAAATAATGCAATTACATGAGCTTAATGCCTGTTTGTTTATCCTGATTCACATTCCTGTTCAGCAAATACTGGCCATGTTGTTTACCTATCCAGATATATAAATAAGGTGAGATCATAATATCATGTCACCATCACACAACTTTCAGATGTTGTAAAATTCAAACTACACATATAAGAGCATTCGACATGCCAGAGAATCATTATGCAGTGACACATGAAGATTCAATTCAACATGTTGCAACATGTTTACAATGGAATATTACAATGGAAAAAATATGGTGCCTGAATGTCTCATTTACTTCTATTCAATATACAGCATATCCACACAATGGATGCAATCATTTTTGTAATGCACACGTATCCAACAGTAACGAAAATATGCTCTAGTTCTTTCACACAGAGTTGGTAGTAAATTCATTTTGCAATGGTCTACACAACAAATACCGATGGATCAATTACAAAATTTGCTCACTTGATTTGTGATGTCATATACCACAATCGCGGCCTGAGCACCTCTGTAGTACATTGGAGCCAAACTGTGATAGCGTTCCTGGCCTGCAGTGTCCCATATTTCAAATTTCACTGTTGTGTCATCCAAGCACACTGTCTGTGTGAGGAACGCCGCTGCAAATATCAGCAGATTATTGTTAGACATGTTACTGATTACTGAATTATGTGATCTGAGGAGAAAAACTGCATAGTCACAATGAACAATGTTATTAATATTTACACAGATGCACTGTTTCACCATATCACTAAAGTATTTCTTTTAAATTTACATTACCATAGAACAGGCACAAAGCAAACATCTTAGAAGGCTGATTTTGAAGAATTTGAGTGGGTACTAAAACATTCTAATATGTGCAACTGCTGTAATATGTGCAACTACTAACATGTGCAACTACTACATGATCTGAAAGATTTTTATTATGGTGCAAATCATATACAAATCATACAAACTGCCACCACACACACACACACACCCCCCAGGGTTAGGTTTAATTACTATAGCTAGATAATCAAGAGAAACATGTTTTTCCCCATGCATACACCCGCCTCATGTTTATTGTATCATCATGGCAAAGGTTTAAAGATATATGCAATGTCAGAAAATATTGTCAGTTTTAATTAAAAAAATATATTCTTTCATTTTTTTGCCCTAGTATAGTGTTCAATGTGTGGTGACTTTAATAGGACAATGCACATGGAAATAGACGAATGTTATGTTCAGTTTCTTACCTCCAATTGTACTCTCCTGGTATTCATGGAATTGTCCTTTGACAAAACGTAACACCAAACTAGATTTGCCTACAGCTGACTCTCCAAGCAACACCAGCTTGAACTGGCATATTTTGCCCTGTCCTGGTGCCCCGTTAGGTCGTTGAACGCCACCCCGACTAGCCATTGGATGTGAGGAACTAATAACACCTTTATGAATCCTCCGACTTCAACCTGCAAGCACAAATGGCTTTATTATATGTACAGAGTACAGACAGAGCATAGCTTTGTCACCACATACACACATCAAAATCTATGTACAGAATTCATTTAGTGTATCTAAACAATGCTACCCAATTTAAATACTACATAGTGGCTTTTCTTTATTCCGTTTTCTATTTTTATTGTGTTTGTCAACATCTGAACTTCCACTACATTTACGATAATTGCCCATTTTATTATTGGCCAACCTTTACCCTGAAATAGATGGAAGTCATGGAAATGTCTTTGTGAAACTTGGTGGATACTGAAAATAAATAAGTGTTTTGTAAAAGAGCTCTGTAGAAATGAGTCTTTGTGCAACGTTCCATGTTGTATGACTAAGTCTAAACCACAAGCTGAAGTATGTGTAATTCGGGTAACATAAATTAGGTCAAAACTACAAGTTGACAGAAATCAGCAACTTCAAAGGAAACAGAACCGTTGTAAAGTGCAGTGATCTAATATATTTTATAAATTAATTATATATAATAGCATAGGACCTTTAGTTATTTATAAAATGTTAATTTTTAAACATAATTTATAAATACTTAAAACCCACTTAAATGGTAGGCAATGTCTGCCTAGTGCCTGTGGTGGATTAGAACCTTTACAGGAAGGATATAAACATACATTATCACAAAATGACAGAGCTGGTAATAATGTGGACCACACTGATAACAAATTAATATATGAAATTGCTAAACTGTTATGAACAATTGACAATACGTCACAATATGTAACTCACATACAGCAGATCTAAGTATGTACAGTAACATGTTTGCAAATAATTTCTAATTTTTAATAACTCTTCACTGGGTAGATAGCCTTATTTTACACCCTGCTGTGGGCAAACAATTTGAAGATAGCGGACAATTGTGAATTATACTGTGTGTTGCTTGCATTAAAATATGGATATCTTGACAGCTAACGCATCAAAATACATTAAATTAATTACACTGTCGATAGAAGTGAAAGTTTGAATAAAATATATTGTTAAAATTGCTGTGTTGCATTCCATTAAGTTTCAGATCTTGAATCGAAGTTCAGCAATTACGATGACAAAATAGTAGTTCCCACTAATCCGGGTCAATACCACCCAACAGCTAATTCGGAAACTAGGTAGAACGACAAACGTCAGCTCAGAGTAGCAATAATTTAAATGTGACATCATTGATAAATATAGCACACGCAAGCAATACATGGACAGGGTGCCCAGTGGATTTAGTTGACAGGCAGTCCGTCGGACTAGCTGACTCAGAAACAACTAGTCCTCATATTGTTTTACTAGTCCTTAAAAATCAATCGTACTGTTGTATCATATATGTGTGACAGTTATGGCACATAGTAAAAGTGGCTTTATTTCATAAAGAAAACAAGCCGTTTCCCATTTCAATTAAATGTTCGAATAAATGTGTCATTGATAGAAACAAATACATGTGATTTCGTAGATCCAATTACAAAGTTATCAGAAGAAATGACTAGTTTAATCAGGGGCAGCAAACAGGAGTCGTGGACAAGACGATGCCAGCAGAATTTGAAGCCTGACGGCGACAAAGGACCGACATTGTCGGACTAAGTTGCATCATTTGCCCTATACTTTTCATTAGCGTTTCCTTTCCCGAAGCCGACTAAACAATCAGTAACATTGCTGGCGTTTGGTAACTTGCTAAAATAATCACCCAATGCAGGAATAACGCAACTACCATCACGACGGGATAGCACGTAACGATGTCTGTAACCCGCGCATGTATGTTTGTCCATGTCGCTCACCACTCATGGTCGCTAGGTGGCACTACCTATCCTACGCTAACCGGATGTAAACAGCCGCCATTTACATTCACTGCGTTCAGCAAGTTTCCCATCTGACGGTCGTACGGAATATTTAGCTGATTGTGATAAAATGCTATCTTACTGTCTGATTTTGTTTTATTCCATCACAACACCCAACTAGCGTATACATAGCGTAAATTAATTTACCTAATAACAGCTAGTCCGATGGGACTGCTCCACTAAACATGGACTAGTCCGATCACTGAAACTACTCGTCTGGGACGATCGGACCGGCCTTATTTCGCAGCATGCATGGATACATGTCAGATATAGGCCACTGTATTATGTATATTATATAACGATAAAGTAGTTTGAAGTGGAATTATACTGCAACCCACATAAATTTATAATGTCATACTCATTGATGAAACATACCCTTAAGGCTTAACAAGCATGCAATACTTTATTATATAAACGTTCAATTTGAGTCACAAGAACGGGTCCTCCAATTATATTTATGAACGCAATTTGCACGCACAAATGACAATAACAAAACTATAATATTGATGAATCAAAGACAAAGTTAAATTACATTTCATATAAAAGTACTGCATAGTTATGCATATGAAAGGGTAGGACAACATTAACCAAACAAAGAGTGCGAGTCATTGTACTAACTTTATAAGAATAGTTCCCGTGTGGTTATGTCATGACCGTCTTATGTATGATGATGCGTGTACATTTTAATTTGGAATATACAATTCAAACCAAACCAAAACATTGTCAGTGCTCAGATGACAGCTACGCCATCGCCAACGTGTGTTACAATAGAGCGCAGAAATACAAAACATAGTGGACAGCAAAATATAAAGATTTATTCATTCAATGTTGGCTTCCTAAATGGCTTCAACATCAACAAAACACAAGTCACGATAACATGTCAAATAAGGGGAGGCCATATTTTGTGTCTTATTACGTTCCATTGAAGATGATGTCAAAACTTTGTATTTTAAGAGGACTTATTTAAGTAATTACTTACCGCTTGCAAAGATCTTAACGCTTATTATAATATGACGCGTATATGTTAGTTAGAGTTTTATCAATATAAACACACAAGGACTCAGATCTGTGTCGCAGATACTCCTATCCCTCCCTCTACTGATTAATGTTTACGTACTACTTTCAAGATGGTTGCATATACCTGCGCGCAAATAAATATGCTTCAGTAAGACCCATTTCAAGTTTATTTTAGAAAAACACATTAGATTAAACTAAGTGAGAATTGTTGTTGGTCAAAAATCAGTGTAATCTTAAATCAGTTGCTATTTTCAAGATTTTGCGAACTTATTTTCTCGCGTATTTACGCCAAATTTTTCCCAGCGCACTGTGAAATGGAAAAGGACGCCCCATAGCAGATGACGTCATGCCGGAAAGTTTCTATCAACGTTAAATTGTCCTTATATGTTACAATATACAGAAGTAGTGAATGTAATTAAATGAGTAAATTTTTTTGCCAGTAACTAGACGCTCAACATAAATCCAACATTTTCAAAGTCCTTGACCAGACCTAAATAATTTTGCGTGACCTCTGGTTGCTAAGCGATGGGTAAACTGTATGGATTCCGACTTTCAAATTCGATGAAACAATTTTATGAATTAACTGTAAAAGCGTCACGCGTACGCGCGGTTTGTTCGATATATGTTTGACTTTAAATAAGAACCACCTCTACATGCAATTTGGAACAATCAGTTGGATTTGATGACCTGTACTATAGACATATTTGGATAATTTGACATTTCCTCCACACGCAGTGGCAAATTTAAGGTTGGCTGTCATATCATCGAACATCATGACAGCAGACGTTCAGCCGGAAAATGCTACTATTAAATTGCCTGCCCTTAAGAACTCAAGTAGCGCAAAGGGTATATACAACGGCAGATACAATGACAAATCTCCAGCAATCAGGAGCGTGAGTATCCGATTTGAATTATATTTGTTTGAACTTATAATTAATAATAGTTATATAATCAGTTAATTTGAATGAAATATCATTTTTCTTACTGTTAGCATCTGCCATCTGTTCCAACTGACAATTCAACTTATCGTGTATTTTTCTGTCTTGTAACAATCAGGAAGAAGTGTAAGCAATAAAAAAGCAGTGGCGTATCCAGGATTTTTAATTGGGGATGGCAAATTTGAACCCAATTTGCATAAACAAGTTCTCCCTTTTGTTTTGAGAATGTAATCGGTTACTCAACTACTCAAGCTTACCTATATGTGGGTCAATTACCAGTATAGGGAAATAATGGCATATTTCACTTGTTACAAATAAAAGTCCTAATTTATTCAAATAAACGACTTTTTGTGATGTGAACGGGTCTGCCAACCGTCAGCAGCAATGTTCCATAATTATTCTTCCCATTTTGGTAGTTTCTAGCACTACCCGATAATGTATCAGTACTGCAACACTAATAAAATGGCTGATAAAAATAAATGGACACATTATTTACATTTCCTTCGTAAAATATTATGATTGATGTAACTATGCATTTCTATATATTCTGTAATGTTCTTTTTTATATGATCAAAATGTGTGTTTTACCAAGGCACATCATGTATATTTTTTATAGAACAAAATTAACTGTTTTCAAAAGCCCATTGAAAAATCATCAAATAATTACTGCTAATTAGCATCAAACATTTATGACATCATATAACTAGGATACATGTATTTCAGAGTGTTCAAACTGTTCGGATTGTGGCAGTAGTTTTATGAATCTCAAGTAGTTGATATGTCGTGACTGCATGAAAACAACAATGTGTGAAATATGTCCAATCTTGCTCAAGGTGAGCATTATAATATTCCTGCTCAAGGAAAACCATAACAATTAATGTATATCAACTTTGATGTAGAAAATATAAACTAAACAATTGCAAACATGAACATTGGTGATACACAGACACTCTTGCAAAAACTGTGAGCTAAGCTCATTGCCTTGAGCCTGAAGTTCAACAGCATGCATTGGAACCGTATGCTCCGACATCAAATTAAACATAAGTGTCCAGGAGTCAGAACGGCATTAGAGCACCCAAAACGTTACCTTTACAAATATAAGGTTTCGTCATGTCACTGTTTAACCACTGATGGCATAGGTGGCTTAGACATCTAGAGATTCACAAATTACTACCCATATGTCAGGGCAAATTTGGTAATGCCTTTTTGCTGATGTAACTGGGTATGGCTTAGGTATTGGTGTGACAAATTTGTAATATGCATACCAAATAGCGCCTTTTCTCATGGGGTGAAAGTACCTATTTTCCCCAATTCTATGCATTACTATTCTATGCAGTACCATCGTAGGTCACTATGCACCAGTTCCCCTGAACGTCCTCACTGTAAACATGAACTGGTTACTGGTGTAAGAACGTCATCAGACTTGGTGACCCTCTCAGCTGGATGCGACATGACTTGCTCCGGTGAAGAGGTTGGCTCAGGGAAAGTGACTGCAACTGGATTATAGCATTCACAGCTCTTCCCATCACCTGTGTCATCACAACAGAAGCAACTTAGCTTCCAACAGGAGGTTCGTCAAGGTGTGTTTGCAGAAATTTGATGGAATGTCATTGTTCCTGGTACAGTCTTCAGACCAGATGGTAGACAACGGTCCATCTCAGACACATCCTGTTCACTTACTTTTAACAGTTTGACATTATATAAGTTTCGGCTTCCAGTGCAGTAAACGCAGTGTCGGTGTTGTGTAGATCTCTTCCATGGGCTACTAATCTGTCGGCTGTTCGTTTAAATATTTTATCCACACCATCAGCTGCTCCTTTTCCATGGCCGGCTTCCAAAAAGGACCAGTAAACTTATTTCATGCCCCACTGGAAAGGCAGGAACGAAAGCAAGTAGATGTTTGCCTTACTCTTGTATTGTCTAACGGGTCCGTTGGACAGAAAGTACGCGGAATCAATCTGTGGATTGGCCTTGTGTGCATCCTCAACTATTGGCTTCAGATGGGCCCATATTGCCGATGGGTCATGGTTCGTAGACTCTAACAGTGTGGCAAATGGAACAACTTCGATTGCTGTACACATCATGCCTGTATGAAGGGTTGTTTGCATATTGGATGCCCCAAAATGTATTTTTGTGCTATATTTGAAAGTGTAATTCTCACTAAGATCGACTTGCAAGAGCATTTGGTTTGGTTTCAGCTGCTCCCTCAGTTTCCTTATTTGTAAATATTGGTGCCGTATGTTGAACATATTGTTTGTTAGCGTGTTCATATGCTTAGACGCTAACAAGTTGAGTAATCATATTGACGGTGTGTAAACACTGTGCCACAAACAGAGGAGGATTTATTGTGTGTAAATTTAGAACAGTCACTTCCGTTATTGTTACAGGTGTATCAAATAGATCGTCGATCAACACGAACTGATCAACATCATTAACATCCCGTTTTCTTTGAGGATAGAACAGTGCAGCGAATATAATGTCAAGTTCATGTAATCAATACCATAAACATTATTGTCAATAGGGTCCAAGAGTTCTTCGCATGCTTCAGCAATACTAGAGTCCGTCCAAATGTTCGTTACACTTTTCAGCAACAGTAAAATTTCTTTAAAATGATCTGTATTGACTAGAGTTTTTCAAATTCACTTGAGATTAAGCCGGGTACACGTCACAATTCTGCTAATAAAATGTCACTTTCTTGGTCAACTTAAATAATTAAATTAACAATGTCTCTGTGTTTGTAATGTCACTTCTTTCACAGTCATTTCTTCGTAATCGGAGAGATAGACTGGTGGCTTCAAGACACGAGTTGATTTTCGCACTGGCACGTTTGGGTTTTTGTTCACGACTTCATGTTGGACAGGATTCGGCAGACTTCTCGCTGGTTGAGGCATCGCCGGTGGCATTGGAGCGCAGTCTTGTTCATCGGGTTGATACAAGTCAGGTGGCTCTGGTGTCTGAATGGCGAGTGGATCATTACACTTCCGCAGGTGCACACGGTTGTGCCTGTAAGTGCCGGTGGGGGTGTCCACCTCATACGACCTTTCATCCAGTCTTGTCACAATGGTTCCTCTCTGCCACGTCTTCTTTCCTAGACAGACGGAAAGGTTTCAGTCGAACGGAGTCTCCTTCCTCCAAAACTGGTAGGTCTCTAGCGCCTCTGTTGTAGTGGTAGGCCTGCATCGCTTGGCTGTGCTTCAGTTTCAGCTTGTTGTATTCGTGGTGATTTTCTCCTCTCGGTCTAAGGAGAATTTCAGTCGTTGGTACCATTGTCTTCATGCGTCTGTTTAGCATGCGCTGTGCTGGACTACTGCCTGCTCCTAGTGTTGGTGTATTGCGAATTTCTAGTATCATCATGAATGGGTCAGTTTGACTTCTCTTGCATTTCTCCATCATGTGCTTGGCAGCTTTCACAAGGTGAACTTGTACAGTGTTCGATCTCCCATTCGGCAGTGAATTCCCGGAACTTATCAGCAGTATACTGGGATCCATTATCGCTGATCAATATAGAAGGAATTCCCCAGCAAGTGAAATGTGATTTCAGAGCACGAATCACAGCAGTAGACGTTGTGTTGTAGAGTCGATCAACTTCCCATCAGCCACTGAAGTAGTCGATGGTGAGCAATTACTCTTTGTCGTCCCAGGTGAACAGATCAGTTCCAACCTTTTCCCAAGGACATGTTACTTCGATTGGCATGAGGGTCTCTTTAGGTAGTGATTTAGCTAGGCTCTGGCAGGCTTCACAATCATCAGCAATCTGTTTTATGTCAGCTGACATCCCTGGCCAGAATACACACACTCGTGCACGTCGTAACATGCTGTCAGCTCCCAGGTGTGACAGGTGTAGGCGTTGCTTGATTTCCTTGCGCATGCCTTGTGGTACGATCATGCGTTCCCCTTTGAAAATCAGTCCATCGTGTACCGCTAGTTCATCCCTCATGGTGAAGTAGGAGGAGATTTGTGCATTCACATCTGCCTTGCTTTCCGGCCAACCATTCAGTATTGTCTCTTTAAGTGCTTGCATCGTGTCATCTGCATCAGTTCTTTCACGTAATTTCATCAGTGTTGTTTGTCCGATTGGCAGATGTTTGACAGCGTTAATCTGAGAGAACTGTCCGTGTCTGTCAGTGCTATCAGTGAGATATGCTCGAGATAAAGCATCAGCAATGTGCCTCTCCTTGCCTCGTTTGTAGGTGACTTCGATGTCATACTGTAGTAATCGAAGTAGCATCCTTTGGATTCTTTTTGGTGCTTTGTGCAAGGGCTTCTTTGCCGTCCTGCATCAGTGCTGCACCAAGGCCAGTGCTTGATGCATCACACTGGATGGTCAGTTTCTTTGTTGGATCATAGTATGCCAACAGAGGTGCAGTGGTGACGAGTTTCTTCAGTTGGCTCATTCTCCCCATTCCCAGTCGCAGTCCTGGCGAGTTAGTCGTCGTATTGGCTCCATGATTGTGGAGAGTCGTGGGAGAAATTTGGCAAGATAGGTGATCATGCCTTGCAGACGGCGCATTGCTTCTACGTTCGTGGGGTTTGGTATATGCAGAATAGCTTCCACCTTCTTCACATCAGGTTTCATCCTTTGTCGGTCACAACATGGCCTAGGAAATTTAGGTGTGGGGTCTTAAACAGGCTCTTGTCCTTGTTGAGTTTCAGCCCGTTTTCTTTGCACCTTTTCAGCAGGTTTCTGAGATTGGAATCGTGTTCTTCTTCCGATTCTCCGTAGATCAGGATGTCATCTGCCACACATACGACTCCCTTGAGTCCTGTGAAGCTCTTGTTCAGCTTTCTCTGAAATATTTCAGAGCTGACTTTCGTGCCGAATGGCAGACGTAGCCATCGGTACCTTCCATGAGGAGTTATGAAGGTTGTGAGGTAACTGCTTGTCTCGTCGAGTTCACAGTGCCAGTAGCCGTGTGATAAGTCTACTTTGCTGAACACTTTGGCGTTAGATAGCTCCGGGAGGACGTCTTCGATTGTCGGCAGAGGATACACCTCCCTTCGTAGAGCTTCATTCAGTGGCCTTGGGTCGATGCAGATGCGTAGTTGGCCACTTTTCTTTGTCTGTACCGAGATTTGGGAGCACCATTCAGTCGGTTCCGTGACAGGAGTGATTACCTTGATTTTCACGAGTTCTTCCAGTTCTTGTTGTAGTTTGCTCTGTAGTGCTATTGGCACTCGTCGTGGGGGACATTGTACTGGTCTCGCTCCATCTTCAGTCTTCAGGCTAATGGTGCCTGCCAAGCGTCCAATGGAGGATTCAACGAACACAGTCTTGTATTCTTCAGTGATAACATCACAGTTCGACTTGCCGACAGCGTGCAGTTGCTTGAAGTTGGAGTAGTTGACGGTGATCAGATTCATCTTTTCTGCAGCCTTCCTGCTGAGTAGGGGGACAAGGTTTTCTTCAACTACTTGAAACTCGACTTGATATATGTTGTTGTTGACCGGGTTTACTAGATGCAGTCGGCATTTGCCCAGTGGCTTCAAGGTCGCTTTGTTGTACATCCTTAGCTGGATGTCTGAGTCCATCAACTTAGCAGAGCCAACATGCTTTGCCGACATGACATTGACGGTAGCTCCACTGTCAATTTGCATCCTCAACGACTTTCCGTCAGGCAGTAGCATTTCTGTGTATAGCAGACCAATCGATACGGAGTGCACAGCATCAGTTTCCACAGACAGGATACATTCGTCCTCGTAGTCATCATATGTGTGTCTGTCATGATGAGGTTCTCCTGTGATGCCATGAGTCCTACGAATGTTCGGTGGGCAACACTTTGCAAAATGATTTTTTTCTTTGCATTTGCTGCAGAACTGTCCCCATTCAGGGCATAATTCCTTCTTTCTCTTGTGATTTCGACCACAAAACTTGCAATTAATTCGTGGTCGAAACTGTTGCCTAATAGGTTTGTGAGCCAGTCCGTTGTCTCGTTTCTGTGGATGTCGTAATGTCCCTCTTTGTGGCGTTGGTCGCGCGGTTGTTCTGTCTACTCTGTGGACATCTCCATTATGACCCGATATCACTTTTAATTGCGACACAGTGTTCTCGTATGTGCGACATATGTCTATGCACTTCTTGAGATTGAGGTTACGCTCTTGTAGTAGCCATTTCCTCGTATTTCCATCCTTCACCCCGAAGACAATGCGGTCCCTGAGCAGACTGTCCTTCAAACAGTTGCAGAAATTGCAGGTTTTCATCAGGTTTTTGAGTTCTGCGACATACGATGATGTCAGTGATCTTGTCCATGTCAGCCGGGTCGCACGCATTGTACACCTGCAGCCCCTCAATCCACATCGTTGAAACAAAAAGGGCTTTGCGGAACGCATCCGTGCGTGTGAGTTTAACAGGCTCTGGTGGCTTTGCGTTAAAGTTGTGTAGTAGGGCTGGGTGAGCCAGTTGTGCCGGGGGCTGGTGCTCGGCCACCGTACTACGTGCCTGTAATCAGTACAGGGCGAGGGCAGTGACCTGGCTAAGGTCACTCCAGTGCCGCTAGTGGGGTGATAACACTTACAGTCACAGTTTGTCCACCGAGCAGATGTTTAGCGGTCCTAACGAGGTCAGTTAGAGTGTCACGTTCGAAGACTTCGCTGCCACCATGTTTGTTAGCGTGTTCATATGCTTAGACGCTAACAAGTTGAGTAATCATATTGACGGGGTGTAAACACTCGTGAAAGCTCTTCTGTGCCACAAACGGAGGAGAATTTATTGTACGTAAATTTAGAACGGTCACTTCCGTTATTGTTACAGGTGTATCAAATAGATCGCCGATCAACACGAACTGATCAACATCATTAACACATATGTTTCCCTAATTTCTCGGACAGGGTGTCTTCAAATTTCTTTGTCAACTCTTCAAGCATACATTCAACCCTAACCTTCATGGTTATTTTGTGTTTCTCCATTTCTCCAGTGTTCTTGTTCTTCTTTTTGCAGTCCACCATCTGAAATTCATACCACCATGTCTCTTTCACTGGGTCAAACTCTAGCCTTTTGTTTTTGCAAAAGTCACATTCACGGTACATGCAAGATGCATTTGACGTCTGAGCAGCAGATAAGACCCAGAGTAGCTACAGCTTCAGTTACAGATAGTACACCTAGTTCATATAGCTTGCTTGCTTTGAACTGCATATTTTCATGTGTCCGACATTTGCATTTGTCTGTTTGTCTGGTATCTTGGGGGTCACTACCAAGAATGGTCACCGGTGCAAGAAAGTGAAATCAGTTATCTTGTTGTCGGGATGTTCACTGAGGAACTTTTTGAGTAAGTTTTTGACAGTGTCCGTCAGCAGTCTCTTCTGTTTCTTGACCATTCTTCTTGTGACTGTCTTTTTCCAGGTGTCATTGAGCTGTTGTCGTCCCTTTCTTTGGAAGAAATCATTGACAACATGCACAGTAATATCAGGGAGCTTATCAATTCATGGTTTACGTTCGTACACAAAATTATTGGACCGCTTCAGTATTGCACAATACCCTTTGTGAGATACCCCAATGGTGGATTTCAGCTTCGAGATATAACAATATTTCTTCAGTAAAACCATTGGAAAACAGTTTTACCATGGTCTGACGTTGTCTGTCAGTATGGTCTGACGTCTGTCAGTATGGTCTGACGTTGTCTGTCAGTATGGTCTGACGTTGTCTGTCAGTATGGTCTGACGTTGTCTGTCAGTATGGTCTGACGTTGTCTGTCAGTATGGTCTGACGTTGTCTGTCAGTATGGTCTGACGTCTGTCAGTATGGTCTGACGTTGTCTGTCAGTATGGTCTGACGTTGTCTGTCAGTATGGTCTGACGTTGTCTGTCAGTATGGTCTGACGTCTGTCAGTATGGTCTGACGTTGTCTGTCAGTATGGTCTGACGTTGTCTGTCAGTATGGTCTGACGTTGTCTGTCAGTATGGTCTGACGTTGTCTGTCAGTATGGTCTGACGTTGTCTGTCAGTATGGTCTGACGTTGTCTGTCAGTATGGTCTGACGTTGTCTGTCAGTATGGTCTGACGTCTGTCAGTATGGTCTGACGTTGTCTGTCAGTATGGTCTGACGTTGTCTGTCAGTATGGTCTGACGTTGTCTGTCAGTATGGTCTGACGTTGTCTGTCAGTATGGTCTGACGTTGTCTGTCAGTATGGTCTGACGTTGTCTGTCAGTCTGCAGAGCTCCATATTTGGCTTTCAAATCTTATAGATACAGTTATGAAATGTTAACCGTCGTCTAGCAACAGTGATGAAGCAGAGTCGATGTGTAGCCAGATTGAAAACCTTGTAAATTAAATCAGAACAAATCATCAATATTTTGGATTGCTGGTGACTTCAAGTTGCCAGATATTTCATGGAAGGATAATGAAATCACTGGCCACCAAAACTCTATGGCAATGAACACTAGGTTCTTAGAAATGGTGGCAAATTGCCACTCCGAACAAATAGTCGACTGCCCAACCAGAAATACTGCAACTTTGAACCTGTTCATCACCAACAGACCAAGCCTCATAAATCGCATGGAATTGATGCCCGGCCTTGGAGACCATGACATTGTGTTTGTTAACTCAAACATCCAAGCACCTAAACAGAAACCTGTAGCCCGCAAAATCTACCTATGGTTCAAAGCTCATATAGAATCTCTCAAGGCAGATGTACCATCTTTTTTCCAAGACTCTTTCATGGAGAGATACTCTGCTACAAGTTCAGTTATTGAAATGTGGGATAAAAGTTGCTATCAGATGAAAGCTCTTGAATGGTTCAGTTCACTTATGGCAGTCATATCACTGTGCGGTCCAATATTGTGAAGCAATAATTGTACATCTTTGAAAATGTCACTGGTGTTACTTTTGGGGTCACTGGTTCTACCTGTCTGGGATTTACTTACATGAAAATGCCTGTGAAATATTTATTGCCATATGGTTATAGTATGATGACACTATAATTCTTAAAATGCCAGATTCCTTTGTGAAAAGCTGTAATAAATGATCTTATCTCACTTGCTATGACTTAATAAGTATTTGTTGTTGACGTGGATTATTCCCATCGACACCATTAATCAAGTGCTAGGGCATGTTTTCACTTTCTTTGGATGGTTTCTATTGAGCGAATGTTGTGGATAGACTAGTGTGTTTATTATGTTACCAGCTGACATCTTGCATGATGTTCTTACAGGCTGGCAAACTTACAGACATGGGCGATACAGCATACGAATGTCTCAACTATCCACCAAGAGTAAGTACCATTTGTTAACAATGTGTCTTTCTGTGACAACATTTGTTTCATTTTTAAATTGTGGTGCCACACACATATTATCTTTTATCGACTTTATGTATATTAAAGTTGACACAAAAATTAACAAGTATGTGATGATTGATATAAATAAAATGGGATCTGGCCAATGTAATTAGCAAATTTTTTACTGGTCAGGTTATCGTTAGAAGATTATCTAAACCACCTGATTTAAGAACACATGTGTGTGCGTGCGCTTGTGTGCGTGTGCTTGTGTGCGTGTGCTTGTGTGCGTGTGCTTGTGTGCTTGTGTGCGTGCATGCACGTGTGAGTTCACATTCTCATCATGATAAATAAAAAGTTTAATGGCAAAACAATGCTTATGTGGCATACTTGGAACAAGTCCAGCACCATGACAAAGGCTGGGAGACATAGCCTGCCAGTAATAAATATTCAGTAATGAAAATAAAATTTCTTGTTGGGTAAGTAATGTCAGATGAAGCAAGTCGAGAAGCGAGGATTTCTATGCATTCAAGGAGCTTCTATTTTTATTTCAGCCACCTTCACCAGATGTGATTCGTCGTTTCCGCGCGACCTTCCTGCCAGGGTCAGGCAAGGCACGTGTATTCTACGGTCGTGCCCTTGACCCTCAGCAGGAATGGGCCAAGTTGATGAGGCATGGTGTTGTCGGTCACAAGAGTGGCACAGCCGGTGAGGTGCTCAACCCCAAACCTGTCACCAACTTCCACCAGAAACACATTGATCACAAGGAGACCGTCTACCACAGTCATCTGAAGGCTCCACTCGGGCGCCGTTCAATCTCTGGGCCACAGTTGCCGGAGAATATCGACATGAAGAAGCACAGATTTGGCGTGGTAACTGTACGAGGTAAGAAGATCGACTGTCTGTTGTGCATTGTCAGATCCCATTAACATTGCCCAATATATTAACTTCTATAGGTCACGGTTGAATTCTCTGCATTTTTGATGTTAATTCAAAAATGCAGATAATTCAACCATGACCTTAGGATCTGTTTCATATATTATTCAAAAGATTTTGATAATGTTAGTCATAACTCTGGAAAACCTTGATACACATGGGATTTGACCAGAAAATTACATCACTTATCCAAAATCTATATGTTGGACAGCAGTCTACAGTGAGATTAGAGTGTAGTACCACAGATTGGTTCCTAGTCGGTAAGGGAGTGAGATGGGTGCATTTTGTCCCCCCCACCTATTCAGTCTATACACAGAGAAAATCATGAGAGAGGTCGAGACTGACACAAGAAGCAAGTATTTTAATGGACTGAAAGTGAATTGACAGGAGATACATGAATTGAGATATGCCGATGACACAGTGTTAATATCCGATACAAAAGAAGGATTGGATAAACTGATAACTACTGTTAAAGAGCACAGTGAGATGAAAGGATTGAAACTAAACATAAAGATGACTAAGATTATGGATGTGAAGGGATGTCGAAAACCATCAGAAGTCACAGTAGATGGCGAGGAAATAGAACGAGTGGAAAGTTTTGAATATCTGGGGTCACTGATAGAAGCAGATGGAGATGGGACGAAAGAGATCAAGCGGAGGTTGGCAATGGCGAGTAAAAAGTTGACGGAGATGAAGAAGCTGTGGAAAGCAACGAACAAAGATATGAAACTACGAATTATCCGAATCTGCATATTTCAACTGCTACGTATGTATGCGAAACCTGGACTCTTAATAAGAGCATTACTAAACGTATAAATGCATTTGAAAACAAGTGTTATAGAAAGATATTAAAGAGTTTCGTGGACTGAACATAAAACTGTAACGAATCCATCGCAGATGAGCTTGGTGTTATACCCGGGACTTTATTGAACTTTGTAAAGAAACAGAAACTAAGTTATTTCGGCCATGTGAAACAGCATTAATCTCTAGAGAGACTAATAATGGAAGGAAAAGTAGAAGGCAACAGAAGCAGAGGAAGACCTAGGAGACAATGGCAGAAGGACAGAGGAATGGATGGGAGCAGGCGTCTGGCGAGTGGGGAGACTGGCAAACGAAAGAGCTGTCTATAGACAATCCATCAAGACGTCAACATCTGGAAATGGATAAGCAAACCCAACCAACATTTATACAATGCACAATTAAGCATTTAACACATGTTTGTTATTCACTTCACTTGTATACCAATTTTAAAAATTCTCTAAGAACCAGTCATTTTCTGTGTAAATTAATTCCAATCACTCTGTAAAAGCACTTGATATAGTAATTTCTTCATATTAAATCTCGAGTGAACTTTTACAAGTACTGGATAACTTGTATTACTTAATATTCTTATTATCAAAGTGTCATGTTATGTACTTTTGTTACAAAATGTGTAACTTTCACAGAAACGGTGCAGGTTAGTATTGATAGTTTGGTAATTCGTGGTATTTTGTTGGGAATTAAGACAATATATTGTGCCCCCACCTATACATGCAAATTGTTTAGTCCAGGGACCATGTAATTTCATTAATTAAGGAAGACCTCATAAATAAATGTGGATTAAAATAGTTACAGTATTTTAACATGAGATAATGCGTAATTATGTTGGATGTGTATTCTGATCTCTCACGTGTGCTTATCTTATTGTAATCTTGTTTATTTGTAGACATGTTAACCTGTAATGATGGCTATGTATACCTTGGTAAATAAAATTAATTAAGCTATGCAGAATTGTTACTTAACTAACCCACTTTGAAGTTGCCTTGTATATTAACCTATTTTGAAAATGTTCTGAAGGTGATAAAATAATGTATATTAACTTGTTATTTAATACATTTTCAAAATCATGCTAAGAAGTTGTCATATTTAAGATGCATTATAACAGTTTATTGGCTATAAATAGCAGACATGCCACAATCTTGTGGTTGAAGTGTGTTTGAAATTGTGTGTACTACTTGAATGATTTGTATACAATGTGAATTTTAAATATTTCATGGTTGAAACATTCACCTTGTAAAAAATGCTGATTACCCTGGTATGCATAATTTTTCAGGCAGCATGCCATCAACATATTCATTCTAATATTTTAGACACATTAATAATGAAGAACAGACCAGGATGATTTAAAGAATACTTTGCTACATTTTCATTGCTGCATTCTTTCGTTGAATACCAACGTCAACTCAGTGTTTCAAATAGAAAGATTAATCGAATGTCTGCATGGTTTTCCAAGGACTTATGCACAGTTGTCTTATTATTAGCATTTGTAGAGTGATTTCACCACTGTACTAATACCCCTGTGACTATTACTCCCCACAGAGGGTTCGGCAGGGGAGCTGGTGAACCCACCCAAGACTGCCCAACAAGTGTACGATGAAGGAGAGGTGGGAAGGAACCTATACCGTCTCTCCCACAAGGACTTCTGGGTCGGGGAACAGAAACAACGCAACTACACGCTCGGTAGCTATGAGCGGTTCGACACATTCGGCGTGCCGACCCCCCATGACAACGAGGGGAACCCCACGTACAAGTCGCTCAAGTGGGTCACCGAACTGCTCAGTCAGAAGTCCGCCCCGATCGTGTCCAAGAGGGTCGATGAGTTCCGGGAACGCACGCAGCCGCAGCTGGGAAAAGTTCACGACCCGTATGTCTACGTTTTTGGCTTCAGAAAATGTGTTGATAATTTACTGTATCACCAGAATAACAAGTCATACAATCTGCTGA
>CM034536.1:13190365-13306951 GCA_020002185.1 Paraescarpia echinospica | reverse complement strand
GTAACTGTTACAGAAACGTTACTTTAATGTTCATTTAACGTTTAATTTCTAACCAGAATGTAACAGTAAACTAACGTTTTTGTAACATTTGCGGAAACGTTAGTTTAACGTTATTTTAGTCGTTTGTTTAACGTTTACCTAACGTTTAATTTCTAACGAAAATGTAACGTTACACTGACGTTAATGTAACTGTTACAGAAACGTTACTTTAACGTTCATTTAACGTTTAATTTCTAACCAGAATGTAACAGTAAACTAACGTTTTTGTAACATTTGCAGAAACGTTAGTTTAACGTTATTTTAGTTGTTTGTTTAACGTTTACCTAACGTTTAATTTCTAACGAAAATGTAACGTTACACTGACGTTAATGTAACTGTTACAGAAACGTTACTTTAACGTTCATTTAACGTTTAATTTCTAACAAGAATGTAACAGTAAACTAACGTTTTTGTAACATTAGCAGAAACGTTAGTTTAACGTTATTTTAGTCGTTTGTTAAACGTTTACCTAACGTTTAATTTCTAACGAAAATGTAACGTTAAACTAACGTTAATGTAAATGTTACAGAAACGTTAGCCTAAAATTCATTTAACGTTTAATTTCTAACCAGAATGTAACAGTAAACTAATTTTTTTGTAACATTAGCAGAAACGTTATTTCACTCGTTTGCTTAACGTTTACCTAACGTTTAATTTCTAACGAAAATGTAACGTTAAACTGACATTATCAATATATAACCTACGTTCTAACCATAATTTAGTGCAATTCAACCCCTTTCCTATAGTACCTGCGCATTTGATATATTGTAGCACATGGCCATTCTTAGTATACATGCATACAACTGTTTTCATTTCATAAACACAAGGAAAGAGTATTTTAAGTGTGACGTTTTATGATATACCTACTGAACGGACTGACTATGAGTCGTGGCTAGTTTGCATAGTAACACAAGACAAGTGTATTTTTGTGTAAAAGCTTTATATAAAGCTGAATTTATTATGAGGGGACCATGGGTGGGAGACCCATCAAATAGAAATAATAAAACTTGCAATACTGAATAAAGAAAGTAGTCCTATATATAGTGTCCGTCTGTGTGTGACTTTCATAGCACAGCGGTTATTTCGGTACGCTTCCTCTCTTCTCTCTCCTTTCGGCCGACGTCCCTCTCTGTAGCAAACTTTAGCCACATCTTGACCTCCTGCTCCACCTCTTTATCTGTTGCCTTGGCAGTCAAGACATTTTTGCGCACAGCTCCTGTGTGTTTAAACAATTATCAAGTAAACGATCCAGATTACAAGTGATGCTGTAGTGATCTAGATTGCAGTTTATGGCAATCGCTTATAGTTATGGTGCATCATAATCAAGTTTTCGATCAACTTACCCCATAAACGCAATAGTTATGTAATCAAAAGTATCATGCATGATGTCATCGAAATTACTTTACATTGCAAATAATCAAAATTAGTTGATAAGATTAATATTATCTACATGAATGTGTAAAAATTAAAAAGTTAATGTATACTTATTGTGCGTACGCGCGTGCGTGTGTATCGGTATGCATGTATGCGTGTATTTGTGTATGTATGTATGTATATTTGTATGTATATATGCATGCATGCTAGAATCTTGACCGGCTTCACTTGTTATGTATCGTTTAGTTGTAATTAGTTAATCAAGTATGTCAGTTCAGCTCTGTTTACACACAACCAGTAAAAATTACACTAATCATTAGGTTCGTGACAGTATATTTTAGACACATTAATTGCTTTAACTGTTAGTTGCTTTAACATGAAGACATATTTTAAAATCCACATACGGTTGATGACTTGTCGCAGCATAAGTACCGCAAACGCCCTCTTCTCTCCCTTCCCCTTCCAGTTGAAAGCCCTGGCACAACTGTCTGTGATGAGGGACTTCATTATGCGCCGGGTGCATTCTTTTATCGAGCTTCCTCCGATCATGCTCAGATTGGTTACCTAAACACCAGCAGCAATGTAAGAATTCTAAGACTATCAATATATGTCATTCGAGTTAAGTTAAAAGTAATGAACGGTGAAGATAATTTAAGAAAATAAGCACAATCCTTTAATAATCACTGATACATGTGATCATGAAAGTGACACAAATTAAAAACAATCAGATATGTGTGATTATATTATGAAGCTTCGTATGTATATATATATGGTCAGACACTGCTCCTGAGGTCGACATACAATTAAGTCTCTGCCTTCCCATTTTCCTAGTTATCAGTAATCAATGTCACTACTAAATAACTATAGCCAAACATGTAAATCAGTTTACATCTAAGGATGCACAATTCTCTTTCCCACATCATAGTACAATTATAAATTGAAAGTATTGCTTTACAATGTATAAAATATAGGTTGGAACTTACCAAAACAGCATGTGGTGTCACTGTAACATTAAACGTTGGCACACTGACTGTGCCTGTGGCAGTTGCGGCAGTTGGTGGCAGTTATTCCCGCCCACTGACCACACGTGACCACTGTGCCTTGAGTAAAATTTAGATTTAAACAACTCAATAATTATTAATAAGATCAGCAACCTGTAAAGTAAGTATAACTAGCTACAAGAGAAATAAGTAGAATAATAAATGATTAATTAAATATATTCTCCAAGATTTGTTAAGTTATCCTGGGTGCTGCCATGTAGAGGTGATTTTGTTAACTAGACCACCTACCAACTACTATACGGGACGACTTGACACTATTCCATACGTATACGACTACTATATTAAAATAGGGCGTATATACCTCATCACTTCATAGAACTAAATATTAATATGTATATTTTGCTAATTACATCGCCTGGAATGACTTAAATTAGAAGTCCCGCTGTGTCATGGCAGTCTTCCGCATTTGTGGCAGACATAGGCAGTTGGTTAAGAAGAGAATGCAGGATATATATATATATATATATATATATAACTTTACAGTTTGCAGTTTAGTATTACTAATTATAATATATATATATATATAATAATTATATATATAAAACACCGTACATTTTTTACAGGTTGCTTATTACTAATTATAATATATATATATATATAAAACACCGTACACATCCAGTATTATAGGAAAATTGAGCATATAGTTAAATTCACGCCTTTTTGGGGTATTCCTCTTCTTTGAGAGACTATATCTAAACAAATATTGGTTCGTTGAAGTAGAATGAGTACGCTATTTACAGATAATTTCACTGAATTTGTCCAGCACTAATAAAAACATACAGCTGCACGGTCATTTGTTGAAATCCAAAGACACAGTTTTTTGCAGTTTGCCAAACAAAATGTACCCGTATATACACACAGCCTGTATGGATATAGATACTAATTTGTTTTTATTCTATATTATTTTTTTATCATTATAACTCCTGATCATTGAAACTGTGCACACCGTTTCGAAATATGTGAATGTCGAAATCCGGAGTGTTTGTTAAAATAATAATTTAATTCCAACATAACTGAAATCCAGAGATGTTATCTAGTTAGACAAATGGTTATTCCATGACTGTCCTCCCCTCAGACATTATCCATGTTGGTGGACACCGATATCACTAGAAGAGCTTCTTTTTGTTTGTTGTATCCAGCTCTGGTTGATTGCAGAAGCTTGTTTATTGCACTTAATGACGCTCCCCTGCTGACACCAAATGAGTGTTGGAGCTCTGTCCCAGTGGCTTGTCCCATCCGGGCACTGTTCACCCCTTGAGTGGAGTAGTGGATGTGATAATTACCCTAACAAATAGGGCAGTATATTATTTCAGGCCTCTGTCGAGCAGCACTTATAGGGTTAGAATTTGATGAAGTCCTCAGATCAAACTCAGTCTAAGATGGTGTGAGATAGCTCCTGCCTGGTGCAAGGATTAATGGATAATTGGATTAACGGTTTTCAACTTCTACAGGTGATTGCAATTGTACCAGCATTTCCAACACAAATACCACCCGCGCAAACGTACTCTCGCACGCACGTGCGCGCACACGCGCACACGCACACACGCACACACGCACAATGAATATGCAGACATCGGTCTAAAGTTGGCCCAATATAAATACCACACAAACGTGTAACATGACGCTTGTAGAGTTTCACTATACAGTAAACGCGAAAACGTGTATATAATTACAAAGGTTTGGTCTCCGTGATATAGCGTCTTCTGTATTGTCGGTCATTTTGAAAAAGTTGTCCCATCCATATTTTGTCCTTGTAACTATTGCCTAAGACAAGATACGACATATAATGTAACAATAAAAGTGTTTATTTAAAATAGGCATTTTTACGCAACTGTCCGGAAAATATGAAAGACTTTAGTGTATGCTACATTGTTTATTGTGTTTGTTCAAATAGTAATGGATTTGATCCGCACATGACACGGGGAAACCTTTATGTGAACAAACTTACCATGGCAATTGAGATTTATTAACAATTTCATTAAAAGAAAATTATTATCCTAAGTACATCCGTTACTTCTGCAGACTTCGTCAAAGTTGACTTTGAAAATTGTGGCAAAAACCCGTTACGGAGATGACGCTTTTTTCAGGATATTTTTCCAAGGAACAATCTACAGCTGTATTTGTTTTACTTGGCTATTTGATGTGTTATTCATCCTAGGAAACTCTATTATTTGGCATATTAATCGATTTCCTGCTGCAACGCAATAATGCGCAATTGCAGATAACGGGTTGTTTTTCATATTCGTAACGCACCATCTCCGTAACGCTTCGCTCTTGGAAACCGGATAACCAGAAGACCAGTACTGTCACTGGCCGTTTCAATGTAGAAAAACCATTACTGTCAGCAGTTTGACCAACAAGTGCATTTGCATGAATCTCGGCATAATATTTTTGCTCCCTCAAAATTATTAATGATTTGACAATACAGTATGTAAGGAGCGTTCTTTATCCCCACAATATGGTGTATAATATTTAAAAATGGGTTCATAAAAGTTACTGATTCACTTATTACTTGAATAAACATAATTCTTAAATTATATATGACGGGCAGGCATATCTGCAATGCCACTGACTGGATGTCTCGGGACAATGCAGTTTTCCAATGTGATCTGCGTAACGTTGAGTTAAGTTTACGTCTTATGTTACCCAATAATAAGGCCATTAACTAATTAAATCAACTGTATATTATTGATTTTAAGTAGTTGTCGTATCTGTAATAAAATGGAAAGTGAGAGTTTGCCACCCTAATGCAGTGATGCTATATTTAATTTATAGTGAAACGATCAATATACCACTTCTCTGTCACACCAACAATATAATTATAATAATGGTACTTTGACACAAGTAGTAAGGCGCCGGAACCGAGGGGAGCTTTTGGGGAGGGGGCTGAACCATTTCAAATCAATCCGATAACTAACATTCCGGGAACGTTAGAGGTCTAATCGTTTAAAGCAAAACGAATACGTATTATTAAACAGTCTCCCTCTGCATGTATGTATGAGCGTATGTACGTACGTACGTATGTATGTATGCATGCATGCATACATGTATGCATGTTTGTTTGTTTGCACCACCACATCTCCGTTAGTTTTGCATGTATCGGGCTGAAATGTTGCATGTGATCTAGCGGGCCCATTGGGGTGGTTCGTAGATTTTGACATTTTCGAAATTCGTCCAGGGGGTGGAAAATCGGGAGAGGCTCAATATTTCAAAAGGGTGTACGTGGAGTTGCAGCCGTGGAATTTCATGTTTTTGTATATCATCGTAAGGATAATTAAATTATAAGTTATAAACATTTCAAAATCGTGAACGCGTAACACTGTCACAACTCTGCCTGTTGCTGGCCACGTCAGCATGAGCGCGCGTGTCTATTTCTTTATAAAAAAAACCCACAAAGAAACAAACTAACGTTTCAACATAGAGGCCATGTTTGTCCTACAACTAGGCCAGTAACCAGGTACAATTTATCAATGTGTGTAGGCTAGAAACATCTGGGATTGGTTTGGTCGATTTGGTGTGGGTGAGATTAAAACGTAGGGCATTTGAGGTTTGGTCTAATTTTAGTATTCATAATATTATTATTCATGATTTCAGGATGGATTACATTCCAGTGCACAAGATTGTGGGAGAGCTCCCTAAGATTTAATTTATATATATATCATTACACGTGGTTTTATCTGGACAATTTCTTTTTCTCCCGTGCAAAGCCGAGCAACTAGAAAATTTATCTGGGGCAGTGGGAATCTCAAGGATTGCAATTTTCAAAACAGTATTTGAGTGAGCGGCTGCCTTTTTTCCCCGAGCAAAGCCGGGCAACTCGGCTAGGTACAGATGATATTTAACTAGCCGAGTTTAATCTATGTTATTGTTTTAATAGCATGTTTTAATTTATTTTATTGTTTTAATAGCTTGCATGTATACTTGTGTTCCGGTAACGTTAGTGAGATCAAAACGTTTCTAATCAAATCAAAAACTAGCGTTCCGGAAACGATAGAAATCGAACAGTCTAAAACCAAGCCAAATACTAACGTCCCGGCAACGTTAGAGATCAAACTGTTTAAAATCAAACCCAAAACTAACGTTCCGGCAACGCTAGAGATCTAACTGGCTAAAATCAAACCAAAAACGAACGTTTCGGCAACGTTAGAGATCTAATAGTTTCAAATGAAACCAAAAACGAACGTTCCAGCAACGTTAGAGATCTAACTGTTTAACATCAAACTAAAAACGAACGTTCCGGCAACGTTAGAGATCTAACTGTTAATATCAAACCAAAAACTAACGTTCAAGCAACGTCAGAGATCAAACAATTTCAAATCAAACCAAAAACTAACGTTCCGACAACGTTAGAGATTTAACTGTTTTAAATCAAACCAAAAAGGAACGTTCCGGCAACGTTAGAGATCTAACTGTTTTAAATCAAACCAAAAACCAACGTTTCGACAACGTTAGAAATCTAACTGTTTCAAATCAAACCAAAAACTAACGTTCCAGCAACGTTAGAGATTAAACAGTTTCAAATCAAACCAAAAACTAACGTCCCGACAACGTTAGAGATCTAACTGTTTAAAATCAAACCAAAACTTAACGTTCCGGCAACGTTAGAGGTCTAACTGTTTAACATAAAACCAAAAACTAACGTTCCGGCAACGTTAGAGATCTAACTGTTTTAAATCAAACCCAGAACAAACGTTTCGGCAACGTTACATATCTAACTGTTTAAAATCAAACCAAAACATAACGTTCCGGCAACGTTAGAGATCAAACTGTTTCAAATCAAACCAAAAACTAACGTTCCAGCAACGTTAGAGATTAAATAGTTTCAAATCAAACCAAAAACTAACGTCCCGACAACGTTACAGATCTAACTGTTTCAAATCAAACCAAAAACTAACGTTCCAGCAACGTTAGAGATTAAATAGTTTCAAATCAAACCAAAAACTAACGTCCCGACAACGTTAGAGGTCTAACTGTTTAACATCAAACCAAAAACTAACGTTCCGGCAACGTTAGAGATCTAACTGTTTTAAATCAAACCCAGAACAAACGTTTCGGCAACGTTACAGATTTAACTGTTTAAAATCAAACCAAAACATAACGTTCCGGCAACGTTAGAGATCAAACAGTTTCAAATCAAACCAAAAACTAACGTTCCGGCAACGTTAGAGATCAAACCGTTTTAAATCAAACCCAAAACGTACGTTTCGGCAACGTTACAGATCTAACTGTTTAAAATCAAACCAAAACCTAACGTTCCGGAAACGTTAGAGATCAAACAGTTTCAAATCAAACCAAAAACTAACGTTCCGACTACGTTAAAGATCTAACTGTTTAAAATCAAACCAAAAACTAACGTCCCGGCAACGTTAGAGATCAAACCGTTTTAAATCAAACCATAAACTAACGTTCCGGGAACGTTAGAGGTCTAACAGTAACCAAAATCGAACTGTTCTAACCAAATGCAAACGTTATATTAACGTTTACATGCTATCTGGGTTATAATTAATAATAGTTATATAATCAGTTAATTTGAATGAAATATCATCTTTCTTACTGTTAGCATCTGCCATCTGTTCCAACTGACAATTCAACTTATCGTGTATTTTTCTGTCTTGTAACAATCAGGAAGAAGTGTAAGCAATAAAAAAGCAGTGGCGTATCCAGGATTTTTAATTGGGGATGGCAAATTTGAACCCAATTTGCATAAACAAGTTCTCCCTTTTGTTTTGAGAATGTAATCGGTTACTCAACTACTCAAGCTTACCTATATGTGGGTCAATTACCAGTATAGGGAAATAATGGCATATTTCACTTGTTACAAATAAAAGTCCTAATTTATTCAAATAAACGACTTTTTGTGATGTGAACGGGTCTGCCAACTGTCAGCAGCAATGTTCCATAATTATTCTTCCCATTTTGGTAGTTTCTAGCACTACCCGATAATGTATCAGTACTGCAACACTAATAAAATGGCTGATAAAAATAAATGGACACATTAGTTACATTTCCTTCGTAAAATATTATGATTGATGTAACTATGCATTTCTATATATTCTGTAATGTTCTTTTTTATATGATCAAAATGTGTGTTTTACCAAGGCACATCATGTATATTTTTTATAGAACAAAATTAACTGTTTTCAAAAGCCCATTGAAAAATCATCAAATAATTACTGCTAATTAGCATCAAACATTTATGACATCATATAACTAGGATACATGTATTTCAGAGTGTTCAAACTGTTCGGATTGTGGCAGTAGTTTTATGAATCTCAAGTAGTTGATATGTCGTGACTGCATGAAAACAACAATGTGTGAAATATGTCCAATCTTGCTCAAGGTGAGCATTATAATATTCCTGCTCAAGGAAAACCATAACAATTAATGTATATCAACTTTGATGTAGAAAATATAAACTAAACAATTGCAAACATGAACATTGGTGATACACAGACACTCTTGCAAAAACTGTGAGCTAAGCTCATTGCCTTGAGCCTGAAGTTCAACAGCATGCATTGGAACCGTATGCTCCGACATCAAATTAAACATAAGTGTCCAGGAGTCAGAACGGCATTAGAGCACCCAAAACGTTACCTTTACAAATATAAGGTTTCGTCATGTCACTGTTTAACCACTGATGGCATAGGTGGCTTAGACATCTAGAGATTCACAAATTACTACCCATATGTCAGGGCAAATTTGGTAATGCCTTTTTGCTGATGTAACTGGGTATGGCTTAGGTATTGGTGTGACAAATTTGTAATATGCATACCAAATAGCGCCTTTTCTCATGGGGTGAAAGTACCTATTTTCCCCAATTCTATGCATTACTATTCTATGCAGTACCATCGTAGGTCACTATGCACCAGTTCCCCTGAACGTCCTCACTGTAAACATGAACTGGTTACTGGTGTAAGAACGTCATCAGACTTGGTGACCCTCTCAGCTGGATGCGACATGACTTGCTCCGGTGAAGAGGTTGGCTCAGGGAAAGTGACTGCAACTGGATTATAGCATTCACAGCTCTTCCCATCACCTGTGTCATCACAACAGAAGCAACTTAGCTTCCAACAGGAGGTTCGTCAAGGTGTGTTTGCAGAAATTTGATGGAATGTCATTGTTCCTGGTACAGTCTTCAGACCAGATGGTAGACAACGGTCCATCTCAGACACATCCTGTTCACTTACTTTTAACAGTTTGACATTATATAAGTTTCGGCTTCCAGTGCAGTAAACGCAGTGTCGGTGTTGTGTAGATCTCTTCCATGGGCTACTAATCTGTCGGCTGTTCGTTTAAATATTTTATCCACACCATCAGCTGCTCCTTTTCCATGGCCGGCTTCCAAAAAGGACCAGTAAACTTATTTCATGCCCCACTGGAAAGGCAGGAACGAAAGCAAGTAGATGTTTGCCTTACTCTTGTATTGTCTAACGGGTCCGTTGGACAGAAAGTACGCGGAATCAATCTGTGGATTGGCCTTGTGTGCATCCTCAACTATTGGCTTCAGATGGGCCCATATTGCCGATGGGTCATGGTTCGTAGACTCTAACAGTGTGGCAAATGGAACAACTTCGATTGCTGTACACATCATGCCTGTATGAAGGGTTGTTTGCATATTGGATGCCCCAAAATGTATTTTTGTGCTATATTTGAAAGTGTAATTCTCACTAAGATCGACTTGCAAGAGCATTTGGTTTGGTTTCAGCTGCTCCCTCAGTTTCCTTATTTGTAAATATTGGTGCCATATGTTGAACATATTGTTTGTTAGCGTGTTCATATGCTTAGACGCTAACAAGTTGAGTAATCATATTGACGGTGTGTAAACACTGTGCCACAAACAGAGGAGGATTTATTGTGTGTAAATTTAGAACAGTCACTTCCGTTATTGTTACAGGTGTATCAAATAGATCGTCGATCAACACGAACTGATCAACATCATTAACATCCCGTTTTCTTTGAGGATAGAACAGTGCAGCGAATATAATATCAAGTTCATGTAATCAATACCATAAACATTATTGTCAATAGGGTCCAAGAGTTCTTCGCATGCTTCAGCAATACTAGAGTCCGTCCAAATGTTCGTTACACTTTTCAGCAACAGTAAAATTTCTTTAAAATGATCTGTATTGACTAGAGTTTTTCAAATTCACTTGAGATTAAGCCGGGTACACGTCACAATTCTGCTAATAAAATGTCACTTTCTTGGTCAACTTAAATAATTAAATTAACAATGTCTCTGTGTTTGTAATGTCACTTCTTTCACAGTCATTTCTTCGTAATCGGAGAGATAGACTGGTGGCTTCAAGACACGAGTTGATTTTCGCACTGGCACGTTTGGGTTTTTGTTCACGACTTCATGTTGGACAGGATTCGGCAGACTTCTCGCTGGTTGAGGCATCGCCGGTGGCATTGGAGCGCAGTCTTGTTCATCGGGTTGATACAAGTCAGGTGGCTCTGGTGTCTGAATGGCGAGTGGATCATTACACTTCCGCAGGTGCACACGGTTGTGCCTGTAAGTGCCGGTGGGGGTGTCCACCTCATACGACCTTTCATCCAGTCTTGTCACAATGGTTCCTCTCTGCCACGTCTTCTTTCCTAGACAGACGGAAAGGTTTCAGTCGAACGGAGTCTCCTTCCTCCAAAACTGGTAGGTCTCTAGCGCCTCTGTTGTAGTGGTAGGCCTGCATCGCTTGGCTGTGCTTCAGTTTCAGCTTGTTGTATTCGTGGTGATTTTCTCCTCTCGGTCTAAGGAGAATTTCAGTCGTTGGTACCATTGTCTTCATGCGTCTGTTTAGCATGCGCTGTGCTGGACTACTGCCTGCTCCTAGTGTTGGTGTATTGCGAATTTCTAGTATCATCATGAATGGGTCAGTTTGACTTCTCTTGCATTTCTCCATCATGTGCTTGGCAGCTTTCACAAGGTGAACTTGTACAGTGTTCGATCTCCCATTCGGCAGTGAATTCCCGGAACTTATCAGCAGTATACTGGGATCCATTATCGCTGATCAATATAGAAGGAATTCCCCAGCAAGTGAAATGTGATTTCAGAGCACGAATCACAGCAGTAGACGTTGTGTTGTAGAGTCGATCAACTTCCCATCAGCCACTGAAGTAGTCGATGGTGAGCAATTACTCTTTGTCGTCCCAGGTGAACAGATCAGTTCCAACCTTTTCCCAAGGACGTGTTACTTCGATTGGCATGAGGGTCTCTTTAGGTAGTGATTTAGCTAGGCTCTGGCAGGCTTCACAATCATCAGCAATCTGTTTTATGTCAGCTGACATCCCTGGCCAGAATACACACACTCGTGCACGTCGTAACATGCTGTCAGCTCCCAGGTGTGACAGGTGTAGGCGTTGCTTGATTTCCTTGCGCATGCCTTGTGGTACGATCATGCGTTCCCCTTTGAAAATCAGTCCATCGTGTACCGCTAGTTCATCCCTCATGGTGAAGTAGGAGGAGATTTGTGCATTCACATCTGCCTTGCTTTCCGGCCAACCATTCAGTATTGTCTCTTTAAGTGCTTGCATCGTGTCATCTGCATCAGTTCTTTCACGTAATTTCATCAGTGTTGTTTGTCCGATTGGCAGATGTTTGACAGCGTTAATCTGAGAGAACTGTCCGTGTCTGTCAGTGCTATCAGTGAGATATGCTCGAGATAAAGCATCAGCAATGTGCCTCTCCTTGCCTCGTTTGTAGGTGACTTCGATGTCATACTGTAGTAATCGAAGTAGCATCCTTTGGATTCTTTTTGGTGCTTTGTGCAAGGGCTTCTTTGCCGTCCTGCATCAGTGCTGCACCAAGGCCAGTGCTTGATGCATCACACTGGATGGTCAGTTTCTTTGTTGGATCATAGTATGCCAACAGAGGTGCAGTGGTGACGAGTTTCTTCAGTTGGCTCATTCTCCCCATTCCCAGTCGCAGTCCTGGCGAGTTAGTCGTCGTATTGGCTCCATGATTGTGGAGAGTCGTGGGAGAAATTTGGCAAGATAGGTGATCATGCCTTGCAGACGGCGCATTGCTTCTACGTTCGTGGGGTTTGGTATATGCAGAATAGCTTCCACCTTCTTCACATCAGGTTTCATCCTTTGTCGGTCACAACATGGCCTAGGAAATTTAGGTGTGGGGTCTTAAACAGGCTCTTGTCCTTGTTGAGTTTCAGCCCGTTTTCTTTGCACCTTTTCAGCAGGTTTCTGAGATTGGAATCGTGTTCTTCTTCCGATTCTCCGTAGATCAGGATGTCATCTGCCACACATACGACTCCCTTGAGTCCTGTGAAGCTCTTGTTCAGCTTTCTCTGAAATATTTCAGAGCTGACTTTCGTGCCGAATGGCAGACGTAGCCATCGGTACCTTCCATGAGGAGTTATGAAGGTTGTGAGGTAACTGCTTGTCTCGTCGAGTTCACAGTGCCAGTAGCCGTGTGATAAGTCTACTTTGCTGAACACTTTGGCGTTAGATAGCTCCGGGAGGACGTCTTCGATTGTCGGCAGAGGATACACCTCCCTTCGTAGAGCTTCATTCAGTGGCCTTGGGTCGATGCAGATGCGTAGTTGGCCACTTTTCTTTGTCTGTACCGAGATTTGGGAGCACCATTCAGTCGGTTCCGTGACAGGAGTGATTACCTTGATTTTCACGAGTTCTTCCAGTTCTTGTTGTAGTTTGCTCTGTAGTGCTATTGGCACTCGTCGTGGGGGACATTGTACTGGTCTCGCTCCATCTTCAGTCTTCAGGCTAATGGTGCCTGCCAAGCGTCCAATGGAGGATTCAACGAACACAGTCTTGTATTCTTCAGTGATAACATCACAGTTCGACTTGCCGACAGCGTGCAGTTGCTTGAAGTTGGAGTAGTTGACGGTGATCAGATTCATCTTTTCTGCAGCCTTCCTGCTGAGTAGGGGGACAAGGTTTTCTTCAACTACTTGAAACTCGACTTGATATATGTTGTTGTTGACCGGGTTTACTAGATGCAGTCGGCATTTGCCCAGTGGCTTCAAGGTCGCTTTGTTGTACATCCTTAGCTGGATGTCTGAGTCCATCAACTTAGCAGAGCCAACATGCTTTGCCGACATGACATTGACGGTAGCTCCACTGTCAATTTGCATCCTCAACGACTTTCCGTCAGGCAGTAGCATTTCTGTGTATAGCAGACCAATCGATACGGAGTGCACAGCATCAGTTTCCACAGACAGGATACATTCGTCCTCGTAGTCATCATATGTGTGTCTGTCATGATGAGGTTCTCCTGTGATGCCATGAGTCCTACGAATGTTCGGTGGGCAACACTTTGCAAAATGATTTTTTTCTTTGCATTTGCTGCAGAACTGTCCCCATTCAGGGCATAATTCCTTCTTTCTCTTGTGATTTCGACCACAAAACTTGCAATTAATTCGTGGTCGAAACTGTTGCCTAATAGGTTTGTGAGCCAGTCCGTTGTCTCGTTTCTGTGGATGTCGTAATGTCCCTCTTTGTGGCGTTGGTCGCGCGGTTGTTCTGTCTACTCTGTGGACATCTCCATTATGACCCGATATCACTTTTAATTGCGACACAGTGTTCTCGTATGTGCGACATATGTCTATGCACTTCTTGAGATTGAGGTTACGCTCTTGTAGTAGCCATTTCCTCGTATTTCCATCCTTCACCCCGAAGACAATGCGGTCCCTGAGCAGACTGTCCTTCAAACAGTTGCAGAAATTGCAGGTTTTCATCAGGTTTTTGAGTTCTGCGACATACGATGATGTCAGTGATCTTGTCCATGTCAGCCGGGTCGCACGCATTGTACACCTGCAGCCCCTCAATCCACATCGTTGAAACAAAAAGGGCTTTGCGGAACGCATCCGTGCGTGTGAGTTTAACAGGCTCTGGTGGCTTTGCGTTAAAGTTGTGTAGTAGGGCTGGGTGAGCCAGTTGTGCCGGGGGCTGGTGCTCGGCCACCGTACTACGTGCCTGTAATCAGTACAGGGCGAGGGCAGTGACCTGGCTAAGGTCACTCCAGTGCCGCTAGTGGGGTGATAACACTTACAGTCACAGTTTGTCCACCGAGCAGATGTTTAGCGGTCCTAACGAGGTCAGTTAGAGTGTCACGTTCGAAGACTTCGCTGCCACCATGTTTGTTAGCGTGTTCATATGCTTAGACGCTAACAAGTTGAGTAATCATATTGACGGGGTGTAAACACTCGTGAAAGCTCTTCTGTGCCACAAACGGAGGAGAATTTATTGTACGTAAATTTAGAACGGTCACTTCCGTTATTGTTACAGGTGTATCAAATAGATCGCCGATCAACACGAACTGATCAACATCATTAACACATATGTTTCCCTAATTTCTCGGACAGGGTGTCTTCAAATTTCTTTGTCAACTCTTCAAGCATACATTCAACCCTAACCTTCATGGTTATTTTGTGTTTCTCCATTTCTCCAGTGTTCTTGTTCTTCTTTTTGCAGTCCACCATCTGAAATTCATACCACCATGTCTCTTTCACTGGGTCAAACTCTAGCCTTTTGTTTTTGCAAAAGTCACATTCACGGTACATGCAAGATGCATTTGACGTCTGAGCAGCAGATAAGACCCAGAGTAGCTACAGCTTCAGTTACAGATAGTACACCTAGTTCATATAGCTTGCTTGCTTTGAACTGCATATTTTCATGTGTCCGACATTTGCATTTGTCTGTTTGTCTGGTATCTTGGGGGTCACTACCAAGAATGGTCACCGGTGCAAGAAAGTGAAATCAGTTATCTTGTTGTCGGGATGTTCACTGAGGAACTTTTTGAGTAAGTTTTTGACAGTGTCCGTCAGCAGTCTCTTCTGTTTCTTGACCATTCTTCTTGTGACTGTCTTTTTCCAGGTGTCATTGAGCTGTTGTCGTCCCTTTCTTTGGAAGAAATCATTGACAACATGCACAGTAATATCAGGGAGCTTATCAATTCATGGTTTACGTTCGTACACAAAATTATTGGACCGCTTCAGTATTGCACAATACCCTTTGTGAGATACCCCAATGGTGGATTTCAGCTTCGAGATATAACAATATTTCTTCAGTAAAACCATTGGAAAACAGTTTTACCATGGTCTGACGTTGTCTGTCAGTATGGTCTGACGTCTGTCAAGTTTTTGACAGTGTCCGTCAGCAGTCTCTTCTGTTTCTTGACCATTCTTCTTGTGACTGTCTTTTTCCAGGTGTCATTGAGCTGTTGTCGTCCCTTTCTTTGGAAGAAATCATTGACAACATGCACAGTAATATCAGGGAGCTTATCAATTCATGGTTTACGTTCGTACACAAAATTATTGGACCGCTTCAGTATTGCACAATACCCTTTGTGAGATACCCCAATGGTGGATTTCAGCTTCGAGATATAACAATATTTCTTCAGTAAAACCATTGGAAAACAGTATATGGTCTGACGTTGTCTGTCAGTATGGTCTGACGTCTGTCAGTATGGTCTGACGTTGTCTGTCAGTATGGTCTGACGTCTGTCAGTATGGTCTGACGTTGTCTGTCAGTATGGTCTGACGTTGTCTGTCAGTATGGTCTGACGTTGTCTGTCAGTATGGTCTGACGTTGTCTGTCAGTATGGTCTGACGTTGTCTGTCAGTATGGTCTGACGTCTGTCAGTATGGTCTGACGTTGTCTGTCAGTATGGTCTGACGTTGTCTGTCAGTATGGTCTGACGTTGTCTGTCAGTATGGTCTGACGTCTGTCAGTATGGTCTGACGTTGTCTGTCAGTATGGTCTGACGTTGTCTGTCAGTATGGTCTGACGTTGTCTGTCAGTATGGTCTGACGTTGTCTGTCAGTATGGTCTGACGTTGTCTGTCAGTATGGTCTGACGTTGTCTGTCAGTCTGCAGAGCTCCATATTTGGCTTTCAAATCTTATAGATACAGTTATGAAATGTTAACCGTCGTCTAGCAACAGTGATGAAGCAGAGTCGATGTGTAGCCAGATTGAAAACCTTGTAAATTAAATCAGAACAAATCATCAATATTTTGGATTGCTGGTGACTTCAAGTTGCCAGATATTTCATGGAAGGATAATGAAATCACTGGCCACCAAAACTCTATGGCAATGAACACTAGGTTCTTAGAAATGGTGGCAAATTGCCACTCCGAACAAATAGTCGACTGCCCAACCAGAAATACTGCAACTTTGAACCTGTTCATCACCAACAGACCAAGCCTCATAAATCGCATGGAATTGATGCCCGGCCTTGGAGACCATGACATTGTGTTTGTTAACTCAAACATCCAAGCACCTAAACAGAAACCTGTAGCCCGCAAAATCTACCTATGGTTCAAAGCTCATATAGAATCTCTCAAGGCAGATGTACCATCTTTTTTCCAAGACTCTTTCATGGAGAGATACTCTGCTACAAGTTCAGTTATTGAAATGTGGGATAAAAGTTGCTATCAGATGAAAGCTCTTGAATGGTTCAGTTCACTTATGGCAGTCATATCACTGTGCGGTCCAATATTGTGAAGCAATAATTGTACATCTTTGAAAATGTCACTGGTGTTACTTTTGGGGTCACTGGTTCTACCTGTCTGGGATTTACTTACATGAAAATGCCTGTGAAATATTTATTGCCATATGGTTATAGTATGATGACACTATAATTCTTAAAATGCCAGATTCCTTTGTGAAAAGCTGTAATAAATGATCTTATCTCACTTGCTATGACTTAATAAGTATTTGTTGTTGACGTGGATTATTCCCATCGACACCATTAATCAAGTGCTAGGGCATGTTTTCACTTTCTTTGGATGGTTTCTATTGAGCGAATGTTGTGGATAGACTAGTGTGTTTATTATGTTACCAGCTGACATCTTGCATGATGTTCTTACAGGCTGGCAAACTTACAGACATGGGCGATACAGCATACGAATGTCTCAACTATCCACCAAGAGTAAGTACCATTTGTTAACAATGTGTCTTTCTGTGACAACATTTGTTTCATTTTTAAATTGTGGTGCCACACACATATTATCTTTTATCGACTTTATGTATATTAAAGTTGACACAAAAATTAACAAGTATGTGATGATTGATATAAATAAAATGGGATCTGGCCAATGTAATTAGCAAATTTTTTACTGGTCAGGTTATCGTTAGAAGATTATCTAAACCACCTGATTTAAGAACACATGTGTGTGCGTGCGCTTGTGTGCGTGTGCTTGTGTGCGTGTGCTTGTGTGCGTGTGCTTGTGTGCTTGTGTGCGTGCATGCACGTGTGAGTTCACATTCTCATCATGATAAATAAAAAGTTTAATGGCAAAACAATGCTTATGTGGCATACTTGGAACAAGTCCAGCACCATGACAAAGGCTGGGAGACATAGCCTGCCAGTAATAAATATTCAGTAATGAAAATAAAATTTCTTGTTGGGTAAGTAATGTCAGATGAAGCAAGTCGAGAAGCGAGGATTTCTATGCATTCAAGGAGCTTCTATTTTTATTTCAGCCACCTTCACCAGATGTGATTCGTCGTTTCCGCGCGACCTTCCTGCCAGGGTCAGGCAAGGCACGTGTATTCTACGGTCGTGCCCTTGACCCTCAGCAGGAATGGGCCAAGTTGATGAGGCATGGTGTTGTCGGTCACAAGAGTGGCACAGCCGGTGAGGTGCTCAACCCCAAACCTGTCACCAACTTCCACCAGAAACACATTGATCACAAGGAGACCGTCTACCACAGTCATCTGAAGGCTCCACTCGGGCGCCGTTCAATCTCTGGGCCACAGTTGCCGGAGAATATCGACATGAAGAAGCACAGATTTGGCGTGGTAACTGTACGGGGTAAGAAGATCGACCCATTAACATTGCCCAATATATTAACTTCTATAGGTCACGGTTGAATTCTCTGCATTTTTGATGTTAATTCAAAAATGCAGAGAATTCAACCATGACCTTAGGATCTGTTTCATATATTATTCAAAAGATTTTGATAATGTTAGTCATAACTCTGGAAAACCTTGATACACATGGGATTTGACCAGAAAATTACATCACTTATCCAAAATCTATGTTGGACAGCAGTCTACAGTGAGATTAGAGTGTAGTACCACAGATTGGTTCCTAGTCGGTAAGGGAGTGAGATGGGTGCATTTTGTCCCCCCCCCCCACCTATTCAGTCTATACACAGAGAAAATCATGAGAGAGGTCGAGACTGACACAAGAAGCAAGTATTTTAATGGACTGAAAGTGAATTGACAGGAGATACATGAATTGAGATATGCCGATGACACAGTGTTAATATCCGATACAAAAGAAGGATTGGATAAACTGATAACTACTGTTAAAGAGCACAGTGAGATGAAAGGATTGAAACTAAACATAAAGATGACTAAGATTATGGATGTGAAGGGATGTCGAAAACCATCAGAAGTCACAGTAGATGGCGAGGAAATAGAACGAGTGGAAAGTTTTGAATATCTGGGGTCACTGATAGAAGCAGATGGAGATGGGACGAAAGAGATCAAGCGGAGGTTGGCAATGGCGAGTAAAAAGTTGACGGAGATGAAGAAGCTGTGGAAAGCAACGAACAAAGATATGAAACTACGAATTATCCGAATCTGCATATTTCAACTGCTACGTATGTATGCGAAACCTGGACTCTTAATAAGAGCATTACTAAACGTATAAATGCATTTGAAAACAAGTGTTATAGAAAGATATTAAAGAGTTTCGTGGACTGAACATAAAACTGTAACGAATCCATCGCAGATGAGCTTGGTGTTATACCCGGGACTTTATTGAACTTTGTAAAGAAACAGAAACTAAGTTATTTCGGCCATGTGAAACAGCATTAATCTCTAGAGAGACTAATAATGGAAGGAAAAGTAGAAGGCAACAGAAGCAGAGGAAGACCTAGGAGACAATGGCAGAAGGACAGAGGAATGGATGGGAGCAGGCGTCTGGCGAGTGGGGAGACTGGCAAACGAAAGAGCTGTCTATAGACAATCCATCAAGACGTCAACATCTGGAAATGGATAAGCAAACCCAACCAACATTTATACAATGCACAATTAAGCATTTAACACATGTTTGTTATTCACTTCACTTGTATACCAATTTTAAAAATTCTCTAAGAACCAGTCATTTTCTGTGTAAATTAATTCCAATCACTCTGTAAAAGCACTTGATATAGTAATTTCTTCATATTAAATCTCGAGTGAACTTTTACAAGTACTGGATAACTTGTATTACTTAATATTCTTATTATCAAAGTGTCATGTTATGTACTTTTGTTACAAAATGTGTAACTTTCACAGAAACGGTGCAGGTTAGTATTGATAGTTTGGTAATTCGTGGTATTTTGTTGGGAATTAAGACAATATATTGTGCCCCCACCTATACATGCAAATTGTTTAGTCCAGGGACCATGTAATTTCATTAATTAAGGAAGACCTCATAAATAAATGTGGATTAAAATAGTTACAGTATTTTAACATGAGATAATGCGTAATTATGTTGGATGTGTATTCTGATCTCTCACGTGTGCTTATCTTATTGTAATCTTGTTTATTTGTAGACATGTTAACCTGTAATGATGGCTATGTATACCTTGGTAAATAAAATTAATTAAGCTATGCAGAATTGTTACTTAACTAACCCACTTTGAAGTTGCCTTGTATATTAACCTATTTTGAAAATGTTCTGAAGGTGATAAAATAATGTATATTAACTTGTTATTTAATACATTTTCAAAATCATGCTAAGAAGTTGTCATATTTAAGATGCATTATAACAGTTTATTGGCTATAAATAGCAGACATGCCACAATCTTGTGGTTGAAGTGTGTTTGAAATTGTGTGTACTACTTGAATGATTTGTATACAATGTGAATTTTAAATATTTCATGGTTGAAACATTCACCTTGTAAAAAATGCTGATTACCCTGGTATGCATAATTTTTCAGGCAGCATGCCATCAACATATTCATTCTAATATTTTAGACACATTAATAATGAAGAACAGACCAGGATGATTTAAAGAATACTTTGCTACATTTTCATTGCTGCATTCTTTCGTTGAATACCAACGTCAACTCAGTGTTTCAAATAGAAAGATTAATCGAATGTCTGCATGGTTTTCCAAGGACTTATGCACAGTTGTCTTATTATTAGCATTTGTAGAGTGATTTCACCACTGTACTAATACCCCTGTGACTATTACTCCCCACAGAGGGTTCGGCAGGGGAGCTGGTGAACCCACCCAAGACTGCCCAACAAGTGTACGATGAAGGAGAGGTGGGAAGGAACCTATACCGTCTCTCCCACAAGGACTTCTGGGTCGGGGAACAGAAACAACGCAACTACACGCTCGGTAGCTATGAGCGGTTCGACACATTCGGCGTGCCGACCCCCCATGACAACGAGGGGAACCCCACGTACAAGTCGCTCAAGTGGGTCACCGAACTGCTCAGTCAGAAGTCCGCCCCGATCGTGTCCAAGAGGGTCGATGAGTTCCGGGAACGCACGCAGCCGCAGCTGGGAAAAGTTCACGACCCGTATGTCTACGTTTTTGGCTTCAGAAAATGTGTTGATAATTTACTGTATCACCAGAATAACAAGTCATACAATCTGCTGATAATCAAGCAAGTCTGTGTGTGTGGGAATGTTGATATTGGCGGATCCAGGTGTGTCTATTAGGTCCAGCTCTCTTTATGTTGGTGGAATTTTTGAAACTTAGCACCTTAATCATTAAATTCACCAATGTTGGAGTGAATCACTCTTGGTCATCATGTGACTTTGTTAGTGATTGTCAGATGAAAACTGAATTAGTTATTGGACCACAGTGAGGTGGCGTCCTTCTGCACTTGTTCTGCCTTCCACCCAGTCATTTTGATTTCTCTCTACAAGCATATGTGTCTTGCCAAAATTATCCTCCTAGTTCACACTGTAATGTAGTGTAATTTCCCCTCACAAGAGGCAATCCTTTTTATAAGGCCATTGCACCTTTGTCGAAAAGATGACCTTATATATCATAAGAAGGGGACTACAGTGTGTGTGCGTGCATGTGTGTGCGTGCGTGTGTGTGTGTGCACGTGTGCATGCTTGTTTGTATATGTGCTTGTGTTTGTGTGTACATGTGCTCGCATGTATGGACACTAGTGAATGTGTAAGTGCGAAGAGGTGTTAAAGAGAGTCTGAGTGTTGTGCGTACCTACATCCTGCTTGAGTTTGCATCTTGGGCGCCAAATATCACTAATTGGTGATTCATCTTCAAACCCTCGGACAATGGTCACATGGTTTTTGTGATTGTTTCCAGTTATATATAGCCTTCCACCTATGTCACGAGATACCCCAGCTGATGCCCAACAGGGAGGGTATATTTGGACTGATTGCCTAGCAGCAACCTATGGACTCTATAATTAGCATATAGAGTAGTGGGCGCTGCCGCCGCTGTTAGTGTAGTGAATCAGTCTAGCCTAGGATTTAGACCAGTGCAGCTGTGTATCCAGATAATAATGTATTAAACATATTCTTCTCGACGTGTTGTTTGTATGTTATATAATACATAGATACAAGCAATACCGTTACAACCTACCATTTGGGAATTTTTTTACCTAACTTGCAACAATCCTAGAGAACACATGCAGAATTGGTGTTTGCTTTGTAATGGAATTAATACAAACATTGCCATTTCAGGATAAAGGACACTCTAAACGTGCCTCCAGACCACACCTTTGGCGTACTGGTGAAGGCAGACAAGTACGGCGCTGGTGACCTCATTCACATCCGCGAACGACACAGCTACCTGCGTGGACTGGAGCGAGACCGCGGTATTGTGGCAGCTGTCAGGGCACAGCTGAAGAAAGCGAACTACCACAACTTCCACGACCTCGTTGCTGCCTTCAAGTTCTACGACAAGGTGACAGGGCAATCACTGGCATTTTGTGAAGCACAGATAAATGCAGCATTTGGAAATATTTCTTCTAACTGTGATCAAGCTAGCATACATACATACATGCATGAGTCTGTACCCATGTGTTTGTATGTATATATATATATTTTTTTTTTTGTGGGACGAAGCTATCTCTCTAAATATACTAGGAATCGTGGCTAGTTTGCTGATAACACATAAAGCAAAGGTGAGTTTGTATATGGGCTTTATAATAACAAAAAGCCAAAATAAAATACATGAATACATAATCCAATCGATCTAAGCATTTCTGTTAGCTTAGATAATTAATCTACTAGACATCAGCAAAGGTGGGGGAAAACAACCACACCAGGCCATTATGAAATAATGGATCCCCCACCCCACAGGATTTATATATATCTATATATATAAATATATAAGTATATATATATATACACACAGTAAAACCTGTCTTAGCGGCCACCTGTCCATAACAATGACCTGGATGTAACGGTCACTTTTGAAAGTCCCGAATGACTTCCTATTAGTTTGCACTGCCCACTACCTGTCCATAACAGTAACCTGTCTATTGCGCATAATGGAAACTTAATTTGGACTGAACCATTCACAGTCAACCTGCCGCTTGCAGGCAGGTCAAGGGTAATCCATAATTTCCCTGAATAAAATGTCATCCCATGTTTGCAGGACTATCAAATTGCAATCGAGTCACGCATGGCATCATCAGCTTGTTGCAGCTGCTATGTGGCTCCTTTACTCCAGCAAAGAGGAGTAGAATCAGCTTTGATGTCCAAAGTGAGCTCAGAGAAGCCATGAGCATTTAGCCACAGATGGAAGCAGGCCATTGTAATATTTACCTAGGTGGCTTGGTGTAGCTGGAAAGCAAATCTGGGCCAATGCTTGCCTTCCACTCATTCACACCCTCATGTTTTCTTTTGGACATCAAAGCTTTTTTTGTTTGCGTTTACTTGGAAGGCATGATTGATTTCACCATGGCCAAAAGAAAAAAGGAACATCAATTAAATATAGCAAGTTGTGTAGTGTATTATTTAATATTATTGTTAATGCTAGGTTTTTATCGTTCACGAGAGTACCAACTAGCGAACGTCAACATAAGCATTCATAATACTGTAGCTCCACCTAGTGAGTATCCAAGTCATGAAACTCTCCATAATGGCAACCTGCCTATAACGGTAATTTTGCGCAGTTATGGACATGTATGTATACATGTATGTATGCATGCATACAAACATATATACATATGTATATATATGTATATGTACAGATGTATTCATGCATGTATGTATGCAGTGATACTCTTCCTAGATGCTGTGTATCTCTGGGCCCAAACTTTCAGGGATTCATCTATGACCCCACAAAGGAACCATAACACTTCTAAATTTTAAAAATTCCTCTTTCAGTAAGGGTTCATACCTGTTAGTGGTCTATGTTGGATGTGTGACACTTTGTTCACATTGTTATGCATCTGTTTTATGATGTGGTCTCCAAGTTATCAATGGATTGCTTGGAATAGTTGTAGAAAAATTACATAGTCTCTATCAAACGTCTGGTACAAAAACTTTGTGAAACCGTACCCTGCATCTCTGTGGATGAACAGCACCATATCTGGAGTATGGGTGTTTTTGCAACTATATAACAACGACATTGCCAACTGGCCTAATCTGAATCACACCCTAATTGAACCTGACACGTTTCATAATGTACTTCTATTTTTAATTGGCAGGACATATCTTCATTACATATGACCCTAACAATTAAAATATTCGTTGCCACACATACCACATTTAATTTTGTGTTGTGAACAGACAAACAGTGGCCAGATCAGCATTGTGGACCTACAGGAAGTACTTCTCACGTTTAACCTGCCCGCCGAGCCCGAGATCGTCATCCAACTGATGTACTATTGCGACCAGAGCAACACGGGCTTCATCGACTACACCGAGTTCTCTAACTTCCTCAACTGGAAGGAGCAGATGCCTAGTGGGCTGGTGTCTGGTAGGTACATGCAGGTCTGTAGAAGGTGGCTTGAAGGCAGCCATGGTATCATTGTAATGTGGGTAAGACTATTTAGAATTTCCATCTGTGGTGGTTTGGCTACTTGTATTATGGATTCTATTGTTATTTATACTAGCAAACTACCATTCCTGGAAGGGACGACTTGGTTAGGTCAGAAACAAGTGCCCAGTGCTATGCATGTTTTCTAAAATTGTTCCAATTAAACTAAGGTAACCATCAACTGATCAGTTAGTGGCGGTTCCAGAACCCTCGCAGAAAACATGCCCAATGTTGTGAACAATCATGAAATATCTAGTGCAAACCATTAATCCATGAAGGCTTGAAAAAAAGGATTGCGGATGAACCCATGAGAGGTTGGTGCCTGAAATACAAAGTATATCTAGGAGTACCGTAAGAAACACACACACACGCACGCACGCACGCACGCACGCACACACCCACCCACCCACCCACACACCCACCCACCCACCCACCCACACACACACACACACGCACACACACGATTATGGTTTGATTGAGATCATTTTATATGTCCTAAATAAATGAACATCATAATGTTCTTCAGAGGAACCAGTGACACCTGGTTTGTTTTTCACATTATATTTTGTGGATGTGAATGAATGACACTATCTCACATAGCATATCTTACAATGGTTTAGCTGCAGTAAATGTTCTTATACTTGTTGCCCGTATTTGATATCAACTTTGTGTTTCAACAGTAGCATTGCAGAATTCACAGATGTGATGTTTAGGTTGATAATGCATGTTTCTTCACCGCTGTGTCTGACTGACATCACATGTTCTGTTGTTGCAGATGGGAAGCCATCATATGAGCCGGTGGACCCAGTGGCCATCAAAGAGCCACCACCACCGTTTGAACCAGAGAGACTTCAGAAGCAGATAGACTGCGCTATTGGTGACCATCGTACCAGCGCCTCCATGATCAATGCAGTGGTTGGCGGCCTCTCATCCAAAGGTACACACTACAGACAAAGTTCCACCATCTTGCTGGCAGCTGGCATGTTGTTGTGTTTTCCCTGAACTCCGGGGTGAGGCTGGCCTCAGTGCTGGTCCTCCTCAATTTGTTCTTGTTGTAGTATACAATGTAATTCAGCCTCTTTGTTACAGACACCTCAACAATAGAAATTACCTCATGATAATAGACAGATGAAATTATTTGGATGAATATCTGTTGAGTGATATTCATTTGCACACCTCAACAAAATTTCTCTTTGTGTCACCATTTTTATGGTACATTGAGATGTTTCTTCATTAAGCAGTGCACCATCTTTGTTATATGTAAGTGGAGTATAAAAAAGTGCCATGGATTTGTCCTTTTTTGAACTTCTATCATAAAAATCATTATATTCTGCAATGAGACCTTCATAAATATTACATGGGGGGTTCAGTGATCACCTTGCATGGTGGGGATAATAAATTGCTACAGTGACGCCACCTAGCAACTCAAACATATGCCAGTGCAAACTGATGCTAATAGCCATTTTAGATGATAAAACTTGCAAGTCCCCCACCGAGTACTGGTGGTGGTTGAACCAGTGCGAAACACAACTATTTTTGACTTTGTGAACTTGTGACACCGTTCCCTACCAGTCAGTCCTACCATCTCAGCCTTCACTCCACATCATTCATATTCATATAGGACGTACTTAACCCCTTTGTACCTGGGTGTGGCACATAAGGCTCACATATCAATATCGCAACCAACATATCAAATGGAAAGATCTTGTTCTGTTTCATTCAGACTATCGGACATACGGCACCCCGACCATACGGTCCGATATTCCGGCCCCCCGCATCCGCCGTGTTGATGACCGTACCAACTACGGCGATGGGTCGGACGTCCTCGGACTGGTCAGTCCGTCCATCTACTCCGCCTACGGAGTCTACGAACGGGACTTCATGTGTCCTCGACCCCGCGAACAGGTCAGTTAGAGTTTACACAGAGAAATTGTCTACATATTGATTAATATTTTAAGATTGATATTTTAAAAATATTATTTTAATATTAATTTTATTTTAAAATCAATAATAAAAAAATATATTTTAAAATTAATATTTTAACATTAACCATTTCAGTACTACAGCCCTGACCAGCTGTGACCACTGAATACTGCATTCCCAGTAAACATGCAAGACAATGGACTTAAGATTCGAGCAACAAAAATGCATTTGATCAATAGGAATGTTATATATTTTCGGAAAGTATGATAATCAGCGGGTAAAATGAGCCATATAGTTTTACATTCTGTCATTGTGGTAACCAGCAATCCAAGATGGCCACCAAGATTTCAACGTTTTAATAGTTGCTGAACACAGTTGTATACTTAGTTCGCCGACATCGTTATTGTGTCGATCATCAACATCCGACAAAGATTCTTTGCTAAAACTGCCAAATAATCTATCCAAAACATACGGTGGTAAATCGCTAGTTGAAGTAATGCTGTCCGCCATTGTGGCTACTGCAGATTTTGATAATCCATCATTAAAAACCACAAACTAAAATCTCCGTAAACTATCATTGAGCGATAATAAACGATGACCACTGCTGAATAGCTAATTTATTCGCCTTGACAACTGTACACAACAAGTGGCTCCACATAGTGGATAATTATGAGTAAAAACTATTTGAATAGCAGACATTGTCAATGCCGAATAACCGGCCTGTCGCACTGAAGCGTCACAGACAGTGCGGCTGGAAATCCGGCCTGTTGTACTGAAATGGTTAATGTTTAAAAAATAATATTTTAAATTTAATATTTTGAAATTAATTTGAAACATTGTAATATTAACAGTACTACTGCAACACGTCAAAGGAAGTTGATGTAAACAAACAACATATTTCAATTGGAGAGAAATTTACACACCTATTCGTAATAACCACCAAAGGAAATTGATCAAACTGACCCTAATTTGTTTTATTTAATGCATTGCATCTTTTCATAATGTGAGGTTTCCAGATATGCTGTAAGCGTGTATGTTTTGAACAATGGCATCTTTTTCGCAGCATGTTACATTCGGTAATTGTCTATACTTCATTCAAAACTAATCTTATATAATTGACACGATCATCAAAATTATGATCGATTAATAAATTGGAAGTATGAACCAATCAATTATCAACAAAATGTATTAATTGGAACAACTCTATTTATTACTTATAAAGTTATAGTGATGTGTAAATCATATACAGTAGTCCCTGCCTTTAGCGGACCCTCTGACCAGGGGACACCGGCGATATCGGGACAGTTTCTTAGCGTATGGACTATTTTACCACATTAATTTCCCCTGATGACGGACACCTGCTTAATGCGGACAGCGGACAGGATATTTTGGTTATATGTCCCTGCTAAGGCGGACAGTATTAATTAATTCAATGTTTTTTGTGAATGTATTTAGAAAATACACAAACAGTGCGGTGTGTGGCAATGAAAATGCCAAGTACATGTGTACCCATAACGATGATCTTCTCTTCCTCTTGTACTCCTTGTGTTTGTCCAGACTACCTAGAAATCCTTTGATGAGCTCAATAAACTGTAGGCAGAGTGCATCTGGAGCAAGGTATTGTTTATTTTGCGTTGGCATCAATCACGTTTGCTGATGACATAAAAATAATCCTAATCTGTGATGAAATAATAAGGAAGCATCATAACATTTTGCTCCACTATGCACAATGGCATGATTGAAAGCAGATTACCAGTACATGGAAAAGATGAACTAGGCACTAGTGTATGAAACAGTGGATTGCATTATCAAGTGACACACAACTTGTGCATTCATAAATCTTTTGAGATTGGATGAAAGACGAAATGTGATAATTATCGATTGTACCTGTTTTAGTTTTTAATGATATAACTAGTCAGTTGCTCATTTCCAGGTTATTATTATATTCCATCTTGTAGGCGCCAGCCAAACTCGTGAACTTACAAATTAGTAATGAAGTATTTTAGCGAAGGAAAGTCTAAATCATTCGAGAATACCAATTAACAATGCTGCAATAAAGTTGTTTTTTGGTTTGCTGTGTTTGCATACGCAGTCGTGCAGCAACTTCTTCGAGACTACAACACCAAGCTGATACCATCGCATAGGCTAGTGGCAGTGCATGGTTCCAGAAAATGACAGATCGCAAGAGGGAGTCGGGTGGACGGTGCCGGGTGGACGATAATGGTCGATATGACTCGAACACCAACTGTTTATTTTAGTACATCACAGTAATATAGTGATCATAGATATGAACAGGGTTTAATTACTATCAAATAATGTGTACATGTATTTCTACACTGTCCGTGTTTTGGTTGTTCTGAAGTCTGAACTCCCGTACTGAAATGCCTGTCCCGCCCGATGAGCGGACACCTACAATGTCGGTATACTTATGCTTGGATACAAAAGTGTCCGCTGAAGGCAGGACTACTGTACTTTGGTCTCCCGTTACGAGGAGCATGTTGCATGGTCAGAATGTTCCATATGTACGATCTTCTCTATATCCATAGGTATATAACACAGCTGGTGCATGCCAGAGTGGCGCTTTTCAAAGTCATTTACACATTTTGCCATAGCACCAAAGCTAGGATGTTCATTTGCATTCCACAGGAACATTCTAGCAATAGAATCAAGTAGTCTGGGAAATTATATATTGTTCTCTTGACTGCAGATCCGTGAATTCTTCACAAACGTCGGGGTCGAGATGGACAGTGACACGTTCCAGAAGGTCTACGTGGAGGCGGCGTCACGTCACCCTGGCTGTGAAGTGAGCATCGAGTCCTTCCGCATGGTGATGGATGAGATGCAGGGCATTGAGATCATGAGGAGTCAGAATGAAATCTTGTAATTACCCCCAACTCCACCAAAGTGTAATGCTCTGTGTAATCACTAGGTGGCATGCTAGTTTCTTGCTCTAGTGCCACTTGCATGGGGTGAGAATTATGGGATGACAGTGAAATTTGTCTTCTTAATTACTAATTGTGCTGCTTGCACAATGCTGTTATTAACATGACAGTTCACATTTAATATGTATACCACATAGTTAATCATGACAACTAGTCCTACTGCTAATTGTAGTAACATATTTAGGAAGGGCTATCCTTTGGATTAACAAAAATCCCATGTAAATTGTCGTACCACTGGATGACCAATATTTCCTCCCCCTTTTGGCCCCACCTTCCGAGATCCTAGATATGCCACCGATCAAAATTGTTGTGAAACATAATATGCACGTTGTGTTCTATGTTGCATATGAACATGTGATCAATAGCGCATGGGTGTGGTCAAAGAGCATTTTCACCATGTAGAAGAAATCTACTTTGACTGCAGCTGGTGGTGTGGATTAAAGGCCATATCCTGTCCAAATGTTTTTTCTGAGAACTATGTAAATATACTTGTGCATGTGTGTCATTCAATGTTATCACAAATCCGAAGACACATGTTTGCCAAAATATTGATAAAATTGGACTTATGCAGTGCCTGGTCACAGTGCAAACCTGGAAATGTCTGTTTTCCGGAATTGCCCGAAGGTGCAGATACGTGACGTCACTAATGGAACGGCCTACACATGGTTGCACGGTCTACGTGGCTAAATGTTATTTCGTTATAATTTCAGCTGTTTTGTCATTAATGTGTATAATGGATGAAGATATGTGTTGTGGCAATTTGGGTTTGACTGGAAATTCGGTGCACATCTTCCCCAAACACCCAATTTGTCGGCAGAAAATGGAATATTTTGTGTATGTAATGGACGGGATCCATGCTATGCCTACAGTGAATAACATTACTTGTGGTGCAGATCTGCCGATGGATATATCTTAGTGGAAGATGGGCTTCAAAATACAGTTAGATGTCAATAAATCAACTGTCCTTAAAATGACTTAAAAGAAGGGTCAAGATGCAAACGAATACCACAACAACGCCACTGGCCCTTTCACCACAATGCACAAACAAAGTCAACAGTTGGCTGTCAGTTGCTGGACTCTCTCAACAGGTTCATGTATAGCTCCGCACAGACACCAGGCAATCTACCATCAGCAGAAACACCATTAATCTCTCAAATGTCATCATCACTGACTCCAAAATATATTTGATCTTCATATGCATCGGACACGGTAACAGAAGAGACTCTCAGCCCGCTGGCCACCATTTTATATGTTGTTTACATGACACAAGGCCCGCGCAGGACGGCTGTCAATCAGTCAAGGCGGTTCAGGCTGGCGGCTGTGTTCCACAAGTGATGTCACACAATCTCACGACGTCGTCACTCGGCAGTTTCCATAAGATGAAAAATTTAGAGGTTCTTTTTATGCTGTACACTCTTACGCGAGTCATCAACATATTTTTAATAGCATCATCTGAAAGTGCGTACATCATTTGTTATTATGGAACACGGCACATTTTATCCCAGGATATGGCCTTTAATTGTATGTAAGTGGGGAAGGAGAGGAGAAACAAACATAATGTAAGTGCCAGTTGAGTACAAAACTAGCATGCCCTCTAGTGACTGTCAGTGCTACGTTGTACTTTCGGTTCTTGTCATGTGTCAGGTTGGTATTGCCCTGTCATGGATGAATGTATGAATGTGAAACTGTATGTGGTGTTGTATCTCCAACTGCAGTAAGTGATAAAAGCTGCAGAATTGTTATGTAGTTTCTCACAACGCTATGCAGTAATTGCAGTATTTCACTGGATCACAAGTCTAGTAATTTGTGGCACATATTATTTTTTCCAGTTCAGTCACGTGACTGGAAGCAAATGATTATTTAAAGGTTAACTAGGTCACTGCATGGGGAGCAGCACATTTTTAATGTGAAAATATATGAGCTATATAAACAAATGAATTGAAGTATATATTTGTCCAAACCAAAATATATCATATGTTAGGTTTTTGGTGTAGTGAAACTAGTGATTGTTGAGGTTATGTATTTTTTTAAATGCAGTGTTTTTGATTCAGTCTGGTCAAATATTGTTGAGAAACGACCTGTTGTGAATTTACATTGTCACCATGATACAAACGAATGCTATGGCATTATAACTTCTGGTTTTACCAGAAGAATTGCACATTAATTTGTGATACTTTCCAGTTTTTGCTTTGGAAATTGGGATTTAATTTTATAACGAAACTATAACAACTTGCTGTGATAAATCTTTTTTGCACTATACGTATCACCAGTGTTTTATGCTGGTTGTAACAAAACTGATGTGTATTACGAATAGTGTATTGCTTGCCTGCCACCAACATTTTATACATTCTTGGTGATTATGGAGAGTTTTGATGCACATATCTGTCCAAGCTGCTTTATATTGAATGTTGATTTATCATATCAAGCTTAGCATGCAAGTGTGTATGTATGGATGATACGCATTGGCATATGTATATATATAATTACACATAAATGTATATACATATCAATATAAATCAGTACTGTTTGAGCAGCACAAGATATGTTTGAGGTCCATTATGCAGTATTAGAACCTAATCACTACTTATGGTGACCAATGAGATGTCATCTATACAAGAGATATGATAGTTTTACTTCAGGTCTTCCAACAAATTCTCTCAAGTTTGTAATTTATCATATAAACTTCATGTACAGTGACGAATGTGTGAATTACCAACACAATCATTAGTCACAGAGCTGCAGGGGCCTACCATCAAGTATTTACAAAATGTAGAGGTGTCATAACTTTTAAGATCAATATTTCAACACCGTATGTATTCTCAACTTTAGGATATGCATGTTATATGAAAACCCATTTTATTAGCATGTGCACTCACGACTCCAGTATTTTTCTGGAAGTTGTAAAGGGCATAACCAGACATTTTATTATCTGGCTGCATACAATGCATAGCATACTAAATATAGCAATCACAAATAGGCATTTTGAGATTTGTACAAAAATTGGGTTCATCACGGCGGCCATATCTGGGTGATAAGGGAAGGCTAGATGCAGAAATTGCAACAGAAAGACAGCGTAGCTGGTCAAGGCATGATTTGTTCCTGTCTCCTGGATGTATGGTTTTACAATAAGTGGTTACCACAAGATATCTGCTTAATCTAAAATGCAACATTTGATGACAACTTAATTGCTGTCATTGGACATTGTTTCTGTTAGTATACTTAGTATTCAGTAGAATGTGGCCTCATGGTGATAATATATTGGTTTAACTGTGATAATGAGGTGATGCATGTTATGACTGCTGACAGGTAACAGTTCTTGGATTCACATGTATATTGATGTGTTAAATGAGCACAATGGTTAATCAGCTGACGTATCAATGTAACATGGTGGAAAGCAAATGTGATGTATCTGCGGTATCTGTTGAAACTGAACATGTGACATTTGTCCACTTGGTAGAACATAAATGTGACATTTGTCCAGTTGGTGGAAAGTAAACCTGTGACATTTGCCGTATTTGTTGAAAGTGAACCTGCGACATTTGCCCACTTGGTGGATAATAAACTTGTGACATTTGCCCAATTTGTGTAAAGTGAACCTGTGACATTTACCATATTTGTTGAAAGTGCACCAGTGACATTTGCTCACTTGGTGGATAATAAACTTGTGACATTTGCCCAATTGGTGGAAAATGAACCCGTGACATTTGCCATATTTGTTGAAAGTGAACCTTTAGCATTTGCTTACTTGGTGGATAATAAACTTGTGACATTTGCCCAATTGGTGGAAATGAACCTGTGACATTTGCCATATTTGTTCAAAGTGCACCCATGATATTTGCCCACTTGGCGGATAATAAACTTGTGACAGTTGCCCAATTGGTGGAAAATGAACCCGTGACATTTGCCATATTTGTTGAAAGTGAACCTTTAATATTTCCTCACTTGGTGGATAATAAACTTGTGACATTTGCCCAATTAGTGGAAATGAACCCGTGACATTTGCCATATTTGTTGAAAGTGAATCCTTGACATTTGGCCACTGTGGAAAATGAACATTGTGCCATTTGCCCACTTGACAAAAAGTGAACCTGCCCTATTTGTTAGAAGTTAATCTGTTATATTTACCATATTTTTAGAAAATGACCCGTAACATTTCCCCACTTGTTGGAAAGTGAACCAGTGACATTTGCCTCCTTGGCGGTAAGTAAACCTGTGACATTTGTCCACTTGGTGAAACGTGAACCCATGACATTTGCCCACATTGACATTTCCCTTATTTTGTTAAACATAAACCTGTGACATTTGCCCGCACAAAGTGAACATCTGACATTGGTCCACCTTGTGAAAGTTTCCCATTTCATTAAAGTAAACCCGAGACATTTGAGATTTGTTGTAACAAATGGACCTGTGACATTTCCCCACCAGTCGTGCATTTGCAATGTTCACTGGCCAGTGATATCTACCACAAGCACATCTGTGACGTATCTCTACAATTAATAGGTACATATTTTATTGGTATGTTACGACCTTGTGTTGTCTTGATGTATGTGTACAATGTAAACACAATAAAAGATTCCTTGCAAGGCAAGCAAACAAAACCCTATTTTGTTTCATTATTTATACATATATATAGTCGATATACTCTCCTCAATAGCCAATCATACAGTAAGGTTTGCAGATGTTCAAATCTGAAGTGTGATTTTTAAGTTGCATTCTGAGTGAAACTTAGCATTTTAAACTATTTTAAAGAAAGTGTGTGTACAACATGAACTATATGTAGTTATTATGATCAGATTTGCTACCATTAGTAGCACCATATATGTCATTGTGGCATTTGATATGGTATTCAGGAAAGTATGCTTTTGCAAAATTATGGGTCGCCAGGTACAGCTAGCGGACTAATAAAAGTATGGCGTGTGAATATACTTTTCATCTTTTGTGCTGTGTTGTTGGAGTAGAATTGTATATTATGTGAAGAAAAGTTTATATGGAGTTGAGGAAAGTGACATTTAGTGTATTGGGCATGTTGACTAACTGGAAATGTGTATTTAAAACATGGATGATGATGTCTGAATGCAACTTTGAGCGCAGTCGATTTAGTAAGAGTTCATATGTGAATAGCCATGTGCTATTGCATATAGGTGGAACCATTTTCTGCTGAATTTAGACAGTGGCCCAATCAAAAATTGTTGATTAAAAGCAAACAAGTTGTAAGCAGTACTAGACACGTTCGATCTAAAAATAGAATCGAGGACCCTTTAACCCACCTATAAAACCAACTTCTTCTTTTATCAATCTTAGTTGAGAGCACATATTTTTAATAACATCAGAACTTATGTGTGAAGTGAACATGAACTTTTATTTTAATCATGTTATCTCAACATTTTCAAACCTGAGTATTTGCAATTTCATCAGTTAATATCAGTACAGGTTGTGCATGCATAGAATTTGTATATAGCTGCAGGTTATCCATCCAATATTTGTGGGATTGACAATTTATTGTACACCTGTAATTTAATACCACAAAAGCAGCAACATGATACAGCTAAAATAATAACTACCCGGTATTACTTCATCTGCTACGTTTCAAATACTCTATGGTTTACAACTTTACAGACATTTTGATGAAGGTTGTCTGTCGGTCGGAACTGATATGCAGTTTTTACAATAAGTAAACATTATCAACATTAGCTAATTTACTAGAATTGAAAGTGGAGATACTGTGCTTGTTGCAGGCATACTATTTCATGACAAACACATTTAGAAAATGAATATCGCCACATGATACTGGATATTACCTTCAAGATGATTGGAAGAACTAATTTAAACCAATACATAAATAAGAAACAAATAAATATGTAATAAATTAAAGTAACATTAATTAAAGTAACAAATAAATAAACATAATAAACCAATGCATACTATTTTATGACAAATACATTTAATAGCAAATGAAGGATAGCACTGTGTAATATTACCTTCAAGTTCATGGGAACGACTATGTAATTTCAACCAATACATAAATACTGGTAGTTAACAAATAAATACATAATAAATTAGACTGACAAATAAATAAATAGGTCATAAAAACAAAAAATAACATTCTACAGTGTTTTCTTTTAAACATCCAGCATTGTTTATAAATCGGACTATCACAATTCACACCCTGGGAGTAGGACAACCAATGCGGTGATGTTTTCCCGTGCCCCAGCCATCAATGCAGCCTGTACCAATCTCTCGGAAAGTACCACTGCAAACTCCCTCAAATACTCATCCTTCGACAGAGGATGGTCTCCGAGACGCAAATGAGAACACAGGGTGAGTAACTCTGCGGATGTTTCAATGTCGGCGGCGGATGTGGTCGATCTGCTGTGACTGCCGACTTTAGTATTCACGTCGCTTCTGTCGCCCGGATCTCCGACCTTTGCGTTGTAGCTGTGTAGCCCTGTCGAGTCTCTCTGTACCCCTGCCGAGTCTCTCAATGCCCCCTTCAAACCTTCTGGGATCCTCACACTGCTGTCGCTCGAGTGAAAGCGATGATCCATGCGCGACGGCGCCCGGGGAATCGGAGGATCATCGTAGGATCCAGAAAATCTGGCTGTGGAGGTGGAAGATGGAATTGTGGACTCGGGACTGTTGGATTTGCTCCGGAGCAGCCGTCCGACGCTGCTGCTGACGTTGCTTGGGGGTGATCGCTGGTTCGACGGAAGCATCTGAGGAACGTAAACATATAGAAATAACTATTGTTTGGTTACACTAATTAGCATAAATACTTATCTGCTGGAAACTGGACATTGAAAGGTGAGATTTTAAGATACACATTTCTGCTAAAATAAAAAAAATTATGGCGCAGTATTCTGGCTTGTGTGCAGGACAGGCCCCTGCGACTTAAAGGAAATTAAAGATAAGTAATTAACCTGGTTCACTGTGGCAGGTCACACATAAATTGGTATTATAAATTAGTGGAACATACCTGGAGAAGTATGGAAGCAACCTCTGTGGGAGAGAAAACCTCCCAGACTCCGTGGGAGGCCAGCACCAACATCTGGGCAAACTGGTCAATCTTGACACTCATCGTCGAGGGATCAGCGATGACGACATGCTTCAGTGCTGGGTCGCCATGGTTACCGAGGCCACGCGTCGCAGCCAGAACACCGTTCACCTCCAATTCTCGTTCGCTCTCACTGATGGTGCCCCCTAGTGGAAAGAATATTATTAATATATTATAAAAAATATAATAATACAATGTATGACTTTGCAGTAAAATATTAAACAAATTCTGGATCACTGACACATTTACACATTGTGGTTTTTTAGTTGCCACAGATTCATGATAGAAGCTAGGGACTTTCACTCAGAAATATAGATAATTTCAATTTCATTCAAGCTGCAAGGTAGAAAATGTTACTTAATTGTCAGTTAATGAATGAGCAATGAAATTATATTTTTATTTCTTAAAAGCCTTGGTGAAGTGGATATTTGCTACAGGATCAAACCTTGCACACCCTGAACTTGAAGTGAGAACCATGCCGTTAAGACAACTAGTTAGGGGGAAGAACAATCTGTGTCACCTCTACAAATACCCTTGTAATCAATACATCATTTCAAATAATTCAATACATGCACTTCATCTATAATAATAATAATTAAGATTAATTATGATAATCTTACAACTGGGTAATCAAGATTTCTTCTAATAACAGATGGCCAGCAAAGCTTTCAAAATATAAACATTACGTACACCTGTATTGATAATTAAAGTATGAGATCAAGACGCTCATGACCAACCTGTGAAGTTATAGTTTCAAAAAATAAATACTCGTATTCCAATATAAAATGGTTGTGGTATTGTACCATGTGTAATCAAAAACGAGTGCAGTCTAGGCAACCTCACCGTCCCTCAAGACACGAGCTCTTTCCTTCGGATTATTTGCAGTGTGGTCTTTACTCAGACAGTAGGCTTTATTTCCTCTTAGCAGCACTGCCCGGATGTTACCTGCAACAAGAGATACGTGTCGGTGAAATACCACTCTCCGAGGATTTGGTCCTCATTTATAACTCGCAGAATACATTACAGTCAAACCTTGCCTTACTCTTTATTATACAGTCATCTCACAATTGTCGTCACCCTACGACAATACTGGATTATTCCTGTTAGCATAAATTATAGAAAATTAATCATGGTGGTACCCCTATTCAGGTCACTGGATCAGTCACGAGGATGACATTAATAGTGAGGTTCTGCTCTACTTCCATGAAGATCATTGGAATGTTTATTGGCTATTATAGGCTGATGTTTCTCCCATAGTGAAAGGCAATCGAGATAAAAGACAGCAGATCAGGAAAATTAAATCTGTGTGATCTTTGTGTGATTTTGCGAGTCCTGTTGGTGGTCAATAATGTGGTCATATGAATGATCAGGTGACACGGCTCCAGTGAAGCCAGTCTGCTCGTAAATTAAATGCATGTTCCTTGTGAGGAGGTACTGCTAAAATAACTGCACAGAGCAACATGAATGATTAACTACAAGAAAACCATAAAGGTAAGTTCTTATATAGCGCAGAAACCAGTCGTTTGGATTGGTCAAGGTGCTATACATGTTTTTCCCTGGCAGACCTGTTCAGTCAAACACCATCTTGACTTCTCTGGGAAGCATTCAGTCATGCTGCAATTGTTCTATTGACTGAGAGTATAATGCTTTAGACACTGTGCCACAGCACTCCACAAGAAGTTGGATAAGGATGAGCCGTGTATTGAGAAAGGACGTCGGCACTACTAACCATGACAGCGCTGAAATGGATGAGAAAGGGAATATGAGGAAGACCCAAAACAACTTGGAGTAGAACTGCGAAACAAGTTGTATAGCAAAATAACTGGATATGTTTCGTTTCTGTCTTATCTACATTATCAAGTTAACCTTGTGATCACATATATATTATGCATACCTGCGTTAGCGACGTGTATAACACCATGTTCCTTCAATAGGATGCTGGTTTCGGTCTTCGCTGGTACTTTATCTTCCCCTGTCACTGCATTCATGCTGTTCTTTCTGCTGATATTCTGGTCTTCCTTTTCCTGCTTTGTTTTTCCACCACCCGCCACCTCGGCCGTCTCAGTGCCAGATGCACTAGTGTTGACATCAGAGTCTTGCAGGACACAGCAAACTGTTGAACACCCGCTCCATCGAACACGCGAATACTCATCTTTACCCTGTGCCAAAACTGCATCGCAGTACCGATGTGCCTTAACAAATGCCTCCGCCATCTTTTCATCGAATGGATCTTGGTGTTTTGTTTTCTTTTTCTTAAAAGTCTCAGAGGTTTCTTCATTACCCTCTGTTTTGTCTTCAAGTTTCCCATCGAGTGAGTCCACATTTACTTGGCACGTACGAATGATCTGCTGAATTGCATTAATGCTGTACGAATGCATAAGCATGCGATCGGATTTCGCAGAAGAAGGATTCTCATGATAGGCATGAATGTTGTAACATGAAATATCATACGAATCGGCCATGTTAAATGTACACGTACATTTTGTGCGGGGGTCGAATTTCGACATCTCGCAGAGCATAGCGTGATGCATTTCATTTGCGGCCACTTCGGCAGTACAACATCCATTGTGACCATCATACACCGCAAAGAAACACTTCTGGGCATCGTTCCCGAAGTAATCCTGGAACACGCGTGTATCCTCCATCTGTGCCTTCCATCTTTCGTTTGGTGCAGAACACAGACCCACTGCAAGCGCACACTTTGTGCTACAATTGAGACCTATACCAGCGATGTGATTCACCTCAACAACATCTTTCACCTGTCGATACTGATCGTATGTGTCGTTAATATCAGCCTTGAGAAACTCATAGGCATCGTTTATTTTCTGGACCTCTTTTGGGTCGACCGGATGCTTAGGCGAGCTTGCAGTGGTGAGATTTTTTAGCAAGGCACGACGTCGCTCTGTCAAGCTGTGGACATCTTCTGGGTTGTTGTCTCCGCTGTAGTTCATGCAAGAAAGTGCCTGGTGGTATGCACGATGATCCATCACAGAATATAGTGCGATGTAGGTTGAACATTTCTCACAAAACATACTGATATCTGGGTATGGTGCTATGTCTGGCAGCACCGTATCTGGCGTATCTGAGGGAAGCAGAAAACATAGGTAGTAATTTTAAATAAATATCATTGTCATTACTACTGTTATTGAATGTTACATGAAATTAAAAAGTGTCTTAGTTACATATTTAGTTGATCACTTTTAATAGTGTCTGTATATAGTATTGTTCTTCAAGTGTCACTTGCAAACAGCATATTCTCAGAAAAAAAAGTAATATCATGTAATATCATATGCATGGGTTGTTTAGAATATACACCAACTTCACATTTGGGAATCAGTTACGACGAATAAAATTATAAATCTGGGTAATACCTTTGAGCAATGCTTAGTATTCTGGTTTAGAGACGTTCTCAAAACACAGCACTATAAGAAACAGTCATGCCTGTAATAACAAGACTACACTGCATATACATATTCGAAGTCAGCCTACCTATGTACTGTGATATGAAAATAAAGAATGTTTTTATAATGCAATAATGTACAACATTAAAAAATATAGCTGCACAACACTGCGCCCCTTGAACTCAAGTTTATGTAGTGTCATGTATTTTATTGTTTTTGATATTATCCCTTACTATGTTGTTTCACAGCATGTCTTCACTTACTTTCCCCCACTCTCAGATCGGCATCGTTGTCAGTGATTGATCTTGAATCAGAATGATTGTGGTAATTTCCCACGCCTTGTCTGTCACACTCATCATATGAATCTTCTTCATTTAGATTTGAACCTGCAAGAAAGACACATCTATTATGTGATGTCAATAAATTCATCAGTTAGTCATTTTTTGTCCAGCACAAAAGTGTTAATGGCATAGGTCATACATGTAACTGGTAAGAGTTATTTACAAACATTTGCGCAGCTGACAAAATTACAGAGAACTCAATCTATTTCATAACAAAACTATGTCAGAATAAAATAATACAAGTTACCATGAAAATTCATGTTATGGTTGACCACAACCAGAATATCACAATTAGGGTGTTCTGTTTGTTTCCAGCATTCGGCAACTTTCTATTAACTGATTAATTTGTATATATTGTGGTTACAATGTTATGGTCTTATGAAGTCTCATTCAACTAGTCAGCCTTATTCAGAACATTACTGCCAAACTGAATTTTCTATGCTGTCACTGAGGGTGGTCCCTGCCAGGATGCTTGTCATCCTCAGTGATTTATTTACATCCCAAATTGAGGCGGGACTGACATTAACATGATTTCCGAGTCACGAGGGTTACACAGTCCCCAATGTTGAGAGCCATGATTTTATATTAAACATCATGCCTGCCCAGTCCGGGGTTTGAACTCAGAGTGCTGGCATGCCAGGCGGATGTGCTTAAACACTACACTGTTGTGCTCTCTTACTTTCTTAATGTCATTGTTTAACAAATTGAAAATACCTGATGTGGTGAACTCATCAGTGGCCATGTTTGCAGAGATGAATTCTTTTCAGCTGCAGCCACTGTCAAATGTAATGACACACACTGTAAGAATCAATAATTTGCATTACTATGCAATTTATCTGTAGCACTAAGCAAAAGCTGCAAAACATAAATGTGAATACTTGAAATTGACAAAAATATTTAAACATGCATACATTCCTTCTATCCAGAAACTTCAAAATGATGCCACACAGAGGTAAGAGCAAATAAAGAAACAAAAAAGAAACATCAATTTAAATAAGTTTATAATTAGTGTGTCTACTGTTTCATGTGAATATATCTGTATCTGTATCTGTATTTTGACTGGCAAAATGTCCTATGGACACATCACGCCAGTGCGCATGGTGGCTCTTATGGATTAATTTTTTACATGTTGGGCTAGGCTAATCTGGAATGAATTCAGTGACGTACTTGATACAATGCTTGGAGGTAGAGAATTCCACTCTTTTATTGTGACTGGGAAAAAGCTGTTTCCAAATATGTTTGTCGAGTGCCTGATTTGTACTAACTGTTTATTATGTTTACGTGAGCATCTGGTGTTGCGTTTGGTGTATTGATCTAGTGGGATATCTATGAGGTTATGTTCCATTTTATATAATATGCTAAGTCTTTGGGTTTTTCTTCGTGATTGGAGGGTGTCCCACTGGAGATCTTTAAGGAGTTGTGTTACCGTTCCAGGCTCTCTAGAATAGTTGTTCTTACAAAATCTGGCGGCTTGTCTCTGGGTTCTTTCTATGAGTTTGATATTTCTTAGGCAATGTGGATCCCATGATGCTGACGCATATTCAAGTATGGGGCGGACAAGGGTTGTGTAGGCTATGGACTTGATTTGGGTTGGGCATTTATTTAAATTTCTTCTAATCATTCCCAATGTCTGTTGTGCTTTTTTTGTGACCGAGTTGCTTTGTATTGTCCAATTTAATGTATTTGATATATGTATGCCAAGATAACAGTGTGATTCAACAGATTTAAGTTGTTGTCCGCAGAATGTGTAGAGATTTGGTGTCGGTTTTCTTGAGGCTATTGTCATTGTATAACATTTAGTGGGGTTGAATTTCATAAGCCACGTGTGTTGCCATTTCTCAAGTTTGAGCAGATCGTTTTGGAGGACAGATGTGTCTTGGTCAGTTTTAATCGGTGAATATAACAGGCAGTCGTCTGCAAAAAGGCGAACAGTTGAGGAAAGATTGTCTGGCAGGTCATTTATGTAAAGTAGGAAAAGTAGGGGCCCCAGTACTGTGCCCTGTGGTACCCCAGAAATGACTTGAGTTGATGTTGACTTAGATCCATTTATAACGACCTGTTGAGTTCTTCCTGTAAGGAAGCTATTTATCCATGATGATATTGGGCCTGTGATGCCATAGTGTTTGAGTTTGTGGATTAATCTTTTATGTGGAACTTTATCGAATGCTTTGGTGAAGTCAAGGATGGCCATGTCTACAGATTTCTTCTCATCAAGTGATTTGCTTATGTCATGGATTGTTTGAATTAATTGTGTTTCAGTTGATCTTTTGGCACGGAAGCCATGTTGGTGGTCAGTTAGAATGTGGTGCTGTTCAAGATGTTTCATAATGTGACTATGTATGATGTGTTCAAGAAGTTTAGAAACCACAGGTGTTAAGGATATTGGTCTGTAGTTAGATGTTTCTGCTCTACTTCCTTTCTTAAAAATTGCTGTTACATTGGCTTCTTTCCAGGTATTGGGGACTTGTCCAGAGTCAACAGATGATTGGAAAATGTCATGTATTACTGGTGCTAGATGAGAGGCATATCTGTTTAAGAACCATGGTGGAATGCCATCTGGTCCTTGCGTATATATACAAGGATCTATACAATATAGATAAACTAAAGTTGAACTAAATATTACTATCAACACTTTAAAAAAGTTGTATCTGCCATCATTGTCACATAACATCAGAAAGGTTTGGCAACACAACATATATATATAATGATTATATATTAGGTATAATATAAAGATTATGGCTTAGGTAAATTAGTACATGTAGTAGATTTGTTGGTTGTACACTGTACAATAGTGTACACATAGTAGACGTAGACGGCCTATCACTGTCTGAAGTAATTATATACCTTACATAAATATACCCTGGTATATGGTAAAAACCAACAATAACACATCGTAGTAAAACAACAATGCTTTGCATATCATATGATATTTTCATATATACTGGACTGCTGGGGCATTGGACTATGAATCTAAGGGTATACTAACCTTTTATCGCTCAAAACGTACATTTGAAAACCTTGTTTAGCACGAAGTACCATTACATTTTGTGATTAGTTGCGTCCACGTTTAATTCTTAGCTTGGCCGTTGTTTGCAAATGGTGTTGATTCATTTCATATACACGGCAATTAAACGTTTAACAAAAATATTGGAATCACTCCAGGTCTGGCATACACGGATCAATTATACAGTTGTCATAGCAATTGTCCAGTCGTAGTAGTTTTAATTCACTGTATATTAGTTTCTATGTGTTCAAACCATATTGGTTTTCCACAACAGTTTTTGAGACCGAGAATATTGTAATAACATGGAAATAAAACCAAAGTGTGTCTACGGACATAATACACATGTAACAGAATGTTATACAACATTAAACGTATGCGCAGGCATATGACACATACTCCACGGTCAGTAGATATAAATAATATATATATATATATATAATTATATAGAACATGAATATGATTAAAATTATATCATTATAATATATATCCGAATTAAAGTTGGAATGCAATAGAGCTTTGCTATGCTACATCAAAAGAATATTAAGTTCGGATATTATTCAATTGTAATAATTTGCTGTTAATTTATTCGCAGTTCCCCCCTGAATTTAGCCGCACTCGTGGCGCCGTCACACGGATAAATAACAAACAACTGAAACGTCTGAAAGCTCCTCGTCAAGATTGCCAACATGGCAAGGCCAAAGGACTGGGTAAGCGTTATTTTGGGTAGATGTACACATATATTATGCTATTCGGTGTCGTGTAGTAAATATAATGGAAGCATTTCACAGTCGCGACCCTGTAAGTACAAATTTGATGTGGTTTATGTTATAACGACTGCGACCTGGAATACGCGGAAGGGGCTGGGCAGTGGGCGACGAATGGAGGCATTGGAGTGGCAGAGCCAGATGAGATAAGCCTGGCCGCCAGCTGTCACTGCTGGAGGCTGGAGCGTGTTGACAAGAATGAGAATTATGTGACAGTTTAGTTTGACTTATTTTAAATGGTTAATTGCTTTTAATTAGGCAGCATCTATTTTATCATACACATTTTACCATCAGTGAAATATTTATAAATGTCCACTACCTTGCCTAGACTAATGCAGAGACCTGTCAGTGTCACCCCGTCATTTAGACGGGCCGAATCGGTTGAGAGCGGGTAAGAATTTTGACTGACAGGTACAAACCCGTCAACTATGTAATGACCCAAACTAGCCCTATATATATGACGGGCTGTGTGACAGGTGCCGCACACGCGGAGCCTTTCTCTGACATTGGCACAGCCTTCACAGGACAGTTCCTGGAAATACTCTAAAGTTGCCGTTTGAACAGCGCGAATGCTTTTAATTTAACACATTGTTTGTTCGCTACGAGGCACTGACTCTGCTGGCTGATCCAAAGATTAATCATGCCAGACAGTGGTGACGAATCTGGTCATGCTGGTTCTCATGGTATCGGCAAATTAGATGGTTATGAAGAGGTTTATTATGGTCTACAACCATATCTGCATAAACCAGTTGCTGATGTCATGAGAGACAAAATATATATGTCGGATCAACCTGGCATTGGCAGTGATGATGCGGTGCCCGACGTGTCGCAGTGGTAATTCTTTTCGTTTACTTAGAGTGAAGACTGATGACAGTGATGTGAATTGTCCCTGGTGTGAAAAATTTTCATGTGTGATATAAACCATTTAGAATAACCATTTAGAATCTAGTTTGTGCTAACATAAATTTAAAAGTTGCTTGAGTGAAGTGCTTACAATTAACAAAAAACAGCAAAACTGCCTTAATGCAAAACGTACCAGCCCCATTACTGGCATTAGTCGCGTAATGTATACTCAGTTATGACCAGAAACTTTGTGCCAGGTCAAAAACTGTATAACTTAAATCTCGCGTTCTCAATCCGCTTAGCCTATTTTAAAACTCTGCCTGGTGTCATACAGATTCACATTTATACAGCACAGATAGGACGCACGGTTTTTGACCTGGGTGTCTTTTACAAGATTTTGACTGTCTATTTTCATAAGTACTTCACGGAAAACAACTTTTTTAACAGTATGTTGGCACAAATGTGACGGAATGTCAATATGTGTCAGAGATTTAGCACATAGATATCGTACTTGAAAAATTTTTTCAGGTTTTTGTTAAAACGGCATAAAACTTTAGGACGCACAATTTGTGCCCCGACCAGTATGTGGTAATAATGCGGTGCCTTTGTGTATGGTGAATATTTCGTGGTGACGTCGGCAACATCTGACAAGCTGGTTTTCTTGCGACACACAAATTACCATGTTTAACTGGGCTTAGTGGCAACAGTTCGCAATGAACAGACTTAATTTTTGGCACATTACTTGACAAGTTGACAAGAGCATTAGGTTTATGTATACAAAGTTTCAAAAGAATTAAAAATTTCATTTTGCTTAGCCTTAAGCGACACTTCTGACTGGGTAGAATTCGGACCCACCTCGATTTCGTAGTTATTTAACTAAATTGTTGCATAAATGTGATAGCATGTCTAAATTATAAAAATAGCACACCTTACCGCATTTTTGATGCCTTTAAAAAGATGGTCCTGTTTATTGCTGATTTTGATTGCACGGTATGACTGGACCAGTGCAGATTGTCGCACACCAGAGCGCTGTTTGCCATTTGGGCCTCAAAATGTGCTAATATGCAATATTTTTAGAGTATAAATATACCTGACTATGAATGCATGAGCATCTAGGATCCAGCTTGCTTGGAAAACTACTAAAAAATAATCCATAGCTGCGATACAGATTTGTAAATTGGACCTTTGCAGCTGTATTGGAAGCCCATATCCAGCTATGACTTTCATGTTGCACTTATGAATTGATTTTGGCTGCCATTACCACAGACACACAGTGGCCCCTCAAAGTGTCGATAAGAATCCTTCTTGAAGCTATTCCTTGAATTTTTGAAACCAAGTTAGACAGTGTCATAAATTTTGATTGCAGAAAGACGTTTCCATGATTATTGAAAACTTTGTTTTTTCTCAAAGACTGAAGTGTGAAATAAAAGTTTTGAACAGAATTTATGTTATGTGGTTTGATGTATTTATTAATTTTCATTATCTGCTATGAATTAGCAGAAATGTTGGTGAGTTTCATTTCGACTTATATCTAGTTTTATATAATGTGGCAAAGTTATTCCTGAAACAGTGGATTTGCATTGACACTTTGAGAACTGAATACTGATTCAGATATTTTTCTTAAAATCCATCAGGAGCTCTTGTCACCATTTATTTTTATTTATTTATTATTTATTTATTATAAAGCACTGTGTGTCCGGATAACAAATCTGCTCAAAGGCGCTGACAATCGTAGAGTATAAGTAAAATACATTAAATGACCTAAAACTTATTCAATAGAAATAATAAATAGAAAATTAAAAGAATATGATTTAAAAGTAGCATATAAAAATTACATAAAATGTCAGTTAGATAAACCTGAATCAAACTAAATATATATATATTTACAAATGTATATATTATACATAAATTAAATGAATTAGCCCTTTAAATACCTAAAATAAATAATGTGCTTAAATAAAATAAATACATATAATATGCTAATTAAAAAATTATAATTAATAAATAACTGCAATCTAAGTACATAACTGAATGTCAACATTGCACAAATGTCACTGATGCGGACTGCAAAGTTCTTTGAAGGCCTGTCGAAATAAGCATGTCTATAAGAGTGATTTGAAAGTGCCAACACAGTTTGCATGCCTAACTGCATGAGGCAGGGCATTCCAATGGATCAGGCCAGCCACCGAGAAGGAACGACGGCTATAATGTTCAAGGTGATATCTCGGAACAGTCAGCAGACCTTGTTCGGCCGATCTAAGTGATCTGGTCGGCGTGTAGGATGTCATGAGCGATGAAATGTACGCAGGAACGAGATGGTGCACTGCACGATATACCAGCAGTAACAGCTTGAATTCGATCCGCTGGCGTATAGGCAACCAGTGCAGACGGTACAGAACAGGTCTTATGTGTTCTTGTCTCCTTGTCCCGGTAATGAGACGAGCTGCGGAATTCTGTATCATCTGCAGCTTTCGCAAGTGCGTCTCCGGCAGACCAAATAACACTGCATTGCCGTAATCAATACGTGACATGACTAGGACGTTCTCAATGGTTCTGCAGGCGTTAGTGGTAAGACATTTCCGAATCAACACGATGCTTCAGAGGTGACAATATGCCACCTGGCAAACACGACGCACTTGATTCGTCATCGACATAGTGTTGTCGAGTAGAACGCCGATGTCGCGGATAACATCCATGCTTTCACATCGGTGGTACAACAAGATATTCGATCGGTAGCCATTGTAAGTGGCTGGTCACGGGGAAAGTCCACATATAATTGCGTATCATCAGCGTACATATGATAGCGCAGTTGATGATGTTCAAAAACATGGTTGAGTCCAAGGCAGTAGATCGTGAACAGAAGAGCTCCGAGCACGCTACCCTGAGGCACACCACATGTTAGATTGACACTTCTTGAAATAATGTTGCCAACTTTAACTGCCTGTGTTTGCTGTGACAGATACGACTTCAACCAGCACAGTGCGTTGCCACACACGCCAATTCTGAGCAGTTGATTGAACAGCAGATGGTGGTCGATAGTATCAAAAGCGGCACTGAGATCTAGTAGCACCAGTATCATGCTCTTGTTATCCAGAGAAAACAATATGTCGTCCTGTATACGTACTAGGGCTGTTTCACAGCTGTGCATTGGACGGTACGCACTTTGGAAAATTTTGAAGATGCCGTTCGCATCCATGTGCTGTCGTATTTGGATTGCAATGCATCTCTCGACGAGCTTCGATATTGGACGATAATTCGATAACAGTTCTGGATCAAGACCATTCCTCTTTAACAGGGGTGTTACTACGGCATGTTTCTTGGTGACAGGTAGTGACGCTGACACGATGGACCTGTTAACAATGCTGGTTAACACTGGTCCAAGAATGTCAATGTTAGATTTAAGCATGCTTCTAGAAATTATGTCAATGCTGGAAGAAGATTTGCTGGATGTCTTCTCAACCAGACTGCAGATGTCGGTGACTGTAGCAAGTTGAAAGTCGTAGAATGGTTCTTCAATACGGCATTCGATATGTTGTAGGAGTGCGGGCAGTTGGCATTGCGAGCGTGCAGTCACTAGCCGTGTACTGATATCAGCGATCTTATCTGTGAAGTAAGATACCAATCGTTCAGCTAGCGCATCCAGGTCGTTGTCACATTCGGGGAGCACAGGCGTACGAGTACGACCCCTCAAATTGTTCGTGATGCGATACATTGCTTTGGTATCGTGAGATGTAGCTTCGATTTCAGCACAGTAATAAGCAGATTTGGTTGTGGCGATGCTCTACTTAAATGCGTCACGCAAGTCAGTGTAAATTTCACGATGGAAAGCTAGCCACGTGTGACGCCACTTACGCTCTGCTTGTCGCACTTGCTGTCTCATCAGCTGCGAGTTGTCAGTCCGCCATGGCTGTCTTGGACACACATTTATCAATCGTTGGATGACTGGTGCATGTCGGTCAATTACCGTTCGAAGTTCATCATTATACTGTTCAAACAGACTCTCAGTGTTGTCAGCGGGGTTGTTAATCAGTGGCGAAGCGCGTAAGTCGCACAAAAACTGCTGCTTAGAAGAAACCAACTTACACATGATGATGTGGTGGTCTGTGAGCAAGGACTCCACCGACATTTCTGTCACAATAGAGCCATTCACCGGGGTGATAACGAGGTCGAGAATGTTACCCCGGCAGTGTGTTGCCGATGTCACATGTTATTTTAGGTTTGCATCGTTCAGCAATGCAGTTAAAGGAAATAAAAATAAGGCATTAGCTAAAATCCTTTTTTCATGTGTACACAAAGTTTAACATTGTATGTAACATTTGACAACATTAAACAAATACAGAAAAATACATTTGTAGCATAAATTCGATTTTAAGCCCGTCTGTGAAGCTTTTCCCGCGGAAAATGAAATTTTAATGAGCTAGGCGATCACGTGGTATCGTGACGTCACTTATGACACACACTCGCATCAGGCCGACTCTTTCCATGCATTCAGAGAATGTTTACAAGGATAGCTTTTGGGTCGAAACGAGCGTCAGAATGAGTTATTGTGCAATATTCCGACGTAATACAAACACTAGTCATCATAGAGGAACAAACATTTATCTTACGGTTCCACATGAATCAAATTTTATTCAAAACAACGAATGCAAATGGGCCTACAAGTCGACTAGGTTTCGCCGAGCTTGGGCTCGTTTTCAGAATAATTATATAGAATGCAACCAACGGGAGATAATCTACACAAATAAACATACATAGCAAACATATATTGTATCCAGCTACATAAAGTAACGTGTATAATCTCATAATAGCACTAGAATATCGATATATGAAGGAGTTGTACAATTTATCATAACAACTTAAATCAGTCAGAGAGTTTCCGTTGGTCCCGCTAGCTCAGTGGGTAGGTGCGTTGGTTACTTGTCATCTATTTTACAATCGGGTGACGCCGGTTCAATCCTGACAGCATGCAAACTTTTGATTTTCTTTACACTTTTTTTGTTTATGTTTATAATTATTATTATGTATTATAATAAATGCTGAGGAACCAACGCCTTTACAGCATTAAATGTGGAATTTCTAATTCATTGATTTTTTTAATTGTTTTTGGCTTGGTGGACATGGAAATAGATAGCAGGATGTATTTTAACATGAATTCAAGCCATAGATGTTTTTATTCCCTTTAATGTTCATATAATATTGACATCAAAATATTTGTTATATATATATAATGTGTGATATGGGTCAGAAATTGAGTTGAGAGTTGTAATCTGTCTGAGCGATGATGACAGTTTAGCCCAACTACATGTACAGATACTACAGAGAATGTAGGAAATAAAGACACAGAAATATCAGTTAATAATTGCAGAACTTTGTGTTTAGTGTATAGTCTTTGAACAAAATTATGCCGTGACTTATTTTCCTAGCCAAAACCGTTAATTTATTGCCGATTGGTTTGTGTTTCAGCCTATCTCAATGAAGGCTGCCAAGTGCCCCACAGATGAACTCTCTCTCACCAACTGCGTCGTGGTCAGTGAGAAAGACTTTGATGTCCAACAGATAAGGTGAGCCTACTTTACTCATAACTCCCTTCTTTGTTGGCACATTCGCTCACTCCCTCCTCTACTTCGGCAGGTGGCTATTTTTGGTTCATAAATATCATACTTCTGAACTTAAGAGTGGTCCGGTCATAAATTTGCAAGGTACCGAAATATGTTGACGTATATGGGCATCACCAGGTATTGTGGTGGAAATAAATTGCTAAGGTGGCATCACCTAGCGAGTGAAAATGTTAATATAAATTTATGTTAATTATACAATAGGAATTTTTGTTCGTAAAAATTGCAGGTCCCACGTCATTTACTGGGGAGGGGTTGAACCAATGTAAAACATAGTTATAACATTTTGGACTTTTGCGAACGTATGAATGAGACTCTCATTTAGTAGCCTCACTTTCATAAGTTCATCAGCAGCATGCTGGTCATTTATTATTAAGCATTGTTACATGTTAGTTACTAATGTCATTAGTGGCCAATTGTCTTTTCACTTCTAACGGTTAACATTTTAGCATTTCACAGCGTCTGGCCTACGCAGTCTATAGCTTGGTCTTTCAACACAGTAATTCACTGTTCAGTGCATATATGCGTAGATAGTCATCCGGGGCTGGGGAAGTTGTCTCTGGCGGATCATTATTTACATTGAAGAACTGAAAAGGTTATTTGAGTTGATTGAGAATTCCCACTAGAAGGCATTTTGGCAGTGCACGGCTGCATGCGTACCATAAAGGGCTGACAGCAACCAGAATCAATACTGTTATGCTAATTGGGTTTGCTTCGTTAGGTTGTTAAGATACTTAGGTGTTAAGAGGTTTAGAAATTATGGTAAATATTTATGAGTACCACTACTATATGTATATATATTTCAAATCAAAATCAAATTGTTTTCAAATCAAATTTATTGTAACTCATTACAATACAAATCAAATGAAGACAAATCCTATATAATAACACAATGAGCACAACAAGGGAAGAAAATTAAATAATGTTATACTCCCTTTGGTATATTTCAATGTAAATATCATTATATTGAAAACAAAAACAGCGTGCAATTGTAGAATATATAATCGTGATTGAAAATTATATTATATATTAACATCATTGTGTAAAATAAATTGCTTAAGTATAGATTTGTAACTAATTATTGAGTTGAGTAAGTCGTAAATGTAAATCTTGTGCTGAAATTATTCCAAATAATAGCACCCTTATTTCTTATAGCACGAAGTCTTATTTCTAAAGTAGCCTTGGGTATATGAATTTGTGCAGATTGTCTTGTGTTATAACTATGGACATCTTGATTAAGTGTAAACATATTTTAAAAGATTGTTGGTAAAAGACCCATCTTGTATTTATACATAAATATTTGTATTGAATATACATACAATTGTCTGAAAGTTAATATATTTAGTAATTTAAAGATAGGTTTTGTATGAGCTAATCTATTAGCTGAGACAAGCCTTCTCACTACTTTCTTTTGAATCTTAATAATACTTGAACAATATGAGTCAAATGCACCTCCCCATACTTCAATACAATACGTCAAGTGAAGGAATAAAAATGAGTAATACGAGGTGACCAAACATGATCTAGTTAATAATTGTCTGGCTTTGTTGAGAATGCCGACACCTTTAGAAATTTTACATTTAACTTTGTTAATGTGTTCAGCCCAGTTGAGTTTGCTATCAATAGTCACACCAAGAAATGTTGTAGAAGATACTAGTTTCATAGCATTATTATTAATTTTAAGTGTTGTTGGTTTTGTATGTTTTCTGTTAGGTGTTTTAAATATCATGTATTGGATCTTATTAATGTTTAAAGATAGTTTGTTGGCATTTAGCCAAATTAATATTTTTTTTAATTTAACATTCATTTTGTTAGTTATATCATCCAAATGATCACCATTTATAAACAGACTAGTGTCATCAGCAAATAATATGAAAAAAAGAACATCTGAGACACTAGCAATATCATTGATATATAATAGAAAAAGCAATGGCCCCAGGATGGAACCTTGCGGTACACCACAAGTAATAGTGACTTTTAATCCAATCATTGGCTAAGCCACGGATACCATAACATTGGAGTTTCTGACAGAGTATGTCATGGTCAACTGTATCGAATGCTTTAGATAAATCTAAGAATACTCCTAGCACAAATTGTTTGTTTTGTAAGGCTTCTGATATTTTGTCTACAATGGTTATAAGTGCCATGTTAGTAGAGTGATTTTTTCGAAAACCAAACTGATATTTATACAAAATATTATGCTTATTAATAAAATTTGACAATCTGTTATACATTAGTCTTTCCAATATTTTAGAAAAAGTAGGTAATATTGAAATTGGCCAGTAGTTAATAAGTTTTTTCTTTGGCTTTATAAATAGGTATTACCTTTGCTATTTTTAGTTCATCTGGGAATATTCCGGTATTTATAGATAAGTTATATAAGTATGTCAATGGTTTAATAAAACTATTATATGTTTGTTTTATTACTTTAGAGGAAATGTCATCCCATCCTGGAGACGATGCTTTGAGAGAGTTTAGTATTACTGATACCTCATTTTCAATTACCGGTTCAAGATATATTGTTTTCATATTACTGTTTTTTATGTATGACATAGGATCTGTTTGGTTCTGTGGTATGTTTTTTGCTAGATTAGAACCACCATTTATATAGAAATTATTAAAACTTTCACTTATATGTTTTTTATCTGATGTTTCAACTTTGTTAATAATGAATTTTGTCTGTGTTATGGTTTCATGTTTCTTATTTATTATTTCTTTTAATAGGGACCAAGACTTTTTAAGGTTATGTTTATTTTCTTCAAAGAGAGTTGCATAATGTTCACGTTCAAATTTCCATAGTAAGCCATTCAATTTACTTTTGTAAACTATATTTAGTTTCATTATAATTTATATTGTATTTTGTCTTATATATTTAATATATAGTCTATTCTTCTCTTTTATTGAGTTTTTTAAACCAGTAGTTAGCCATGGTTTCTTATTCTTGTAATTAAGTTTGACTGTTTTTAATGGAAAGCAATCATTATATTCTCGAAGTAGTAGTTTATAAAATATTGAGTAGGCTGTTTGACAATTATTTGTGGATGTTATAATTTCCCAATCAATGTTCTACGTGTTATTATAAAATTTATCCATGTTTGCCCTCGAAAAGTTTCTGTTTGTTATATATTTAGAATAATTGGTTAATTTACAATTATTATCAATGAGAAATACTGGGAAGTGGTCAGATACGTCTGTGTACATAATGCCTTGGAACATGTTTTTATGGTTATTTGTGAAAATGTTATCAATCAATGTTGCTGATTGATTAGTTACTCGTGTTGGTTTATTTATTAATGGAATATAAGAATGCAAAAACATCAGGTTTAAAAAATGGTATGTTGGTACATGTTCTTCATAATTAAAAAGATTAATATTAAAGTCTCCCATAATTTGTCTTCATTATTGAGAATGTCTAGTATATTAGACACTTCATCAATAAAGGTATTTATATCATTGTTTGGTGGTCTGTATATGATAACTACAATATCTTTACCATATGCAGTACTATCTTTATGAATCTCTATGAACTGACATTCTATGAATTCATTTAATTTAGTAATGTCTAATCTAGTGTGGTATGCAATATTATCTTTAACATACAATGCGACACCACCACCTGTTTTAGTATGCCTATAAATATGTTCTGCTTTGTATCCTGGTAATGCACAACAGTTGACATTGTAGTCTCGACACCATGTTTCACTAACACCAATAACAGAAAACTTATGATCTAGCACCTGGAGATATTGGTCTAATTCATGTAGATGCTTGCCAATACTTCGAATATTAGTGTGCAGTAAGGAAAACATGTTGTTCATTGATGACAATTGAGAACATTTCTTAATAAAAGTGTCTTCAACAAAATAGTCACAGCTATTTAGTACAGTTGCATACACATTATTAAAATATTGTAGATCTGGATCATAGGCAAATTATGACTATTATTATTTAAATCAAAAGGATTAAGTAACTTATTTTGTAACTCACAAAACGATATACTAGTAAGATCAAACCAGTCATTAGCGATGGCAGTGAGAAAATCATAGTCATTTTCAAAGTGATTAAATGGCAGAATAGAAGACATGCATTTAGTGCAATGCCAGTTATTAATCAGCTTCACATCATTAGTTTGCAAATAAGGTACACATTTAGCATGGTAAACACAAGAACATATAATACAATTTAAGGACGTATTCTTGTTAGCATACTTCTTACAGATATAACAATGTATAGGCATCATTTAACTATGCTTGAAGAAACATAAACATAGAATCTATGTAAGCACTGTGAAAAGAAACAAATTGTGCAATAACAATATTGATTTCATTAATCAACCACCATGACCATGTCAAATGCAATGAGCAACTGTGTAAGCAAATTATATGACAGATGTGTCCACTTGAATGAGTGAAAGATTATTCAACAACTACCACAGCAAGATAAACAGGGGCTAGTTTCATGAAGAATCTTTAAAGTTATGCAATTACTTAGTGTCATGTGTTTGCGTAAATTCCTATGTTCGTTTATTTAAAAATGAGTAAGGCTAGCTGTGGCTGCTGAAGGCTAGCTGTGGCTGCTGAAGGGCTGTAGCTCGAGTCATGTGACTTCTCAAACAAAATAAATGCAATAGAATGCAGCATAAAGTAACATTAACAATAAGATCCATAATAAGTTCCTTCCTCCTTGTCACTCCAAAGTTGAATAGTTCACGTGGTTCTTTAATGTGGGAACTAGTTGGGGTACACCATGGCATGAGCATCACATACAAAATGCTGCACATAATGACATCAAGAACTATTGTTCACGTGATTGCTGTAAGTGACACCTGTACTTACTATTGGTTTTAAAATTATTAAACCACCAGCAATTTAATGAATTAACTTAATATTTTGATTGGGATGCTGATAATAGTTGTTTTAGTAAAAAGTACCAATTTGTTGGTATCGCAGCCAGTGGTTCCCCTGGATAAAATGATGGGCGAGGTGGTAGGGGTGGTCTACGCGAGCACCACAGGCATGAAACATTGCTGGGGGTCCAGGGGAGTATTTAAAAAAAACTAGCTTAAAATGGTGCATTCTGAGGTATGTTTTAACCTTGACTTAAATATGGTGGGAAGATATAAAACAACAAGATAGCATGTAAACATGTTTACACTACTTGTAAATGAAGTAATCAAGGTTGATAAAAGTCAGCAATCATGATTGTTTTGTCGTGGTGAGGTGTAGTTTCCACCTGACCAGTGGTACTTGTTGTGGTGATGTTTTTCTTGCCCTAACCCTAGGCCTTGTTACCACGCTGACAGAGTAAGTGACAGGGGTATCATCTGAACACGCTTTCATCTATCATCATCTTTAAATGATTATCATATCATAATATTATGATGTTAAATTGGTGGTTTCTGTTCCAAAGATTATTTGTTGCTAACATTCTATGCAATTAATTAGAGTAATTTCTGGAATGCCACAAAAGTTTCTAATAATTGCAAGAACGTTTCTCAAATTGTGTCCATTTTATAAAACAGTGTAAATTGTTTAGTATATCAACATTCTGTGCAAACGTATCATTGCCTAGCCCAAGGTACTGATAATCTACGTTTAAGAATATTGTGTCTTAGCGCCCCGGCTTATATTAACACACGTTGCTATATCGCTCATTTTAAACGCGCGGTGCAGTAACGCACGGCTGCATCGTCGCAGACTACTGCAAACCAGGTCGCTATTTGAGCTGAAAAAAGGGTCCAGAATTGATACAAGTGCCGACTAGTGAATAGGATGCACAGTTTTTATTTGGGCTTCAAAACAGTCCGGATTTGACACAAGTGCCGACTAGTGACGTAGTGTCATTAACCTGCACGGTTTTTATACCCACAACCGTAATAAACCAGAAATTCAGCATCAATTACACCAGCATTCTGATTTATTGTGGGCTACTACAATAATAAAATTGAGCGCAAAAGACATCTTAGTTCACCTACCGTTTTCTTGTTTTTTCTGAGTTCCACATGTCTCCCTTACCGTTTGGGCACCATGTTACATGAATGTATATATTTCTAGTATGTCGAAACTCCGCAAGGTGTCACCAAATGGACTCACCATTGGAGACACCAGGGATCCCGCGGGAATATTCCGTAATTGGACAACGGACATGTGATGTCATTCACGTTGTCCAATGGAATTAATTTCAAGATGTGAATCCTAACTGGCTCTGAGTGACTTTAGACGACTAAATGATGTTGCTACAAATCTGCGATTTTGCAGGAATATAAGTGACTTTGTGGTGTCATTTCACGCTGCTCGCCGACGTTGAATATATCGCAAAAAAACAAAAAAATGGGCATACAGAATAGCTACGAGGAGGCAATTTTGGCATATTTTGGGTGAGGTGGCATAGAAAAACGGCGAGGCAGGCCGCCTCACTCATCTTATACCAGGGGAAACACTGGCAGCCATGTTTTTTATTTGAACATATTTGTTAAATGCAGCCGCTGTTTAAAATAACAGCACAGTTCCTTGTTATTGTGAATTGTATATGAGTGTCTGTAACTTTATAACATTACCATAAACTTAAAACTGACTTACATACTTATAATAAAATTCTTAAAAGTAATATTAGATTAGCTAAGCAAATGCATTACCAATCCAGTTTTGAAAAGCATAAGCATGATGTTAAAAAGACGTGTTTAATTAAAGAAATTATTCAGAAAAGTCAAAAGAAAGAACAATTTCCAGATTTGTTCAAAGTCGATGGGGAAATGATTACCGGTAGTGACAAATGCATTATTGCAAACAGATTTAACACGTTTTTTACTAATGCTGGTCCTACTCTAGCCTCTAAAACAACTACTAGTGGAGGTAAATCATACAAAGATTACCTGAATAACCCGATATTTCACACCTTCAGCTTTAACCCAATTAACATGGAAACTACTGTTAATATAATTGATCGTTTACCTCCAAAATCAAGTTGTGGAAAAGACGGTATTTCAACACCATTACTAAAATTGATAAAAAATGATATCAGCAATGGAGTCACTCTAATTATTAATCAATCAGTAATAACTGGTATATTTCCAAACAAATAAAAAATTGCAAAAGTCATACCCCTTTTAAAAAAAGGTGATGTTTCTGACTTTAATAATTATCGTCCTATTTCTATCCTGCCAGTGATTTCAAATTTTTTTGAAAGGGTTATGTTTGATCAAATCCACAATTACTTCCATTCTAAAGTGTTATACTACAATAGCCAATATGGGTTTAGAAAGAAACATTCTACTGAGCTTGCTACACTCGAAATCATAGACAGAATTATACAAGAACTTGATCAATCGGTTACTCCAATACATATATACCTTGATTTATCAAAAGCATTTGACACAATTGATCACAATATATTGGTACAGAAGTTAAATTACTATGGATTAAATGACAAGGCTCTGGACCTTTGTATGAGTTATTTACAAAATCGTAAGCAGTACGTAGAAATTGAAAATGTTAAGTCTAAGGAAATAGTCATCAACACTGGTGTCCCTCAAGGTTCAATTTTAGGGCCACTCTTATTTATTATATATATAAGTGACATAGCATTTTCTAGTGACCTTTTCAAATTCATAACGTAAGCTGATGACACCACCCTTACTAGTACACTAAACACATTTAATGATTCAGAAAGCCAAATGCGAATGAAGATATTAACAAAGAACTAACAAAGATTAGCAACTGGTTGAAAGCCAACAAACTAAATTCATGATTTTTCATATGCCTCAAAAGAAAGTAGAATACCCTGTATTACAAATAGATGGGGCATACATTGAATGTGTAAATGATTTCAATTTTTTAGGCATCACAATAAATAACCATTTAAACTGACAGTCATACAAACAAAATAGCAAATAAAATATCTAAAACAATAGACATACTAAATAAACTTAAACACTTTTTACCATTTAATACATTATATGTTATGTACAATGCTCTTATTCTCCCTCATATTAATTATGGCATACTTTTATGGGTTTTTTAAAAGACTTCAGTTGCTAAAGTTGGATGACATTTACAAAATTCAACAATTAAAATTTTATTATCAATTAATTAACAATCTTTTACCCTACTACTTCAATGTGTTCCCAAGCACACACATTTATGATATTCATCAGCACTGCACACGTGAAGGAAATAATATGTATATGTCCAGATTCAAACATGAATTTGCAAAAAAATGCATTAGACACAACATAGTAGAGACAGTTAACAATACACCAAGTATTATCATTAATAAAATTTACACCCACAGTCTATATGGTTTTTCAACATACACAAAAAACGTTTTTATTTTAAATTATGAATCCATTTGTCGTATTCATAATTGCTTAATTTGTAATTCGTAATAAACATTAGAATGTATACCGAAGTATCCATATGTACGTCAATGTGTACACGAGTACATATAATCAGTCCTTATATTATGTATGCCTGTTGACACATTGAGTAATTATCAACTATGAAAACAAGTCATATGCTATTCTGATTTGTGTCTTGTAAATTTTATTATTGTTTATATTTATGGGGTGGCTCCTGTGCTAGTGATATTATATATCTTAATGGGAGTCTCCCGACCTTATCTATTACTAGTGTTATTTGTTGTATATGTATCGTATTTATAGGTCAAATAAATTGATTCTGAGTTATAATATAGTAGCATAATCCTAGTTAACCATTCTTAATTTCTGTCTGTACTGGCAGTGACACCTTGTATGTTTTTGCATTTTTAGCAAATAGCATTATTATTTGTGCATGGCTATTTGTAATTGTCTTACTTTCGTAACTTATTTTCTTCTTCAATTGAGTCATGTCAGTAGTGTCATACAGTAATACTTATCAAGCTCACTCTGACTCGGTTTTTGCTAGATGTTTTCCTTTTTTCCCAGGTTGTTCCAAATTTCATGTCATCTTTGATAGACCTCCTCTGGCTGTGTGTTTGTCATCCCTGTGTTTTTTAAGTTCTTCAAGTCGATACCCTTTTTCTGTTTATTGATATGTTTCTGCTCTGTCTTCGTTTGTGACGATGCCTAGCCAGTATTACGTCACTTCATGTCATAATTCAAAGGAGAGCACTAGTCTAAATGTGCAACCAGTTGTTATTGAATGCTCATCTTTCATTAGTGATGAATGTTCTAGAGGTTTAAAAAATAACATTGCCATCTAAAGCAGCAAGCTCGAGAAGGCAGATGAATACAACAACCACCAGTTGGCTTATTGAGGATTGAAAAAATGTCTCTCTTATTTTTTGTTTTCATTATGAATATATATATATATATATATATTAAAACTCCTTGCATTTAAACTTATAATCAGATTAGTGATATTGTTTACAGGTGGAATCAGTTAGTTTACAACTAAGTGCCTATCTGTAATGGGCTCAGATGTGTGTAGTTGTTGTGTACAAGTAAAAAGTAGGTAAATATCTCCTTCAAATTGGCAACATTTATTGGTATGTAAGATGACCATGTGACATGTGGGAAGTCAAGGTAGAAAGGTAATAGTAAGTTCTTGTATATGTACATCCAGTCCTTGGTACCGCTCAGTACACTATACCCCCGGCAGACCTGTTCATTCAAACACAATCTTGACTTCTCTGGGAAGCATTCAGCCATGCTGCAGTTACATGCCAAAGACTGTTCATTCACATTACACCCACCACTGTATAAATCCAAACTCATACTCATACATGCAGCTGAGTGAACTGAGGCAATGTGAATAAAATTGCTCAAGCTTTGAAGTGGCAGCAAGGATATTGAAAACCAAATTCTGCCGATTAAGTGTACAGTGCTGTAAACACTGTGCTACAGTGCCCCAAAATGTATAAACTTAAAATATATGTAAAAGGTATAAATACATGTATTTACTGAGAGAGGTGAAGTTGAACATTATCAGTGACATTACCATTTGTTGTTAGAGAATAGTCTGATTTATGTTTATTTAACTGATTATTCTCAATCTGCTGCATGGCATGATGTTATTATAGTGAAGCAATCTTGGGACTTGGGAGATTTCTCTTTTGGGAGAAACCCTCACTTGGAAGATTCCCTCTGGGTTCCCTAGACCCTTTTATGTGATGATTGACATGAGACGAGAGAATGCCAGTCTTGAGAGACTTCTTTTGCTTTAAAGTGAGGGCCTCACAAGAGATTCTACTCACTACTGTACATGCCACATGGGTATCTTTTACTAGGTCTTTGATATTAACTGTTGAAATGTTGGTGTTTCTGTGATTTTTGATACTTTGCGTAGTCGACAGTACGAAGATTAATGTGCAGTCAGCATGGTGCTGTTGAATCCATATTCTCTCTGATTCTGTGACAGGACGTATCACATATGGCTGTATGAGGCTGCTATTGATCTGGGTGAAGAATTATGTCAGAACTCGGAGAAGCGCAATCTGTCACTATTATCAGGCGTAATAACATCAATCTGTCTCCATTGTTGGTCATTGCAGCATCAGTTGCGCAGTTCCGTTTCTGTTAGTAGGCAATGGGGCATCATTTCTGTTTCTGTTAGTAGGCATTGGGGCATCAGTTCTGTTTCTGTTAGTAGGCATTGGGGCATCAGTTCTGTTTCTGTTAGTAGGCAATGGGGCATCAGTTCTGTTTCTGTTAGTAGGCATTGGGGCATCAGTTCTGTTTCTGTTAGTAGGCAATGGGGCATCAGTTCTGTTTCTGTTATGCATTACAGCATCAGTTCTGTTGTTGTTATTAGGCATTGAAGCATCAACTTTGTTTCCGTTATTAGGCATTGTAGCATCAACTTTGTTTCCATTATTAGGCATTGAAGCATCAACTTTGTTTCTGTTATTAGGCATTGTAGCATGAACTGTATTTCCTTTATTAGGCATTGAAGCATCAACTCTTTTTCCATTACTAGGCATTGCAGCATCAGCCCTGTTTCTGTTACTAGGCACTGAAGCATCAGCCCTGTTTCCGTTACTAGGCAGTGAAGCATCGGCCCTGTTTCCGTTACTAGGCATTGAAGCATCAGCCCTGTTTCCGTTACTAGGCATTGAAGCATCAGCCCTGTTTCTGTTACTAGGCAGTGAAGCATCAGCCCTGTTTCCATTACTAGGCAGTGAAGCATCAGCCCTGTTTCCGTTACTAGGCATTGAAGCATCAGCCATGTTTCCGTTACTAGACATTGAAGCATCAGCCCTGTTTCCGTTACTAGGCAGTGAAGCATCAGCCCTGTTTCCGTTACTAGGCATTGAAGCATCAGCCCTGTTTCCGTTACTAGGCAGTGAAGCATCAGCCCTGTTTCCGTTACTAGGCAGTGAAGCATCAGCCCTGTTTCCGTTACTAGGCAGTGAAGCATCAGCCCTGTTTCCGTTACTAGGCATTGAAGCATCAGCCCTGTTTCCGTTACTAGGCAGTGAAGCATCAGCCCTGTTTCCGTTACTAGGCAGTGAACCATCAGCAGCTCTGTCACCAATCTCACCATTAACTACTGATCAACCTATGAAAGATTAGGAATAAGAGATTTACACTGTAAACTAAAACAATTTAGGTATTAATAGTTTTAAGATTACATTTTTTGGTTTTAAATTTGCATGTATTATAAATAGTCAATGAACAAATGCTCAACCTCTTGTCTGGGCAAATTTGTTTCCTAGCCAAGTAAACATTATGTACTATTATCAATTAGTGTGATCAATACAGCAGTCAATGCCTGGTCTAATCTTACATGTGACATCATCAAACATGCTTATTATTATAATATATGCATGAAACAGCAGCCACATTTTGTCAAGCCAGTCACTTGGTAATAGTCAAAAATCAAAATTCATACTAATTTATCAACATTTAGTAAATATTATATATTTTTTCTCCAAGTAAGCTCATCTTTTAAAATGTTTTAAATTACATTAATACTGAGTGTGAAAACAGGGTCATCCCAAGCCAATTTACCTAACTTTCAGACATTTTCGTATGTGGCCCTCCCAGAAATCCTCGTGCACCAGGGGGTGCTGCTGATTACATCAGTCGTAATATCTCCTGGCAGATCGCCTTGCGAAACACTGAATTTAAGCTGAGCCGGTAATCCTGTTGCATTCCAAGATTTGGCTGATTTCATTTCAGCCAATCGTGGCTGATACTACATCATAATGTGTTGTTCATGAAGTAGCAGTAATTATTTGTTGTACCTTATGGCAGTTGTACCTTATGGCAGTTGTACCTTATGGCAGTTGTACCTTATGGCAGTTGTACCTTATGGCAGTTGTACCTTATGGCTGTTGTACATTATGGCAGTTGTACCTTATGGCAGTTGTACCTTATGGCTGTTGTACATTATGGCAGTTGTACCTTATGGCAGTTGTACCTTATGGCAGTTGTACCTTATGGCTGTTGTACCTTATGGCAGTTGTACCTTATGGCTGTTATACCTTATGGCAGTTGTACCTTATGGCTGTTGTACCTTATGGCAGTTGTACCTTATGGCAGTTGTACCTTATGGCAGTTGTACCTTATGGCAGTTGTACCTTATGGCAGTTGTACCTTATGGCTGTTGTACCTTATGGCAGTTGTACCTTATGGCTGTTGTACCTTATGGCTGTTGTACCTTATGGCAGTTGTACCTTATGGCAGTTGTACCTTATGGCTGTTGTACCTTATGGCAGTTGTACCTTATGGCTGTTGTACCTTATGGCAGTTGTACCTTATGGCAGTTGTACCTTATGGCAGTTGTACCTTATGGCTGTTGTACCTTATGGCAGTTGTACCTTATGGCAGTTGTACCTTATGGCAGTTGTACCTTATGGCAGTTGTACCTTATGGCAGTTGTACCTTATGGCAGTTGTACCTTATGGCAGTTGTACCTTATGGCAGTTGTACCTTATGGCTGTTGTACCTTATGGCTGTTGTACCTTATGGCAGTTGTACCTTATGGCAGTTGTACCTTATGGCAGTTGTACCTTATGGCAGTTGTACCTTATGGCTGTTGTACCTTATGGCAGTTGTACCTTATGGCAGTTGTACCTTATGGCTGTTGTACCTTATGGCAGTTGTACCTTATGGCAGTTGTACCTTATGGCTGTTGTACCTTATGGCTGTTGTACCTTATGGCAGTTGTACCTTATGGCAGTTGTACCTTATGGCAGTTGTACCTTCAAGTAACAGCTGTACAGCTAATTCAATGAACTAATACTAACTAATATATTGCGTAGGATATGTGCCAGGGATATGTGCCAGGGATATGTGCCAGGGATAGTGTAGTCAGTTACCACCGCTGGCTTGCAAGGATGCTCTCAGAATGATACCAACTATCCTACAGCTTGGTAGACATATTCTGAAAGCCAGGGTCCTAATTACAGTGTACTGCCAGGCTATATACGCCTAGTGCCAGCTTCATATTTATATTCATAGCAAGAAGTAAGTTCCCAAAAGTGACTAAATATGAAATGTTTAGCTGGAGTTGAATGTTGAAAGAAGTAGTCGAATGACACCTCATAAGACCATTACATTGCAACCACAATAATACAGACCAGTCAGTTAATAGAACGTTGTCGAGCGCGGGAAACAAGTACAACTAGAATATGTTTAAGAAAGGTTTAATTGAAATCTGAGATGGTCACCTAGGAACCGCTAGGTGAGTTGGCATGGAAATCACAGAAAAGCGAATGACAGAACCCAGGGTAAATTATTTTCGTGGAGGGAGACCCACTTTCTTGTCACTGGGAAGGCACCTGGTGAGAGGGATATTTAATTACAATTGTGCCCACATTGGCCACATCAATTGCTGATGAAGGATGTTGCCTTTGTCTACTAATTAGAATGCAAATTGTGTACCAGGTGAACAATAAGTGTAATAAAATCTGGGACTGGACTTAATGTCTTGGAATTGGGATCAATGGAAAGTGGGTTTTTGGGTGGGATGAGCTGAATAATTAACTTTCCCACATTGCATTATAATTAGAATGTTGTATGCATGTCATTTTTGGGTAATAATAATGGATAGCTCTTATATAGCGCAAATCTTTTTAGTAAAACAACTCACTGTGCTAGTTAGTAGTATATATTGTTCATGCAGACATATATAACATAGACTATGCAAGTGTACAGAGTAAGAATGTTTTCATCTAGATTTTGTACATTTGGTGCATGGCTACTGCAAGATAATTATATTAATGCTTAAGTTCAGCCAGAGCTTCTAGGCCCTTCTATCCCAAACTTGTTTCACTTATCTGTGTCAAACATTTTGCCAAGAATCTTGCATACAAATTTCAGCAGGATGTGCTCATTTTTGTGCCAATGTCTAGGATGAAATTAGTAATTTTCCTTGAAATTCTGTATACATTTTTTATAAATCGTAAATTATGTTTTTCATAGGTTTACTATTAGGCCTATGTAATTCCTATTCCGATCAGATGGCTCCATCTACCTGTCTACAAAGTACACACCAAAGACAATCTGAGCACTATGTTGTCAGAAATTTGCCGATCGACATCTAGTAGAAATTTGTTATTTGAATTTATATAATATATATGTGTGTATGTGATGAATACAAGAAAATACATATTTTATTATGATTTTTACATTTGAAAAAATGTGTTAAAATGGGACACTGCCATTATGAGCCATATATTCTACCAAAAATACCACAAATTTCTATTGTTTACAAGACGTCCGTAAGATGGGGCATTACTGGCGTGTTTATGAAGGATTGTTATCATGTGACAGCAGTCATCATCATGGCTTAGCTGCCTGAGCCGGTGACAATCTCTAGGTGACAGAAGCAGTCTGACAGGCCGCTTGCTGTTCGCCATCTAGGCTGTTGTGATACTAATTACATTCCTAAATAAGAGCGATTACCTAACACAGTAACAGTGCTTCATAGACATAAATGCTGCACTCGTATATTTTATTTATATTGTCTGTTGTTGCAGTGACTGTACAATAACAGAATTTCTGGAACTCACAGCGATCATTGCAATGCTCAATGACATTTTGTGTGGGGTTTTTTCAGCAGTTTCAAGCTGAATTTTACTAAATTTCTTATTTTTCACTGGGAATTAAAGGGAAAAGTGAGAACTGTTTACGTATTATACAACTCATGGTATGGAGATGGCTAGAACTTAAAAGTGACGTATTTATCACATGGCAATTTCTAGTAGAGTTCAGTTGAGACAAACCTAAGATCAGACTGTCTAGACACTGTCCTGTCCGTACACAGATTATTCAAACACTTCTCTGTCTCTGTCAATCTAACCACTCCCATGTATTCCTTATTTAAAAGGAAGCTATTAAAATGCATTTGTGCAATTGTAAATCCAGGGCTGGATCTATGCATTTGCATTTAAGTCAGTGTCAGCCTTAAAACATTTGTATTTAAATGTGTCAACATGTATTTGAGCCGAAGCCTTTGATGCCGCTGATTAAAGTAGATGTATTAATCAGCAAGATTGATATGTCAGGCTGAAGAAGGCGATAAATCATTTAGTGCAATGCCCATAAACTACTTGGATGAAAGTATAGCATTTGTAACAATCGATAAAGGTTGCTTGTGTTGTAGACATGTGTAGCATTGGGGGTCAGCACACTGTTGGTTTTCCCATAGGCGACCATGTTAACGTTTTGTCTGATTATAAGAAAACGTGACCTGTAAAATGTCTTAAACTTCTCACCTGCTGTTATCATCATCCCATTGACATGCTGATGGATTTTAACAAAAATTGCCTACTTCCAGCTCTCATAAAATGCCTGTATGTGTGACACCCGTCAATATTTACAGATGCCGGCAAGAATTACCCCGCAAACAGGTCACACAGGCAAATTGCTGCCAAATATCCTTCCGCTTATTCAAATCATCTATAAATCCACCATTTTACAGTCAACACCTTCTACAATCACACATGAAAATCTCCCTACTCAAATGCACTTATGTCACAGTATGTGAATTTTGTAAAAAAAATCATTTCTCAAAAATACACTGCATTTTTATTCGTATGCAATGGACAGGAAGTCTAACTAGAACATGACCCCCAAGTACATGTGTAGCATTGGTGTACCTGGGTACATGTGTACCATTGGTGTACCTGGGTACATGTGTAGCATTGGTGTACCTGGGTACATGTGTAGCATTGGTGTACCTGGGTACATGTGTAGCATTGGTGTACCTGGGTACATGTGTAGCATTGGTGTACCTGGGTACATGTGTACCATTGGTGTACCTGGGTACATGTGTAGCATTGGTGTACCTGGGTACATGTGTAGCATTGGTGTACCTGGGTACATGTGTACCATTGGTGTACCTGGGTACATGTGTAGCATTGGTGTACCTGGGTACATGTGTAGCATTGGTGTACCTGGGTACATGTGTAGCATTGGTGTACCTGGGTACATGTGTACCATTGGTGTACCTGGGTACATGTGTACCATTGGTGTACCTGGGTACATGTGTAGCATTGGTGTACCTGGGTACATGTGTACCATTGGTGTACCTGGGTACATGTGTACCATTGGTGTACCTGGGTACATGTGTACCATTGGTGTACCTGGGTACATGTGAATGAAGATCTTTTACGACGTGCATATTTGTACCTCTTGGAAGAAGCACTTCACAGTTTGTGCAAAAGATAAACTACTACAGTGCAACAAGAATGCAAAAGTGAAAATGCACCATTTTGATACTGATGCTTAGAAGTTAGAATGACTGTACCATAATTTTACTTAGCGTTACTGATCATTGGCTAGTCATGCCGAGTATATGTGATCTTATGCTTTATGACAGATTGCAAATTTGAAATTAAGTTGCTCTTTCAGCTGCAAATAATGTAGCAGATAAAGATATTAACAAGGTTTTTTTTGTCTTTTCAATCTGGTGCCTCGAAGTGCCCCAGGGCATGAGTTGAACACAGACACAGTATGGTTAGACCCTGGGCCTTGTCTTGGTGCTGCCACTAACTATCACCTCAGGCAGAAGTGATGTTGATGCTGCAATCGATAGGATTCTGTATCAGTGTGAGAATACTCGTAGAACATCTCTCCAGGGAAAGTGGTTAAAGTGTTCAGTGTGATCAATACTTCCTCAGTTTGAAACATGGAAGTGCTAATGCATCTATCTACATCCATCTGTCATTTATTTATAACAGACAAACTGTGATAGAAGGACAGATCCTACATTTTGATGTGTCAACAATGGTGCACAAATTAACCTGAATTAAAATTATATTTGTGTAGGACCTTGTTTTCATTTGCACATGTGCTGTTCAGGACGTCATTGCACAATATTTGTATGAAACCGAAGTCTTTCTCCCAGTATTCAACTGTCCACTGTCATCATTCTGAAGACATCTGTAACCTCCTTCTCCTGTCTTTGTTGTCACTTCCTTAGTCTTCTTCCTTTCCCTGCCACAGTCATCGAGGCAGTTGTGGAATCTCACTAGACTTTATAGAAGAAAAATCACAAATGCTGATTGCTAATTTAGATTTGATAAAACTGTTATTGGCAACTGTAATGATGTGAGTGATGCATATTTAGTACTGTAATAAGCTGCGCCTGGCACACTGCAAATTTGCTATTAATTTATAGATTCTGTTTCCATGTGTTGACTCACGTAATTTCTACCATACAAGAAAGAAGGTAGAAAAATACAATATCTAGAGCTTGAGACAAATCAAGCTAAATAAAATATACATTTCACAATATTGCCCTCTTCTTTATCCGTGATGTCCGGAGTGAGACTGGCCTCGATACTGGTCCTTGATTCTTGTTTTCCTTCTTCCATCACTGATCCCGTTTCACTGCCGTCTCCACCATTTCCAAACCTCCTGTCCCTCTTTCCTCCCAATCTCTCCCTCAGTGCACACAATCCTCCCATCTCTGTTATGATCTTCTTCTTTCACAATATGAGTTCGCGATAACCATCACAAATTACAGATGGCGGATTTCCACCAAGATTCGTATTCATTTGTATCTCATTTGTGTATCACCGTTTTTTGTCTGATGCACACACAAATAGTCGCCAGGTGTAATTGGTCAAATTGGGTTTAGCCGTGTCAGAACAGTTGTATTGATTTGTGTTTGACTTTGAGATGACAAGGATTGATCTGCCGAGCCCGAGAGTCAAGGCCTGTCCAGGGTATTGATTAGATCCTCGATGTCTACAAGTCCGGTTGGTTACGTGTCTTCACAGATGCATTATTAATAATTCCCAGAAATATTTATATTGCAAGTGCGTAAAACACGTACATAATCTGTAGATTTGATAAGAGGCATGGCACATTGTCTTGGCAGAAATGCGTATTTTGACTTGAAATCCTGTATAAATCTGTGTAACTTTGTATTGTGTAACGTTTTTCAGTGTATATCCAGCTTATAATTTTATTCTGATCTGAACTACCAGGCTACTAACTATACCTACCTGATGCATGAAACAAAATCTGGTGATTTTTGTCAGAAATCTGCCAAGAATCAGACATGTTTGCTCTTTGACCACAAAGTTTTTCATTCAAATTTATACTCATGAATGTGACGAATACAAAAAGATAACTTCACAATTTTATATTTCAAAACAGGATACGACCATAGTTCTCCAAAAACTGCAAAGATCTATATTGTAACATGTACAGCTGAATATATGAAATCTGTATAATGAGATATCTTAATAATTTCCCCACATATTGGCATTGCAATGCAGCATACAGAATTACAGATTTCACAACAAAATAACCAGAAGAATGTCTAAGCAGTTAGCGCAGGACGTGTTATGAAGTGATACTATGTAGACGTGTTATGAAGTGATACTATGTAGATGTGTTATGAAGTGATACTATGTAGACGTGTTATGAAGTGATGCTATGTAGACGTGTTATGAAGTGATACTATGTAGATGTGTTATGAAGTGATACTATGTAGACGTGTTATGAAGTGATGCTATGTAGATGTGTTATGAAGTGATACTATGTAGATGTGTTATGAAGTGATACTATGTAGATGTGTTATGAAGTGATACTATGTAGATATGTTATGAAGTGATACTATGTAGACGTGTTACTTTGTTAGCAGCTAATGATCCATTTCCAGCGAGAATCAATACTAGATGCACTAGATGTCAACGGGCCGTTTCAGAACGTATTGTGGCATTAGGCAGTAATAGGCAGCAGGAAACGGTTAAATAGTATCCTATAAACTTAGGCTAAAGTGAAAATCACAAAGTTTTAGAATTTGGTCAGTCTTGCAGTATGACGGTTTCACTTACTGGGATACGTTTCAAACTGCAGTATTAATGGCTGTCATAAAGAGAGTCTGCTTAATGTCGCATGGATAGTTGAACCAAGTGATGTGTGACTGACAGATTGTGCAAATCAATACGTCTGGACAGAGATGAATCTACTTTAGTTATCTCCAATGGCTAGATCAACTATATGGTCTAGTTTTGTTCAGTGAACTGGATGTGATTTCAGATACTGATCAGTTATAAAGTAGGAACGTTATATGAACAGAACAATGGGATCAGAGACAATGGCACCACCTAGTGGGCTTCACCAGATTAACGAAGAACTTTTTCCAGTACTGCTCTTGACACTCGTAGGCACATGTATGTAGATGTGGCTGGAGTATTGTCAAGCTGACGGTACTGGTGTCAGGGTTGGGGTTAAGTACATTTGAATAAGTACAACACTTCAAAACAAATTTTCCTATACAAATACATTAGTGTTTGCACATTAATTACAGTGGCGGAATGGTTCCCAGAAAAGTCGAGATGATGTTCGATTGAACAGGTCTGCCAGGTAGTAAAGTGTAAAACACTTTGTGCAGTTGTAGTGATTGGATACTGCGCTATATAAGAACGCACCTTTACAATAAGTCACACAGGCCAGTAGATTTGAAAAGTTAGTGGCCCAAATTGTGCAGAAATACGCATTTATTCTTATAAAACCATGCAGTAACAAATTGAACTCGAAATAAGTAATCAGTCAAAGACAGTCTAGAGCTAGGCGGTCCAGTCCTTCTGGTTGTCGTTCCCCAGGGCCACCTCCTGCACCTTCATGTTGGTGTTGCAGGCATCTGCTGCTGCCTGTAGCTCTGTCTCTATTTCCTCCAGCTCTCTTGCCATCTCTTCTTCTGTCAGCTGGTTCTGGCAGGCAGAGAATGTTCTCAGCAAAGTGACCTGATTTGTTTTGATTAACGTGAGCTGAACATAAATTTTCCTTACCCGATACTCAAATGATGTGACACACACATACACACTCACTCACTCACTCACTCAGGCACGCACGCACACATAAAAGATGTGAAACATCATCCTCTGAATCTGAACAAAATTTACATTCAAAAATAATTTGAAAATGAATGGCTCCTTTACAATTTGTCTTCAAACTACTTACTTGTCTGCAAAAGCCGGGTATCCTTGGCAGACTTTCAAAAAAGCTGTGGAGTGGCCTTCCTTTCCGACTCCGAGCCATGACCATCTCTCCAGCCACGATGACTGAAAAACCCTCCTCCTCTTCTCAACCATGTACTTCTCTTTTGTTTGTCTCTTTCGTGTCATGGTTTTAGGCTTTTTGCTTACCTCGGTTTTTGGGTTTAACAAGATTAACAAGATTTACCAAAATTGCCATCCAGAAAATTAACTCTAGATGGTAGGTGGACAAGGAAACCTTTTGGCTTATCGAGAGTCCAATACATTTTATCTACGTGTATCCCGCCCTTTTATGGTATGTGTCAATTTTATTTTTTAAACATGCATGCTACTAGCACCAATGCAATTAGGAGATAATCTGTTCCATTCATTTACTGAGGTGGGTGGCTTTAGCATTATTATTCATTATAATATCTGACCGTTACTGTAAAAACGCTAATTCACCAAGGTGTCCATCGCTTCACAAGAAGTCCAAAAGGTGTCGCTAGGAGCGACCCCACACGGACTTTTGTGAAACTCTTATTTTGGCCTATTTGTTTTTATGAAATTAAGATAGCGACAATAATAAGCAAGAAAGCAAAGTTAAATGAAGATTTTTAATTGTGCTACCACTCTGCTATTACTGCAAAATCTGAGGCGTTATTCATGTTAAACAAACTTCGCAATAATTCTGCACCGATGTGTCATTAGCAATGCACACGGTTCGCAAGAACTCCGCACTGCGTTACTAGTAGTGACACCATGTGGAGTTATTGAGAACTTGCAATGCGTGATCATTCCTATAATAAGATCGAGCCCTGTCACATACAAGTACACTTCAGTCATAATCATCCTCGAGCGCCAGGGGTCGCTGCTGCTGATTACATCAGTGCCAGCCAGCAGTACCCACTGGCTGATTGCTTTGCGAAACTCTGAATTTAAGCTCAGCCTATGAAATCACTCACTAGATCAGTGGATCTAGGCAGGTCAGGTGGTCATAATAAAAATAATTTCAACCAACCCTGGCTTGTGTTACATGCAATATTTAGGAAGTACAAGCAATTATTCGAATACACAATACCGCTCAGCTGCTTATGCTAATGGGCGAACAGGTCATTATATATTGGGATTCCCAGAAGTCGTTTATCCATCTTCAAATTGGGGCGGGTATTTGCACTGTTCTCACGGGTGACGCAGTCGTGACTGGCGAAGTCAATTACTAGTGTGACTCAGCTAACTTCCGCACTTCGCATAGGGGATCAGCCAGGGCTAGTTTTGCATGGCAAACAGCCCTGCCTTGCGAGGATGGTCATAATGATCAACAATAATAATATTCAGGTGAAGAAACAAATTTCACCATGCCACCAGAAAATAACTGGGTGGCTGAATGTCCATACATCCAGTGAACGAGATATAGTCATGCATCGAAGCTGTACGGTAAAGCTAGAATTATTCAAATATGTTGAGAAGTTTTATTTTATGCTATTTTAGAATCATGCATAACGTTGATGTTATCAATGCATTGAAAAGACGACCCGGACTGTAGCTGGTTCAGTGCAGTTGTACCAGCTGTGTTGACTTCAAAGGTGCTTGATTGACAGCTGGTAACAACAATGTAATAATGGTCATCTCCACAGCCATGAGAATGGATGTGTCTTGTGGTGTGACCTATTTCTTGGAAAGTTTCAGACAGTTGGGCCACCTGCACAGTTGACCAGGCAAGTGGAATTATAACTTTATCTTGTACCAGGGCAAGTGCAATTTACTCCAGTGCAAAGAGGCACTTGTAATGGTGTCAATTTGACAATGGGATGAAGTCTGGCTTCTGTAAAGCCAAGGTGTGAACGTTGTGCTTGGAACTCTGCTTAAAACATCAAAGCAGACAGTTATTACAGTTGATGTCTGCTGGTGTGGGACAGTTGCCAAGAATGGCTGATGCCAACATACTCAAAGATGTTTGTGCGCGGCCATGGTCCGCGATGCCGATGGCCCAGACACGGATACACTGGATAATGCCGCCATGCCGTTCCAAGCAGTGTTCTTTGATAGCGACAACGGAAGTGATTTTGGTGGATTTTAATTGTGAAATGGATGATGGCATCATATTTGAAGATGTCAGGTTTGCACTAGTCTGTGCCACAGCGGTCGTGTGTTACCGCATCGTGCGCGTAAAATGAGCCATATAGCAGTGTATGTTGATACAAACCAGGGCGTTATTTACACCTCAAAAGTGCGCTAAGACAATATTCTTAAAGTTTAATATTAAGTGATGAAATTAACGCATTCAGGTATCAAAGTTAGACAAAATTCAACGTTACTACTGTGAGCCAACTTTCACTATTTTTTCAACAGATTACTGTATTTAAAGCTGCACCCTAACTTTGCCATCATCATCATCAATTAGGCAACATATTACTGTAATTGAAGCCGCTGTTACAAATACAGGATTTACGGTAAATACAAGTATTTATCATTTAAAAAAAACAAGTATAAGTCCATGTACAAGTACTGAAATAAATGGATTGTACTTGGGTCCAACCATGACTGGTGTATGGCAGCGGGCGGTATTATGTAACCTTGGCTTGGGTCTATCAGTGAAAACATATTGCACAGTTATGCAGTATAGCAGGGTAGTATAAACTTGTTGCACCTATGGCTAGGCATATCTGTATATTAATATGCTAACTTTAGGGGATGTCGGGCAGTATCTCCTCCCTGGTGCTGGAGTCAACTCGCCCCTTCCTATATTTGTTCGATTCTGTGGACCATTATTGGCCTGTGATCTACCAGTTGACGATGTATTTCAAAAAACAAAACGTAGTTACAGCTGTATTTATCTACATTTATTGACGTACATGTTTGTTGCTTAGTGCTTACCCGACATGTTTTTTACCTGCCAGAGAAAGATGAGTACAGTGGACAAATCAAATGGTTAATTTTGTAATAGGTGACATCAGAAATAAATCAATTGGTCAGTGGGCACAAGTTTAAGATCAAAAGTATCTGAAATGGTGATATCTCCCGGCCGGTAGAGTATGCACTTTCTGAATGTGCTGAATGACTGTTTGCTAATTAACTGTCGACAACCTTAGGGGACTTGACAAGGATGAGTGCCTGTATCATGCATCGACAAGAGTGTATGCCACTTGTCAGGAAGAAATGATAAGTGTTGCCTCTGGAGTGTACTGATGTGTCAGTGAGTGAGTTCATTTTTGTATCAGCTCGATTGTTCTGGATGAAGGATAGCATCACCAACATGGCATCAGTCCATCTTCTCTCTCCAGGGTGGACCGTTGCACGATTTCAAGCCTAGTTGACATGCTTCCGCATCGCCAGTAGACGTTCTTCACATGCTGTTTATCGTTGAATGTTCTCTCAAGATTCAGTGTCCTTTTCTGTGGATGGATCAGTAATCTTGTCCGATTCAAACATTTGTTTACCACATTCAAAAATTAACATGAATAGTGTGACTTTTTATACAAGTTAAATGATATAATTTTATCACCGTATTGGGAGACTGGCACGAGTATGGTTGTGTTATAATTGTTGCATAAACAATGTGATGTAGACTAGTAGTCATTGAAGGTAAACTATGTAAATCTGTCTTGGTGGAATGTGATCATTATTTCTCTGTGGTTAGTTTGTTTAACTATCTGTCATTCCTTCAAGTTAACTTCACATTTAGTATTGATGATAATGATAATGTTGCAACTGTAATTAAGTTACTGCATATATATATATATATATACGTGTTTGTGTGTGTGTGTATGCAGATATGTTAACAATTTCTTCCTAAACTATAACCACTAAAAATGCAAAATTTTCAGAGATTACCACACTCTGTTACCCCCTAGAAAGAAAAGTAACACTTTTTTCTAAATTCCTTTTTAGTTAAGGGTTTATCACCGGTTTTAGGGTTTGTATTAGACATTATTCGGACGTAATTCAATTGTTCACAACATTATGCATGTTTTGTGTGACTGGTTCAAGGCACGCTAATCAGTTAGGGATAACTTACGTATCAAAAAACTGTTTATGTTTTATCGTAGCAAAAGTCAAGTACAAATACTTCAGGAACCTATCTTCTGTGTGGGTGTGTGCGTGCATGTGTGACAGTATCTGGAGGATTGACATTTTTGCTATAATATCAATTGAGACTGTATGTTTGTTTCTACCATGTTGTTTCAGGCACATCGAGATACGAGTACAAGCGAATCGTACATTTATTTTCACGATGAAAACTCACCCTGCCATTGCACCAGGGACAATTGGATTTAGTCTCTTACAGGTAACTCAATGGCTTCTACTTAGCTTTGTTACCTTTTCACATCATGGTGTCGACTGTCATCACTCTCATGTTTGTGTAGATGTTTTTCTTCTTCTTGTTCTTCTTTTTGTTTCAAGTGTTACTAATAAGTGGTAATAATGTGGCATGCAATCTACCACCTTATTCCATAATTTGTCAGATATAACTCCAGTGCAAAGAGAACGTATAAGATGACTTAGATGACTTTTGGAAGATGAGATTGGATATGACATTGCCTTAAGTATGTTTTGTTTCTAATCAGACTTAAACTTAAATTATGTAATGCAATTTGTTTTGGTAATTGCCATATTTAAGCATTCTCTGCATTTGCAAAGCAATAGGATATAATTCTGACATAGTTATATGATAGTACAGCTCCGACATTTTCCTGAGAAATCATATTTTTCTGATTAAACTGAGGCAATATGAACTCGATAAAACTATTTGGACTTCAGAGTTCAGACTACAGAAAGAGTATGAAACCCATGTTTGTTTCTGGTTAACAGTCTAATTCACTAGTAATAGCAGTGTTTAGCATGATGACATGTATTTACTGGTGGGAATCAATTTAATTTAATCTAATTTTCCGTTTTAACAAAAACCTGAACAAACTCTTCTCTAAGTTATCCTTAATGTATTCTCAATGTCTAACACATCTGATCAATTTTGTGTGAACAAAGTGTTAGGTAAATTGTTTTGAGTGAATTAATTATAGTTATAGAATGACAAACATCAGTTTAATGAAAACAACATTGCTTAAAACCATGTTTCCTGTCTGCACAATATAAATCATGTGTTTTGTTACATGGCCTGTATATGTCATATTGTCTATACAGGTGTAGACAATGTATTCAAATAGTCTAATGGTGCCTCTAACATGAGATCTAATGCGAGATTGAGCAAGATTTCAATTACATCAATTTATGGATGACACGGTTTTGATAGTGGTGACTGTTCCATGTTACAGAGGAAGTGGGCTGTGTTGTCGTTGAACCAGGAGCTACAAGTGACCCCCTGGCAGTTCAAACCAAAACAACATTATCTCAGCTCAATCGTTGTCGAGGCTGACTTTCTCATGAAGAAAAGGTACGTAGCCAACCAGTAGGGCTGTTATGCTCACTAAGACACCATGTCATAAGTGATGATACTTGTGTCAACATATGAGTTATAGTATCACAGTTGTTTGCGATGTATTATACAAAGCTGTATAAAGTAAGGTATGTCAAGAACACAATGTTTTGCGAAAGGTTGAATAGCTTTTTTATAGTACCAGGGTATATAATGCTTGAACACATTTGCCATTTATTGCCGAGTTTCAATTGGCCCAGTCAAAATTAACTTAGTAGTTTGTGCGATGATTTCATCAATAAAAAGTAACAAATTTGTTCAAATAAGCTGGTGCCGCCCTCTGGTGTGATGATGGAGTTTGTTGCAGTACAACGACGGACCCGTTCGACACAGACAAGATGGCTGTAGACTTCCTCATGCAGTTTGTACAACAGACGTTTACGTTGGGACAGCCACTCGTCTATAGTTACGATGACAAGAAACTGCTTCAGCTTGTCGTGAAAGAGCTGGAAGGTATCACAACCTTGTGTTGTTGCAATGAAACAGTTACGGACATCTAGTTTTCGGTTGATTAGTTCATATTTCTAATCAGTTGATCACAATCTTGTGTGATAATTTCAATGATATGAAACAGTTATTTTGAATGAAATATATATAAGATTGTCTAAAGGCTAAAAACATGTTTCATGAAAATACATCATCGTTCAAAACTGCTTATTAAGTCAGTTGTTGTCCCTCACTTGTCTGCAGATATTTGACCCATGTTGTACACCAAAAATCAGTTGATCCATGAATGTTTTCTCTTTAGCTTATACTGAGACTGACTGATTTTTTCTTATAAATTTTGGATGTTATATTTTATTCATTATTTGGATGTCCGATTTTGTGTTCAACGATGTCGAAGTAGAGAAATATTTTGAGCTTCTGTTTTCAGCCATTGATGTCAGCGCTGGAGGAAAATCGAAACCTGTGAGTATTCTTAACCATTTCAGTACTACAGCCCTGATCAGCTGTGACCACTGAATACTGCATTTCCAGGGAATATGCAACATAATGGACTACCTCACTTCAAGTCAAGATTTGAGCAACAAAAATGCATTCTATGAATAGGAATGTTATATATTTTCGGAAAGTATGATAATCAACGAATAAAATGAGCCATATCATTTTACATTCCGTAATCATGGTAACCAACAATCCAAGATGGCCACCAAGATTTCAACGTTTTTGCAGTTGCTGAACTCGGTTGTATACTAAGTTCGCCGACATCGTTATTATGAATTTATGTCGATCGTCAACATCCGACAAAGATTCTTTGTTAAAACTATCAAATAATCTGTCCAAAACATACGGTGGTAAATCGCTAGTTGAAGTAATGCGGTCTGCCATTGTGGCCGCCGCAGATTTTGATAATCCATCGTAAACTATTATTGAGCGATAATAAACGATGACCACTGCTGAATACCTAATTTATTCGCCTTGACAACCGTACACAACAAGTGGCTCCACGCAGTTATTATGAATAAAAATGATTTGAATAGCAGACACCGTCAATGCCGGAAAACCGGCCTGTCGTACTGAAGCGTTACAGACAGTGCGGCCGGAAAACCAGCCTGTCATACTGAAATGGTTAAATCTGGGTGTACAAACATTTTATGTTATGTATTCAGTGCATTATTTTTGAGGCGAGCGATCGCTCTCGCTCCCTACTGCTCGCACTAATCGTTCATCAAAGGAGCGACTTATTGCTCGCGCTAATTGCCATTATTGCTTGCGTCACCAGACCTGCTGCATGTGGTGCCCTCTAGTGGCAAAATATATACCCATTGGTTTGAAAGAAAGTCTGTTCTTGTCATATAAATTAGCATTGGCGCGATCTCTGCTTGCGTCATGGGTGTGCAACAGTAGCCGCGGTGCCGACAGCTAGCATCCGTTCCCATAAACAAAACAACTTTATCATCAGTGTCGTTACACTGCTGTCATTTTCTGTAACATCATCGCTAGTACTTCCTGTCTCAAATGTTTTATCAGCATGCAACTTTTCAATTTGTGCCAAGGCTTGATGTCACGAATTGACCCGATCGAATTAATCTTGCGTGATGGATACCGCTATGACATAGCTAGTCTTGATTGCATTTTGGCATGACTGGTCAGTGGTGTCACCAGACGGACAAACAGGAATGCCACCTAGTGGATAAAAGTAAAATTTAATAAATCGCTCGCGCTAAATTATTCGGCATATTTATATCGCTCGCCTGGTTTTTTCAAACGTGAAGCCCTATGTATTATATATATATATATATATATACAATATTACAATATATATGTTGAAGGTATAGTGCTCATCAAATTGTGTTAATAAGCTGTAGCATTTTTTCAGTATGCCACACGAAGGCAGGGCAGGTAATGGTGTATGCAATAATACAGTCTCTAAGACAACATTAATTTTATGCAAGCACCAACACAAGTCTATACGTAATGTTAACAACAACTTGTGATGTAGCATGCATGCTCCTGTTGATAAACAAAATCTTTCCATAACAGCCATGTTGATTTTAATACAAAGACATTGACATTTACAATATTCATCACTTCCCTTGCACCTTCCAAGAAATAACTGAATTAATCACTCCAATGACGGTGTCGATTTGTGTTTACATCGAACTGATGCCATTCCTTTAAGTAATTGATTGCGTAATATTCTTAGGACAAATATGTTAATAATATACACTGTTATGTGAAAAGCGTGTGTTAATAATATACACTGTTATGTGAAAAGTATGTGTTAACAATATACACTGTTATGTGAAAAGCATGTGTTAACAATATACACTGTTATGTGAAAAGCATGTGTTAACAATATACACTGTTATGTGAAAAGCATGTGTTAATAATATACACTGTTATGTGAAAAGCATGTGTTAATAATATACACTGTTATGTGAAAAGCATGTGTTAATAATATACACTGTTATGTGAAAAGCATGTGTTAACAATATACACTGTTATGTGAAAAGCATGTGTTAATAATATACACTGTTATGTGAAAAGCATGTGTTAATAATATACACTGTTATGTGAAAAGCATGTGTTAATAATATACACTGTTATGTGAAAAGCATGTGTTAACAATATACACTGTTATGTGAAAAGCATGTGTTAACAATATACACTGTTATGTGAAAAGCATGTGTTAATAATATACACTGTTATGTGAAAAGCATGTGTTAACAATATACACTGTTATGTGAAAAGCTGGGTTGACTTTCAGGTGAAAATTGGAGTATCGTCAGGAAACACAACGGTGATATTCGAGAAGGCAGAAAATACTCCCCTGAATCTCGTTGGTAAAAGCAAAGGGTTAGTACCCATGGTGCACTCTGTTTAGTATAATAGTCATACCAGCATTTATTAGCATTTCCTGTGTATGTGTAAAGTATAAATTTCTGAAAAACATAAAATTGAACTCACTTTAAACTGATTTTAGTTGCGCTATGTTTTTGATGTTTTGAGCCCATTAATCAGCTAACGTCACATGTGTATGAAATTGTCATTTCTGACTTTGTCAGGCAGTGTCAAATTTCACGAATGAAAAGAGTAGGGCTTATCTTCCATAATAATAACAAATTGTTATGTCTTGCTTCTGCCACGTAAATTGGTTAGGATTTTGGTGCTACCTGGAGTCTTGGTTATTGTATGTTTTTATTTCGTTTTTAGGAAACAAGCATTCCAGTCAATCATCAACCCTGATTGGAACTTCAGCAAGTTGGGCATCGGTGGTCTTGATAAGGAGTTTTCTGCCATCTTCCGTCGAGCATTTGCATCGCGGGTGTTTCCCCCTGAGATCGTGGACCAGCTCGGTAAGTGTTGCTAGAGTAAGCAAAATGGGCTAGAACTGTTACCAAAATTGGTTGTCATTGGTGTTAAAAAGAGTTGAATTTTGAATGCAATCACTTTGTATATATATGGTTTGTAGCTAAATTTACTGATATCCGAGTTTGGTCCTTGTGTGTTGTTTTCATCTTAATGACGCTACTCCCCACTGTATATTTGTTTCTATTGTGATTGCCTGTATTCTGTAGGGATGAAGCACTGTCGAGGCATCCTCCTCTTTGGACCCCCTGGAACAGGGAAGACACTGCTTGCTAGGTATGGAGTCAGTTTTAAGTCATTACATATTCTGTTATGTGTTGAATAAGACTGATATGGCAAAATATTTAGGCACTATTTTCGACTTTTTAATAAAATGACTAAATGTTTGGGCTTGACAAGTTATGACTTATTCTAGTGATCCAACACAATTTCTTATTAATATTAATACCAAATGTAATTGTACTTTATATTTAGGTGAATAAATTATTATAATTAACTAATACATATCAGGTTTTCAGTTTTAAATCTACGAGAATTTTGGGCATATTTCTGAAGTGTTGCATCATATTCTGAGGCATGACAATCGGAATTTGTCATATTTTGTCAAACTGCTGAAAATTGAAATAGACATTTTCACACCAGGTCAAATATGTTTCAGCTTGTATTGTGTGAAATGATGGGCCATCCCAAACTGTACGGTAAATGTTTGTATATATGTGTTGTAACAAAAATAAATTAAGTAGAAACTGACGAGGAATCAATTAAAGTGTGCTGGACACGTGGACTGAATGAAAGGGGACTGGCTAATGAAGATAGGGAATACATTCAGAGTGGAAGAGGACGACGACGACTGAGATGGGAAGACTGCGTGAAGATAGGTTTGGAGGGATTGTAGGGAAGTGAAACTGTATGGGATTGGAGATGACAGGAAACAGAAATCAAGGGCCTGGATTAAGAACGTCAAGGACAAAGAGGAGAACAACAAGATGGCATAAAATAGTGATAACATACTAGTATAATCACTCGGGAATTTAACATGAATTGAACCATATTTTGGGGTTTACTGAAAACATTCGCATACACTGTCTGTACATGCACCTTTCGTCTTGCAGACAGATTGGCAAGATGCTGAACGCGAGAGAGCCAAAGATAGTGAACGGGCCTCAGATCCTGGACAAGTATGTCGGAGAGTCCGAGGCTAATGTACGCAAGTTGTTTGAGGATGCAGAGAAAGAAGAGAAAGCCGTGAGTGGGGATACTCCTGTAACGAGGGAGCCGTGAGTGGGGATACTCCTGTAACGAGGGAGCCATGAGTGGTGATACTCCTGTAACGAGGGAGCCGTGAGTGGTGATACTCCTGTAACGAGGGAGCCATGAGTGGTGATTCTCCTGTAACGAGGGAGCCATTGAGTGGTGATACTCCTGTAACAAGGGAGCTGTGAGTGGTGATACTCCTGTAACTAGGGAGCCATGAGTGGTTATACTCCTGTAACGAGGGAGCCGTGAGTGGGGATACTCCTGTAACGAGGGAGCCATGAGTGGTGATACTCCTGTAACGAGGGAGCCGTGAGTGGTGATACTCCTGTAACGAGGGAGCCATGAGTGGTGATACTCCTGTAACGAGGGAGCCATGAGTGGTGATTCTCCTGTAACGAGGGAGCCATTGAGTGGTGATTCTCCTGTAACGAGGGAGCCATTGAGTGGTGATTCTCCTGTAACGAGGGAGCTATTGAGTGGTGATACTCCTGTAACGAGGGAGCCATGAGTGGTGATACTCCTGTAACGAGGGAGCCATGAGTGGTGATACTCCTGTAATGAGGGAGCCGTGAGTGGTGATACTCCTGTAATGAGGGAGCCGTGAGTGGTGATACTCCTGTAACGAGGGAGCCGTGAGTGGTGATACTCCTGTAACGAGGGAGCCGTAAATGGTGATACTCCTGTAGGGAGCTGTGAGTGTTGATACTCCTGTAGGGAGCCATGTTTGTAGGACTGTAAATTAGTAGTGTCTATAATAGCCACTCATTCATCACTTATTTAGTTTGCTTGTTGGGAGCAATCAACACAAGTTCTTCAGTAGGGCATATTTCTCTAATTATATATTAAATGCATTACAAACCACAGGAAGGCTATACTTATGGGGTTAGGCTGTTGTGATATTTTAATAACTGTCATACCTTAAAGGCCATATCCTGGGATAAAATGTGCTGTGTTCCATAATAACAAATGATGTATGCACTTTCAAATGATGCTATTGGAAATATGTTGATGAATCGCATAAGAGCGTACAAGATAAAAAGAACCTCTAAATTTGCTGTCTTATGGCAACTGCCGAGTGACAGTGGTGCGAGACTGTGTGACGTCACTTGTGGAACACAGCCGCCAGCCTGGACCGCCCTGACTGATTGACAGCCGCCCGCGTGCAACCCGCCTCGTATAAACAACTCATAAAATGGCGGCCGGCGGGTTGAGAGAGATTCTCTTCTGTTACCGAGACCGATGTAAACGATGATCAAATATATTTTCGTGACAGTGCCATCAACCCATTTGAAAGATTAATGTTGTTTCTGCTGATGTTAGATTGCCAGGTGTCGGTGTGGTGCTATGCATACAGGCCGAGGCATGAACCTGTCGAGAGAGTCCTGCAACTGACGAGTGGCTGTTGAGTTTGTTGTGGTGAAATGGCCAGTGGTGTTGTTGTGGTACTCGTTCGCATCTTGATGCTTCTTTTGAGTCATTTTAAGGACTGTTGATTTATTGACATCTAACTGTATTTTGAGGCCCATCTTCCATCTCATAAAATATATCCATCGGCAGATCTGAACCGTAAGTGATGTAAATGATAGCATGGATCCTGTCCTTTATATACAAAATGTTCCATTTTCTGCCGACAAATTGGGTCTTTGGGGAAGATGTCCACCGAATGTCCAGTCAAACCCTGAATTGCCACTGTTCCCCACAACACATCTTCATCAATTATTAATGATAAAAACAGCTGAAATATAATTATAATGAAATAACATTTAGCCACGTGGACTGTGTAACCATATAGGCGGTTCTAAGAGTGATGTCACATATATGCGCCTCATTTCCAGAAAACAGACATTTCCAGGTTTGCACTGTGACCGGTCACTGTTTAAGACCGATTTTATCAATGTTTTGGCAAACATGTGGCTTCGGATTTGTGATAACATTGCATAACATTTGTGATAACATTGAATAACACTCATGTACATTTACATAGTTCTCTGGAAAAAACATTTGAACAAGATGTGGCCTTTAAAAATGACTACCTTTATTTTGACATAAATTTTTGCATGTTGGTAAACAGAAAATCATAGAAGTTCTATTGGGGTGGTTTTGTGGGAAATCGCATGAACATCCGAATACATATATGTCTAATTCTATTTATTTTAGCAACTAATATATCAAGTCGTGCAATCAATTAAGTTGTTTGGCTGAATAAATAGTAATACTATTACAATAAAAATAATAGTAATACATAATAATGAATTTCTAATATTATCGTACTTTTTATTTATGAAGAGATATTTTAAAATGCTATTGTTTGTGTGCTCATGTTACTGGAGCCAGTTTCTTACGCCGTGTTACATAGATGGGAACCAACAGTGGGCTACACATCATCATCTTTGATGAGATTGACGCCATCTGTAAGGCGCGAGGCTCTGTCGCTGGTAGTACGGCCGTCCACGACACCGTTGTCAACCAATTGCTCTCCAAGATCGACGGAGTCGACCAACTCAACAACATTCTTGTCATTGGTACGTCTCATTCTGTCTACTTTACTCTTACAATCGCACTAGTGTGTGTGCATTTTGACCACAGTTGTACATCTGAGCTGAAACTTTGGTAGTTAGCAGGGCCTTCAACTTTCTAAAGTGGACACCAGTGGTCCACATATGAACATAACATTTAAACTACGGTGTCAGCCCACTAACTCCCTTGTCTCTAGCCCCTGCCCGGGTTGCCCCCCCCCCCGAGGTGGGGGGATTGAGTGCAGTAGCCCCCAAGGTGTGAGAATTGAGTGCCAGTAGCCCCCCAGTCAGTATGCTGTTGATTTAACACACCCCTCTTTCTAGATAATTGTAAGTGGAGTTAATCATTTGAAGTCCCATATAACTTTCACACATGAATTGTGTGGTGTTGAAAGCTCACTGTCCTAAGACTTCAGGTAAATCCTCTACATCAAGTTTTTCGATGTGAGCAAAACTGAATTTAACTCGCACATGAAAGCTAATGCCTTGATCCAGGTATAAGCTATTATTGTAGAAAGTCGATTGCCCCCACTTTTAACTTAACAAACTATTGACTGTGGAACAATGTGAAGTGTAAGGCATTTCTGGTGGTCAGCACTGATGGAACTGTGGTGAAAGTTGAAGATAGCCACAATCACCCACCCAACCCTGGTGATGTACAAGCATGGCAGTTGAGGGGAAACATGAGGAAGTGAGCCAGGCATGAAATGACTTCAGTTCAGGTGATTTACGACCAGGAAAAGGTGAAACTGCTTCAACAAAGTTCTAGTGCTGCAGCATCACCAGCTGAGGCAGCATCTGTTCTGTCTCGGGACCAGCGTGTCAAGTCATTCATGTACTGTGAACGGAGGCAACGCTTCCCCCCAGTGCCATCTACAAGGGGTGACATTGATCTGGACGGCCAGTGGACAATTCCTGTGCAGGGAGATCGGTTCCTGCTCGGTGAGGATGGTGATGATAGTGTTCACATCCAAACTCCGCTCTGCATGCAATCCTGATACGTGTCACATGGATGGCATGTTTGCAACAGCACCAAGTTTGCCTCGTGAAGGAAAAGTCTGCACCACTCGGATTCACCATCAGTCCCCAACGTATCACGCAGGACTTCAAAAAGGTCTGGTGAATGCCTGCCTACACATGTTTCCCGGAGTGATTGTCAAGGGATGCTACTTCCACTACGCTTAGTGTCTGTGGAGGGTTATTCAAAATATGGGGTTATCCGGCAGCTACAGAGAGGATGCTGACAACAGGAATTGGTTTCATATGTTACTAACAATGCCATTCATCCCAGTGCCACACGTGAAAGATACATTTGAATTTGTCAAGAGCATAGCACCGGATGTACGAGACTTCAATGACTACTTCGACAGCACCTGGATGAATGGACAGTATCCAATCGAAATGTAGGATTTCTTTAAATATGACGGCCCTTGCACCAACAATCACATTGAAAGGTATCACACGTGACTTATGAGGAAGGCAGGCAAGATACACCCCAATATCTTTGATGTGGTTGACCTGCTTAGCCAAGAAGAGACCTCATCACTCGTCTCCATCCTCCAGCAGGTCAGCCTGCTCCCAAGCAAAGGAAGAAGTACGTCAACCTCGACGATCGTTTGGACAAACTTGGACTAGAATACATGCTGTGTGACAGGTGAATTGAGTCGTATATCAGTGCCATTGGACACATGATGGACAATTTCACTTAATTCCATTGACTAGTTATGCATGCATATGATATGTGTGCAAACAAACAACTGATTATCAACTTTGATCACAGTGTAAAGTTTTCTCACAACATTTTAATCAATGTTATGAACACAGTATTGTGTTTATTTTATATTACCATTCAGTGTCTATTTCTCTTAGTTGTTGGTTAACTATACCTGTGTATGACAACTAAAAGAGGGATTTGATGGTTTCCCTTCAATCAAAAAATCTGACATTCTTTGAATGTGCACCATATATGTGACTCTTTTCTTATTTCAAATCAGGTGCCTAAGATTAAGGTGGGGTAGAACACAATGGAACAGCCAGGTAGTGTTGACAAAATGATAAGTAGTACCACTAGCCCCCTGTTAGTGCCAGTAGCCTCCGGGGGCTGGTAAGACGCGGGACTAGGAGTACTAAACCTAAACATCAATTGTTAATTGTAATCCTTGAATGGATAGAAGATCCGGTTTTTCGGTTGTTGAAACTGTACATAGTTACCTCTCAAGAAACTACAGATCACCAAAAACAAATGTCTTGAGAGGTAGCTACATACAGTATTAACTATAATGTCTGAATTTTTAGAGTATAGCATTTGGCTTTTTAACTGCAATGGAAAGAATAGATAGTCAGAAAAATCAGCCAGTTTGCAAGTATCTGGTTGAATTAAAGTATTCGGAACGAAAACCATTAATTGATTGTGATGTGCCAGGACCACTGTTGCAAATGGTCACTCTCTTGTTGGACAGGAATGACCAACAGGAAGGACATGATTGACGAAGCCCTGCTCCGCCCGGGTCGCCTCGAAGTTCAGATGGAGATAGGTAACCTGCTTTAGCTTGTTTCTCCTGTAAATTCACAAAAAGTACTCCCTTTATAAAGTGTGGAGGTTAGTGCATAGGTCATTTGCCCAGTGGTCAATTGCCCAGCTCCAAAGAGTGAAAAGGGACATTGGCCCAGTTGTGAAAAAAGTAACAGTAAAAGTTGTAACCCTATCTATTGTTTATTTGGTAACTGAGGATTTACAAACAAACAATTCCAAATTAATATGTTGACATAATGTTGAGATAATTAATAAAAGTGTAACATAACCAGAATAATAAGCAACTAGTACATGTAGAACCTAGGAGTCGTTCACCCGCACAAATGGATCTAATTCAGACGAATGCGGTGCCCAATGCCTTTCAGAAACTCCTCGGCAGTATTGTGCCCTTCAGCTACGTCTCTGCATAAAACATTTTTGTTTGTCCTATTTATTAAGTTGGAATAAACAATAGATAGCTTGCAACTTTCAATGGATTTTTATTTTCACAACTGGGCAAATTATCCAGTTCACATTTGGAAGCTGGGCAAATGACTGTAGCCCCTGTGGCTTGTGCTACTATATTGATTTGACTGTTATCTATTTCTCCGTCCACTTATCCTCCTTCTTCACGTTTCTTACATCCATCTTAACACAGTCATTCCATCTTAATTGCGGTCTGCTCCCTTTTTAGTTTTCCTTGCAGGAAAAGGGGTTGTTCACTTCCATTTGTACCAAGTGACCTGCCCACAAATCCAGTTTCTTACTTTTCTTCCAGTTAAACTGACCTGTGTCCTGATCTCTTCCCGCAGATAATTCATTAAGTATTATTATAGGGCCATATTTTTTTCCAATTTAGATTAAAGGTAAACGTAATGATTACAAAAATATTCAGTACTTGTCCACACCTCATTATTATTGTAGCAGTACCATCCAGATGTGCTGATTAAGACTTGCGTTTTTAGAAATATGACCATGTATTATCCTGTTTTTAAATAGACATAAGTATGCTCAAAGATGAACATCCTGCAGTATAACTGCCTTGTTCAGGAAATGACCCCTTGACCTTTCAGGTTTACCCGATGAGCATGGGCGTGTACAGATCCTGAATATTCACACTGCTAAGATACGGGAAAATAAGAAATTGGCTCACGACGTTAACATTGATGAGCTGGCTGCGGAGACGAAGAACTTCAGTGGTGCCGAGATTGAAGGTTTAATCAGGGCGGCCACATCAACAGCGATGAATAGGTTAATTAAGGTTAGTAAACTAATTGATGGTAATAGTAATTAATAATATATTAATTTATAATTTTAGTGCCCTTTTCAACCTAACCTGCTCACAAGCGCATTACAAGTTCATTAAAACAAGTCAACTATGCTAAAAAAAACTTGAATACTCAAAACTAGTGTATTTCTAAAAATATGCAAAGTTAACAATAGATGTAAAGATATGTAAATTACAAAGTATCTCTAAAATAAACACATGCAAAAACTATCTATAAAGTATGCAATAAAAATATTATATGTAATTAAATGTTGTGCATTGCTTTGAGGATCTTAACAAAAATTGCGTTTGCTAAAAAATGTTTATTAATATTTTAGTACTGAGAATAGAGTGAGTTTCTCTTAAACTTGCAGTGTTGATAGTATTACATACACACAAACACTGGTGCATGCACGAACAGCACAGGCGCATCCATAAACATGCACTCATGCATGCACACACACGAAATACATTCATATTTTGGCGCACCAGTAGCTTTGCGTTTATTGCAGCGAAAAGCTAATATTTGAAATGCAATGTTAGCATACTGGTCTTCCCTAATAAGCTGCAGTAAAACATATTGATCCGATTCTTAGGCAAGGTGTATTTGTGAATTTCAATTGCACTTTCCAAACCGCCGAAGCCAGGCGAACTCGTCGAAGGTGCCATTTCGTGGAAGCCAAGACTGGCAGAAGGGAAATATGATTCCAGTGATATCAGCATGAAACAAACACTCGCTCCACATTTACTGTGTCTAAAGTTAACTGACCATAGTCACACAAAACAAGTGGCAGTTATTACTGCGTTAACATAGTTTGCCATAGTGTCCATTTTTTGTAAATAAATCCGTTTTATAAAATGTTGTTGACGGGCAGAACATCACCAGGTGACGTTGTTAAAATAAAAATGTCATGTAAATGTAACAGAAATATATAGCGAAGTAAATGAAAGTCTTTAAGAAGGCCTTTGATGGGGTATGGCATGTGGCCCTATGGTTGACCATGAGGAAGTACAACATTGGCTCCAATCTTGTCCGAACCATCGAACACCTACATGACAAGGCCACCAGTGCAGTCATCTTCAATGGCAGCATAGGAGACTGGTTTCGAACAGCAGTGGGAGTTCGACAAGGATGCTTACTATCACCCACCCTCTTCAACATCTTTCTGGAGAGGATCTTGAATGATGCCTTGGAAAACCATCAAGTCACTATCAGCATTGGAGGCAGGACAATCACCAATCTTCGCTTTGTTGATGATATCGATGGCCTAGCAGGAGAAGAACAAGAACTAGTCAACTTGGTGGAGTGCCTCAACAAAACCTCTACAGCATACAGCATGGAGATCAGTGCTGAAAAGACCAAACTGATGACAAACAACACACAAGGCATCAACACAGAGGTCAATGTTAACGGACAGAGACTTGAAACAGTAACAAACTTCAAGTACTTGGGATCAATCATCACAGATGAGGGTTCCAAACCTGAGATACTTGCCAGGATTGCACAGACAACAGCAGCACTTACAAGGTTGAAACCCCTATGGAACGACAGTAACATCAATGTCAGTTCGAAAATAAGGCTGATGGGCTCCTTTGTTATGTCCATATTTCTGTACACTTGTGAAACATGGACTGTCTCAGCAGATCTTCAGAAGAGGATACAAGCCATGGAAATGAGGTACTTTTGGAAGATCTTGCAAATATCATACAAAGACCATGTTACTAATGAAGACGTTCGCAACAAGACCAAACAAGCCATCGGACCATACGAAGACCTTACAACGGTCAAGAAGTGCAAACTGAAGTGGTATGGCCACGTCTCATGATCATCTGGCCTTGCAAAGACCATCTTGCAAGGTACCGTGAGAGGGGGGAAAGAAGATGTAGACAGAAAAAGAGGTGGGAAGACAACATCAAAGACAGGACTGGAGTTCGCCAACTCCCAGAGGGCTGTGTAGAACTTGGAAACATGGAGAGAGCCGGTTAAAAAGTTGTCAGTGGTGCCCCAATGATCCTTAGGGTTATGGGAAAGTGAAGAATGAAAGTAACAAAGTAAAAAGTTGCGTTACCTTAGATAAAACTACTTCATTACAAGTAAAAGTAGTTAGTACAACTTGTGCTTTGTTACTGTTAGTTACTAGGAAAACTACTCAAGTAGAGTAACAAAGTAGTTTTACTTTGTTACATGACACCACTGTATATGCACATGTATGATGTAACTGTTGCAGGCCAAAGACAAGGTGGAGGTAGACCCTGATGCTATAGAGAAGCTGTTGGTGACCAAGGCCGACTTCATGAGTGCCCTGGCAACAGACTGCAAGCCAGTGAGTGTCCCTCACACAAGTCTCCTCAGTGTTGTATTCAGCCAGTGTTCCATTGCCTCCTCTTGTTAACCTCTGCATTGTGTTCCTGCTGTCCCTGTCAGAAGCAGTATCACAGAAGCATATAGATATATAGTAATATGCTAACTTTGCATCATTTTACGTGTATCTGATCTGAGGAATCAAAGTTGATGTGCCTCTTTCAATGTTTGTTCACTTTCTTGGACCATTGGCCTCTGATCTACCAATTGGCAGTACATTTAAAAAAACACAAGGGAAATTATTTAGTTTACTTTTTCAGTGGACAAATTGATACATCAGCCATCCCCCAAGTGGCACCACTTGAACAGTGTTAAAATGATCAGCTGCATGCAGTGTCATAACTGGCAACAGGAGAAATTAAATGGTCATGGGAATAAGTTTGTGTTTAAACTATAATGGTGAAAATCATAACTGTTATATATTCAGGCAAATTTATATATTGAGTTTACGTATCGTGATGTATTTAAAATAGAAAAATACTAATCATTTTATAAACAAATATTTGAAAGAGCTGTGCAGCAAGACTGGTGCTTGCAGGCGTTTGGAGTGAGTACTGATGAACTGGGCACGTACATCTACAACGGCATCACAAACTGGGGCGAACCGGTCACCCACGTCCTTGAGAACGGAGAACTACTGGTGAACCAGACAAGGACGAGCGATCGCACCCCGCTCATCACGGTGCTCCTCGAAGGTCCGTTCGTTTGTTCTCGTTATCATGTTGTCTTGTAGAATTGCACCCCTCCACAGTGAACCGGGTGTTAGGTAGCTCAGGTCTGTTCTGGACGCGTTTATCCTCAAGTAATTGCTTTATCTCGACAAACAATCCGAAACTACTAAAATACCTGCATTTATGAACTCATAGATTAAAACTTTGCTTTTTTAAATTCGCTTCAATTTTAGCAATAAATCTAAAACTACTGAAGATATTTCAACAAGTGAGGTATCATTTTAAAGCTCATTATCTGTGTGATCCAAAATGTACAGAACTCAATTTCATTATTTTTCAACATAATACACACTTTGCCGTGGAAGGTCAGTATTTATTGGTACAGTCAAACCTGTCTTGAGCGACCATCCCTTCAGCCGAGCAAAAGTTGGTCGCCCATGGCAGGTCAGATAACATTGAAAAGACAAACCAAGAAAGTGGTCATTCAAGGCAGGTGGTCATCTAAAATGGAGAAGTCGGAATCAGTTTATTTGACCTGTTTAAACATGGGCACACCAATAAATTGAATAGTAAGTAAGGTTGGGAGACTCCCATTAAGACATATGACGTCACTGGCATGGGAGCAACCCCATCAATATAAACCACAACAATATATACTTGATATGATCAGATTAGTAATAGTGAACACATAATATAGTAGTAATAGTAAACTAATATTTTTCTGACATCACATTTTTTTAATCGTAATTGTTTGCACAAGTTTTTGATGTATGAGGCGAAACCATGTGGACTGTGTCACTGTGTGTACTGTAACTCTACGTCGGAATAAGGCATTGTCTCATAAATTTGCTAAGCCCAGAAAAACATGTTATTTTAAAACGTGGTGTGGGCTTTGAGATTTTGTGCAATCCAAAATGGCTGACAAAACCACATCCAATGGCCCCCGTTATGGTTGTCTATGTGGTACCCACAGCTGGTTCAGATATCTACAATAGCATCAACGTGCATTAATATAATGTTTCACTGAATTGATTTTGAGATTGTACCGAATTGATTAGATCAATAATCTGTTGAGGCAGATTGCAGAATGTAATACTGATCAGTTCATTCAGCTGTGTCAATTAATACCCGGCTATGTAGGCAGGTGCATATGAAAGAATAGTCTTTGTGTGGTAATAATTGCAGTATGGCTGAGTTTGTATTAATGATGTAATGGACAGAGTTGCCAAGAAGTGAACTGTACAATACTTTGAGCAGTCATTGACTGGATACTATGCCATACATTTGACTGGATACTATGCCGTACATTTTACCGTATCCATCCGGCATTTATCATCACTAACAAATCTTTACAAATAACGATAAGAAACAAGGTGTCAAAAATGTAGACAAGTTCTACATCAATTCAGCACATGTACAGCTAAACAATTGTTGCTACAGGGCCACCAAATAGTGGCAAGACAGCACTGGCTGCTACAATTGCCAAGAACTCAGACTTTCCATTCCTGAAGATCTGTACTCCAGAAAACATGATCGGCTTCCACGAGACTGCGAAATGTCTCGCCATCAAGAAGGTATTGATGTTGTATCAAGTAATATCTCTTAGAAATGTATCCTACATCTTTCAGGTATTTCATTGACTATTTTACACAAGTTCTTTTGAAGTAAGGCCTAAAGATATCGACATACAGTCAGTGGAAGAGCTTCATATCATTGAATGGACATCTATAATTCACTTGAGGAACCAATGTTGTCATGTTATGGGCATATGACAAGCTCTCATTCATTCGCTTTATCTTTGCAACATGTTTGATTAAATTGTAAGCAAATATTTTAAGTAAAGGTGACATTCACTGACAGAGTTTTGTATCCTTCACAGTTTATGCATAGTTATATAGTTTTTATCCATATGTCTACATATGTATAGTTATGGAGTTGTTTTTGCATAAAAGGCCATGCAAGTACAGTTACAGAATTGTATCTATCAAAGTCTGTTCATGTGGTTTTTAGAGTTGTGTATCCATCCATAGGAAAGAATTCATAGAATTGTTTGTCGATCATCTGTATATAGTTATTGAGTTTTATATCCATCAAATTTTATGCAGTCTTCTGTAGCATTGTTTATCAGATTTGGCTATGTTGCAGATATTTGATGATGCATACAAGTCATGTCAGAGCTGCATCGTCCTTGATGACATTGAGCGACTTCTCGGTAAGATCACGTCTGCATATTTTTGGCCATCATTTTGTAGCATTATGATTTTATTTGAGAATCTGTTGGGGCTTGGAAAACATGCAAAGTGTATGTCTGTAATACAAGAAAGCATAAGCTGGGAAAATTTGTGTTCTGTGATGGAATATACTTGCAAGGGAAATCAGTTTTTGCAAGATTTGGTATACCATTTTCTAATCATATGAATGATTACCTGTTTTCTTTTTCTTGTGTCCCCACAACGGTTACACATTAGTTGTGTTAAAAAGTATATGTTCTTAAATTACATCATTAAATCAGAATACCATAATGGCTGTATGTTTTCAGACACCCAAAATTGGCCAAAATTAATTATTTTGTGTATCTTAAGTTTTCAGACACCTCCATAAATTTTTGTTCGTATGTAATCGGACTCTGATACAGGAGGTAACTGTAATGAAGTTACAAAGGCCTGTTAACAGTAGGGTAATAAAACAGGGATGACATGACATCAAGACTCATTCGCGTACGTGTAAGTATTCGGACAGTGAATCTGAGAATTATTTTTGAGCGCTGTATGTTTCTGGACAGCTGATAATTTAATTATTTTTATGTATCCGAATACATATGCACATACAGTCATTACTGTTGTTTATTTTTCCATTAAAAAAAATAAAATCATGTCTGTCGTGTGTAGATTACGTTCCAATCGGCCCACGGTTCTCCAACCTGGTGCTACAGACACTGCTGGTGCTGCTGAAGAAGAACCCACCGCCTGTGAGTTGCCTTCTTTCTCCTCATGTATTGCCTCATTGACATTTCCTGCCCCGATACTGAGCTAGCACTAGGTGCATATGATTCCCACCCCAAAATAACTGCATAATGTTATATCATGTAATGATGCCATCTAGTGGATAGTTATAAAAAACACATTAGAAACGATGTTTGAAATCTTCATGTTTCGGGTCAAATAAGTGGGGAAATGGGATATTTAAAAAAAACTGCTGTGGTCTAAAGCTTTAATTAAGGCCTCAATAATACGCTAGTTAGAATTGGAAGCAGCTACTTGCTCGTTATTTATTTGTGGTACAATCAAGTACGCCGTCAACTGGTTAGTAAATATGTTGTCCTGCACTTTCAGGGTCGGAAGCTGCTGATAGTTGGTACTTCGAGTCGGCGAGAGGTGCTGGAGGAGATGGGGATGCTGAGCTGCTTCAGTGCCGTCGTACACGTCTCCTGTCTCTCTACCCGGGAACACCTGACCAGTGCTCTCGACGACCTCTCCATCTTCAACCAGGAGGAACTCAACCGGATAGACAAGAGCATTGGGGAGCGCAGGTAGGACGTCAAGGGCATTTGTAACAGTGGATCAGTTGCTGGGTAGAGTAATTAGTAATATCAGATTAATTAATTGTATTTGCTTCATTGAGGGTATGAAAAATATGTAGGTTGTAGACATATATCATGTCAAGTCTTTCCAGCTGGCATGAGTGAGACAAGAAATGTTTGGTTGTTCACCGGATTGTGCACCAGGACATTTGTGGATGAGTTTTAAATTGTTGCATGGAAAAGGTATAGTTTTATGGTAAGTTTACTTTTGTTTGAGTTATAGGTGTTTTAGAAAACGTACAGCAATTAAATTAGTATTTAGTGACTTTAATAATTATAATGTTTGCACATTGATTCCATATGGAACAACTTTGTATTAAAGCATACTATCTGTAGAGCCCTTCTTCTTGTCGTCTTCTTAGTTAACCCTATTCATAACTGTGTTTCAGGCTGTGGATTGGCATCAAGAAGTTGATTGTACTTGCTGAGACTGCTAGACAGGTTGGTGGTGAAATGATTCCTGTCAGTGTGTCAGTGCTTCAATTAACTATACTGGTAATGCAGATGACAGAACAACTTCCTTCTGTAATCAATAACCTTTATGTAGCTGTTTTAAAAGTGCTTTTCTAAAATTACAGAAAGTTTGTAACAAAATCATTATGGGATATCTACAAATCTGTAAGTAATAAATAACTATCATAACTGACCGAATGCAGATGGCGTGGAGTAATTTGGTGAGAATGCCAAAATACTTTTATACTTTTTAACGACTCATTATTTCTGGCTTGTTAAATTAACAGTATTGGCCAAAAGCAATTACATATAGACTCGACTCTAGTCTGGCAAAAACAATGCCAGATTCTCACCTCAATAACTCAGCAATGGGCAGGAGTAGACATTTAATTTGTTCACCCAAATATACCTTGGGGTATGTATTTAATATAACAAAATAAAAGGAGGCTTCCAGATAGTCCTGTATTTTTTGTTTTTAGCTTTGAAATGCTGTCTTCAAGTGTTTACATTTTTATGCCAAAATAAAAGTAAAAGTAAAGCTTGTTTCAAATCAGGCTTTGGAATGGCTGCATATTCCATATGATTAATCAAGAAATCAAAATTTTTGGATTCGTTTTTATGAAAATCATGCATATATGTTAAGGCTGCATCGATGTGTGTTAAGACAGTTGATGGTGGTCTGTTAACTTGCGTGCGTGTGGCTTGCAGACTGAGACAGACTTCCAGGTGTCTAAGTTCATTTCTCTGATGGAGGAAGAAGGTGGTCTGGAGATGCGAGAATTCTGTATGTCACCACAGTTTACATCAACCGTTACATCTGCGTAGTTGCCATTTCATTTCCAGTATGTTCTCAGCATGATTTATATCAGTTTTACATGGTTTATGTTCTTTTATTATCGTCATTGTTATGACGAAAGTGTTTTGATGTATATTTCTAGAGGCTGCTTCACTGGACTGCTGGGGTTTAGATATTGTATGGGTTCTGAGTGTTCATCTAGTTTAGATTTGTATTGGTAATTTTTATTTTATTATTTTTTCGGTTAGAGTTATTGTGATCTTTGATCCATACAGTGAGGTACAGGTGGAATGAAGTTGATGTAACAGGCGCTCATGATGGTCTGAGAATAATCTATTGAGGCTTGCATGCATTTAGAATAGCAGCTCGCAGACATATACCTTATTTTATAGTTATTAGTAAATTATTAGTAACATTTCATTAAGTTGAATATTTTATTAGATTACTGTTGTTATCAAAATATCCAGTGGAATACCGGGTAATCGGATTTATTTTGACTGTGGATTTTGCCACTTATTTGAGCTCGAGTCTGGCATGAATTAGTCAAGTCTTTGTTGTAGTTTAGTATTAGATTCTGTTCGTATTATTGTAGTGAAAAATAGTAATGTTATGGTGGACTGGTTGCTAGGGTAAATCACTAAATGTTGGATTTCTTACTTGTAGTAATTCATAAATTGAGAAATAACAGGGAAAACAAATGTGGAAATGCCACTATGGCAATCAGGATGCTCATAAATTGCAATGTTTCTATTGGTCATAATTTCCCTCCCTTGTTTTCCTCTTGGTCGTCTGTCTACCCGGGTAATGTTTTCCCTCATTATGTGTATGTGTACTTGTGTACCTAAAACTCCCAACCAATGGCTATTTTCCCTGTTGGTAAACTACCTTCCTCCCTCACACCCTCTCTCCCTCCCTCACACCCCCTCTCCCTCCCTCCCACCCTCACATCCCCCCTCCCTCCCTCTCACACCCCCTCTCCCTCCCTCACACCCCCTCTCCCTCCCTCCCACCCCCTCCCTCCCTCCTTTCTGTCCACCCTTCCATTGAAATGCTTCACCTTAGTGTGTCATTATGGTGTTACAGCAATACAGTAAGGTAGCTACGTAGGACTTTCAACATTTTAAAAAACAATTCAGGGGGAGAGAGGTCGTCTGAAAATTAGTATGCTGTGTACAAAAATGCAAATGTCAACAGTTGTGAACAGCCCCTACGTGGACCTTCGAGATTCCTCGACAGAAAGCAAACATGCCACAAAGGTTGACGATGTGATGTACAAGTGACTTTCTGTGATATGTGGTTAAACGTATTTCTGCTTCTTCCTTTTAGAGTGAAGAAAGGTATCGAGCTGCAAAGTTCCTGTCATTACTAGAAGAGGAAGGCGGATTAGAGATGTAGTAACCTAGATACCTAGAAACAGTAACTGGTAGATGAGTAATCTTATATTTGGGGTCCATTCAGTTTTGTCAAGTTTCATATTGTGCCATACAGTATGTTTGTCTCTGTGCTGGCTGAGCGTTATATTCCATATTTATTTCATCAACAATTGTGTATACATTATAACAAAAATACACAGGTTAAAATAATAGTAAGTCTTATGTACTTTCATGTCTACATGAACTTGTCAAGTACAGCCGAGATAGACTAGCTCCTTATTTCTGGGTTTTTGAATTAAACTAGTAATGTATAAAAACAGTGTTGTAAAAATAAACTGTGTATATTTAGACAGTCTGTAGGTAACATAAATAGCAATATTGTTAGGAATTATTATATCTTTTGTGTCTCTTATTTGTATTGTCACCTTTCTATAATACAAACTAGTCTTTATTATTTTGTGGAGTACATATTATTCCTTGGTTGTTTGAGAAATTTGTAGTAATAGTAAGTAAGATGTGTCAAACACCTGAGTGGAAATGATGTACATGCTATAATAATTGCCAAATATATTGATTTCGTCGATGTTTTGTAAAAGGTGGTTCTGCTTTATGCAATGGTGAGTGTTTCAATATATACATACTGTACTGACATAAGCAATAGCTGCAATAAATCACACTTCTTACTTTTATATTACCTTGATAGGAATTGACCAGCACTCTGTATAAAACTTGACTAGTTCACTGGGAATATGAATTGATCAGCACTCCAGGGCAAAAGCCTTGGCTAGTTCACTGGGGCATAAGAATTGAACAGCACTCCAGGGCATAAACCTTACCTAGCTCACTGGGGCAAATATAACTTGGCCAGCACATTAAGACATAGTTTGGCCGACACACGGGGGGCATGTGAATTGATGCATTTGGTGTATATTGTCTTATCAGTACAGGCTCTTCTTGGAGAACATGCCTCTTGTTTGTTCTACAGTTGTTTCAATAGGTGTATATATTATGATGTATGTAACGTTATGTGTAAATAAACATTACGTACAATACATAATATGTAGTTTGAGTCTAAATGCCACATGCTACCTGTCATAGCACACCCGGTATTTAGGTGCAAAACTGTTAAATAGTAATTTGTACCTTTTAGGATTCCACAGGTTATACGTTTTCAAATTATATGTCACTTGTTGGAATATCATTAATAGTTTTATTTATTGCTAAAAATGAAGCTAAGTTTTGAAAGGGACATTTCGAGAAAAATAAGCTTGAAAAATTGGGTTGTGTGAAAACCAATGCCAATAGCAACCGTGCCTTTAGTTAGTATTTGATTAGTTATGGATTATTTGTTGAGGAAAATGAACCGGACGTTGAACGACAAGTTTATAAAGTAGACATGCATTTCTCCTTAATTCACAAAATAGATGGGACATGACACAGACAGCTGTATTTGGTTCTTGTGCAGAATAGGCCAGTGCAACTTACTACCAGGTTGGCTGTGGCAGGTCACATTTCTATGAAAGCTGCTCTATTTGTGTATTTAAGTATGTGACAGTGTTGCGTAACCCCGAAAACTGCTCAATATTCTTGGAGGCCATCCACTAGCATGTACATAATCCATAACAATTTTGTCCTATTCAAGCCTGCATGGTTTTATGTTTATAAGGAACCGTTTGAGCAGGTCCAACGTGCTGCTTATAGCGAGTGTCATCTGCAGTATTAATAGCACTATATTAGCAGGATTTGTCATGTATATACTGTAAATAAAACAAGGAATGATCGTGGCTGGTGTTTTACTTGGCGGTTGGACACTGCATCAGTGAATGTTCACCCACTAAACTGGAGTCGGTCTAACGGACGAACTTATCCGATATATATTTACGGCAATAGCAATAATGAAAAATTACTTGAATTTTCAAATACCTGGGGCCAGTTTCATGAGCGGCTAAGAATGTTTACTTAACACCAAGATGATTGTCTTAGTAAATTAAGGATTTTTGCGTAACGCTAAGTAACTACATTACTTTGAGTAGGCTGTATGAAATGTGTTAACTTTTTGTTAGAAACTAAATAAATGCTCTTTTGCATAAATCAAACTGTTCTTATATGGAGTTCTGTTAGTTGGAATGTAAAATTAGCATTAAGCAAACATGCCAATGTCTGATTCAAATAACCTAAGGAACTGAAATTCCACTGACACAACATCGTTTTATCAAATCAAATCAAATCGTGACATTTATATTGCGCCGTTCCAACAATCGTTGCTCACGGCGCCTTACAGAATGTTCGGGAAAACAGGTAAGTCTTAAGGTTTGATTTAAAATCAGTGTTTGTCATTGTTGCAGTCAACTTTTGCGGCAGCAAGTTTTATAAACCAATTTAATAAACAAAAATAGAACAATATAACAGCAGTACAACTATAGTACCCAACTTGTACAAAAGAAGAGCATTTTATACAGTGAACATGATCAAAATGTTGTAGTAGGCATATCTATCACAAGTAAATTAACAGTAACAAAATAATAGTATTCAGCTGTAGTGGCCGCCTTCCATAACTTTACCCCACCCCCCCTTCTTTGTCAAAGCAGGTCATTCTGCAGCATAGATTATTCTTACATTATCACAATTATGACGCATGGGGAAACAACAATTCATACAATGCAATCCTACCTACCTACGTTAATCTTCATCTGCACATTATCACATACGTTTATCCTCAGTATAATATTGCCTACAGGTAATATTCAATAACATTTCTCACCTGGCTTTACCTCAAACCTGGCTACTGAACGAAATCACCCTGTGAGCATTGATGGCAACAACGGAATGATAAAGTAAATAAACATAACTTCTGACATTATTCATAACATACAGGTCTCGTGCGTTACATCATTTGAACGTAACTGGTAAACTGCCGTTATACACAAACGAAACGATAGCAGCCCAATGTGCTTGGTACATCACTATCTCCATCAGATCATTACCGTTGAGTTTTGAGCGTTTCAGGTTTCCAAACTGGAGCATTTGATTTGGGTAATGTAGGCTTTCCACAGATGATATCGGCTGCCTTTTCAGCTAGCATAATGGTAGCTGCATTCAGATTTCCGCTGGCGAGACTCGGCATGATTGCAGAGTCGACCACACGCAAGCCCTCCAGTCCTATCACATGGCACTTGGGGTCTACCACAGCCATCTTGTCAGACGTCTGTCCCATCTTACAAGTGCACGATGGGTGATACGCAGAGTCGCCTTTGGCACGTACGAATGCATCAATGTCTCTGTCAGACTGTGCGCCAGGGCCGGGCGCCATCTCGCGGCCACGGTACGGATCAAACGCCCGCTGCGCGAAAATCTCTCGTGTCAGTCGAATGCAGCTCCTGAAGTCAGCTCGATCCTCCTCTGTGGCTAGGTAGTTTGCATCGAGAAGTGGATGATCTCTGGGGTCTCGCGTTGCCAGTGTAAGTGTTCCCCTACTGGTTGGCCTCATTGTTCCAACGTGAACCTGGAAAGCGTGGCGGTCTCCCATCTTCTGTCCATGTTCGAGGATGACGGACGGCAGGAAGTGGAACTGGATATCCGGGTGTGGGACTCCGGGACGACTCCGGATGAAGCCTCCGGATTCTAGATGTGTCGTCGCCGCAGTCCCGGTCTGTCGCAGGAACCACTCGATGCCTGTACGGATCATCGTCACCGGGAACTTCCACTGGTGGGTGTAGAGAGTCAGTGGTTGTGTACACTCGTGTTGGACGTACACCTCGAGGTGATCCTGAAGGTTCTGTCCAACTCCAGGCAGGTGGTGCACCAACGGGATGTCCAACTTCGCGAGGTCATCCGCATTACCGACACCTGACAGCAGTAGAATCTGTGGCGAGTTGATGGATCCACCACAGAGAATCACCTCGCGTTGAGCATACACCTTCACCAGCTCACCATGCTGTATGTACTCCACACCGACGGCCCGCTTGCCCTCGAACAAGATCTTCGTGGTGAAGGCGTTGCTTTGCATACTGAAGTTCTTGCGGTAAAACGCAGAACGTAAATAGCATGTCGACGTGCTGCTGCGGATCCCTTTCTGAATTGTCATGTCAAAGTAGCCAAATCCCTCTTGTTGATAACCGTTGACATCGTCGGTGTAAGCATATCCCGCTTGGATTCCAGCTGTGATGAACACTTCATGTAAAGGGTTTCCGCTGGTTCCTTGAGACACGTACTGCAGTCCAGAACCTCCACGGTATTCATCTTCACCCAGTTCATGCGTCGTTGACTTCTTGAAGTATGGCAGACAGTCGGCAAACGACCACCCGGTCGCCCCCTCCGATTCCCACCGGTCAAAATCATAGGCGTGTCCTCGGATGTACACCATTGCATTATGGGAAGAACTACCACCCCACACCTTGCCTCGAGGCCAGTACATCTGCCGGTTGTTCATGTGTTTCTGCGGTGTGGTGTAGAAGCACCAGTTGTACGCCGGGTCAGTGAGTGTGTACATGAGAGCAGCGGGCATGTGGAACTTCCAAGACTTGTCCTCGGGGCCAGCTTCCACCAGCAGCACCTGTGAATTCTGATCCTCCGACAGCCGATTGGCAATGACGCAGCCAGCGGACCCTGCCCCGACAACCACATAGTCATAGATCTCCTTCGACCTTGAGACAGTTACCAAATGACGCTTTTGATGACGCTGCCATGGTACAGCGACACGCATGTTGTTGACGTGTCTTTGATTATTGGACCTGCAGAGAGAACAGGAAAGGAGAATGTGTACATGGACAGTCGGCAGAACCAGAACGAATTTGCCAACGCTAAAATTTGCTGCAATTTTCAGCAAATGTTCAAAATATCACTGGAACCTCATCTTGTAATCTTCCCTTGCTTGTTAAATATGTACACGGAAAACTGATAACAATATATATGCAAATAATGTTATTATTGTTTTAACTCTGAATATGCCATTTTATATTTATGTAATAATTATAATAGCAACATATGAGATGACACTAAATGTGCTGTGTGTTCAAAGATGACCACGGTAACAAACATAAAATAATTATGTTACAAATGCCACAGATAGCAGTATGTTTTGCATTTATGCAATGCCATTTATTGCCATGTGTTACATGATGATAGTGACATATTTTGTAATATGTAATTCTATCAACACACCTGTACTGTTAATTACTAGCATGTACCTGATAATAAAATGTATACGATTTTTAAACTCTGATAATTTTACAGCAGATTTAGAGCAACATGATGGAGTGTTACTTGCCTAATTGTTGAGCACTGTTTCGTCAGCATCAGTAGTGCATGACAGGGCTTCACTGCCTTCAATCTCTGCATGGCTGACCGAGTCTGTAGAGCAGTCTAGATACACGACGTAATCTTCTGAAATAAACAGTAATGACATCATCAACCTTCACTGAGACAGAAATAAAACAGCTTGTCCACAACTGTCTACATCACAACAATGGGACTTTCTTTTAGTCATTTCTCATTCTATTCAATGGACAAAGGGCTTCTGTCACAGATTTTATTTACAACTATTCAAATTTGATTGATTTATTCAATATAAAATGTAAGCTTGTACATACATAACATATAAATACAGGGTACATTAAATATAAGGATGGCACAAGAAAGTGCAAGCACTTGTTTCCATTGTAGTCCTTGGACAAACACAGACAAATACATGACACAGATATTAATAGAATATGACAAAATAACACACTAAAAACAATAATAAAAAAATTTTAGTTACTGTTCAGATGACAAAAGACAATAATTATAATATTAAGAAGGGAGGGACATAAACTCCTGATTATAAGCACTATTAAGTCATATGAAAAACCAACTCATGTACTGCAAATACACAATACCAGTTTTTAAATTAAATACTTTTTACAAAAGATGCGTCATCAATCAAAAACAATTATAAATAAAAAATATAAAATAAAATACAGGTAGTTCAAATATAAGATTGAATTAAAAGTAAACAAATGAGCTGGCTTCCTGATCATTAAAATAATTGAACAAAAACTGTTTCATTAAGTGACGGGTGGAATGCTTTCTCTTTGTGTACTATGACACACAACACATAATACTTCCCTAAAATAAATTATAAATGTATGTGATTACTACTATTAATATTTTGATGCAGTACTACTATAACCTTTTTATGCAAAATGTCTGTATTTTTATCTAAGGTGATTGGTGACTGACTCAAAGTAAATGCAAAACATAGAATATAGTAGTATATACAGTGGACAAAAATGTGATAAGCTGCAATGGTTCAGACCGTCTAGGGTATTGGGCACTTTTCACAAAACCAAGAAAAAGCCAAATACATTCACAGACATGAAAGTATCAATTTTTTCGTCATTTTTAGAAACAATTTATACTAGCAGTTTGAATAATGCAATTTTGTATTTTCTTGAAAAAAGTGTTTTTGATGCATGTTTTGGATTGCATGATTTGTCATTTGAAACATAAATATCTAAGTTTGATGTCGTCCGTCTCAAAACTATAATTATTCGGGCGGATCAATCAACCACCCATAACACAGAACAAACTTAATTGTCACATGTCACATATGTAGACTGGTTATCATGTTCTGCTCTGTCCCTTCCGTCCAGACTAGGAAATTGTAATACCTATACTGCTGTTTTTAAAAATAAATCTTTGGACCCTTTTATAAATAACTCTAACTGATAATGAACTAATAATGTATCATTTACGGGAGACCAACCTACAAGCTTAGTAAAGACTAAGTCTAAAGTAAAGGCAGGACAAACATGTCAGACTGGTTGAGCTGTTTATTTTTAGCTATTAAACTAAGCGGAATGACTAAGGATCCCCACTCATGCATGCTCCAGTGCTCGTGGCAGGCCAAACATGAGTTTCGATCCTTCATCACTATCATACATTCACTCACAGGGTCCGTACACAATAACAGACACCAAATTCAAGGCTAATGAAAGAAAAATGCAAGGCTATTTACCCATGAATAAACTAGCTACTGCAGCAGAAATGCCTAACAGTATTTTTTATAACTGGCGGCTAGACACTGTCACAAACCTAATCCCTTTTCCTACATCTGTCACATGCGGAGTCTGTGTCTTGCATGGATCAGAGGTTGTCTTTTCTGTTATTTCAAAAACTGTTCAGTAACTTTTTCTCTAATTTTGCACAGACGTCTCTTAGGGTAGTGTCACTGTACACAAGATATTTGTATTTGATTGAATCATTCTAAGGGCACCTCTGGGCCTCCCAAACAGCTAAATGTTCACATTCTGTCTGTTTCTGCCTGGACTAGGTTGGCAGAGTGCCAATTGATTGTGTATTACAAAAACAGTGGGCTGTAATTAATGTGTAATGGGAATCCCTACTGCACTGGTAGAACATGGGGAACTTTAAAACAGCAGTAGACATAATTATCAATACAATAAAAAGATATGAACTAGGATTACAATAAAATAACTTAGGTATAAAATAATATATAAAGTAAAATAACATAGGTATACTCGAAAAGGTTAAAGCACATTTAGCCAAAAATTATAAGGAAAATTATTCAGATGTTTTACTATACATGTTGCAGCTATTCCATCACTCCAGTTGTATCAGTATTATGTTGTTACTACTGTTTTTAACTCTCATTACTACTGTTTTAAGTCAAAATGCATGCTATGCATATGTACCTTGTTAACAAATAAAGTGGTGGTAGGGGCAACATGAGAACAGATAATGCGTGTGCATTTTCTTAAACAATGTTTTACTGTGCTGCATGCGAGATTGCAGCTCACCAACTCTCCTGCAAGGTTTCTACAACCACTAGAAATCAGCCTAAATAGCAGAGTATCGGGATAAAATCTGACATATTTTTTAATAACACATTATCTAATATATACAATATTCACGAAATGGTCTACTCGAATACTTTATTTCCAGGTGTATCTTCACTGGCATGCATATAGTCTAGAGAGCTACTAAACACGTCAACACTTTACTTCCATCATAACTCTTAATGATCTGTAACTATGATTCACCAAAAAACATTTAATTAATAATTACAAACTCACAATATAGTACAAAGGACTTCAGGGCCTCTTGGCCCATTTTTTCCTGTGACTTTATTTCCGCCCACAGATGCATCTGTAGTGTGAAACACCCCATAGATGCATGCCCTGCTAAAACTATGTATGCAACTATTGTGCAATATAAGCAGATAGCTGATGGGGAGCATAAGTGTTCCCCAGCTGAATCACCTCCCCAGCCAGAGGGGTGGGGGTACTGATGAGCAAAGGCTACCAGGGTCAGTGGGCAACTGTAGTCAACAGAAGTGCCATGGATTATGCAAAATAAGCAGATATGGCAACCTGGATCTCAGGCTGAGATCAGCAGGGAATGCACTGCCTACCAGTGAACAAAGGCCAGAGGCAGAGCCCAATCAAGGGTTTTCAAGGCTGCAATCCAGAATTCAAAGATATCAAGGCCTCGAATTGGGCTTGGTGTAATTCAAGGTTTTCAAGGCCCCTGCACTCAGCTACGCATCACGATTCACATGACATGTGGATTCTTCTTCTTGTAAATACTGGAATGGGCCCTTACAGGGCGTTAAAAGCCCAACAAAGCGTATGCGCTTTGGGGGGGCAGCATATGCTCTCTTTAAAAATATTGAAATGTTAAAAAGGTGTTGTGTAAAGCACTGGAAAGTCTTAAAACTATGTACGATGTACTTGGATGTCTCAGCAAGAAGCTATCTGGTGGCAGATGTTGAGGCCACTAAGGCCAGCCTTGAAAGCCTCTGGGCAGGTGGTGGCTAATAAGGCTTCTGGGGAGCCTACACCACTTTCTGAGCAGGGAAAAAGGAGTGATAAAGGACTGATGGTCTACCCTCGCTTGACAAAATTGCTCGTCTCCTTGAGATTGAGTTCTGGGGTCACTCCGTTGGAGGTATTGGTCTATGATGATGTCAACGCGCCCGGTGTTGATTTTGTGAAGGATACTAAAGCGGTTGTTCTTTCTCCTCGCTTCAAGGCCTTCCCAGTGCAGCACCTTCAGCATGTTTTCGACACATCCTGGTGTTCTGTCTTTGTAGTCGCCACAAGAGAATATGGCTGCTCGTCGCTTCACTGCCTCTAGTTGATTTATGTTTTTCTGGAGAAGGGAGTCCCAAGCAGCAGAGGTGTGCTCCATAATGGGCCTTACCATGGTGGTGTATGAAATGGCCTTGACTTTGGTTGAGCAGTTGTTGATGTTTCGTCGCAGGAAACCAGGGACTCTGTTTGCTTTCCCTGCTGTTGACACTGTATGTCTTGACCATGTCAGGTTGTTGGTAATTGTGATGCCCAGGTATCTACTTGCTTCGGATGTTTCTAGCATTTTGTTATGGATGGTGTATGTTTTTTCACGGGTCGGTTTCGTTTTCTTCGGCACGACTCATATGCCAGTTCTTCTCCCACTCCTCCAGTGATAACAAATCCCACTGGAGGACCAGTGGTGATGCTCTTAAGGAGGCAGAACAGCTTGGTACACGAGGAGTGTACAACATCTGGCAGAACATTATTACGACAGGAAGAGGAGAGGTCCTAGGACGGTGACCTGGGGCACTCCCGACGTGACGTCCACCTGGATGGAATGTATCCCCTCTAGTAGGATCTCCTGCGTTCTGCTGGCCAAGAATGATTTAATCCACTGGAAGGAGTTTTCCTGAATGCCATAGTAGTCGAGCTTGTAAAGAAGGCGACCGTGAGGCACCTTGTCAAACATGTTGCTGAAGTCAAGCAAAATTACATCTACTTGTTCACCTGTGGCAAGCTTGCTGGCAATCTCGTGAACAACGACTACAAGCTGGTACTCACAGGAGCACCTGCAGCAAAATCCATGTTGACTGTTGCAGAGTGCCTTGTTCTTGTCGAAATGATTCATGATGCTATGGACAATGTGCTCCAGCACCTTGCAAGTGATGGACGAGAGTGACACTGGGTGGTGGTGGGTTGCATGCTTGGCATTTCTCCCCTTTCTTGTATATGGGTGCAATCCACGCCTTCCTTCAGTCATTGGGAACTTCGCCTGTGTCGCGCGAAACCTGGAACAATCTTGTGAAGACAGGTGTTATATCGTCGGCGGTGGTTTTGAGTATAAAGGCTGTGATGGAGTCTGGTCCTGTTGCCGTTTCGGTCTTCAGGTTCTTCGGTAGCTTGTTCACCCCTCTGGGTTGGATAATGATGTTCTGCATCGACTCAAAGGGGAAGAATCCTTTGTCCGGCTCAAGTCTTTGTTGGTAAAAACAGGCTTGAATTGCTCATTCAGTATCTCCGCTTTGCTGGAACTGTCGCTTCTCAGGAAACCTTCCTAATTTTTAAGAGGGGGAACTCCTGAGGCCTCCTGTCCTCTGCTCTTGAAAAAACTCCAAAACCTCTTAGGATTGGAGTTGCACGCTTCGTTGACAGTGGTTTCCATGTAGGTCTTGTTTGCTGAGCGAATCATGTACTTTATTTCCTGTCGTTTGTAACGGTTGATAACTCTCTTTTTCTTCCTCTTTCTCGCCTTAGTGTGAGCTCTCTGCTTCCTCCTGATCGCTCTTCTACGTCAACCCAACCTCCCAGGAGATACCATACAACTATGAAGCCCCATTAACATTAAATACTGGAACTGAAAACCACAAACTTTTAATAGCCGAAGAAGATCTGATCATTGAGGAACCAAGAAGATCCTGCGATCAGAATAGTCCTAAGCTAAGGTATCCTATGCTATGGTAAGGTTTAGTCAGTAGTAATCAAGGGATGGCTGTATCTAGCGGCTGACAGTTTAGTAAGAAGTTTTTGATAAAACACTGAGCATGACACATTGCCAGCACATATCACTTGCAAATAGTAGGCACTTCAATGAATCCTGCTACCGCAATGTTTTTATGTGCGCGCAGTGCCATTGCAGCAGCACCGTCTCGTTTACTCGGCACCTGTGTAGCGTTCTATTTCAACCTCTGTTTTCACGGTCTTTTCTCTGTCATTTACGTCATTCGCGGCGGGATTCTTTCTGTGGGTACGTCGAACTTTCTGTATGTCCTTTTCTTTTTCAAATTTGATCAAAATTATGGTAAATTTAATTGATTTGATGACATAGCTGTGTTTCAGTTGCAAGTTTGACAGTCTAGTAATGATTTGTAACGAATGACCATGTTTGCAGGTAGATCTATAGGATTAAATTAGTATGTGTTGAAAATTTCGTTGGCGTGAACGCCCGTGAAATATGGTTTTTGCGCCATTCAAAACATGTGACATTTGAGCGATCTGTGTCAGTATGACTGAGAGCGTGCCACCGGAAAATCGTGGAGCTTGATCCTGACTGATTTAATACATTTCTGTGACTCTTAATGGCAACAAAAACAACAGTGTCTTATTTAACTTTAAGATAGGGCCTATAATTGACAGCCTAGGTCATACAGGCCAGGCCATATTATATATATATATAATTATATGAATCTTAAGCCATGGCTGGTTACTGCTTACCCTTGGGCTTGGGTTTAGGCTTGGCATGGCTTATGCCATTATTTATGGTTATGATTTTATTTAGACTTAGAAATAATATAAATGTTATGATGCAGTAATTTTAATTAATTCTTGTTAGTTACCTATTAAATAAATAATTTGTTAGAAAAGTTGTAAAATACGTAAATAATTCGACTAAATTTGTTTTTTTAATGTTTCGTGACAAACAGTCACTGCACAAAATTGCTAAAGCATTGTGTAAATGTAATACAAACCATAAATGCCTTGATCAGTTGTAGCATCATTCATTTCATTGTATGACAACATGCAATACATTAAACACCACAGTTATACCTCTCAAGTATCATAATTATTATGAATGTATGTGTGACATAATGCATTATTATAGAATTTCACACTGCTCTCTTGAGTAACAGAGGCAGGGATATGAACATTATTTCACAAGATCTGCATGTAGAATCAAAACAGGCATCATTATATGATACACGATGCCCTTTTTATTTCAGATATTGTTCGCAGTTACATGCAGTGACACTGGTCTTACGCTGATATGTGTCTGACAGTTAACTGTGAAGTTACCAAGCCACAGTCGTCTGAATATGACACCCATCACCTGCCTCCATACGTACACATTTAGTCTGGCTGATTATATATCTGATATCTACTTTGAACAGTGTCCACTCAACATAACACGAACATTACTAATAGACAACATGTTGAAGGACACAACGTTATTTTGCAAGATACTGAAATATGAACCTTGCTTCACAGATCTTGCAGCCTACTGGCATTAAATTATGAGACAATCAACTTTCAATATTACAAAAAGACTGTATTATGAGTAGAGTAGACTTCTTCTTCATGGCTTTCCTTCCATGGGCCATGGGGAGTAATGCAGAAAGCAATCTTGCATTTGGCATATTTGGATTCAGCATCGGAATACTGTGAAAAATTTATAAACATCACTTCATCAAGTTCATGTTAAAATGCGGAATATTACATTATGAAGCATTGACAACTGATTACTGGTCTGTACAGAGCATGCAGCATTCACCCAACCTGTCATGACACAGTCACACTCATACATAGACACAGTGAACTAGGAGTATGAATATGTATTTCTTTATCATGTACTGATCTGTTGAGTTTATGTGCTATTTAGCCAATATTTACTTATTAATAAAATTATTGTTAATGCTATATGACTGGTTAATGTATATTTATTATAATGTTTAATGTGGTGGTAAACATTGCATAAATTATATAACTGTTAATAATTATGGACATTACAGCCTTTTATCGAAATGTAGTGGTCAGTCGTTAACGTGCTAATATTAGCCAATATTAACTTATTAATTTACTGTTAATGTGAAATGACTGGTTAATGTATATTTATTACCACAATTACTGTGGTTTACTGCTTTCATAAATTATACAAATATCTTCATAATCATGAACATTATGGCCTTTTATTGAAATGTGTCGGTTTGTCGAGGTTGCGCAATAATTAGCTAATATTGACTAATTAAATAAATTATTAAATGATTTGTTAATGTACATTTATTACCATTATTAATGTGGTTATACACACTGCATAATATGTATAAAATCTTCATAATCATGGACATTATGGCCTTCAATTGGAGCGTTTTGGTCTGTTGAGTTTTGCATGCTACGTAACTAAAATTAACTAATTTATTGCATTAATTTGGGTATAATTAGTACTAAAAATATTAACTATTAAAAATGTATTACTCTTATCAATGTGTTTGAAAACCCTGAAGACAGTATTTAAATATCTGTATAAATAAAAAAGTTATTACATTCTAAAGCAAATATTTACCTATGGAAAACACAAAAATGAGTCCATTTTGCCATTGTAAGAGATACACAAAAATTACGCTGTTTTTCCAACTTAAAATCGCAATATCTTTTGATCTATTAAAGATATCTTAATAAAATAAACAGTTATGTGATCCTTAACCTATTACCTTTAATTTAAGCCAATTCCTAATGTTCTAGCATGATATTAAATTTTTTGTTGAAGTGCCTACAAATAGTTACATCAGAGGTATCATATATTTTAAGGAAAATGTTCAGAGTTGGGGTCAAGTACAGTTGATCAAGTACTCAAGTACATCAAGTACCCAAAATAAGTATCAAGTACAAGTACAGTTCAAGTACTCACTTATGTACAAAGTACTTAAGTACATCAAGTACTGACATATCAAGTACAAGTACTCAAATATAAATGGGCCTATTTTAATGGTTGTAATATTTTTCGATATTTTGCCATGTTTATTTTGCAACACAAATTTATGTGACTTTTTGACATTAGCAAAACTGAGCTTCACATTTTCTTATCATTTGGTTGTTATTTAAAATATTTATCTGAAGAAATTAAACTAGAGATAGCATAGACTAACAATATACATTACAAACCTTCAAGTGCTTGATGAGGTTCGATGTAGCAGTTTTAGAACATGAATAATCACGATTGCAATGTATGCACTTGGCCTTAAAATTGCCAACTTTACTATCTGGTGGAATGAAATGTTTCCAAATAGCAGATGCCATCTTGACAAAGTTATAGACAGTAAAATACAGTAGTGACAGGTGACGATTGTTCAGCAGCAATAACAGTTGTAGAATATTCTGAGGTACCCATGTAACCTGGCATCTTATATACTGGCCAGCCAATTCCAAGTACATCAACATCTAAGAATGGGTGTTAAAATCAGTGTCTTCTGATGTTGTCAATTCATTGCCAAGGATGTAAACAAAGATCATATGAAGCCCTCTCTAGGAATTCACACCTCAAGTCAATTATAAAAACTAAGAAAACACTCGCCCCCTAGATCACAAGGAAAGACATTCAAGGAAGGTGCATCAAAGACACACTGTTGCTGAGTTATCAGAATGGCTTCCACACTATTTTACACCTTAGCTGATTAGTTAAATAAGTAAAGCACTCACCACCTACATCACAAGGGAAGACATTCCAGGAAGGTGCATCAAAGCTACACCTCTGCTGAGTTGTCAAAATGGCTTTCACACTATTTTCACACCCCAGACCCTACAATCCTTGAAAATATCATGTACAAAACTTTTCTGCTCTACACTTTAGTACTTGAAAAGTACTTGCTATTTACCAAGTACTGTAGTTCAAGTACAAGTACTTTGCATTTTCACACATCAAGTACTGACAAATGTGTACTTAAGTACAAATACTGGTATTTGACCCCAACCATGAAATTGTTTAATGTAATTTTAACTACTGAAACTAAATTTTGAAAGGATACAGAGCAACAAATTTGACTGTATCACGCATGAGCCATGCTATATGCCATGGCAAGATGAAAATGATCGCATCGCCATCGGGCCATCGGCACCGGCTAAATTACTGCGTCTGCGTACCGTGGCTGCGTAGGTTATTTTGTAGACCTTTACTTACATAACCAGAACATCAACCATAAATGAGATAAAGCCACACACTCACGTATTGCCCTGGTACGGTGACAATTCAGATAATGACAGAGCCTGGCAGTGGCGTGATCCTTGCACCGTCGTAATTGTGCGATAATAGAGGCTGAAATTCAATTACCAGTCCGACTATTAACACACGCCAGCTGCAGTGCAATTTATTAATAATTACTTCTATTTGCTGAACATTACCTGCAACACAATCAACGAATTACATTTTCATAATGATGAAAATTTACTAAGACTAAAATGGTTATTGTAAAATTGACGCTTGTGACTGAGCTTCGCAAAGTTTTGCAGTGTCGCCACTACTACGACTGCACGAACTTGAAGATCTATAAATGATCATCACGTTTTGACTTTTGGACATCATTCATCAAGGAACCTAATTCTCGATGGAACATAAAATTATGATCTAATGATGGGCACACCAGCTAAGGAAGGTGAAGCACATTTAACGAATTATTTGTGACGCCTTGGTATTTTAGTCTCGATTTTATGGTAGTTTTGGTGTTTTGATAACGAAATGTTTGGTTTATTTTCAATGACGTTGATCGTTTCTCAATATTTTGATACAGGGGTGAGACCACTGTTAAGATTTCCCATTGGCGACCATGTTAAAGGAAATAAAAATAAGGCATAAGCTAAAATCCTTTTTCCATGTGTACACAAAGTTTAACATTGTATGTAACATTTGACAACATTAAACAAATATAGAAAAATACATTTGTAGCATAAATTCGATTTTAAGCTCGTCTGTGAAGCGATTCCCCCGGAAAATGAAATTTTAATGAGCTAGGCGATCACGTGGTATCGTGACGTCACTTATGACACACTCGCATCAGGCCGACCCTTTCCATGCATTCAGAGCATGTTTACAAGGATAGCTTTTGTGTCGAAACGAGCGTCAGAACGAGTTATTGTGCAATATTCCGACGTAATACAAACACTAGTCATCTTAGAGGAACAAACATTTACCTTACGGTTTGTCGTGTAGGCGTTTATCATCACGTTTACGGCAGTTGAACCGGAAGTGACTTAGGGGGGTTGGGTGAACCGGAGGATAAGGAAAGTGATGAGAATTAAATTTGGAAGTTCAATCTGTGTCCATCTATGAATACAATATCAAGTTAGAGGACGTAACACTGGCGACGAGTTGAAGAACATATCGCATATCATAGTGCGAAATCACGATGGAAGACAAAAACGTTATTCCGACATTCAACCCATTTCGCGAACCGGCAACGATCGGCCCGCGTTGGCAGCGTTGGCAGCGTTGGCTAAACAGCTTTGAATTATTCGCGGACAGTAAAGGGTTGATTTGCAACGATCTACTGGATGATGCAAGCGCGGATGAACGTCGGCGCGATCGGCAAACGCAGCAGCGCAGACGTGCCCTGTTACTACACCAGGCGGGCGCCGATGTGCAGGACATATTCGCCACGTTGGAAAACACAGGTGAACGTTGTGACTATGCGGCAGCCATTGTAGCCCTAAACTCATACTTCGTCCCGCAAGTAAATTCGGCGTTTGCGCGTCAAACCTTCCACCAGATTGCGCAGAGACCGGGTGAAACGGTGCAGCAATTTGCGACGCGTTTGCGCTCAGCAGCAAAGGACTGTGAGTACGGAAATTATGTAGAAAATCAGATGCGGGACGCGGTTCTCAACAAGTGTGAATCGCTATACGTGAAACGCAAACTACTCGAAGAAGGGCAGGGACTAACGCTTGCGAGGACACTGCAAATAGCACAACAGTGTGAAAGCGTTGAGTCACAAATGGCAGCCATGACACTGAAGAACGACGAAAGTCAGAGTGAACAGATTAACAGAGTGGCGCGCGACAGCACATCAGGAGAAAGGCAACCGGCAAGGGGGGGATGCTACAGATGTGGTAAAAAGGGACATTTCGCGCGTGATCCTCAATGCCCAGCCAAAGGGAAATCGTGTCGCAACTGCGGGGGAAAGAACCATTTTGAAAATGTGTGTCGTTCTCAGAAGAGGAGCGTCAACCTCGTGAATGATGACGCCACCCGCAATGACCCCGACTACGCGTTCTGCCTGGATGGAACTGAGGACAACTCCAGCATGCTACAGGTGGATGTCGGGAACGTGACGTTGAAGATGCTTGTCGACTCCGGTGCGACGAGCAATATTGTAGACGAGGCGACGTGGGAGAAGTTGAAACTAAAAAAAGTGAAATGTGAATCGCGAGTAGCTGCGAGTGGGAAAAAGCTGTACGCTTACGCATCTAATACGCCACTACAAGTGAAAGGCAGTTTCGTTTGCACTGTTAGGGCCGGCACACAGAGCGAGGAGGCGGAGTTTCTGGTCGTAAAAGGACGAGGCGTCCCGCTGCTCGGAAAGAAGACCGCTACTCAACTGGGAGTGCTGAAGATCGGCGTTGATGTCGCAGCTGTCTCAGATGTCGCAGGCATCTTGAAGCTGGACTACCCGGAAGTGTTCGATGGAATTGGGAAATTGAACAGTAGGAAAATCACGCTTCACATCGATCCAGAGGTTAAACCCGTTGCGCAGCCTCTCAGGCGCATTCCTTTCAACCTGCGCAGCAAATTCGACGACAAGATCAGCGAATTGATTGCACACGATATCATCGAGGAAGTCGACGGCCCCACACCATGGGTGAATCCTGTGGTAATTGTGCCAAAATCAAACAGCAGTGACATTCGCTTGTGTATCGACATGAGACGCGCCAACGAGGCGATCATTCGAGGGAGGTACCCCATTCCAACGGTCGACGAGATATTGCAAAATATGAATGGCTCAACAGTCTTCAGCAAGATAGATTTGAAATGGGGATATCACCAACTGGAATTGACGGAGGAAAACAGAGACATCACTACGTTCGCTACTCACTCAGGGCTCTACAGGTACAAACGGCTATTGTTCGGAGTATCGTCTGCTAGCGAGCAATATCAGCATGAGATAGCTGCCGCCCTTGCCGGGATTGAGGGTGTTGAGAACATCAGTGATGATATCGTCATTCATGGGCCAGATGAAGAAACGCACAATGAAAGACTACACGCTGTCATGCAGAGGCTCAGAAGGTGTGGACTAACAGTCAATGGAGCAAAATGTCAGTTCAATCTCGAGCGCATCGTCTTCATGGGAATACTCCTGTCACAGAACGGAATCGGGCCAACGGAGGATCGAGTCAAAGCGGTGGTGGAAGCGCGGGAACCAGAAAATGCATCAGAGATACGCAGTTTCCTGGGACTGGTATGCTACAGCAGCAGGTTCATCCCGCAGTTCTCGTCGATATCCGAACCACTCAGGAGGCTCACAAAAAAGCATGAACCGTTTGTGTTTGGAGACGAACAAAAGCGAGCCTTCAAGCTACTGAAGGACAGCATCGCAGAGGCGATCACACTGGCATACTTCGACAAAAACGCGCCTACGCAGGTCATCGCTGACGCAGGTCCTGTCGGTCTGGGTGCAGTTCTAGTTCAAAAACAGGGCGACAGTCTGGTACTGGTGTGTTATGCGAGCAGGGGACTGACCGCATGTGAGCAGAGATATTCGCAAACTGAAAAGGAAGCGCTGGCACTGGTCTGGGCGTGTGAACGGTTACATGCCTACGTGTATGGTATGCGGTTCGACCTTGTCACTGATCACAAGCCGTTGGAGGCAATATACAGCCCACGTTCCAGGCCGTGTGCTCGGGTAGAACGGTGGATGCTGCGGCTACACCGTATGACTTTCGTGTCGTGCACATCCCGGGACCACAGAACATTGCAGATCCCCTGTCACGCCTAGTCAAGGGTGAACGCAGGGACACAGAAAATGAAGCCGATGACTACGTTCGGTTTGTTGCTGTCAGCGCTACTCCAAAAGCGATGTCGACGCGTGAAGTAGAGGAAGCTTCGGGAAAAGACGAGGAGTTGCAAAACGTGAGAGACGCAATTAAAACAGGAAACTTCGAGAAATGTAGTGCTTACATGGCCATCGCGAGCGAACTTTGTGTTGTTGGTCAGTTGGTTCTGCGCGGTACTCGTATTGTGTTGCCAGTTAAACTGAGGCCAGCAGCTCTAGCACTTGCACATGAAGGTCACCTGGGTATCGTTGGCACAAAGACGATGCTACGCAGCAAAGTGTGGTGGCCTGCAATGGACCGTGAGGCAGAAAGACACTGTCGGTCATGCTACGGGTGCCAGCTGGTGGCGAGGCCCGACCCGCCGGAACCGCTCAGCCGACCCCATTGCCGGACGGGCCGTGGGTAGACGTCGCGACTGACTTGATGGGACCACTGCCATCCGGTCACTCGCTGCTGGTCGTGGTGGACTATTTCACAAGATACTACGAGGTCGCGGTGTTGAAATCTACGACAGCCGACAAGGTGATCGACAGTCTCGACGAGGCGTTTAGTCGACATGGACTGCCAGTCACAGTCAAATCAGACAACGGACCGCAATTCCGATCGAGCGAGTTTGCAGAATACTGCGCCGAGACCAACATCACACACCTGAGAGTGACGGCAAAGTGGCCGCAGGCCAATGGCGAAGTCGAGAGACAGAACGCATCACTGCTTAAACGCATCAGAATCGCGCAGGCGGAGGGAAAAGATTGGAAAAGGGAACTGAGAAAGTACCTAGCGCAGTATCGAAACTTACCACACACGACGACTGGTCGAACCCCGGCTGAGCTACTATACAACCGCAAACTACGAGGGAAGCTGCCTGACCTCGGATCGAATCCTGTGGTGGACCACGACCTACGAGACCGTGACAGCGAGATGAAGGGCAGATCGAGAATACACGCCGACGAGCGACGAGGTGCTCGTTACTCCGAGGTAGAGACGGGTGACAGGGTGCTGGTTCAGCAAGAGAAAACCAACAAACTGAGCACACCTTTCAGCCCG
>CM034536.1:12992510-13189365 GCA_020002185.1 Paraescarpia echinospica | reverse complement strand
ATCATTTGAACGTAACTGGTAAACTGCCGTTATACACAAACGAAACGATAGCAGCCCAATGTGCTTGGTACATCACTATCTCCATCAGATCATTACCGTTGAGTTTTGAGCGTTTCAGGTTTCCAAACTGGAGCATTTGATTTGGGTAATGTAGGCTTTCCACAGATGATATCGGCTGCCTTTTCAGCTAGCATAATGGTAGCTGCATTCAGATTTCCGCTGGCGAGACTCGGCATGATTGCAGAGTCGACCACACGCAAGCCCTCCAGTCCTATCACATGGCACTTGGGGTCTACCACAGCCATCTTGTCAGACGTCTGTCCCATCTTACAAGTGCACGATGGGTGATACGCAGAGTCGCCTTTGGCACGTACGAATGCATCAATGTCTCTGTCAGACTGTGCGCCAGGGCCGGGCGCCATCTCGCGGCCACGGTACGGATCAAACGCCCGCTGCGCGAAAATCTCTCGTGTCAGCCGAATGCAGCTCCTGAAGTCAGCTCGATCCTCCTCTGTGGCTAGGTAGTTTGCATCGAGAAGTGGATGATCTCTGGGGTCTCGCGTTGCCAGTGTAAGTGTTCCCCTACTGGTTGGCCTCATTGTTCCAACGTGAACCTGGAAAGCGTGGCGGTCTCCCATCTTCTGTCCATGTTCGAGGATGACGGACGGCAGGAAGTGGAACTGGATATCCGGGTGTGGGACTCCGGGACGACTCCGGATGAAGCCTCCGGATTCTAGATGTGTCGTCGCCGCAGTTCCGGTCTGTCGCAGGAACCACTCGATGCCTGTACGGATCATCGTCACCGGGAACTTCCACTGGTGGGTGTAGAGAGTCAGTGGTTGTGTACACTCGTGTTGGACGTACACCTCGAGGTGATCCTGAAGGTTCTGTCCAACTCCAGGCAGGTGGTGCACCAACGGGATGTCCAACTTCGCGAGGTCATCCGCATTACCGACACCTGACAGCAGTAGAATCTGTGGCGAGTTGATGGATCCACCACAGAGAATCACCTCGCGTTGAGCATACACCTTCACCAGCTCACCATGCTGTATGTACTCCACACCGACGGCCCGCTTGCCCTCGAACAAGATCTTCGTGGTGAAGGCGTTGCTTTGCATACTGAAGTTCTTGCGGTAAAACGCAGAACGTAAATAGCATGTCGACGTGCTGCTGCGGATCCCTTTCTGAATTGTCATGTCAAAGTAGCCAAATCCCTCTTGTTGATAACCGTTGACATCGTCGGTGTAAGCATATCCCGCTTGGATTCCAGCTGTGATGAACACTTCATGTAAAGGGTTTCCGCTGGTTCCTTGAGACACGTACTGCAGTCCAGAACCTCCACGGTATTCATCTTCACCCAGTTCATGCGTCGTTGACTTCTTGAAGTATGGCAGACAGTCGGCAAACGACCACCCGGTCGCCCCCTCCGATTCCCACCGGTCAAAATCATAGGCATGTCCTCGGATGTACACCATTGCATTATGAGAAGAACTACCACCCCACACCTTGCCTCGAGGCCAGTACATCTGCCGGTTGTTCATGTGTTTCTGCGGTGTGGTGTAGAAGCACCAGTTGTACGCCGGGTCAGTGAGTGTGTACATGAGAGCAGCGGGCATGTGGAACTTCCAAGACTTGTCCTCGGGGCCAGCTTCCACCAGCAGCACCTGTGAATTCTGATCCTCCGACAGCCGATTGGCAATGACGCAGCCAGCGGACCCTGCCCCGACAACCACATAGTCATAGATCTCCTTCGACCTTGAGACAGTTACCAAATGACGCTTTTGATGACGCTGCCATGGTACAGCGACACGCATGTTGTTGACGTGTCTTTGATTATTGGACCTGCAGAGAGAACAGGAAAGGAGAATGTGTACATGGACAGTCGGCAGAACCAGAACGATTTTGCCAACGCTAAAATTTGCTGCAATTTTCAGCAAATGTTCAAAATATCACTGGAACCTCATCTTGTAATCTTCCCTTGCTTGTTAAATATGTACACGGAAAACTGATAACAATATATATGCAAATAATGTTATTATTGTTTTAACTCTGAATATGCCATTTGATATTTATGTAATAATTATAATAGCAACATATGAGATGACACTAAATGTGCTGTGTGTTCAAAGATGACCACGGTAACAAACATAAAATAATTATGTTACAAATGCCACAGATAGCAGTATGTTTTGCATTTATGCAATGCCATTTATTGCCATGTGTTACATGATGATAGTGACATATTTTGTAATATGTAATTCTATCAATACACCTGTACTGTTAATTACTAGCATGTACCTGATAATAAAATGTATACGATTTTTAAACTCTGATAATTTTACAGCAGATTTAGAGCAACATGATGGAGTGTTACTTGCCTAATTGTTGAGCACTGTTTCGTCAGCATCAGTAGTGCATGGCAGGGCTTCACTGCCTTCAATCTCTGCATGGCTGACCGAGTCTGTAGAGCAGTCTAGATACACGACGTAATCTTCTGAAATAAACAGTAATGACATCATCAACCTTCACCGAGACAGAAATAAAACAGCTTGTCCACAACTGTCTACATCACAACAATGGGACTTTCTTTTAGTCATTTCTCATTCTATTCAGTGGACAAAGGGCTTCTGTCACAGATTTTATTTACAACTATTCAAATTTGATTGATTTATTCAATATAAAATGTAAGCTTGTACATACATAACATATAAATACAGGGTACATTAAATATAAGGATGACACAAGAAAGTGCAAGCACTTGTTTCCATTGTGGTCCTTGGACAAACACAGACAAATACATGACACAGATATTAATAGAATATGACAAAATAACACACTAAAAACAATAATAAATAAATTTTAGTTACTGTTCAGATGACAAGACAATAATTATAATATTAAGAAGGGAGGGACATAAACTCCTGATTATAAGCACTATTAAGTCATATGAAAAACCAACTCATGTACTGCAAATACACAATACCAGTTTTTAAATTAAATACTTTTTACAAAAGATGCGTCATCAATAAAAAACAATTATAAATAAAAAATAAAATACAGGTAGTTCAAATATAAGAATGAATTAAAAGTAAACAAATGAGCTGGCTTCCTGATCATTAAAATAATTGAACAAAAACTGTTTCATTAAGTGACGGGTGGAATGCTTTCTCTTTGTGTACTATGACACACAACACATAATACTTCCCTAAAATAAATTATAAATGTATGTGATTACTACTATTAATATTTAGATGCAGTACTACTATAACCTTTTTATGCAAAATGTATGTATTTTTATCTAAGGTGATTGGTGACTGACTCAAAGTAAATGCAAAACATAGAATATAGTAGTATACACAGTGGACAAAAATGTGATAAGCTGCAATGGTTCAGACCGTCTAGGGTATTGGGCACTTTTCACAAAACCAAGAAAAAGCCAAATACATTCACAGACATGAAAGTATCAATTTTTTCGTCATTTTTAGAAACAATTTATACTAGCAGTTTGAATAATGCAATTTTGTATTTTCTTGAAAAAAAGTGTTTTTGATGCATGTTTTGGATTGCATGATTTGTCATTTGAAACATAAATATCTAAGTTTGATGTCGTCCGTCTCAAAACTATAATTATTCGGGCGGATCAATCAACCACCCATAACAGAGAACAAACTTAATTGTCACATATGTAGACTGGTTATCATGTTCTGCTCTGTCCCTTCCGTCCAGACTAGGAAATAGTAATACCTATACTGCTGTTTTTAAAAATAAATCTTTGGACCCTTTTATAAATAACTCTAACTAATAATGAACTAATAATGTATAATTTACGGGAGACCAACCTACAAGCTTAGTAAAGACTAAGTCATAAAGTAAAGGCAGGACAAACATGTCAGACTGGTTGAGCTGTTTATTTTTAGCTATTAAACTAAGCGGAATGACTAAGGATCCCCACTCATGCATGCTCGTGGCAGGCCAAACATGAGTTTCGATCCTTCATCACTATCATACATTCACTCACAGGGTCCGTACACAATGACAGACACCAAATTCAAGGCTAATGAAAGAAAAATGCAAGGCTATTTACCCATGAATAAACTAGCTACTGCAGCAGAAATGCCTAACAGTATTTTTTATAACTGGCGGCTAGACACTGTCACAAACCTAATCCCTTTTCCTACATCTGTCACATGCGGAGTCTGTGTCTTGCATGGATCAGAGGTTGTCTTTTCTGTTATTTCAAAAACTGTTCAGTAACTTTTTCTCTAATTTTGCACAGACGTCTCTTAGGGTAGTGTCACTGTACACAAGATATTTGTATTTGATTGAATCATTCTAAGGGCACCTCTGGGCCTCCCAAACAGCTAAATGTTCACATTCTGTCTGTTTCTGCCTGGACTAGGTTGGCAGAGTGCCAATTGATTGTGTATTACAAAAACAGTGGGCTGTAATTAATGTGTAATGGGAATCCCTACTGCACTGGTAGAACATGGGGAACTTTAAAACAGCAGTAGACATAATTATCAATACAATAAAAAGATATGAACTAGGATTACAATAAAATAACTTAGGTATAAAATAATATATAAAGTAAAATAACATAGGTATACTCGAAAAGGTTAAAGCACATTTAGCCAAAAATTATAAGGAAAATTATTCAGATGTTTTACTATACATGTTGCAGCTATTCCATCACTCCAGTTGTATCAGTATTATGTTGTTACTACTGTTTTTAACTCTCATTACTACTGTTTTAAGTCAAAATGCATGCTATGCATATGTACCTTGTTAACAAATAAAGTGGTGGTAGGGGCAACATGAGAACAGATAATGCGTGTGCATTTTCTTAAACAATGTTTTACTGTGCTGCATGCGAGATTGCAGCTCACCAACTCTCCTGCAAGGTTTCTACAACCACTAGAAATCAGCCTAAATAGCAGAGTATCGGGATAAAATCTGACATATTTTTTAATAACACATTATCTAATATATACAATATTCACGAAATGGTCTACTCGAATACTTTATTTCCAGGTGTATCTTCACTGGCATGCATATAGTCTAGAGAGCTACTAAACACGTCAACACTTTACTTCCATCATAACTCTTAATGATCTGTAACTATGATTCACAAAAAAACATTTAATTAATAATTACAAACTCACAATATAGTACAAAGGACTTCAGGGCCTCTTGGCCCATTTTTTCCTGTGACTTTATTTCCGCCCACAGATGCATCTGTAGTGTGAAACACCCCATAGATGCATGCCCTGCTAAAACTATGTATGCAACTATTGTGCAATATAAGCAGATAGCTGATGGGGAGCATAAGTGTTCCCCAGCTGAATCACCTCCCCAGCCAGAGGGGTGGGGGTACTGATGAGCAAAGGCTACCAGGGTCAGTGGGCAACTGTAGTCAACAGAAGTGCCATGGATTATGCAAAATAAGCAGATATGGCAACCTGGATCTCAGGCTGAGATCAGCAGGGAATGCACTGGCTACCAGTGAACAAAGGCCAGAGGCAGAGCCCAATCAAGGGTTTTCAAGGCTGCAATCCAGAATTCAAAGATATCAAGGCCTCGAATTGGGCTTGGTGTAATTCAAGGTTTTCAAGGCCCCTGCACTCAGCTACACATCACGACTCACATGACATGTGGATTCTTCTTCTTGTAAATACTGGAATGGGCCCTTACAGGGCGTTAAAAGCCCAACAAAGCGTATGCGCTTTGGGGGGGGGGGCAGCATATGCTCTCTTTAAAAATATTGAAATGTTAAAAAGGTGTTGTGTAAAGCACTGGAAAGTCTTAAAACTATGTACGATGTACATGGATGTCTCAGCAAGAAGCTATCTGGTGGCAGATGTTGAGGCCACTAAGGCCAGCCTTGAAAGCCTCTGGGCAGGTGGTGGCTAATAAGGCTTCTGGGGAGCCTACACCACTTTCTGAGCAGGGAAAAAGGAGTGATAAAGGGCTGGATGGTCTACCCTCGCTTGACAAAATTGCTCGTCTCCTTGAGATTGAGTTCTGGGGTCACTCCGTTGGAGGTATTGGTCTATGATGATGTCAACGCGCCCGGTGTTGATTTTGTGAAGGATACTAAAGCGGTTGTTCTTCCTCCTCGCTTCAAGGCCTTCCCAGTGCAGCACCTTCAGCATGTTTTCGACACATCCTGGTGTTCTGTCTTTGTAGTCGCCACAAGAGAATATGGCTGCTCGTCGCTTCACTGCCTCTAGTTGATTTATGTTTTTCTGGAGATGGGAGTCCCAAGCAGCAGAGGTGTGCTCCATAATGGGCCTTACCATGGTGGTGTAGGAAATGGCCTTGACTTTGGTTGAGCAGTTGTTGATGTTTCGTCGCAGGAAACCAGGGACTCTGTTTGCTTTCCCTGCTGTTGACACTGTATGTCTTGACCATGTCAGGTTGTTGGTAATTGTGATGCCCAGGTATCTACTTGCTTCGGATGTTTCTAGCATTTTGTTATGGATGGTGTATGTTTTTTCACGGGTCGGTTTCGTTTTCTTCGGCACGACTCATATGCCAGTTCTTCTCCCACTCCTCCAGTGATAACAAATCCCACTGGAGGACCAGTGGTGATGCTCTTAAGGAGGCAGAACAGCTTGGTACACGAGGAGTGTACAACATCTGGCAGAACATTATTACGACAGGAAGAGGAGAGGTCCTAGGACGGTGACCTGGGGCACTCCCGACGTGACGTCCACCTGGATGGAATGTATCCCCTCTAGTAGGATCTCCTGCGTTCTGCTGGCCAAGAATGATTTAATCCACTGGAAGGAGTTTTCCTGAATGCCATAGTAGTCGAGCTTGTAAAGAAGGCGACCGTGAGGCACCTTGTCAAACATGTTGCTGAAGTCAAGCAAAATTACATCTACTTGTTCACCTGTGGCAAGCTTGCTGGCAATCTCGTGAACAACGACTACAAGCTGGTACTCACAGGAGCACCTGCAGCAAAATCCATGTTGACTGTTGCAGAGTGCCTTGTTCTTGTCGAAATGATTCATGATGCTATGGACAATGTGCTCCAGCACCTTGCAAGTGATGGACGAGAGTGACACTGGGTGGTGGTGGGTTGCATGCTTGGCATTTCTCCCCTTTCTTGTATATGGGTGCAATCCACGCCTTCCTTCAGTCATTGGGAACTTCGCCTGTGTCGCGCGAAACCTGGAACAATCTTGTGAAGACAGGTGTTATATCGTCGGCGGCGCTTCGTTGACAGTGGTTTCCATGTAGGTCTTGTTTGCTGAGCGAATCATGTACTTTATTTCCTGTCGTTTGTAACGGTTGATAACTCTCTTTTTCTTCCTCTTTCTCGCCTTAGTGTGAGCTCTCTGCTTCCTCCTGATCGCTCTTCTACGTCAACCCAACCTCCCAGGAGATACCATACAACTATGAAGCCCCATTAACATTAAATACTGGAACTGAAAACCACAAACTTTTAATAGCCGAAGAAGATCTGATCATTGAGGAACCGAGAAGATCCTGCGATCAGAATAGTCCTAAGCTAAGGTATCCTATGCTATGGTAAGGTTTAGTCAGTAGTAATCAAGGGATGGCTGTATCTAGCGGCTGACAGTTTAGTAAGAAGTTTTTGATAAAACACTGAGCATGACACATTGCCAGCACATATCACTTGCAAATAGTAGGCACTTCAATGAATCCTGCTACCGCAATATTTTTATGTGCGCGCAGTGCCATTGCAGCAGCACCGTCTCGTTTACTCGGCACCTGGGTAGCGTTCTATTTCAACCTCTGTTTTCACGGTCTTTTCTCTGTCATTTACATCATTCGCGGCGGGATTCCTTTTGTGGGTACGTCGAACTTTCTGTATGTCCTTTTCTTTTTCAAATTTGACCAAAATTATGGTAAATTTAATTGATTTGATGACATAGCTGTGTTTCAGTTGCAAGTTTGACAGTCTAGTAATGATTTGTAACGAATGACCATGTTTGCAGGTAGATCTATAGGATTAAATTAGTATGTGTTGAAAATTTCGTTGGCGTGAACGCCCGTGAAATATGGTTTTTGCGCCATTCAAAACATGTGACATTTGAGCGATCTGTGTCAGTATGACTGAGAGCGCGCCACCGGAAAATCGTGGAGCTTGATCCTGACTGATTTAATACATTTCTGTGACTCTTAATGGCAACAAAAACAACAGTATCTTATTTAACTTTAAGATAGGGCCTATAATTGATAGCCTAGGTCATACAGGCCAGGCCATATTATATATATATATAATTATATGAATCTTAAGCCATGGCTGGTTACTGCTTACCCTTGGGCTTGGGTTTAGGCTTGGCATGGCTTGTGCCATTATTTATGGTTATGATTTTATTTAGACTTAGAAATAATATAAATGTTATGATGCAGTAATTTTAATTAATTCTTGTTAGTTACCTATTAAATAAATAATTTGTTAGAAAAGTTGTTTTTGAGGTAAAATACGTAAATAATTCGACTAAATTTGGTTTTTTTAATGTTTCGTGACAAACAGTCACTGCACAAAATTGCTAAAGCATTGTGTAAATGTAATACAAACCATAAATGCCTTGATCAGTTGTAGCATCATTCATTTCATTGTATGACAACATGCAATACATTAAACACCACAGTTATACCTCTCAAGTATCATAATTATTATGAATGTATGTGTGACATAATGCATTATTATAGAATTTCACACTGCTCTCTTGAGTAACAGAGGCAGGGATTTGAACATTATTTCACAAGATCTGCATGTAGAATCAAAACAGGCATCATTATATGATACACGATGCCCTTTTTATTTCAGATATTGTTCGCAGTTACATGCAGTGACACTGGTCTTACGCTGATATATGTCTGACAGTTAACTGTGAAGGTACCAAGCTACAGTCGTCTGAATATGACACCCATCACCTGCCTCCATACGTACACATTTAGTCTGGCTGATTATATATCTGATATCTACTTTGAACAGTGTCCACTCAACATAACACGAACATTACTAATAGACATCATGTTGAAGGACACAACGTTATTTTGCAAGATACTGAAATATGAACCTTGCTTCACAGATCTTGCAGCCTACTTGCATTAAATTATGAGACAATCAACTTTCAATATTACAAAAAGACTGTATTATGAGTACAGCAGACTTCTTCTTCATGGCTTTCCTTCCATGGGCCATGGGGAGTAATGCAGAAAGCAATCTTGCATTTGGCATATTTGGATTCAGCGTCAGAATACTGTGAACAATTTATAAACATCACTTCATCAAGTTCATGTTAAAATGCGGAATATTACATTATGAAGCATTGACAACGGATTACTGGTCTGTACAGAGCATGCAGCATTCATCCAACCTGTCATGACACAGTCACACTCATACATAGACACAGTGAACTAGGAGTATGAATATGTATTTCTTTATCATGTACTGATCTGTTGAGTTTATGTGCTATTTAGCCAATATTTACTTATTAATAAAATTATTGTTAATGCTATATGACTGGTTAATGTATATTTATTATAATGTTTAATGTGGTGGTAAACATTGCATAAATTATATAACTGTTAATAATTATGGACATTACAGCCTTTTATCGAAATGTAGTGGTCAGTCGTTAACGTGCTAATATTAGCCAATATTAACTTATTAATTTACTGTTAATGTGAAATGACTGGTTAATGTATATTTATTACCACAATTACTGTGGTTTACTGCTTTCATAAATTATACAAATATCTTCATAATCATGAACATTATGGCCTTTTATTGAAATGTGTCGGTTTGTCGAGGTTGCGCAATAATTAGCTAATATTGACTAATTAAATAAATTATTAAATGATTTGTTAATGTACATTTATTACCATTATTAATGTGGTTATACACACTGCATAATATGTATAAAATCTTCATAATCATGGACATTATGGCCTTCAATTGGAGCGTTTTGGTCTGTTGAGTTTTGCATGCTACGTAACTAAAATTAACTAATTTATTGCATTAATTTGGGTATAATTAGTACTAAAAATATTAACTATTAAAAATGTATTACTCTTATCAATGTGTTTGAAAACCCTGAAGACAGTATTTAAATATCTGTATAAATAAAAAAGTTATTACATTCTAAAGCAAATATTTACCTATGGAAAACACAAAAATGAGTCCATTTTGCCATTGTAAGAGATACACAAAAATTACGCTGTTTTTCCAACTTAAAATCGCAATATCTTTTGATCTATTAAAGATATCTTAATAAAATAAACAGTTATGTGATCCTTAACCTATTACCTTTAATTTAAGCCAATTCCTAATGTTCTAGCATGATATTAAATTTTTTGTTGAAGTGCCTACAAATAGTTACATCAGAGGTATCATATATTTTAAGGAAAATGTTCAGAGTTGGGGTCAAGTACAGTTGATCAAGTACTCAAGTACATCAAGTACCCAAAATAAGTATCAAGTACAAGTACAGTTCAAGTACTCACTTATGTACAAAGTACTTAAGTACATCAAGTACTGACATATCAAGTACAAGTACTCAAATATAAATGGGCCTATTTTAATGGTTGTAATATTTTTCGATATTTTGCCATGTTTATTTTGCAACACAAATTTATGTGACTTTTTGACATTAGCAAAACTGAGCTTCACATTTTCTTATCATTTGGTTGTTATTTAAAATATTTATCTGAAGAAATTAAACTAGAGATAGCATAGACTAACAATATACATTACAAACCTTCAAGTGCTTGATGAGGTTCGATGTAGCAGTTTTAGAACATGAATAATCACGATTGCAATGTATGCACTTGGCCTTAAAATTGCCAACTTTCCTATCTGGTGGAATGAAATGTTTCCAAATAGCAGATGCCATCTTGACAAAGTTATAGACAGTAAAATACAGTAGTGACAGGTGACGATTGTTCAGCAGCAATAACAGTTGTAGAATATTCTGAGGTACCCATGTAACCTGGCATCTTATATACTGGCCAGCCAATTCCAAGTACATCAACATCTAAGAATGGGTGTTAAAATCAGTGTCTTCTGATGTTGTCAATTCATTGCCAAGGATGTAAACAAAGATCATATGAAGCCCTCTCTAGGAATTCACACCTCAAGTCAATTATAAAAACTAAGAAAACACTCGCCCCCTAGATCACAAGGAAAGACATTCAAGGAAGGTGCATCAAAGACACACTGTTGCTGAGTTATCAGAATGGCTTCCACACTATTTTACACCTTAGCTGATTAGTTAAATAAGTAAAGCACTCACCACCTACATCACAAGGGAAGACATTCCAGGAAGGTGCATCAAAGCTACACCTCTGCTGAGTTGTCAAAATGGCTTTCACACTATTTTCACACCCCAGACCCTACAATCCTTGAAAATATCATGTACAAAACTTTTCTGCTCTACACTTTAGTACTTGAAAAGTACTTGCTATTTACCAAGTACTGTAGTTCAAGTACAAGTACTTTGCATTTTCACACATCAAGTACTGACAAATGTGTACTTAAGTACAAATACTGGTATTTGACCCCAACCATGAAATTGTTTAATGTAATTTTAACTACTGAAACTAAATTTTGAAAGGATACAGAGCAACAAATTTGACTGTATCACGCATGAGCCATGCTATATGCCATGGCAAGATGAAAATGATCGCATCGCCATCGGGCCATCGGCACCGGCTAAATTACTGCGTCTGCGTACCGTGGCTGCGTAGGTTATTTTGTAGACCTTTACTTACATAACCAGAACATCAACCATAAATGAGATAAAGCCACACACTCACGTATTGCCCTGGTACGGTGACAATTCAGATAATGACAGAGCCTGGCAGTGGCGTGATCCTTGCACCGTCGTAATTGTGCGATAATAGAGGCTGAAATTCAATTACCAGTCCGACTATTAACACACGCCAGCTGCAGTGCAATTTATTAATAATTACTTCTATTTGCTGAACATTACCTGCAACACAATCAACGAATTACATTTTCATAATGATGAAAATTTACTAAGACTAAAATGGTTATTGTAAAATTGACGCTTGTGACTGAGCTTCGCAAAGTTTTGCAGTGTCGCCACTACTACGACTGCACGAACTTGAAGATCTATAAATGATCATCACGTTTTGACTTTTGGACATCATTCATCAAGGAACCTAATTCTCGATGGAACATAAAATTATGATCTAATGATGGGCACACCAGCTAAGGAAGGTGAAGCACATTTAACGAATTATTTGTGACGCCTTGGTATTTTAGTCTCGATTTTATGGTAGTTTTGGTGTTTTGATAACGAAATGTTTGGTTTATTTTCAATGACGTTGATCGTTTCTCAATATTTTGATACAGGGGTGAGACCACTGTTAAGATTTCCCATTGGCGACCATGTTAAAGGAAATAAAAATAAGGCATAAGCTAAAATCCTTTTTCCATGTGTACACAAAGTTTAACATTGTATGTAACATTTGACAACATTAAACAAATATAGAAAAATACATTTGTAGCATAAATTCGATTTTAAGCTCGTCTGTGAAGCGATTCCCCCGGAAAATGAAATTTTAATGAGCTAGGCGATCACGTGGTATCGTGACGTCACTTATGACACACTCGCATCAGGCCGACCCTTTCCATGCATTCAGAGCATGTTTACAAGGATAGCTTTTGTGTCGAAACGAGCGTCAGAACGAGTTATTGTGCAATATTCCGACGTAATACAAACACTAGTCATCTTAGAGGAACAAACATTTACCTTACGGTTTGTCGTGTAGGCGTTTATCATCACGTTTACGGCAGTTGAACCGGAAGTGACTTAGGGGGGTTGGGTGAACCGGAGGATAAGGAAAGTGATGAGAATTAAATTTGGAAGTTCAATCTGTGTCCATCTATGAATACAATATCAAGTTAGAGGACGTAACACTGGCGACGAGTTGAAGAACATATCGCATATCATAGTGCGAAATCACGATGGAAGACAAAAACGTTATTCCGACATTCAACCCATTTCGCGAACCGGCAACGATCGGCCCGCGTTGGCAGCGTTGGCTAAACAGCTTTGAATTATTCGCGGACAGTAAAGGGTTGATTTGCAACGATCTACTGGATGATGCAAGCGCGGATGAACGTCGGCGCGATCGGCAAACGCAGCAGCGCAGACGTGCCCTGTTACTACACCAGGCGGGCGCCGATGTGCAGGACATATTCGCCACGTTGGAAAACACAGGTGAACGTTGTGACTATGCGGCAGCCATTGTAGCCCTAAACTCATACTTCGTCCCGCAAGTAAATTCGGCGTTTGCGCGTCAAACCTTCCACCAGATTGCGCAGAGACCGGGTGAAACGGTGCAGCAATTTGCGACGCGTTTGCGCTCAGCAGCAAAGGACTGTGAGTACGGAAATTATGTAGAAAATCAGATGCGGGACGCGGTTCTCAACAAGTGTGAATCGCTATACGTGAAACGCAAACTACTCGAAGAAGGGCAGGGACTAACGCTTGCGAGGACACTGCAAATAGCACAACAGTGTGAAAGCGTTGAGTCACAAATGGCAGCCATGACACTGAAGAACGACGAAAGTCAGAGTGAACAGATTAACAGAGTGGCGCGCGACAGCACATCAGGAGAAAGGCAACCGGCAAGGGGGGATGCTACAGATGTGGTAAAAAGGGACATTTCGCGCGTGATCCTCAATGCCCAGCCAAAGGGAAATCGTGTCGCAACTGCGGGGGAAAGAACCATTTTGAAAATGTGTGTCGTTCTCAGAAGAGGAGCGTCAACCTCGTGAATGATGACGCCACCCGCAATGACCCCGACTACGCGTTCTGCCTGGATGGAACTGAGGACAACTCCAGCATGCTACAGGTGGATGTCGGGAACGTGACGTTGAAGATGCTTGTCGACTCCGGTGCGACGAGCAATATCGTAGACGAGGCGACGTGGGAGAAGTTGAAACTAAAAAAAGTGAAATGTGAATCGCGAGTAGCTGCGAGTGGGAAAAAGCTGTACGCTTACGCATCTAATACGCCACTACAAGTGAAAGGCAGTTTCGTTTGCACTGTCGGGGCCGGCACACAGAGCGAGGAGGCGGAGTTTCTGGTCGTAAAAGGACGAGGCGTCCCGCTGCTCGGAAAGAAGACCGCTACTCAACTGGGAGTGCTGAAGATCGGCGTTGATGTCGCAGCTGTCTCAGATGTCGCAGGCATCTTGAAGCTGGACTACCCGGAAGTGTTCGATGGAATTGGGAAATTGAACAGTAGGAAAATCACGCTTCACATCGATCCAGAGGTTAAACCCGTTGCGCAGCCTCTCAGGCGCATTCCTTTCAACCTGCGCAGCAAATTCGACGACAAGATCAGCGAATTGATTGCACACGATATCATCGAGGAAGTCGACGGCCCCACACCATGGGTGAATCCTGTGGTAATTGTGCCAAAATCAAACAGCAGTGACATTCGCTTGTGTATCGACATGAGACGCGCCAACGAGGCGATCATTCGAGGGAGGTACCCCATTCCAACGGTCGACGAGATATTGCAAAATATGAATGGCTCAACAGTCTTCAGCAAGATAGATTTGAAATGGGGATATCACCAACTGGAATTGACGGAGGAAAACAGAGACATCACTACGTTCGCTACTCACTCAGGGCTCTACAGGTACAAACGGCTATTGTTCGGAGTATCGTCTGCTAGCGAGCAATATCAGCATGAGATAGCTGCCGCCCTTGCCGGGATTGAGGGTGTTGAGAACATCAGTGATGATATCGTCATTCATGGGCCAGATGAAGAAACGCACAATGAAAGACTACACGCTGTCATGCAGAGGCTCAGAAGGTGTGGACTAACAGTCAATGGAGCAAAATGTCAGTTCAATCTCGAGCGCATCGTCTTCATGGGAATACTCCTGTCACAGAACGGAATCGGGCCAACGGAGGATCGAGTCAAAGCGGTGGTGGAAGCGCGGGAACCAGAAAATGCATCAGAGATACGCAGTTTCCTGGGACTGGTATGCTACAGCAGCAGGTTCATCCCGCAGTTCTCGTCGATATCCGAACCACTCAGGAGGCTCACAAAAAAGCATGAACCGTTTGTGTTTGGAGACGAACAAAAGCGAGCCTTCAAGCTACTGAAGGACAGCATCGCAGAGGCGATCACACTGGCATACTTCGACAAAAACGCGCCTACACAGGTCATCGCTGACGCAGGTCCTGTCGGTCTGGGTGCAGTTCTAGTTCAAAAACAGGGCGACAGTCTGGTACCGGTGTGTTATGCGAGCAGGGGACTGACCGCATGTGAGCAGAGATATTCGCAAACTGAAAAGGAAGCGCTGGCACTGGTCTGGGCGTGTGAACGGTTACATGCCTACGTGTATGGTATGCGGTTCGACCTTGTCACTGATCACAAGCCGTTGGAGGCAATATACAGCCCACGTTCCAGGCCGTGTGCTCGGGTAGAACGGTGGATGCTGCGGCTACAACCGTATGACTTTCGTGTCGTGCACATCCCGGGACCACAGAACATTGCAGATCCCCTGTTACGCCTAGTCAAGGGTGAACGCAGGGACACAGAAAATGAAGCCGATGACTACGTTCGGTTTGTTGCTGTCAGCGCTACTCCAAAAGCGATGTCGACGCGTGAAGTAGAGGAAGCTTCGGGAAAAGACGAGGAGTTGCAAAACGTGAGAGACGCAATTAAAACAGGAAACTTCGAGAAATGTCGTGCTTACATGGCCATCGCGAGCGAACTTTGTGTTGTTGGTCAGTTGGTTCTGCGCGGTACTCGTATTGTGTTGCCAGTTAAACTGAGGCCAGCAGCTCTAGCACTTGCACATGAAGGTCACCTGGGTATCGTTGACACAAAGACGATGCTACGCAGCAGAGTGTGGTGGCCTGTCGGTCATGCTACGGGTGCCAGCTGGTGGCGAGGCCCGACCCGCTGGTGGCGAGGCCCGACCCGCTGGTGGCGAGGCCCGACCCGCCGGAACCGCTCAGCCCGACCCCATTGCCGGACGGGCCGTGGGTAGACGTCGCGACTGACTTGATGGGACCACTGCCATCCGGTCACTCGCTGCTGGTCGTGGTGGACTATTTCACAAGATACTACGAGGTCGCGGTGTTGAAATCTACGACAGCCGACAAGGTGATCGACAGTCTCGACGAGGCGTTTAGTCGACACGGACTGCCAGTCACAGTCAAATCAGACAACGGACCGCAATTCCGATCGAGCGAGTTTGCAGAATACTGCGCCGAGACCAACATCACACACATGAGAGTGACGGCAAAGTGGGCGCAGGCCAATGGCGAAGTCGAGAGACAGAACGCATCACTGCTTAAACGCATCAGAATCGCGCAGGCGGAGGGAAAAGATTGGAAAAGGGAACTGAGAAAGTACCTAGCGCAGTATCGAAACTTACCACACACGACGACTGGTCGAACCCCGGCTGAGCTACTATACAACCGCAAACTACGAGGGAAGTTGCCTGACCTCGGATCGAATCCTGTGGTGGACCACGACCTACGAGACCGTGACAGCGAGATGAAGGGCAGATCGAGAATACACGCCGACGAGCGACGAGGTGCTCGTTACTCCGAGGTAGAGACGGGTGACAGGGTGCTGGTTCAGCAAGAGAAAACCAACAAACTGAGCACACCTTTCAGCCCGAATCCACTCACCGTAGTCAGCAAAACTGGCAACAGTCTTGTGATCGAGGCTGAGGACGGGGCCCGGTACTCCCGCAACACCAGCCACGTGCGGAAGTTTCTGGAACCCGTGACCGAGAACGTCCACGACGACCGAGCAAGCGTGATGGAAGCGCCTACTCCACAGACGTCAGCTGCAGTGGTGCCATCTACGGACAACCTGAGCACGCCGATGAAGCAAGTCCTGTCTACGAGATGTCAACGCGAGAGGAGAATCCCGAAACGGTTTGAAGATTTCGTATGTGAATAGATGCCCTGCATCTCACCGCAGACATTCCTTCAATGCGAACTATGTTATATTTCATTATGAACTCTGTTATGTTACAACAAGAACATGCGCACGTGCGGTCACTGGACACTCACAGAACGTTTAGATTTAGAGTTGCAGTAGTTAGATGTTTTTGTTAGTAGTTAGACGTTAATCTAAGAAAAGGAGGGGTGTCGTGTAGGCGTTTATTATCACGTTTACGGCAGTTGAACCGGAAGTGACCTAGGGGGGTTGGGGTAACCGGAGGATAAGGAAAGTGATGAGAATTAAATTTGGAAGTTCAATCTGTGTCCATCTATGAATACAATATCAAGTTAGAGGACGTAACACGGTTCCACATGAATCGAATTTTATTCAAAACAACGAATGCGAATGGGCCTACAGGCTACAAGTCGACTAGGTTTCGCCGAGCTTGCCTTGGGCTCGTTTTCAGAATAATTCTATCGAATGCAACCAACGGGAGATAATCTACACCAATAAATTACATACATAGCAAACATATATTGTATCCAGCAACATAAAGTAACGTGTATAATCTCATAATAGCACTAGAATATCGATATATGAAGGAGTTGTACAATTTATTATAACAACTTAAATCAGTCAGAGACTTACCGTTGGTCCGACTAGCTCAGTGGGTAGGTGCGTTGGCTATTTGTCATTTGTTTTACAATCGGGCGACGCCGGTTCAATCCTGACAGCATGCAAACTTTTGATTTTCTATACACTTTTTATGTTTTCACGAAGTAATATAAACAAAATCATTTTATACTATAATGCACTGTTTGTAAATAATTTTTATAGTAATTATTTATTCGCCACAAAAATGAAAATATGGTCATTATATATAACGATGTTTCTAAATTGTATTTATCAAGACAGATCTCAATCTGTTTTCACATATATAATTACAATATATTACCGTACAATATATTTACAATTAATAAATTATATATCCATTACATTATATTTGTTTGGATAAATAAAATTTAGAAACATCGTTATATAATGACCATATTTTCATTTTTGTGGCGAATAAATAGTTACTACAAAAATAAAAATTCCATTAATTGTAAATGTTGTCTCATTGTTATCTTAAAGGAAATAAAAACAAGGCATTAGCTAAAATCCGTTTTCCATGTGTACACAAACTTTAACATTTCATGTAACATTCGAGAACATTGACAAAATACAGAAAATACATTTGTAGCATAAATTCGATTTTAAACCCGTCTGTGTAGCGATTCCCGCGGAAAATAAAAATTTAATGAACTAGGCGATCACGTGGTATCTTAACGTCACATATGACTCACACTCGCAGCAGGCCGACCCTTTCTATGCATTCAGAGCATGTTTACATGGATAGTTTTGGGGTCCAGACGAGCGTCAGGATGAGTTATTGTGCAATATTCCGATGTAATACAAACACTAGTCATCATATAGGAACAAGCAGTTATCTTACGGTTCCACATTAATGCAATTTTATTCAAAACAATGAATGCGAATGAGCCTACAAGTCGACTAGGTATCGCCGAGCTTGGGCTCGTTTTCAGAATAATTATATCGAATGCAACCAACGGGAGATAATATACACCAATATACATACATAGTAAACATATATCGTATCCAGCTACAGAAAGTAACGTGTATAATCTCATAATATCACTACCCAGATAGCAGACCCACGTTGGGCCAACATTGGCATTTTACGTTAGGCCAACGTTGGCAACATACGTTGGGCCAACGTAATTTTGCTCGTTGGCCCAACATGTTGGCCCAATGTTGGGCCAACGTTGACACACTGTAATCTATACAGTGTGCCAAAAAAATTAAAATATGGTAATTATATATAACGATGTTTCTATAATAATTAGGGGAAGTACACCGATATTGGACCTGTACTTAAATTGGACCACCGTCCGTTCTGCGTCCTATATATAGTAATTAGATCGCAGTGACGCCCGGCGGATGCTTCACACAACATACCATCTATACGCAGAGCGAAAAATGGCGGCCTGTGCGGAGACGCGCAAAACGTGATAAAAATGTATTTTTATCCATCTCGTTGAAATATTTAACGAACTTTGAAGGCGTGATGCAAAGCCTGCTACAGAGTAGATTGTACACGATTACAACAGAGTGTCGTAGGAGGTCTATATAGCGTGCATGAGAGGAATGAAGACGGAAAATTGTACAGTTTCCGAGAAGCACATCGAAGAAGTTAATTATGCCTTCGACCGATATTGGACCAGTCGGGGTGTCCTATGTTGGACCACTGGTCCAATATAAGACACCCGTGGTCCACTATACGTACCGTCCCAACACATATGAGATATGAAAATGTGTCATATTCAAATTTCTGCATGCATATATTAGACTCCTACGTATGGTTCGGTACCTTGTTGAGTAACAGGGGAGGCCTACACTTTTAAACACGGGGTATATTTTTTTCTGAAATATTCACTTTACTTGCCTGGATAACTTGCCTGGATCTTCGGGTTTTAAAGTAAGGCACAACAGCCTTGTGTACACCCGCCTTTATGCATCGTATTTTGGTATTGAGAACGTGGCTTGTCTTGTTATTTTGTGCTTTTATTAAAATTTAAACCTGTCCATATTCAATTCTTTGTCGAGTTTTGTTTTGAAGGAGAGGATGTTTTCAGCGTTCACTGTTTGCTGAGAAAGGTTGTTCCAGTCTAGGAAGATGCGTTGTGAGAAGGAGTGTTTCCTAATATCAAGTCTGCTTGGTGTCTTATACAATTTTTTTTTGTGGCCTCGTGTGCGGTTTGTTGTGATCTTGAAGAAGTCCTCTTGATTGATGTCGTCGATGCCATTGATAATTCTGTAGACTTGGATCAGGTCTCCTCTTCTTCTTCGGTATGCCAGACTTGGTAAGTTAAGATGTTTCAGCCTGTCTTCATAGTTCAAGTTTCTTATTTCTGGGACCAGCTTGGTTGCTCTCCGTTGTGCTCTTTCAAGGGTGTTGATGTCTACGGCGTAGTGCGGGTTCCAGATGGAGTCAGCATAGTCGAGATTTGGTCTCACTAGCGCTGTATATAATAATCGGAAACTGCTACTGTCCAGATGTTTAAACGTGTGTTTGATGAGGCCTGTCATCTGGTTTGCCTTCTTTGCAATGGTGCCAATATGCTGTCGGAATTTTAGGGATCTGTCGAACTTTACACCGAGATCTTTTTCTGTTTCTGATGTGCTGTCGATTTCTGACACTTCCCCATCTTTACTTGTCATCGTGTATGTGGTGTTAATCTTCGGCTTGCCAAAAGTCAGATGTTTGCATTTTGATGGATTGAAATGTAACTGCCATTTCTCTGACCACGATGTTAGTTTGTTAATGTCTTCTTGTAATAGCTTTTTGTCCATTTCACACCTTACATCTCGATATATTTTTGTATCAACGGCGAAGATCTTGAGTCCACTGTTTATACCATCTGGTAGATCGTTGATGAACAGGATAAATAGAATGGGGCCAAGGACACTTCCCTGAGATATGCCACTTGTGACCTCTGCCCAATCTGATAGCTTTCTATTTACTACTACCCTTTGTCTTCGTCCCGTTATGAAAGCTGCGATCCACGCTGCCACTTCTCCTTGGATGCCATACGCAGTTAGTTTTTTTGCTAGTCTTTTGTGTGGCACCATATCGAAGGCTTTCGCAAAGTCAAGATATATTGTGTCTACACATCCGCCCGAGTCAATGGTGGTAGTCCAATTCTCCATGACTTCTAGGAGTTGGGTGGTGCATGACCTGCCTGGTCTAAATCCATGCTGATCTTTGTGGAACATGTTGTTCATAGTCATATGAGTCAGGAGATGGTCTCGAATAATGCTTTCCATAATCTTACATGCTATGCATGTCAAACTGATTGGCCGGTAGTTGGAAGCATGTCTTTTTGAGTTCTTCTTGTGTAAGGCTGTTACGTGTGCTGTCTTCCATTGAGCTGGGAGCACTCCATCCTTCAATGACCTGTTGAAGATCAAAAGGAGGGGCTCCACCAGTTCATTTCTCAGTTCATGTAGAACGTACGGGTGACATCTGTCTGGACCAGGTGACTTGTTTGTTTTTAAGTTGGTTAATTTAGCCAGGACTTCTTCTGCTGTGATTTCAATGCTGATCAGCAGGTTTCCATTATGTCTGTCTTCGAGTGTCGGAATTTCCGTCAGATCTTCATGTGAGAACGCACTTGTGAAAAAAATGTTTAGTGTGTCTGCTTTCTCTTGGTCTGTCTTTGCTGTTGTGCCATCACCCAAGTCAAATTCACCCATGGCAGATCTAACCTTTCTTCCATCTTGGACATAACGCCAGAACACCTTGGGGTTTTTGCTGACCTCTGTCGCAAGCTTCCGTTCAAAGTCTTTTCTAGCTTTCCTTACAGCACTGGTCGCAATGTTTCTCACACGTGAGTATTCAACATAGTCTCTGTACTGTTTTGTCTCAGTGTACCTCTTCCAACTGTTGTACTTCTTTTTCACTTTCCTCATTGCATCGCTGTTCATCCACAAAGGCTTAACTCTCTTTCCTGTTACTGTCTGTTTCTTTGGTATGTGTTTATCAACCAGGTCTGAGAGTGTGCTGTTCAGTTCTTGCCACATCTTGTCCACACTTAGGTTATTCAGAGTCTCCTTCCAGTTTATTTCTCTGAGTTTGCGCTTGATGTCAGTGTAGTTGCCTTTCTCAAACTGGTAACTTGCCTTCTCTTCACTCATTGTATCACAGTAGCAGTGACATTCTGTCTCAATGATTATGTGGTCACTTTTCCCTAGAGGTGGCTTATGTTTTGTGCCATATTTTCATCATTGGTGATTATCAGATCAAGAAGTGATGGTTCTTGATTATGTCGATACCTGGTGGGGAAATTGACATGTTGGTGTAGAAAGCAGTCACTCAGGGTTTCAAGTAATTCCGTTTCTAACTTGTAATGTTCTGGTACTGTCCATGTCTCCCAATCAATGTCTTTCATATTAAAGTCTCCGGTTATTAGGATATGTCACACCTCGACTGTTGCAGGCTGTTTTGATCAACTGAAGGAGTGTATCGTTGTTTTCAGAGTCACTGTTAGGACTACGGTATACTACCCCTATCAGTAGTTTGTCCTTGTTTTTTAGATTGACTGTATACCAGGCAGATTCATTGAAGATGTCATCTGTGAGGGTCTCTTCTGGAATAGCTCTCAACCACTTTCTCACATAAATTACAACCCCTCTACCTTCCAGGGTGTTTGGGAAAGCATCATAGCCATCTATGTCAATCATTTGTTTTGTTAGTGTTATGTCACTGGCTTTTGGGCAGACTTCGGTTACCGTGATAATATCTGGCATCTCACTAGCAATTAATGTCTTCAGCTCATCCATTTTGTTAGTTAGTGTGTCAGCATTTGTTGACCAACATTTCAGTGTCTTTTTGCAGTCTATGTGCTGTGCTTCGCTATCAATAACTTGTGCATTTTGTTCCTCTCCTTGTGCTTGTGGTGCTTTGATAAAAAAATTGTGCATGTGTTGAGGGTTTGGAACATCATTTTTTTTATTAAGTATTCCCTTCGTCTTCGGGGGCTCCTCGAAAGGGCTGATGGTTGGCTTCTTGATGTGTGGATCTTCGGTCATGGGTTGTTGTGTTGCCCATGTTTCCAGAAGTGCTACTTGCCCATTCTGATTGTGGTGTTGCATGTCTGGCTGTACCATGTGGAACATCTTGGTTGTTGTTTGGTCTTCTTTCTTTTTGGATGATGAGACCATTTTTGATGAAAATATCTGTCTCACCTTCATGCTTTCTTGTGGCAAGTTCAGTTTGTTAGAAAGTTTTGCTGGAATATGCGGGAAACTAAAAAAAACAAATAATATTTGTTTCTTCAAAACGCCTCATTATTTTATTTATGATATAATCATCACACGTTGCTTAAAGTTTGATAGACATGACTATTATTTTCACAGACAAGCAAGAATGTGAAACTACCTCTTAATTTGTTCATCAATGGTCAATAATTGCATTACCGTGGCAACATTTTATTTGTTTTAGCGAAATCTCACTACATATACCAAAATTTGATTGGTAAGTTTATGAGCTATGTAAAATGTATAGGTTTGCATATGTGGCACGTATACTTAACCCGTAGGAAGCATCATAAGTCGATCACCCTCATTTGGGCAAAAAACATCCCGTATTCAAACCTAGCCCCTCCTGCCAGAACGACCAAAACTAAAACATGAGAATGGGTTTATTTAGTTTTAGATACAGAATACCATTATTATTATATTAAATCAAGGAAATACTTGGGAATGTGGCATCTGTTTGATTGAGGCTACAAATTAAATTTTCCAGAGGCAAATACGGAAAGTGGACCCAAGAGGAACTGGATAGAGCGGTCATGTCATTCAGAAATGGAGACGCCGGCCTCAACGCAACTACTAGGACCTATGGGATTCCGAAGGCTACGCACCTAAACAACAAAAACAACATCGCTAATAGTCCAAGAAAGTATTTTGGTCGCCCTTACACTCTGCTGCCAGAGTTGGAGAAAATGCTGGTGGAGCATGTTTTAGAACTGGAGAATATGCTGATTGGTATGACCAGGACAGATTTGCTGGATATGACATATCAGTTGGCTGAAGCGAATGGGATAAAGCATTGCTTCAACACTGAAAAACAAGCATCTAGCAGACATTGGTACCGTTATTTTATGAGGAGACACCCTGAACTCTCCCTCCGTCAAGCCGAGGCAACTTCTATTACGAGAGCCAAAGGGTTCAATCGTGAGAGTGTGTATGAGTTCTACGATAAACTAGAAACATCGGTTGACACGTACGGATTCGATGCTACAAACATCTTTAACATGGATGAATCGGGTATAACAACTGTGCAGAAACCTGGCCGGGTCTTTGGAAAAAGAGGGAAAAAGTAAATCGGATCTCTTACTAGTGGTGAGAGAGGCTTTACTACACCAGTGGTGTGTAGCATGAGTGCAGGGGGCAACTATGTTCCACCAATGATAATTTTCAGGCGTAAACGCATGATAGAATCACTGAAGGAAGGGGCACCACCTGGAAGCGTCATAGTGAATAATGAATCAGGCTGGATGAACAACGAACTCTTTGTTGTCTGGCTGAAGCACTTTGTATATCATGTTGGCTGCTCCAAAGACAAACATGTTCTGTTGATTCTTGACGGCCATTCGTCACACACGAAAAATACTGAAGCAATCCAATACGCCCGGGACCATGGAGTCGTCATATTATCTCTACACACACAACGAACCGTCTCCAACCCCTTGTTCGGGTTTTCTATAAACCTCTGATGACCTATTACAATGAGGATTGTGACACTTGCCTGAGGACCAAAACAATTACAGTCACCATCTCCTCAGTCTGCCGTATCTTCGGAAGGGCATACGTACGCTCTGCTTCCATCGCAACTGCTGCCAATGGTTTCAAGTGCATAGGCATTTGGCCTTGTGATCGGAACATATGGACTGATGCAGATTTCGCCGCGGCTGGAAGGTTCCAGTTGTCATACTCGGAAACTGGTATAGATGTCCCATGCGAATTCTGCCAGAGATGCCACTATGCAGAATGACAACTCGTCAAATACAACAAACACGTCCGCGAGCGAGCAACAGTCCAACAACCGAAGCCTGTCCACGTGCGACCGACAGTCCAATGATCCATGTCCGCCCACAAACAAGCAACAGCTCAATGAGCTGAGCTCATCCACAAGCACCAGGCAGAATAGTTTCAGGCATGTTACAACCAACCCATGCCCATCAATGAGCGATCAACAGTCTAACAAACCTAGCCTGTCCGCGAATGAGCAACAACAGTCTAATGACCCAAGCCCGTCTGCAAGCGAGCAACAATCCAACAACTAAAGCCTGTACACGACCGAGCAACAGTCCAATGATCCATGCCCATCCTCAAGCAGCAGACATAGTGGTTTCAGGTGTGTCGCAACCAATGCAAATGGACGTTGTTTCTTCGGAGCCGTTGTTATTTGTCAATATATCCATATGCAGCATGCAGAAAGAGACAACGATGGCAATTTAAAGGACCTACGAATGAGAATACGATAAATGACTTCCTCTGATGCGCTACGATCCAACATGATTGCACATATGCTAGACAACTTTGGCCTTTATGTAAACATTGATGAGAGGATGGTGAACGCAGATTTACCTCAGAGACTGTGTTACGCATCTATCGAGGACAGAATCGCATCGATGGTGAATCCCAGTGAAAAGATTGGGTAGATAGATATCGTTGCGACGGCACGCTGTCTACAACGACCAGTGCATGTCTCCGTTGGGGAGAGTGTACTTGAATTCGGGACGGAATTTCAGAAGTCTGGTGCAATTAGGGTAAAATACGTAAATCTGAGTGAAGTTGCTGATCATTATGAAGCATTAGTCCCAATCACGGAACAGCTGACTGATCAACCAGAACTGGGTAGAAAGGTCGTCACTCCTGCAATGCTGTCTCCCATCCCAAAACCAGCGATTTCTAGGGCCAAGAGAAGAACCACCAAGTCGGAAATCATAACCTCCAGTCTCTATATAAAACCATAACAACAAAAGTCAAAAGGCACAAAAGTAGGCATAACTCAGCAGTTGGCAACAGAAATAAAAAGACAACAGATACAATTAAGATAGGAAAAAGACAAAAAACGGCAGTTTTCTCCTGCCAGCCAAAACGAAAAAAGCGGTCAATGTGACAACGAGTCTTGGTACTGTGTGCTGTGTGACGAAGAGCGAAAAGAAACCATGGTGAAATGTGTACACCGTGGGATATGGACACATATGAGTTGTGCTGGTGGCCTGCCCTATAACTCTCGATGTGACATGCGTCAGTAAAAGATCGTATTTCTAATTTGGTGATCAGAGACCATCAATTACTGACTGGTATCTTTTTGCCATTATTAGACGCTCTACTGACAATAATTTCGTTGGTTTGTTCATTTATCCGTGACAGATTCTATCACGACAATCACTTCGTTGGCGTATTCTTCTATTCGTGACAAAATATAATCAGGGGTAGAACTTCAGCATTTATTTTACTGGACAGCAGGACTAGTAAAGACAAAAGTTTACTAGTCCGCCAAAAGGTTTACTAGTCCTGAAAATATCAAAACAACACAAATTTAAATTGCAACAAATGCGTCAGACGGTCCATGGTGGCCGTTTTCAGCACTTGAATGGCTCGGTGGGCAGTTGCAGTGTTTTTCCAGCTTGCGTTTTTCTGCTGGTTTTGCAACCCCAGTCAAGTAATGATACATCGTGCATAAACGTAGACTAATAAAGCAATGTAGATGTAAACCGTATTCGAAAACCGTCCATTTGAAAATGACCACCAATTGCACTCATTAGCCCTACCCCTCTACCAGATACGCTAAACCAAACAAAACTGTCATTTCAGAATTCGATGTCACACAACAGCCAATCAACAGCACTGTTTCACTTTTCAGTGTCGCCTCATTACGTAAAGAATTAGTTTGTCAATGGTACGGATGGTGGCATCATGCAACATGCTGATTTTTACTAGACAGTCGGACTAGTTGGTAGGCGGATTTACTAGTCCGCCGTAATCTTTACTAGTGTACGGACTAGCGGACTAGTGGGTAGTTCTACCCCTGATAATTGTTTGTTCTCAGTTCAGAATTAAATTGTGTCAAATCTATTTGGCGCTTAGTCGTCTCATGTCATTTGTATGCTCACTGGAACGCCGTAGTTTTCGTGATTTATGCATTAAGCGACTATCTTCTTATAAGTCTGAAGTGGGTGCTGAACCTTGGTTTCTTTCAAAGCATCAATAATAGACAGATGACGTATATTGAACCAGAAGCACCTATATTGGACCACCTGGTCCAATATCAGGACCACTGTAGTCCAATATATGTCACCCGTTACTCAAATTGGACCAATTACGAAAAAAACTGTTTTGCATTTTGTGGAAAAAATAACAAATGCATTGACCCTATTTCCCGCTTGTATACAGAGCTTGTTATAACTCGTGGCCTGATCCTTATTAGTCCCCGATATCACGTACAGGAATGAAGAAAGAAGGCTCGGAAGTTAGGGCGTTCAATATCGGTGCACTTCCCCTACTACAAAAATAAAACAAATATTTACAAACAGTGTATCATAGTATAAAAATGATTTGGTTTATATTACTTGGTGAAAACATAAACAGAAAAAAGTAAAAAAAAAATAAATGGTTTGGTGTCGGGATTGAACCGGCGTCGCCCGATTAAAAAATAAATGCCAAGGAACCAACGCCTTTACCAAATGAGCTAGCAGGACAGACATAAATTCGCTGACTGATTTAAATCGTTATGATAAATTGTACAACTCCTCCTTCATACATCGATATTCTAGTGATATTATAAGATTATACATTTATACACGTTACTTTCTGTAGCTGGATACAATATATGTTTGTTATGTATGGTTAATGGTGTAGATTATCTCCCGTTGATTGCATCCGATATAATTATTCTAAAAACGAGCCCAAGCTCGGCGAAACCTAGTCGACTTGTAGGCCCATTCGCATTCATTGTTTTGAATAAAATTGGATTCATGTGGAACCGTAAGATAACTGCTTGTTCCTCTATGGTGACTAGTGTTAGTATTACAGTATTACAAATTGTTTCCGTCTGGATATCATTGGTAGAAAATATAAAACTTATCTTGTATACATTGGATGAGACGGGAAACTTGAAGCTGTTTAGTATTAAATAAATTCGTTATGATTTTCTTTGTTTCTGTTTAGCATCGTGTCAAAGAAAATAGTACAGTGTGTCAGGGTATATTCCGGAATAACAAGTTGAATCATCATTATGAAAATATGAAATATATCACACATGTCTACCAATAAATCTACACCGTTGAATGGTTGTCTTGTTGAATGTGCTAACCTGTTTATGCAATATGCATCAATACCTTAACAACCAGTTAAATAGGTGCGCTTTGTTGTGTAGAACGTATACCTTATTAGAATCAAGTATAATTCATCACTTTAACGATTTAACACATTTTAGCAAAACCGTATGAATGATACATTATATCTTTGTTTTTGGTGTACAACAATATAATTATATATATATGTATATACATGTGTATATATATATATATATAATTGACGTATGATATAGTGTTTACGAAATCAAAATGTGTGATGCTAATTACTATGAATATACATACAACTAATACCGGTCATACTTATGTAACAATTTAATTACTAAGTTATGTAAACCGATACTCATTCAATATTTTATTGTTGAGTCGTATACACCGGGGCCGGTTTCATGAAGCGGCTAAGAACATTCTTAATGCTAAGATGATTGTTTTAGTAAATTACGTGTTTTTTTAATATAAGCGAACGTAGGAGTTTACGCAAACACGTGACGCTAAGTAATTGCGTAACTTTAAGTATGCTTCATGAAACCGGCCTATGGAACTTCCATAGACCACACTGTTTTCTTGCAACATATCATCAAGGTGGTCCCATCTGAACGATCGTCCTCCAAAAACACATTCGCCTTTCCTCGTCCCATTCTGATACACCGCCGTACGGCTGTAACAAAGCTAAATTTATTGAGGCTTTCGAACAATATCGTTTTCTATATGATTTAGCACAAACGAGTATATATATAAAAAATTCACCTGGAAGTGCCGATGGACTAAAGTAGTTAAGTAGCACTTGCGGTTAATTGTATCACTTGTCTGGTAAGTGGATTGATTACATGACTTGTCAAAGTTGGTGCGTCTGTGTAGGCGATATTCCCTGGGCCAGGAGCTATAATTAGAATAGCACCACCTCCCAAAAATATAGCAGGCAGTGGACTAGAATGATGCTACTTATTGACATCATACGGTCATAGTACCGCCTGCGATTAATTGTGTCTTTGATGTGACTAGTGGACACAATTGTTTCTGAACAAGCATACGCATGAGTCGACTAAGATGGGCAGGGCATGTAGAGAGAATGGGAAAAGAACGGATGGCAAAGAGAGCAGATGCACGGAGACTGGAAATGAAAAGGAGGGGAGGAAGAACTAGACTGCGATGGGACTTACTCAGATTTCGTTCCTCCTGTTCCTTTCGGGACATCGGGCGACGAGCGTTCTCCATCTACTATGGTCTTTCGCAATTTCTTTGGCCTCATTCCAGGTAATTTCCATTTATGCCAGATCTTCTTTAAATGTCTTGCGCCAGGTCTTAGTCGGCCTTCCTCTCCTTCTGTTTCCACCTTCAGGCACCCATTTCATTGCTACATGTGCTGTTCTCTCTCTTGGTAGGCGTAGGATATGTCCCGCTAGTCTTCGTCGTCGAGACTTAACTTTGTCATGCAGGCTATCCAGACCTGCCCTCCTCATCACTTCTTCATTGGTGATGTGCTCTCTCCACGATATGCCCAATATGAACCGGGGACATCGTCGGTGAAATATGTCTAGTTTTTGTTGATATTCTCCCCGTATTCTTCCACGTTTCACAGGCATATATCGCTGTTGGTATTACGATTGACATGTAAAGACGTAGTTTTATGTCCTTTCTGATGGAGTTACTGGATCATATTGGACGTAGTCTTTGGAACACTGTTGATGCCTTGCCTATCCTCGCTCATACATCTACTTCCGCGTCGCCTTTCCTAGAGATGTAGCTTCCGAGGTAAGGGAAGTTCTCGACGCATTACAACTCTTGCTGACCGATCACAATGTGGGGGTCAGATCCATCACCAACTGACAATGTTTTTGTCTTCCCATACCTGATTCGTAATCCGACCATCTCTCCATTTCGTTTAAATTATTGGTCATCCCTTGCAGGATCTCCGGCGTGTGGCTGAGCAGTGCAATATCATCGGCAAAGTCAAGGTCTGTCAACCTATTATTTATCCATTTAACACCAAAGTTCGGATATGTCATCGGTTTCTTCATGATGAAGTCGATAACAACAACAAAGAGGAAAGGGGACAGGATGCAACCTTGACGTACACCTGTCTCTATATCGAACATGTCTGTGTAGCCATCGTTGGTCCTGATGCAGCAGTTGGTGTTTCGGTATAGCGATTTAAAAATGTATATATATTTGCTTGGTATGCCGTATAGCTTCAGGATGTGCCATAGCAAATCTCTGTGGACACTGACGAAAGCCTTTTTAAAGTCAATGAATTTGACTAAAAGAGGTATCTGAAACTCTCTGCTTTGCTCGATGATGTTTCGCAATGTGAAGATCTGCTCACAGCATGACCTTCCTCTTCGAAAACCAGCTTGTTCCTCCCGGAGGTGTTGGTCAACTGCTGTCTTTAGCCGGATTAGGATCACACTGCAGAACACTTTTCCAGGTACTGACATCAATGTATTCCTCGCCAGTTATTGCAATCGCTCAGGCACCCCTTCTTTGGTAACGTCACGATCACTCCTCGTCTCCAATCATCAGGAACTTCCTCCTCAGACCAGATCAGATTGAATAAGTAGGTTAACTCGTCTACAACCCCGTCCTTGCCATGTTTCAATAGTTCGGCCGATACTTCATCAAGGCCTGCTGCCTTGTTGTTCTTAAGGCTATCGATGGCAGTAGTAATATAGGTGGTTCAGCGGGGATGAATCCGTTTTTCCGTCGGAGCAAGAGCAAGAGCAAAAGTACCCGGATGTAGGTCAAGGTCAAGTACCCGGATGTAGGTCAAGGTCAAAGAGCGATCGTGAACGACATCTTGGTAAATGACAAAAACAGAGAAGACCATGACGCCAGCCAATCCCTCGTATGTCAGGTCGATCTCTTTCTGGAAGACATACTGTGCCGGGTTCACTCCGTTTCCGCCAGGGAAAATTGAGTTCACGACTTATCTGCCAGGGGGGGGCGCAGGGCTCTATTTTAGCTCACGACGTATCCGCCAGGGGACGCTATTTTAGTTCCAAAAAATTCCGCCGGGTGCGCCACTTGACATACATCCGGGTACTTGACCATTGGCCTACATCCGGATACTTTTGCTCTTGCTCCAACGGAAAAACGGACTCATCACCGCTGAACCACCTATATTACTACTGGCATGCTATATTTTCATAGATGTACATATCATGTTAATTATGCCGTACATAAATAAAAAAATATATATAAATAACTATAATCAGTTAGACCCTACTAAACTTTAGTGTCTTTAGTTGATGATAAAATATCTAAATCGTAAACTAAAATAGTATTGTCTCTAATTATTATACCAAACCTACATACAAAAATGCACAAACGAGGTAGCGAATCGTTGTTCCTAGAGTGTAGTTTCATTTTTGCTAAGGGATCATCTCAGAACGTCGATGTCCGATATCAAGCGAAATTATTTTAGTTTGGGGAGGGGGGTCTGAGGCAGTTTCATCTGACGTCGGACATCGACCGACACTGTTAATTATACTGGTATCATCATACTAATGTCGTCTCTGAGATGATCCCTAAGTGAATCGAATTGTAGACGGACCGCGCGCTCCGTGTACCTCCTAGTAGACCTATTACAAGTTAACTTCCTGTCAATTGTGGCTGTTTATTACTTGGTCCAATAGCGCAGGTAGCCTGATTTGAGTGGGCCTATTTATTGACACCGCGTTATTCGAAACCAGATTAAGTCATTAAACATCACTGCATTTGTATCGAAGATCGTCTCACGGAATATATGTCAGTTTTTCTTCCAGACATGGAAGTATTAGGGAATGAGGAGTAAATCAAGAAGCATAAATTATTAAAAGTTTATATTTTAATTTATATAAGGCATAAATAACATGTTTGCATTCTGAACAGATATTATGTCATTAATTAATAAATATACACAAATATGCTTCAAAACTGTTGGTTAATGTTGAACTGAGAAATGCCTAAACCATCCCTGGTTCATCGTGTCTGGGGGCACACAAAATAGTGTTTGTATTTGCGATCAGGGATATCCAGATGGAAGCAATAATTATTTAACAAATAAAATGTTGAATAGGTACATATTTCATGTTATAAAGTAAACTATTTCAGTCCCTAGTCTAGTCTTTGCAAAGAGGCTGCCTGTCTGGCACCCGTTTTTGTTTGGCTAAATTCAGTCCCAGTAGACTTCCGTGACAATATTTAGAAGTACAATCACATAATCTTTTGTGCACAATAACTAGATGTGTAACCGTATACGTACAATCAGCGTCATCAGCCATCATCATATGCTCTGAACACAAACAGGAATGCGTTTAATAAAATACAGATGGCTGCCTAAGTCTCGCTTTCGACGTACGTATGCTCATTACGGCATCTTTATACTGTATACCATCGCATCGCGTATCGCATCGCGCATCGCGTATCGCATTGCGCATCGCGTATCGCATCGGATCGCGCATCGCGTATCGCATCGCGCACCCCATCGCATCGCGCTTCGTTCATCGCATCGCTCATCGCATCGCCCATCGCATCGCTCATCGCATCGCGCATCGCGTCATCGCCCCATGGCGGTGCAGATTGTCACACAAAAACGCGATGGCCCTTCTCGGCCATCATAGGGATCAGCAAGGGCTAGTTTTGCATGGCAAACAGCCGTGGCTTGCGAGGATGGGTGGCCTCACAGGAGACGCAGATGGGGGATGCATAGCAGTCGTAGGTGGTGGTCGCACAGCAGTCGTAGGTGGGGGCTGCACGGCAGTCGCATGTGACCGCTCTACACCGGGCTTTAGTTGACCAATGTTCACCCTTCGTGGCAGCACCACCCCATCCCTTTGCAATTCGACCTGCTGGTTCAGGCCCACACTCTTGACTGTGTAAGGGCCTAGCCAGTCTTGCTCCAGCTTACCACCTGTTTCGCACAAGGGCAATTTCAGGGTAACATTTTGAAATGCGTTTTTGTGTGATATTGGGTACTGCACGCATACAACTTAAATGTCAATATTAACAACAATTCCAACATTGACTGAAGTAATTTAACCTTGTACGACTGATACGTTTAAGTGAGTCTGACACAAGTTAAACGTCTTAAATTTTCAAAATCAATTTGGCTGTTGAAATTTATGTGTTTAATCCAAAGCAAGTTCTCTTACTCCAATATTGGCAGAAGACTATATTACCCCAGGCCTCACAGTAGGGGGGGATCTACATGTTTTCCTAGCTATGCATCAGACACATTTCGTATAACTATTACCTGTGACGTACATGTTAACATAGGGGGAAATAAGCTAGTGATTTTTTAATTGTACATATACTTTACAATATGTAATGTGTTAAATTACCTTTTATCTTCATCTTGATCGTGTTGCGGTGCAGAACTCGACCCCCGCTGCAAAATTAAAATGATTTCAGGCCCTTTTATTGCCATCCTTAGGTCAAATCAAATGCCTGCTTTTGTTTAGATTGAGCATATGCGATGTTTTCATAAACCTATAACAGTAGCATAATATGACGCATTACACAATGAACAATGTTATTTACAGCAATATTTTACAGCGGCAGGATTTTTCGCTACACCTCTATTATTTTTTATATCAATTCAATAGTGGTATCACCGGGAACTAACAAAACTATTTGCGCGACACCTAGCGAATATGAGCGAGTAACAGTATTGAAAGAAAGCGTGAAAAGGAAATTATATCTTCACCCGTTAGAATGACTGGTGCCGGAGATGGCATTGCAGATTTTGTTCAGCTAGGCAGTGACCTGGAAAATCAAGAAATTGAGGTAAATGCAGAGTTGAAATATTAATAAATGTACCCATTGCAGTTTTATCATTGTATATGTCACAAGAAACGTATTGGTGGGCGATAATATGTCATTATTAACGGCTGTCGGTGTCAACATTCGCCTCGGTTCGTATACATAACGAAGAGTCCTGTATCTATATGCTATTGTGGATCGGCTACAATCCTAAGGTGGCGATCTTTTACTTTCTGACCTAACCATGAAAACTACCACCTACAGCCGCCAAACTTCTCACATATCTTCTCCTCACATATCACCTGGAGTGGATGGGATTCCGCCCAAACTACTATTGGAAATTGTAGAACAAATTAGCATACCACTTGCAACAGTTTTCAACTTGTCATTACATGAGGGAGTGGTTCCTTTAGAATGGAAAGAAGCAAGCATTATACCGTTATTTAAGAAAGGTTCCAGAAACACGTCAGAGAACTACAGACCAGTCAGTTTAATTTAAAGTTTAATGTCAGTGATTTGCAAATTATTAGAAAGACTAATTAAAGATCACATGGTGGATTTTCTTGTTACACATAACTTGTTAAACCCATCTCAACATGGGTTTCTAAAAGCAAGGTCATGCTTAACAAATTTGTTATATTTTTTTAAAGATATTACTAAGTGGGTAGAAGAGGGATCACCAGTAGATATCATCTACTTAGATTTTCAGAAAGCTTTCGACAAAGTGTCACATCAAAGATTACTGCTTAAACTAAAGGCCCATGGCATAGGAAATGGTTTAATTAACTCGATAGAAAAATGGCTAATTGACAGAAGACAATGGGAACAAAGACGTACAATATACAGTTGATGGGGAGGCTTCAAACTGGAAATCAGTTTTGAGTGGGGTACCACAGGGATCAGTACTGGGACCTATATTATTCTTAATGTATATCAATGATTTGGACAATGATATAACAAGCAAGGTGTTGACATTTTTGGATGATACAAAATTGTTTAGAATGATTAAACGTGATGAAGATAGACAGCATTTACAAGATGATCTTGGCAGATTGATAAAATTAATGGTCTGAATAATGGCAAATGTTGTTCAATTTTGGGAAATATAAATGCCTCCACACAGGACAAGGGAACAAAGACGTACAATATACAATGGGAGCTTCTGTACTAAGTACTACTGTAAAAGAAAAGGACTTAGGGTTAACCATTAGTGCTGATATGAAGGTTTCAGAGCAGTGCGGTATTGCCGCTTCAAAGGGAAATCAAATCCTTGGACTAATTAGGCGAAACATAACGTATAAGAAAAAAGAGCTAATAATACCGCTGAACAAAACAATATATTTAGAATATTGTATACAAGCGTGGAAGCCATATCGCAAGGACATAGATATGCTAGAAAGAGTACAAATGAGAGCGACTAAATAATACCCAAACTGAGGGATCCCCTTAGTTATGAAATTTGCCTAAAAGAATGTGGTTTAACAACACTGGGGACCAGGAGATTGAGAGGAGATCAGATAGAAGTGTTTAAAATAATGAAAATATTGATAGAAATATTTTTTTCTCAGTTAAGAAAGATAGGACTAGACGACATGAACTTACATTAGCAAAGGAGCAGTGTAGATTAGATATAAGAAAGTTCTCATTTTTATAAAGTACTAAATGAATGGAACATATTATCTGCTGATTGTGTGTGTTTAAAAATAAAATCGACACATACCTTAAAAGGGCGGGATACACGTAGAATTAAAGTATTGGACTCTCGATAAGCCAAAGGGCTTCCTTGTCCATATGCCATCTAGAGTTTAATTTTCTGGGTGGCTATCTTGTTAAATCTTGTTAAATACATATACACACACTACGTTACAAAAAAAATGACTTTACAGTCCTACCACGATCAAATTTCACAAAACAAACTAAACTAAAAGTCAACTTCTATGGCAGCGACTATCATTTGCTCCACAGTTACCGTAAAATTGATATTGTGTCGAGCTTCACAGAAATTCCGTACAGTGGCACTATCATTACTGTAGGCATGCTCGCACACGAAATAAATATATAATATATCGTTAATATATATACGGGCGCATGAGCGAGTATGTGTGTGTCCGTGTGTTAGTTATAATATTGGCATTGTTTCTGTTAAAAAATAGCTCGATTAATAAAGGTATAATTATTATCATCAGTATGGTTTGCAGGTAATGAAAATTTTATACTTAAGGTAGCTGGGCTGGCTATCATGTCAGTTGATTTCTTTATTTTTTCTTCATAGAACATTAGTAGGTGTCAGTATGAACGTGTGTACTATTAAAAAAACCAAGGCACTAGTGCCATGTCACCAATCCGTCCTTTAAAAAACTAGTATTTTTAGTATGTATGTGGAAATTTCCTTTTCAGATTCTTGGAAACTGACGATGTTTCCATAGTGACGATCACGTGTGCGTCAGCCCAGTTCAAACATAAATTCGTTCACCATGAATGCAGATCATATAGTCTGGTTATTCTCATGCCACTATGCTGTTGTATTATAATTACCTAAATGCATCACACTGTCAAACCATCAAATACTGGTGGTAGTTTTGTTTATTCTCCGATAATGCCCGACCTCCTTCGCCAGTTGCAATGACATGTGACTGACCCCAGCAGGTGTCAATCAATCTTGTCTACCACAACAAGTTCAACATGTGGCCCTTCATAACACAATATCATTAGACAATTTGGTGGGAAAACATTGGGGAGAAATCTCAGTAATAGAAGTGTCTGTCAAATCTTGTTGAAATAAACCACATGCCAGTGAAAAAGTCACAAACAAGCATCTGGAGACACTTGTGTTATCAGCAACAACCAGGAAGTACTACTTAATGTAACTTTTTATAAAAACTACAGTACTTACAAAGGCATAACTTGGCATATGAACTCGACTTGTGTTTACCCAAAATTGCACAGGATGGTTTTATGTTTAGTGAAGGGGTCGTGCCAAAAAATGCAGTACAGATTTTTGCTGTCTTTCAACATTGTAACAAAATGTTTATGAAGCTGTATCAAACTTAATATGCATTTGTTTAAAAAAAAACGTAAGAATGTCAATAACATATTGTACTTACAACCACAGGAATTTTTCTTTTGGGGAGTTTCTCAAAATGAAATAAATTGCCATTTTAGGGTGACTTTTTGACATATTTTTTAATTGTCTTTAAACACATTTAAATATCACTAATCAACATAAAAAAATATTTTTTTTGGTCTGGAGTATTGTTTAATGTGTTAGGCATTGTCTGAGAACAAATTGTTACTTCACCTTCAAAACATTTATTAATTTGATTTAAATCAAAACAAGCATATCATAGGCAATCCTACCACCTTAATGTAACAAACAAAATAAGCCTTACGAATAGCCAATAATTGTGTTCCCGTGGGTCAATTCTTTTTTAGTTGATGTCCAACGCATGAGTCGGTGCTCCAACGAATGACAATTTTTGGGGGCATTGAAACTTAGGATGAATCATATATATATATGGTCTATTCCCACGAAACGTTGACTAATGGTGTTCCTAGAGGGGCAAAAATAAACATATGCGTATAAAGTCGTGTTTTCTTTCGTACAAAAAGAAGATATTGAGGTAATCGGAGAATAAAATTGGGCAAGTTAAATCCTCAAATTGAGCATTTGACAGCTAATAGAAATAGCAAGTGTTTAAGTTCTGAAACCGTACGTCTGCACACAAGTCTCTATACTTGGAAACTGCTACAACTATTTCATCTCACATTTACCTGTGAAATTTCATTTTCAATGTATGTAAAACACATTTATGGTTGACATCCAGTAAGAAATATGTTTCAGACTTCTTTTTTTATTTTAAGGGGGAGTTTTGAAGTATTTTGCGCTCTCTCAGGCTTGATGTTTTATTAAGGTGACTCTCTGTTACACATTACCACTTCAAGGGGAATGCATGTTTTATTTTTTAAATACATTCATGGCAAGGTATACACATTGAGCTTTTCAACAGGGTATACCTTATTGACACTGATTTATAACTATCAATTTGTAGACAGTTTAGAATTTGCAGATGTATGGTTTCATATAATATACTTTTCAGTACAATGGAGTAAATTACTGGCGAGGCCACTGGACAACTCTAACTTGTTTTAAGAATGCTTTGGTATATATCCGACAGTCTAAATTGATTATGTCAGTGATATGTAGGTGATTCTGTCATATTCTTATTATTCTAATTAAGAAAACGCCGGAGACGTACGATTTCATGCACCTCCTCTTATAATGTGTATTGTGTATTAACTGCCAAAAAGTCATCATGTAAGTATTTAAATTGGTTGTACAAATGTTACAGATACCAAGCGCTGATGTTACTTCATATACTTTGCAAAAATATTGAGGTGTGGACTAAGAAACTGTTGGAGACATACGGTTTCATGCATATGTACAGTTTCAGTAGAATGTAGTATTTTTTATTATTTCATCACTTTTTAATTAAACTTTGTTTACGTACATACCCGGGTGTAAAACTATTCCTGTGAGTGTTCCATATATGCTTTTCTCAATCATTCTTATAATTTTTAGTCCTTTGGCCAAAGGTCCAAGGGACTATTGCCATCACTCTGCGTCCGTCGTTAGCTACCGTATCTCAGAAACCGTTCAGCAACTTTTTCTCTAATTTTGCATAGACATATCTTAGGGCACTGCCACCATGCATGAGAAATCTGTATTTGATTGAATAATTTTAAGGGCTCCCTAGGACCTCCAAGGACCCCAAAACTGGTAAAAATTTAACATTTGGTCTATTTTTTTCAAAAACTGTTCAGCAACTTTTTTTCTAATTTTGCATAGACATTCCTTAGGTTAGTGTCACTGTACACAAGAAATCTGTATTTGATTGAATCATTCTAAGGGCACCTAATGACTCCCAAAAAAAGACCCAACATTTTTCACATTTTGCCTATTTTTTTTCAAAAAATCTTCATTAACTTTTTCTCTAATTTTGCATAGACATTTCATGTGGCAGTGCAACTGTACACAAGAAATCTGTATTTGATTGAATCATTCTAAGGGCACCAAAGGTCCCCTAAATTTGCTAACTAAACTGTCTGCTGCAGCAGATGATCTATCATGCTAACAGTCCTTTTGTTCAACCAATCCCTTTCGCAGAAAATCTGTCACACCTCACTGTGGCTGCCTGACTGGTGTAACTAATCTGTAATTGGACACTGGCAGAGGCTTGCCTCAACTGACAGAGCCCACTAGAATAGTAGATTTGTGTAATGTGCCAGAAACTGCCTGGCCCACTGTCCACTCTGCTTTGTATCATTGAGGCCTTGACTAATATTTAATTGGTCACACACAGCCAGAGCAGACAAGCTTGTGTTAACAGACAGCATTAAGCCACTAGACCCCTGTTAAGCTGGACAGTTCCATGTAGGTTTTAAACTGTGTCAAACAGTGAGTCTACCTTTGCTCTCAAATAATCTGTCCTCTTAGTTTTACACATAAAGACATAATCTGGCTTAACTTGATAATTTTTTTTAGCAGCACATTCATACTTCCAGTGTATCGTTGCAACATAACATACATACTGTGTGCCACATTTGAATGTCATGCATGTAATATTTCCATGCAATCCATTTGCATATGTAATGTAAAACTTCAACAGCCGTTTTCTTCATTTTCACTTTTTGACCCCTACCATGTTCAATGCTCCATAACTTCGCCAATTTTTGTAGCAGTCATAATTTTTGAAACCATGTAAAAGCATCATACCCAACCTTTACAAGAATGTAAGAAAACAATGTTACAATTTTTTCTACTTATCACTCATTTGGTCAGCCGGGGTCACATATAGACGTATTAGTCCAAAGGACTTCAGGGCCACTTGGCCCATTTTTATTAATATACTGAACAATAGAACATGAATACAATGTTTTCATAACGTTTTTTGTTGAAAGTCTAACCGACCACTTTTGTAATTCGTCGAAAGGTAATTTTAAGAACAATTAATGAAACTTGAACTGAATGTCCCCAAAGCACCACCGCTCTCTCATCCTTCTCTTGAACCACCTCTCTGTCATCTCTCTCCTCCACCACCTGTCTCTTGACCCTTTCCACCACCACTTGTGTCTCGCCTCTCCTCCACCACCTGTCTCTCTATCCTTTCCACCACCATTTGTGTCTCCCCTCTCCTCCACCACCTGTCTCTCGACCCTTTCCACCACCGATGTCTGTTACCCCTCTCCCTCACCACCTGTCTCTCGACCCTTTCCACCACCACTTGTGTCTCCCCTCTCCTCCACCACCTGTCTCTCAACCCTTTCCACCACCACTTGTGTCTCCCCTCTCCTCCATCACCTGTCTCTCGACCCTTTCCACCACCACATGTCTGTCACCCCTCGCTTCCACCACCTGCCTCTCGACCCTTTCCACCACCACTTGTGTCTCCCCTCTCCTCCACCATCTGTCTCTCGACTCTTTCCACCACCACTTGTGTCTCCCCTCTCCTACACCACCTGTCTCTCGACCATTTCCACCACCACTCGTGTCTCCCCTCTCCTCCACCACCTGTCTCTTGACCCTTTCCACCACCACTTGTGTCTCCCCTCTCCTCCACCATCTGTCTTTCGACCATTTCCACCACCACTTGTGTCTCCCCTCTCCTCCACCACCTGTCTCTCTACCCTTTCCACCACCACTTGTGTCTCCCCTCTCCTCCACCACCTGTCTCTTGACCCTTTCCACCACCACTTGTGTCTCCCCTCTCCTCCACCATCTGTCTCTCGACCATTTCCACCACCACTCGTGTCTCCCCTCTCCTCCACCACCTGTCTCTCGACCATTTCCACCACCACTTGTGTCTCCCCTCTCCTCCTAAATGATATAGCACTTTCTAGTGACCTTTTCAAATTCATAACATATGCTGACGACACCACCCTCACTAGTACATTAAAAACATTTAATGATTCAGAAGGCCAAATGCGAAGTGAAAATATTAACAAAGAACTAACAAAGATTAGTAATTGGTTAAAAGCTAATAAATTGTCACTAAATGCCAACAAGACTAAATTCATGATTTTTCATATGCCTCAAAAGAACATAGAATACCCTGTGTTACAAATAGATGGGGCACACATCGAATGTGTAAACGATTTCAATTTTTTAGGCATCACAATAAATAACCATTTAAACTGGCAGAGTCATACAAACAAAATAGCAAATAAAATCTCTAAAACAATAGGCATACTAAATAAACTTAACATTTTTTTACCACCTAATACATTATATATTGTGTACAATGCTCTTATTCTCCCTCATATTAATTATGGCTTACTTTTATGGGGTCACCAGGCACATCGAATTTTCAAATTACAGAAAAAAGCAATACGAATAATATCCTTAAGTAAATATAATGCTCACACAAGTCCTATTTTTAAAAGACTTCAGTTGCTAAAGTTGGATGACATTTATAAAATCCAACAATTAAAATTTTACTATAAATTAATTAATAATCTTTTACCCTACTACTTCAATGTTTTTCCAAACACACACATCTATAATATTCATCAGCACTGCACACGTGAAAGAAATAATCTGTATATGTCCAGATTCAAACATGAATTTGCCAAAAAATGCATTAGACATAACATAGTTGAGACAGTTAACAATACACCAAGTATTGTCATTAATAAAATTTACACCCACAGTCTGTATGGTTTTTCAACATACACAAAAAACTTTTTTATATTAAATTATGAATCCTGTTGTCGTATTCATAATTGCTTTATATGTAATTCGTAATACGTATTGAAATGTATTCCTAAGTATCCATGTGTACGTCAATTTGTACAAGAGTACATTTAATCAGTCCTTGTATTATGTATGTATGTTGATACACTGAGAATTATCAACTGTAAAACAAGGCATATGCTATTCTGATTTGTGACATGTAAATTTTGATGTTGATTATATTTATGGGGTGGCTCCTGTGCTAGCGATATTGTATATCTTAATGGGAGTCTTCCGACCTTATCTAGTACTCATGTTATTCATTGTGTATATATCGTATTTATAGGTCAAATAAACTGATTCTGAGTTCTGAGTTCCTCCACCATCTGTCTTTCGACCATTTCCACCACCACTTGTGTCTCCCCTCTCCTCCACCACCAGTCTTTCGACCATTTCCATCACCACTTGTGTTCCACCACCTGTCTCTCGACCCTTTCCACCACCAATGTCTGTTACCCCTCTCCCTCACCACCTGTCTCTCGACCCTTTCCACCACCACTTGTGTCTCCCCTCTCCTCCACCATCTGTCTCTTGACCATTTCCACCACCACTTGTGTCTCCCCTCTCCACCATCACCTGTCTCTCTACCCTTTCCACCACCACTTGTGTCTCCCCTCTCCTCCACCACCTGCCTTTCTACCCTTTCCACCACCACCTATATGTCATCCATCTCCTCCCCCTCCAGCGCCAGTTGCGTGCTCTCCCAACCAGAACATGTTGGATGGAACACTCCGCCCTTCGTGTAGCAGACTAGCAGCAGTCCTTGAAGCTGGAACTTGGAAGTACTGCAGATTTTCACGACTGGGCCCGGGACCATAACAGCATGGGCAGACAGTATGCCACAGACCTCTGGAACATGCCATGTTTAGATTTCATCCTTGCAGTCCTGGACGACTTCAAGGATTATCTTCAGGAAGGACATGGTCGTGTCACTAGCACGAATTTGCATGGCAGAACTCTTAGGTCGTGGTGATTACTCTTCTACCCTTCACCAGCTTGTCAGTCTTCCTTTTCATGCCACCACCCATTCCGTCACAGGGGCCTTCCCATGGCCAGCCTCCAGCCACGTCCACGAAGCTCTAAGACCGAACAGTGATGGAAATTTTGCTACTAGGGCACATATTGTGCGGTTCTGGTATGGCAACGTTGGTGAGTCTGTGATAAAGTGCAGAGTCGACAGTTCCAGGAGGATTTCCTTGACTTCCTTCATCAGCGCTTTGATGAAAGCAAAAGTTGTCGACACAGTGTGAGCAGTGACACTTGTAATCCCCACGTAGCTCTTGGCACAAAACTTGCCGTCCTGCTTGAAGTGTACCACCATTGGATGTATGGTCACCTGGGACTTGACATAGTACACTGCCGTTATTTTGTCCTGGTATCTGCACACCCAATTTTCAGTCTTTTCCGCCATGGGCTGCTTCTAGATGATGCGGATCTGGTGATATTGGTTGGTCACCCGGTGACAGTGCTCACGGAACTCGGCTATGCCGGATATGAGTTGGTCTGTAAAGTCTTTATTACTTTGTACAACTTGGATCAGTTTCACCTTCTTGAAGACTCTGCCCTTGTGTTCAACATACTGGGCTTGCCATGTTCGGTACCGAACTTCTCTTTTCGCTTGGCGTCATCTGATTCTCGAAAATAACGATAAATGGGGTGACTGGACCAATGAATCAACTGGCAATTAGAGCTGACGTATGGTTTCGGGAGACGTACGGTTGCAAAGACCCGTAAAAGCAAAATAAATCGAAGGGAAATGTATCTACAAATTACAATTTTGTCATATAGTTACCTTGTTATATGTTATTTATGACCAATTAATATTTCTTGCTAATCTACAAATCTCTACTTACAATGTGTATTCAAACTTGTGACGTATGTAGGCCATGGGCCAGATATGCCCCTCGTGCACCCCCCCCCACAACTCTACCAACCCATGTTTTTTTAAGCATTGGGGTCCCTTGAAGATGATTTCAAGTGGTAACAGTGAAAAGTTGGATCTCACTACCCATTTCCAACCTATCTTGGATGTTACCCTGAAATATCGTATTTCGCATCAACGTTGCGTTGTATTTAATCACCCACACCACAATCATCATTGTATAGTCATATATGTCTCAATATGTACTTGTAATATGTCAAATTGAAGATTTTCATCTGCTGATCATTATAATAGCATTCAATAGATATCTACTATTATAGCATGTGCCCTAATTAGCATAGAATAACTATACCCCATTCTCACTCGTGACCGCATAGATGACATCATTTTTTTGTCAAATATATAAATTTTCTTTGATCCTATGGCCTCTAAGATCAAAATAATAATGCATGACACTCCGCAGCATCATATCTTTCATTTGATACCAGAATTGTCTTTCTGTTATTACAAATGGATTATATATGATGCTTCAAAGATAACCGTAGTGTCACGGATCAAAAGACGTAACCCAGGGCATTTTTAAGTATTATATACTGCACTCCATCAGCAATGGATTATTTAAAATGTAATGAAGAAGTGACTATAATATTGTTGTTTTGTAAGTAATTTACGTTCTTTTGCAGTATCTAGGTACATATTTGCAGCTGGAATACTAGATTTCTTACACATTTCATCATGGTATGCGGAGATTACAAGGTTGTATCCCATATTATATTATTTAAGTTTCATATTATATTATTTAAATCTCATATTATATTATTTAAGTTTCAATTGCAGCTTATACGAATACCTCAGGTCAACTTCACAGATATCGATAAGTTAAAATGTTATTTATTTAAGTTGGATAATGATAAATTATAAGCTTTACCTGTGTTGACCTGCTGATATTGCATACCTACCTTTGTATGTATTTACTATTAAAACAAAAACGAACAAGTGATCAAACAGTCAAACCTACTTGTATAATTCATGTAAAGGGCTTAAAATATGGAGAACTTCAATGCATGTCTGGTATGCGGGATGCAGAGAAGAAGTTGGTGAAATTGCAGGAGATTAAAGAGAAGAGACTTTCAGAACATCCAACTTCAACCCACAGGATGGAGGACACGTGCAAGCTCATTCCCAACACAGTGATGGAATGTTGTGGGTTCCATTGGGAATGCTACAAACATTTCATCATGAAAATGGACAGGCTGACGTCCACCTCATCACCACCATCTGATGCCTCCACACCCCAACGTACGAGCCGCATAACTTCCACAGAAGGTGATAAAATCATCTTCAAGTCGGACTGTATTTTTACTAGATCAAAGGGTCGTAAGACGGTAAAAGTGAAAAGCACATGGACCAGTCAAGGCATGAGTCAGTTTGAATTTGATGAATGTAAGATTGTGGCGACGATGGCAGAAATAAAACAGGATGAAAAGTCCTCACAAGAATACAATCTGTTTGCTTGTGAAGCCAAGTTACACAAGAATTGCCGCACGAACTATATGCAAAAACCAGAGAACCTGAAGGAGTCGGCCACACTAGAGAGAAGCTGATTCTGACAGGAGAGTCAACCAAGAGGCCACCTGATTGGAAATCATCCTTGTCCAATGGTGAAAACAAGTGTCAGTTCATCAAACTGCTTCTGAAGCTGTGGCAGAATGATGGATAAGCATCAAAACTGCATGGAAGACAAGTGATCTTTATATATGAGGAGAATGCCACTCTGCTGACTTCCAATGACAGCTGGACGACAGTAACTCATGAACTGCCCCTTCTGAAGTCATCACCGGAAATTGACTCAAGAGTTATTCTCTGTGTTAATTATGCGAGGAGTAGGAATTACCGATTCGTTCGCGTGAAGAGCCTAGTTTCAGACATCTTCTTCGTTCTTCTGCACTATGCTGCATCAGTTGGAGACATCACCATCTTATTTGACACTGGTGTTGGAAATAAGCAAAGATTGATTGATGTCAGCAAACTAGGAGTTGATCTCGGCCAAAACAAATGTACGGCTCTAATGGTTCTCTATGCTTTCAGTAGTTGTGACAGCACTAGTGCTTTCCGAGGGATTGGCAAACTCAAACCAGTGAAACCTCTACTGAATATTCCTAAATACATTCATGTACTCAAGAAGCTGGGAGATAAATGGGACCTACCTGAAGAAAGGATTGATGAGCTGGACAGCTTCACTTGTGCTGTGAATGGTAAAGCATCAAAGGTGTCAAAAGTTGATGACTTCAGGCTAATTCGTATCAATGAACTGTGTGTCAAGGATAACCGTGTTATTCCTTCAGTTGATATTGACATGGCCAATCTACCATCATGCAATCGCATTCTCACCCAGCATGTCAGAAGAGTCAACTATCAAGTTTTCATATGGAAGAGTGCACATATTCCTGAGCCTGACGTCCCCAAGGTGAGCAGAAACCATGGCTGGAACATCAGTAATGGAAGCATTGAGCCACTCTGGTATGATGGAGATGAGCTGCCACGTGAACTGGCTGATATAGCTCAGGTAGACCCCGACCACACTGATAGTGATGACGAGTCTGACATGAACATGTCTGATGGGATGGAACTATATGCTGACAGTGACAATGATTATGACTGAGCATCAAAATGTGACTAATGAAATTGGTTAAGTAGCTATCAATGTTTGGCAAGTGTCCGTACATCAACCTAATTACTGTATGTCTTTGCATACAATTAAGATGTGAATAACTTTTTGGCATCTAACTACATTTTGTTTTATCAATGGCTAGCATCTAAATGGATGTCATACATACGTAATTCACTTTAAACTGAATTATTATATTTTGAGATACTGGCTTTCGATTTGTCTGTGCTGTTGACATTTGTCACATCTTAATTATTCACAAGTTTTGGATACCACATTAAGCTAATATACATGTACATTATATGAAATATGTTGTGCTTTGTTTTATGCATCTGAAATTAATATGGCGTAAATGTATACCTGAAAACATACACATAATCTAGACAGTTTTGACATGTATGCCACCCATACCCATGGTTATCTTTGCTTTTGCCACTTGATCCGCGACACTACGGTTATCTTTGAAGCATCATATCTAATCCATTTGTAATGACAGAAAGACAATTCTGGTATCAAATGAAAGATATGATGCTGCAGAGTGTCATGCATTATTATTTTGATCTTAAAGAAGCCATGGGATCAAGAGAAATTGATGTTTGACAACAATAGTGATGTCATCTATGCGGTCACGAGTGAGAATGGGGTATAGTTATTCTATGCTAATTAGGACACATGCCATAATAGTATATATCCATTGAATGCTGTTATAATGATCAGCAGATGAAAACCTTCAATTTGACATATTGAGACATATATGACTATATAATGACGATTGTGGTGTGGGTGATTAAATACCACGCGACGTTGATGAGAAATACAATATTTCAGGGTACCATCCAAGATAGGTTGGAAATGGGTAGTGAGACCCAAGTTTTTCACTGTTACCACTTGAAATCATCTTCAAGGGACTCCAAAGCTTAAAAAAATCATGGGTTGGTAGAGTTGTGGGGGGTGCACGAGGGGTATATCTGGCCCATGGCCTAATGGTTTCATGAAAAACTTCCCCAAATCGGTTTCGTCGCTCAACACAATTTATTAGCCAACACTTTTGGTTTAAAACAGCCCAGGACCTATGTATCCAGCTGTGGCATCACGTTGAGTGTGAAATCTGTGTTATGTAATGAACTGTTGTACTGCATTTTCCTATATGAACGACTGCAGACGGACGGTTTCAGAAAAGTTCCCCAACATGAAAATAATCAGGAGAAATCAGGGTTTTGACCTGAAGTTTTAATTTTTTGATCAATAATGCCTGAGACATCGACCTTCATAGCCAAACATTAACTGTATACCTTGCATATGTTGTTCGAATAATACAATGCGTTTTAAAGTACTGATGGCATATATTTAAAAAAAATAGAGCAGACTTTTTTTTGGGACAGTACTCAGAGATTCCATGGTACATATACAAAAGTAGGGTTCCCCAGAAAGCCCCAACGAAGACGCATGCGTACAGCATCATTCCAGCCTTCCAACTAGTGTATTAAATGAGTTATAGCCCTGGAACCCGTTTGTCAACATTTCGTGGGAATCGACCATATATACATTCATTTATGTGAACATTTTGTTAGATTGTGCAGTTTGCTAAGCTAGGAAAGTCATTTCTGTAATTAGTTAATGTGGCAAACTCGACTAAGCATTCCTCATTTCCAGCTATTTGTGTGTCACCATTAAAAGTGCACGTTTGGAATAAATTATGCACAATTTGCTGCCACTCTGTATGTAAAAGGGAACTACTTGCGATGCATCGATTGGTGGTGAACACGGCAATTCGACGTAACTGCCGCAAAATTACGACAAGCTTAATTCGAAGATGAATTTTATTGTTTAAGCCGTTCTTCCCACAATAAAAAGCACTAAGATATTAGTATTATTTTAGAATGCGACCAAACCGTTAACAATTTTGTATTTTTCTATCACCATATTTCATTATCATTTATTCATTATGCTTATCGAGTAAAGGAATGTCAAAAAATGTATTAATATTATTAATACATATCTGATGGTAGCATTATATTTCATTAACAACTTTTTCGGATTTTTGAGAAAAAATGAGTTTCGAGTTGTTGACATTTCCTTGTAGAAATATTATTCAACTATGTGTTTGCTAGAGTATACATTGGAGAACGTATCTGCAAAGTTTCGTTCATCTAGGTTACATTTTAGATGTTGAACTGTGTGTACCAATGTACCCAAACTTTGAACGCGATTTATGCCGAAACATGTTTTTCCCTTCACCTCTTGTCTTCCGTGTCAATTATCTGAGCTGTTACTTGACAGAACTACTTGAAATTTGCCACAGTGTTTCTTGATAGTATGCTCTTGAAAACTGTTAATTAACTTTTCTGAAAACATTGCCTGGTTTTTGCATAATGGATTTTGAATGTAAAATTTGCCCTGCGTTTTTCCCAAAAAAAATAATCTAACATTTAAAAAATTCACCAAAAAACATTTTTTTTGAAATATCGATGAAAACTCTTGACAGTTTTTATTGGGATACTATGGAGTAACTACACACTAAATTTGGGCTGTCTACGTCTAGTGGTTACAGAGATAAGTGGAACAAAAGTTTAGTCCAAGATGGCCACCATACTGTGTGAAAATCCCCCCAAAAATTCTGAAAAAAATCCACACTCAGTTTCTAACCATGACTCACAACCTCTGAAAATTTCAACTCTCTAAGTTCAATAACAAGAAAAAAAGTGCTCTGACCATCGCATCCCCTTAATAGAATAATTTGTATTAATTTTCTTACCAAAAGAATGTATTAGTGTACGTGCACAGACACACACGGGCTCGCCCGTATATATTAATGATGTATTATATATATTTATATCGCGCACGGACATGCGTATGGTAATTATAGAGCCATTGTACGGAATTCTGTGAAGCTCGACACAATATCAATTTTACGGTAACCGCGAAGCAACCGATAGTTGCCACCGTAGAAGTCAAGTTTTACTTGAGTTTGTTTTGCGAAATTTGATCATGGTAGGAATGTAAAAAAAAAAAATTTTTAAGCAATGTGTATGTAAGATATGTGAGGAGAAGTTTGGCAGCTGTAGGTGGTCGTTTTCATGGTTAGGTCAGATCACCCACATCTGCATTTTGGCGAGCTGCACACACATACCTCCTACGTGCCACCAACAACCCGCTTGGTTACCAACACTAATCGCGTGGTCGTGCGCCTTTTAGTCATACAGCCACCAAACTTCTCCTCACATACCTTATATACATGCACACACTATGTCACAAAAACAATTCTCTTACATTCCCATAACAGTCAAAATTCACAAAACCAACAAATAAAACTTGACATCACTGGCAGCGAATAGCCATAGCTCCGCAGTTACCGTAAAATCGATATTGTGTCGAGGCGTTGCAAACATGCACACACATGTAAAGCTTTCTCTTTATACAGGGACTCTACACACACAGTAATGATAGCGTCACTGTATGAAATTTCTGTGAACCTCATATACTTAGCGATGCCTCAACACAATATAAATTTTACGGTAACCGCGGAGCTACAGGTAATCGCCACCGGCGACGTCAAGTTTTACTTAGAGTTTGTTTTGTGAATTTTGATTGTCATGGGAATGTATGAGAATTGTTTTTGTAACGTAGTGTGTGTATATGCATGTAAGATATGTGAGAAGTTTGGTTAGGTCAGAGAGTAAAAGATTGCCGCAGTGACAGCACGTGAAGTTGACTACAGTCTGTAGTTGTGTATTGCAGAGCGTAGTTCTAATGTAGTTGTTTCCAGCACTCGGCAGCATTCTATTAACTGACTAGTCTGTACCTATATTATTGTTAGAATGTTATGGTCTTATAACTTATAAGGTCTCATTCAACTACTGTGTTGCAAATATTGCACAAATAAATGTTGTTTGAAACATTAACCACACCGTAAAACTAATGTTTAGATGCAGAGATCATAACATTGTGATATTTGAGCTATTTCACAGAATGTATTATTTTTCAAAGTTAATTTTGAAATAAAATATTTCTTTTCTGAACAGAAATGGGCTTCTTTAGCCAGGACGCCATTGTTAAACAGAAAATACGTAATTTAACATGGAAGATGCATCATATGAAACATAATTTTTTTTAATGAAAAATACGTCGTTTGAAACTGAATTTGCCTTTTTCTGAAATGGAAAATATGTCATTTGAAATGGAAGTTGCCTTTTTTCTAAAACGGAATTTTGAAATGGAATTGATACAGAATTGCTCTTTTTTGAAACTGAAAATCAATGTCCCTAAACATGGTCTTGCAAGTTGCACCCACCAAAATAGCTGAATGCTATGTACCTATTCCATCAGAGAAAATTCATGATTATGTGGAAGAAAGAGAAAAGCTGTGCATGTGAAATGCTAGATTTAAGGGAAGGACAAGTTCAGTTCTGTGGAATGAACAATATAAATTAATGTTGCAAGCTGAAAGTTTGAGATTTAAATCTCAACCAACCAATTTTAATATATGCAAGTTGGTTGCCAAAATAAATGGGAATTTAGCAATTGTTGAAAAAGTTTATATGTGATAGTATATTTATAACCACTTTTGAAATGGAATCAATGTAATAATAATTTTGAAAGTATGCCTTTGAGGAATGTGTTTCCACAATATGGCACTATAGCACACATTTTGAAACATTTCCAAAGGAATTTTGATGCAGAATGTGTTTATTATACTCTCCTGCATGCGTAATATATTAATTAGTAATACTGGTTTGGGCAGGCTTACTATGGGGAATGGTGTAGAATTGGAGAAAGATGCACAAAAGCCACATACATTAAGGTTTACTAAAACACAAAGAAACATGATTATGCAGTGACATTTACATGAAACGGCTGTCAAATACATTACATAAAGTGTACGTTTTTATCTGAGTAAAACTGGGACTTTTTGTGGCAGTACACTTTTGATATCCTGATCTTTGGCTATATTTATTGCTTTTAATTTTTTTTAATGTTTTCTATCAGAAAAGATTATGGAATTCTGACGTTTAAGTTCTAACTGATATTTTTGAAGTAATTTCAGAAACCGTGCAGCTCTGATATACACGTGATACTGTCACTTAGTGACTACATTGACATTATTATTGACAACTTTTGTTTTGCATTTCAGTCACCAGGTGGCATTGCTACTCCACAGCTGTATGGTCAGCTGCTAGCAATATATCTCCTGCAGAATGATTTGTAAGTATGTTTGGTTCTAAGCCAACGTGGACAAGAATGTCTGGCTTATCGAGAATCCAACAGTTTTTCATCTGTGTATATTATATAACCTGCTGTCCATATAGTAAGGCTGAGATACTACATAAGTATATAATTATAGTTGTCAGTTGATTTATTATTTAAACATACCCACATTTATAGCATTTATACGATATGAACTAATCTATTATTTGTTCTGTTCATTTACCATTCTCTGTGAGAATGAATACTTTCTGATATCCAAACAGATATCCAGATATTTAGTAAAAAAATTATAATAATATGAATGAAATAAAAAATATACATTTCTTGATTTTTTGCTAAGGCAACATGTGACATTATAAGTACATGTGCCATATGGCCATCACACAGAATATTTGAAAATGGTTTTGAAAATATATGTTCACATTATATTATCAATTTAAAAACTGTTCTATTTTCAGACCTAATGCCAAATTTCTGTGGAAAAGGATTCCACAAGCAGTAAAGTTGGTAAGTTGTGCAAAAATCTTGGTATTGTATGCTCAATACTCAGGAGTGTCAGTGTACATAATATATATGTATATATATACATATATATGTATGTATGTATGTATATAAAGATTGCCTAAATTAAATAAAAATTTACTTTGGAACTTGTTCAACTACCCAAAGCTGTTTTTACTGTGAACTCTATGGATGGGTGCCACCTACCTGAGCAGTAGATTTAAACTTATTTAACATTACAGGCATGAATACAATGACCAGAGCACAGGTCTGACATTTCAGTACATCTAGGGTCCATTTCACTAACATTCTATTGAGCTCATGAGCCCAATTTTGCTCTTTAGAATTGATTTTGTTTCTTAAATTTAACAACGGATTCTGTTTAATGATAGATTTTCCTTACGAGCCCATGGTCTTAGTGCTGTAGGCCTCAAAGGAGACAATGACATTGCTGTGCAGGAGAATGCCGAGTTGTCACTGATCTGGGCCCTTGGACAGAAGATGTGGCAGAGAGACCTCCCAGCCACATACGAGGCTCTCCGTAAAGACTGGTCAGACAACATCAAGTCAATTATGGCAGCCATCCAGGGTAGGTCTTCCAATCAGAGATGGAGTAATCAGACATAACACAACGTTATCTTTATTGCTTCTTTATAGAAGTATTCTTTTTACAGCAGGCTCATATTAAGTGTATGAGACAGTAATATTGCGACATGAACCAATGAAGATAAATTTTCTGCCAGTACACAGATATCACACATTAAGACAGAATTTCATAGAGATGATGTTGGTGAACAAGTGGTGGGTGGGTGGGCGGACGGGCAGGCGTGCGGGCGGACGGACGGACGGACGGATGGATGGATGAGATATGAGGGTGTGAGTGACAAATGAACGATTGATGGAAAAATTAAGTATTAAACAAGCGGGAATGCAGGCATACACATATTCAGACTGCAAATACTGGCTGGTATCTCAATGAGCGACTGTTGTAATAGAGTGCAGTCATTGGCAGTTATTTTGTAATGTTACTCAACAAGGTAATCATACTCATATTACACTGCTATGGTAACCCGTAATCATGATTACAGCCCGTTTTACAACTTTAGTGTGTATATTTATGTTGGCCGGGTTCCAATGACAATGCTAACAGTCAGACATGGGTGAGTTCCAATAGAACAACCTCATCTATTTGCATCTGTTGAAGCCGTTTCCTCCGGTTATTTGACCATCGCGAATCCGGTTCTTTTAGTCCAGACGTGTAATATGTGAATAGTTTAAATAATGTGCAGTTTGTTTAATTAAAAATGCATACTTTTTATCATCTGAAGAAATTATTTTGGTCGTTACATCTGGTAGTTTGCAAAAGCCAATTGCCCTGCTGACGTTTAACACCAAACCGTTGAAAATATGTAATGAAATGTAATACAAGATTTCTACAATCTGTCTAATCTATGCATTTGTATTTTCAGAGGCAACTCGGAATCGAGTTTTTTTGTTGGTGGCACGAGCATATTCGTACATAAGGGCAGAGGAATTGGCATCGTTTCTGGGCATGTCTGTGAATGAGGCGGTGATTGGTGAGTATAGTATGACATGTAGTGTTGTCAGTGCAATTATCTCAAGCCAGGAGTGGTCATTGTTAGCAGGAAGTTTGTTGAATCAGCTGTACTTTGTCCCACTTTTGGTCTTGGTCGATTGATCCATGCCAATCATCAAAGGTTATTCCCAGAACATTTTCCGTATATCTCAACAATGGCTGTGTTTATTATTTTTATGTTATTACATACAATTTTAATGTTTCATGGGCATAACATTCACATTATAGACACTGTTTTAGGCTTATTAAAGCCCCTGAATCCAATATCCCATTGGTCTTTCTCCGGTGTGCCACACCAGATTTAACAGTAAAGAGTATCACACTGTCGCAAATGCGTAAAGTCTATTGTAATCATTATATACGATTTGATGTGGCTATTAAAATTTTTAGTGTACCAAGTAAAAAAGCAGGTTAACAAATTTCTAAGGAATTGTTCGTCTTTGGTGAACATAATCCGAGAAAGCTGGTTTCGTTTCCGGCAATTTCCCACAAACCGGCTCATGGAGCAATGGTGACAGATCCCAACTCACAGCGATGGCGAGCAAGAGAGGTCGACATCACTATTTGACAGATTCTGAACATAAAAGAAAGAGATCTTGTCTCGAAAATGGAAAACAGGAAATTCCGATTTAGAATTCCCGGCCACCAAACTGAGTGTGGGCAACTATATTTGGCGAAAGTTTCGTATTTCCACAGAGTAGGTTTTAGCTGTTTATTATTAATTATTTTATCAAAAATTTGTAAGTGAACAGTCATAATTATTACAATTAATTATTCATAACACCTTATACTAAAAAGATTGCCATATGTCACAGAAGTATGCCATATGTCACAGAAGTATGCCATATGTCACAGAAGAATGCCATATGTCACAGAAGTATGCCATATGTCACAGAAGTATGCCATATGTCACAGACGTATGCCATATGTCACAGACGTATGCCTTATGTCACAGAAGTATGCCATATGTCACAGAAGTATGCCATATGTCACAGACGTATGCCATATGTCACAGAAGTATGCCATATGTCACAGAAGTATGCCATATGTCACAGAAGAATGCCATATGTCACAGAAGTATGCCATGTCACAGACGTATGCCATATGTCACAGAAGTATGCCATATGTCACAGAAGTATGCCATATGTCACAGAAGTAATCTAAGCAATGTGTGTGCCAAACTAACTATTTTTGAAGGGCACATCAAATGAACTGACCAATGGGATATCTGATTCAGGGGCTATAAATGCAATTTAATCATGGACAATACCTTCAAAACATTCTAGTAATAAGAAAGTTATTAATAAATATTAATAAATAAAGAAGAAAGTTGGAAAAATATGGAAATCAAGTTTCAAGTCGTTATCATTGTTCAGTGTTTTTAATGCACTGTCTGAAGCAATCTTGATTTACCTACCATAAGCAAGGACACCTACTAAAGTATGCAGAAAAATAGAGAATTATACCTGGAAAGACTTGAGATCTTTGAGATGTTTAATTGAAGGCAAGCCCATTTGCAGGCCACCATTCCAGGTGTAAAGAAATAGTAAAATCAGACGTGGGCTGATCCTCTTCGTGGCTGTCTGAGGAAGAGTTAGTGGCTATTATATTAAACACAACATTTAGAGCGAGGTCATCTGCTCTATTACCCAGAATCAACCAGATGTGGTCATTATTAGCAGGAAGTCTGCAGAATCTATGCGCAGTCAGAAGTGTGGCAACCATCGAACTTGAAAGGCACTTGCAGGAAAGAATGGCTGCCATTAAAATAAGTGCAAGTAGCCCCTCTTCACAAATTAAATATTTTGTTATCTTGCTGTTCCTCTTACAGCTGCAGTTTCCCATGAGTGGACAGCTGACTCGAACACAGGAATGATCACACCAAAGACACATGGTCAGTTCTGGTTCCGTTCATTGTCGACAAATAGATTATTTTCCAGGAAGCAATAAATCTTTCTGGATTCAGGATATATTCAAGGTGGCATGGCATGCAGAGTGGGAAATACCTCTGTGGCGATGTCTCGGAATTCCCTGTCCAATTTGATTCTTACACATCCACCAATGTACATGTGGAACTGCTATTAGTTTCCACAGGACACTGCATTCGTTGTTTTTCTGCATGTCGTTTTCTGTACTTATGGAATCCTAGCTTAAGCTTTGAAAGACAGTTGTTGCAATAAATATGTAGTTTACTGTTACAGATAATAATTATTTAACTGCTGAAATGCAATGATTGCTCACTATTAGTAATAAGGATTCTTGATACAGTATATAAGGAACATCAACTTTGAAATCCCTCCCTCATTTCTTATACAAGTTATAATGAGCATTCGTTGTTTCTGATTTGTTGAATGTCTGAGATTGTTGAACGTTTTTTTTTTTAGAATCACCCCCCGAGCCACCGATTCCAAGTGAACAGCAACTTTCTCGCCTCACAGACTTTGTAGCTTTCCTAGAGAACTGACAACAGATGAGTCAGCTCAGTCAAGTTTCATTAATGCATCTCCTATGACATTTTTCCGTTTCCCATGTTAATGTGCCAGTGTGGACTGTTTAAAAAATTAGCTCCAAAGAAAATCCATCATTACACAGAATCTGTTGTTAAAATTAAAGGAACTTTATCAAAATGTGGAAAGCCATCGCCATATTGCTGGGGACACTATTTCTATGACACACCAGTGAAGGTGTCCCAGTGGCATGTCCTGGTATTGACAGTTCTCAGTGTATACATCACTGTTATGGAGCAGCATCCATTTTATAGAATAAAACCAGGCTTGTGAACTCATGAGAATGTTAGTGAAACAATCCCTTAATGTATTTAAATGTTGAATCTGTGTATGTTGTAACCCTGGACGCTGGTCTTCTGTTGACTGGTGCTCTGGTGAATAAATGTTATCTTCAACTTTACATGATATGTGCAGACAAACAACATCATATTGATTTCATGTATAAAATACAGAATTTTGGAAAGAATATGGTCTCATTCCGGTTTAAAGCAAATATGCTTCAAATGTAACAATTGCGATAAAGAACAAGAACGTGTTCTCTTGGGTTCATCACAAAGGTATAAATACAAGTGACAAAAGTAATACGTACAGCGACCGAAATGCAAATAGTTTTGATGCTAGACAGATTTTCAACATCGTGTAGCTGATTTTATTTGATATAGGCATGTTACGATATATCTGGCCAACGTGTGGAACAATGGTTGACTGTGTGTATGGTTAGGTAAATGTTTCTAATACTGTCACATCTGTCCACTGGGAAACCTGGGAAAATATCTGCTGTGAAAGTGCTCCAAATGCTACTTCATATCACATTATGTTGAATGTACATGTATCACGTACAGAGCTTGTCTTGCTGGGGATTTTGTAAAGCATTACTTAAATGACAACATTTTGTAAATGTTTGTAATGTGTTAAACATGCAGCAGAGCAAACTAGGTGGGACACTGTGGTCTAAGCACACTGGTGTAGACCGAAGCTTGTTGCTACAGGTAGTGTACTGTGTTATAAAGTAAGTATTCATGTATGTGTGTGAATATCATCCTGTAATTCCATCTGTGGTGTTTACTTACCAGGCCCTTTTGTGTAATCAACCAGCATATTTGTATTCATAGCTTCTGTAAAAAAGTATTTGATCATCTAGTCCTAATTAACATTTTGTTCCTAGAGTTAATATCAACATTAGAACCAAGGCTTTCGCTGCTGCTGTGCTGATTCTCTTGTATTGAAAATATTGCACAATTCTGCCATCATTTGAAAACTTACCTTTATAACCTTGCTTATTCACCTTAGTTCCCCGACGTATCCATCTGTTGATAACTTCAATACTGAATTATTGATTTTGAGATTGACCACCGTAAATTGTGTCTGAGCTTCGTTTCTAATTGTTTAGGCATGAAAGAAATTACACATACTCACCGTTGGTCAAGCGAAAGGGCTCGAGTTTGAGTCCACCTCCAACAATTTTGAAACATGAGCAGTTTCCCACTTTGCCTGTGTGTTTGTGCATGCGTGTGTGCGTGTGTCTCAGTGAGTGAGTGAGTGAGTGCGTGCGTGCGTGTGTGCTGCATGTGTGCGTGTGTATTTTAAACCTTTAATGCTGTAAGGACAAGCATGTGCCATGTGGAAATAATTAATAAGTTGTTGTCTGTTACACACAGTGGCTTAAAAGGGACAATAATCCCCCCCCCCTGTTGTGGCTAGCATTGTGCATTGTTTCATGTACCCATGGATATCAGGAAGATTGGATATATGAAACACTCTGGCCACATCATAACATGTTCCTTTCAGCGAGAGTCCACCTGGCTATCAGAAACCTACTGCACTACTGTGCCATTCGATAACATGTCTTATGTGCCTGTATATGCAGCCACATGTTCTGCATTAAACTCATCTGTTTACTCTCGCCACAGGTGGCATTCCATTCATTCAATCTATTCAACAGGACTTTGTGGTTTCTTATAAACAATTAACCAAGTTAATAATATGCTAGCGTTGACTCACGTTCAACTTGTCAACAAAGAGCCAGAGATTAGGGATTGCTTATCCAATTTTATGTTTACAACTGTGGTGAGTTCAGGGGGTTTGGTACAATATGTATTTTGTTGACTGCTTGCTTTGCTTTGTTATACATTCTGTGCTCTACAAATGACGCAGCTGCACTGACTCCACATTTACCTCGGAGAGTCCTGTCTCCATGGCTGGTGCAGGAATATTCTTTTTTACAGAGACCATTCCTCTGTTAGTGGGGATCCAGGGGTAGAACTACCCACTAGTCCGCTAGTCCGTACACTAGTAAAGATTACGGCGGACTAGTAAATCCGCCTACCAACTAGTCCGACTGTCTAGTAAAAATCAGCATGTTGCATGATGCCACCATCCGTACCATTGACAAACTAATTCTTTACGTAATGAGGCGACACTGAAAAGTGAAACAGTGCTGTTGATTGGCTGTTGTGTGACATCGAATTCTGAAATGACAGTTTTGTTTGGTTTAGCGTATCTGGTAGAGGGGTAGGGCTAATGAGTGCAATTGGTGGTCATTTTCAAATGGACGGTTTTCGAATACGGTTTACATCTACATTGCTTTATTAGTCTACGTTTATGCACGATGTATCATTACTTGACTGGGGTTGCAAAACCAGCAGAAAAACGCAAGCTGGAAAAACACTGCAACTGCCCACCGAGCCATTCAAGTGCTGAAAACGGCCACCATGGACCGTCTGACGCATTTGTTGCAATTTAAATTTGTGTTGTTTTGATATTTTCAGGACTAGTAAACCTTTTGGCGGACTAGTAAACTTTTGTCTTTACTAGTCCTGCTGTCCAGTAAAATAAATGCTGAAGTTCTACCCCTGGGATCCTTTTCTTACACTGATGTAGGCACCATGTAAGCATATAGAAGGTACAAAACTACGTCGTTCAGTGTCTCGTCGAAAAGGCACATATTTCCAAATCCTATATACACGCACACACGCACATGCACGCACACAAATCAAGTCGGCAAGTTGTACTCATCTTTATAGAGTACCGCTGAATGTATACATTTATTACAGCTGTGCGTGTGTAAGGATCAGACAAGTTTCACCATACGCAGGTTAAACGGTTAATCTGGTTAATCTAAAATGGCTAATTGATCCTAACAGTCCTAAATTGGAGGAGGTTACGTCAACGGTCGGTCAACTTACGCGTAGCCTTACTTGACAATGGTGATCAGCATATCTCATATCAAGTCAATTAGGTTGTGTATTCTGTTGAGTGTAATCCTATATATTAGGATTACAGTGTTTACCAAATTACAATTTACAAAGTGTAACATAATATTAATAAACGTGTATTATCTTTCCAAAAAGCAAGTATTTCAATATAAATATTATTTAATCACGTTCCGTTTGTATTTGAAATCCGTAATGGTTTACCGTTTAGGACTACTTAACAGTACGTTTATTTATAGTAACACCGTAAGTTGAACTTCGATCTTTTGAACACAAAGTTCTTGGCCTTTCGGAGACCGCGCCGAGGTCTCTGATCTGCTGCTTTTTCATACGCGATCTCTCAAGCGTGACGTCACGCGTACTTGCTCGATCACCAAGCAACCGCGAAACAACATGGCGCTTGGCGTACGCCTGTTCGTTGTCGATTAATTGCGCGGCTAGTCAGCTCTGTGGGCGTATGCGATAACGTTTGATACGTGTCTATTGATTTGACGATAAAGTAGCGGAATTCGACACGCCCGGTGAATTGGAGGGCCGTACTTGCGAGAGTTGTGTGAACTTCGACAGAGTCGATTGATTGAGAATGTATAGGAGAATGAGCACTTTGAAAAGTTCGTCGGCGTTTAACTTTGTCTTTGGGAAAGTTTGGTGAGCCTGTGTCGGTAGTGTATCGTCGTCGACATGAGCGGGGCGGCGGTGAACCTGTCGCGGCTGTCGCGAGGCATTGGCGAGGTGAAGACGAACGGACATGAGCGAGTGAATGTTGTTCTCGAACCAGAGGTGAGATACCGAGAACTTAGGTTCTTACAGGTCCTCTTCTGGCTTCTAGGCTGTGATGCCTCTTATGCCAGCTCTGATGTTTGTCGTCAAACTATATGGTGCGCATGCGTCTGACGAGTTGTTCCATAATAGGGGTGGGGCTGTGTAATCGAGTTTAATTGGGTGGTTTTTCCATAATTTGTCTAATTTCCCCTCAAAGGACTGGACTGATGGAGCCTCTACCACAGACTGTGGGAGGCTGTTCCATACGTCCGTGCATCGGTGTATAAATGATTTTTTTTTAATGTTTAACCGACAACGTCCTTTGAATATTTTTAGGGATGTCCTCGCGTACATGATTCAGTATCCCTCAAAGTTATAAAGTTTGATGTCACAGCTGTATCATATTTGTCTGTTAAAATCTTATATAATTCAATCATGTCTCCTCTGAGGCGACGATATGACAGAGTTGGTAATTTTAGTCTTTGTAGACGTTCATTATATTCAAGATCTTTAAAACCTGGAATTAATTTGGTTTGGCTTGGCAGTTGGTCTCGCTCGTATATACGTACCTGCGCGCGCACGCACGCACACACTCACTCACCCCCTCCCCCAAACACACTCTGCATAGGTATACCCAATGAAAGGTGAGGCTTATTAGTTATTGTTTTTTGATAAAGTTAAACAGACACAACGTAGACCTGTAAGAATAACATAAATTATAATGTTACAATAATAATTGGCCTAATAGTTATGTGGGACGAGAGTTCAGTAAAGATTCAATAAGTCAGTAAAGTAAGTAAGTGGATCATGGTGTGTGATGGTGGTGTCTTACTTCATTCTCCTCAACTCAGAAAACTCACTTGACTAATTTAACTTTTAAGCCTTTTCACTTATGACAAAGGCAAAGCACAGACCACCAATGACGTGTCCACTGGACATGGTTTTGGCCTTCATTTCTAGTTGGTTTCTAGTCCCCTTTTCATTCATATTGGTTCTATGTGAGTGCCTGTAATGTGATGTGTAGTGAGCGTATGACTTATCCAAACCCACATCCTCCTAATTTGGAGTTCAAATGGTTCTTGGTTGGTTCTTTCCTATACTGCTTTGTTTGGCCAGTAGCTGCCTTATCCTTAGAATTCTCTTTAGACACTTGCACAACTTTGGATGTTCTGTAGCATATGTTTCAAAGTATATACCATGTGTCTGATCCATGACTAGCTCAACCTTAACATTTCAGTTACAGAGCGTAGCTTTGTTGATACTTAAATTTCTCTGAACTTCCATATCTTGTTAAGTACAACATAAGTTGCCCTTTCTTCCCCTGCTGCAGTTGTGTCTGTTTAGTGGTGTTTTTCTTGCATTTGGTATTGATTGTGTGAAAGAAGAGCCACGTCATCAGCAAAGTTAAGATCATCTAGTTTTCCCCATTGTGTCCACTGTATTGTCTTCCTTCTGTAGCTGTTAGGGATTATAATATATATGTTCTTCCCTTGTTGTTCTCATTTCGTTATAAATTATATATGATTTGTCTTAATTTGATTTTTATCTGTATGTGCAGTAATGAGTTCAATAACTTTGAATTTGTTCTCATGATTCAATCAATAGCCTTCGGAAAGAGAAATGATGACAGAATGCAGCCCTGTATCACGCCTGTGTTTACATTGAACTTGTCTGTGATATTCTCTTCATTCCGGATTCTGCAGGTCATTCCTGTGTGCTTTTGATTATTGAGAACTTCTTTGGAATTCCATAGTGTCTCATCAGATTCCATATAGCTTCACAGTCTGGGATGTCAAAGGCTTTTTCAAAGTCAATAAAATGTATGTATGCAGGAGAGTTGCATTCTGTAGACTGTTCGATTGTTATGTGCATGTTTGCGATCTGGTTGGTGCGTGATCTTTCCTGTCGGAAGCTCCCTTTGTCTTGAGTCAACAGCTGTTTTCAGCATCTCTAGGATAATTCTGTTTAAAACCTTCCCTGATACTGAGAGAAGCATAATTCCCTTATAGTTTTTGTATTCTTGAATACCCCGTTTTTGGTAATTTAACAAATATCTTTCTTTCCATTCCCCCTGCGTCTCTCCTTTGTCCAAGATTTCCTCGATTGTTCCAAAGAGCATATTAGTATATGTTTAAGTCCGCTTTCAGTGCTTCTGCAGAAAACTAATTACTTACGTAGACTTAGTCCCTCCTGTTCCTTTCGGGACATCGAACGACGAGGGTCCTCCATCTGGGACGGTCATTTGCAACTTCTTTGGCCTCATTCCAGGTGATTTCCATATCTGCCAAGTCTTCCATAAATGTCTTGTACCAGGTCTTAGTTGGCCTTCCTCTTTTCCTGTTACCACCTTCTGGGACCCACTCCATCGCCACATGTGCAAGTCTCTCCCTCGGTAGACGTAGTACATGCCCACTAAAACTAATTACTCTCATAACTTCTTATTTTGGCCTGTGTCAGGTGGAGTATTCTCACTCACATCTTTGGGTCAATCTTCTATGTTTTATGTTAGTTATTAGGGTGTCAAGTCTGCCTAAGGTGTGTTCTTACACATCAAATTAATTTTCAAAGTCTTCAAGGTGTCTATAAACAGACCATGCATCAGGACATGGGTTGTCCTGTGGCTACAGGATACTGGTTTTGATGTACGGATATATTCTCCTATGAACCATATGCCCAACCCAAGGAAGTTGCACCTTGTTAAACTATCCTTTGCTGCTGCGGATACAGCATCTTTCAAGCACTTTGGTGTAGGGAATTCTGTGCTGCCTCGTGACATTGCAGACTTGATGCAGGGAGATGAAAAGGAGCGAGTTCTGGGTTATGTTTTGCTGATAACATGGTTGTGTCTTACAGCCAATTGGAGGTGAAGTGAGAACACCCGTTAAGACAAATACTATGTCCTTCTGAAACATTAAATATTGCTTGCCTGATGTTATTTTGTCTGAGCAATCTTCAGCAGATATAAAGTATGTCAGTACCAAGACAACTATGTATCCTATGCCAATGTTGCTTTGGCAATATTTTTGTGTGGCAATTATCAACAAATAGAAAACCTGCCACAAGTCCAGTGAGGGATAGAGGGGGAGGAAGGGAGGGAGAGGGGAAGGGAGGGAGGGAGTGAGGTAGTTGAAACACATTCTTTAAGATGTGTCCTTAGTCTGAACTTTGGTGACAAAGTTAATTGATAATAAACCTCCAATTAATTATCCTTCAAATGTTTATATTTTAGACATTTTATATGTACATCAGGCCTGGGGTAAACTACATTGCAATGTAATCGATTACTATTACTATTGCTTTGTTTCCTACATATTACTATTACATGCTGAATTCTTCCTATTACTATTACATTTGAAACAATTACTATTACTGTTATATTTTTCATCAGAACATTTTATGGTATAACGCACAGTATGTATAAATACAATAAGTACAATTGTTTGACTCAGTTTCAAGAAGTTAAACAAGACAGGTGAATACAAAAATTTAACTAGCTATTTATTGATACCAATGCCCAAAGATTTGAAATAATATTTGACAATGTCAAGTACTTTCATCGTCATCATCATCATTAGGGAAGTATTATAAAGTATCTTGGGTTTTGCTTATCCAATTCTGGACATTGCAGCCTTGATGGATTGTCTATAGACAGCTCTTTCGTTTGCCAGTCTCCCCACTCGCCAGACGTCGGCTCCCATCCATTCCTCTATGTCCTTCCCCCATTGTCTCCTAGGTCTTCTTGGTCTTATAAAGTATAAAAATCATAAATATTTAGAACAAAATATATATATAGTATATACCATATTTAGTATAATCTACTGACTACTTTCACTAAGGATAGAACATATATGTTCCATTTTATACTTAAATACCCTACTGGAATGAAAGACAAAAGCAATAGTCAATGCCACATAACAGTCTAATAATGACATCTAATTAAACCACATTGCTCTACTGCTGCTTGGTGCTTGACGGACAGTTCATTATTGGCTCAAGTACAAATACATCAGGATGTTTTTCACACCCACTGTAGTTTAGGTTGAATTGTGTATATCATGGAGGCAGTCACTAAACCCATAGGCTTACTTGAAAAGGGTAACTGGTAACTTGGCAGAACTGGCATCAAAGCAGTGAAAGCCCAGTTTAATCCCTTTAGTCAAAGCAGCAGTCACACTGTACCAGTGTCTCTTGCTAGGTAAACGCTCATAAAACTCTAGGGTAAAACTTCACCAGGGTCATGCTGAGGTTGACAAGGCGGAGCAACCATAAAACCTGGAGAAATTAGCAGAATCTATAACCCAATCAAATGGAATTGTTACGTAATTGAAATTTGGTTTAAATGTTCAATAGTAAATAATAGTAATAAGTCAATTACTACTACATTGTTTCCTATTACCATTACACTGAGTTTTTGCTCAACCTATTACTATTACTTCAATATTTGTAATCGTTACAATTACTATTACAAATTACAATTACCCCAGGCCTGATGTACATATGTTAAAATTTACCTTTTATGGTTCACATCACAATCAGATTAATTGAGTGTATCTTCAGACATATTATAGAATAAACAAAACAAATCATGTGAGCACAATTTACATTATTGTGTGTTATTATAGCAATTGTATGTATATAACCATACTTAATTACATTAATCAAAACCTTTATACAGGCTGTATGTGATAATAATGATGGTAATTGTGACATACTAAAATATACAGAAAAAAACACATGCAATGATAAGTAGATAATGATTATAAAGCAAGAAATAATGGATGAATTTAAATATTAGATTTGTTTGCATGTAGTTTGTTTTTATTGCTGATAAACATCTCTCGCCATTCCCCATTATGAATGTAAATGACATTTATGATTATGATTGCATGTATTGATTTATTTATGTTGTAGTTTATGAGTTGTGTAAACGAATAAAGCTAAATGTCATTAAGTTGGGCTATTTCAATATTCACTTGTCTTGCATTGTTGCTTTGCATAGGAGGATGTGTGTGTCAGGGGTGCATACATGACATTTATGATGCCTTAAAAACTAGTTATTTTAATATAATTTATTTCATTTTGATGCAGTGAAAATCATTTTGGGAGAAGAAACAAACATGGCAATGTCTGAATATATGCAAAACAAAAATGATATAAACAATTGCATAATGTTTCAGTTGTTAAATATTCAGTGTGGTCCAGAATTTATTTAATTTTAATGTGACATTATATGCCAGATCTTGATAACAGTGGCAGACCTGTAGAGACATGAATTGCATAATGTATTCACCCACTTCCAGACAGTGTTGATTAATCTAGCCTCCATACAAAATGTTGTTATGCAATACGACTCCGCAAACTATGCAAATGAAAGAAAGCGCGACTGTCAATACACTTTCCTTGTGGAGCGTGTTTGTATTTGCATTACAGTGTTTCGCACTTTGCCTTCGTATTGCTGATCGATTATTCGCCAGGCTTTTGTGCCAGGGTACAATATGTAGGTGTTAACAGCTGAAAGCCGTCAGTTCACATACGTTGCTCAATAAACAGGGACAGGAATCAATCTATGGTTATTGCTTCCACATGGACACGGTATAATGCGCAATGGCCGCCCTTTCAATGAACAGGCTGCATTGATTTGGTTTTTCGTTTAACAGGTCGTTGCTTTGATACTCCCATAGGATGTGGAAGTATGCACAAATGTGATCCTTGTGGTCAGATAGTTTGATTATTGTGGAGGAAATCGGAAATCTTCAAACAGGCCAGTGCCAAAATATTGATTGCTACTGGATGGGTTTTTGGAAGTGGTCACTTTGGGCATAAGATTATCAGATTTTAAAAATTCACAGAAACCTGGTGTTTGCATTTAAATAAGCATGTGACCCTTCTAAACACCACATGTATTTGATTAGGCATGTTCTTTCCTACAGGGAAATACAAATAATTATTATCAGCCCCAAAGCCCCCTGGTTCCAACCTCTAAGTGTATCGTTATCATAAAGATACATGCACATATGTGTAACAAGTTTTATCAAGATTGCCATCCAGAGCAAAAAACACAGATCACAAATGTACAAGGAAGCCTTTGGATTATTGAGAAATCCTGAAAATCCAAAACTTTGTGTAACTTTAAAGTAATTTTGAGGATTTAAACATATACCTGTACATGCTGGTAACATTTGCACAATTGGTAGATACTATGTTCCATTTATTTCTAGTCCTGTGTAAGTGAGAACATTATTTAAAGATATATTTACCAGGGTTCGATCTTGCTAATATTTTTTGATTCTCTGTAACCTGTCCTTTTAAGATATTTGTAAATGTTGTTGAAATGATAAAGAGTAATACTTTAATAATGATCCAGTCATCTGTGTTGAAATAGGTAAACAAAGTGATTTATTTTAGCACGGTGTGGCAAGTAATAAGTAAATGCTAAGATAAATAATAAATGTTCTGCAAATATGTCAAAATGAACTGTTACAAAACTGTTAATAGTCAGAAGTCTTGTGTGTATTGTACGTCATGCCATTGCTGCTTCTTAGACTATTGTCATGGCAAAATTGGTAAGCAGAGAATAATAAAAACCCGGTAGTCCTAGTAGGAACAGGAGAATAATAAATACCCGATAGTCCTAGTAGGAACAGGAGAAGTACCAATTAAACCATACACACTTGTTGTGCTGATATTTTGTATAATAGGGTGTTGTCTTTATTTAACATCTGGGGCAAGTCTGATTACTAGTTTGTTAATATCATAAATATACATGTCTGGTGCACACAAGGATGGGGTAAATGGAGTATAACATTAGTCCAGTTTGTAGACTAAGGTTCTTAAATACCATGTGTGAATGTGTGGCACAGACGGCCCATACTGTGGCATAGGTAAATACACGTATCAGCATAGAGCAAACATACTAAGGACTAATTACATTAATGCGTCTATTCAACATCTACACAATGCATGCCTGCTTTGAATAGATTCAAAATAATTATGTTGGTAATTCAGCTTTTATTCAGAGCTATAGCTTCTGTGTGTCGCTAGCAAGTTGTGTGCTTTGGTATGGTTAGTGTGTGTTAGTAGGGCCAGGATTATTAATGTTTTGTTGTGACTTTGTATTTTTTTGTAATTTGAACTGGTCAAGGGACACACAAAATATTGGGAGCAATATACAATACACAAACAGGCAACTAGTTGCAAAAAACACCAAAGGATAAAGAAACAAACATGCTTGAGATATTTCCGTCTAAATTACATTCAATTTAATAACATTTATGACCAACAAAATTGTATTTATTTAATATTTTATACAGTTGCAACCAGATTGACAAAGCAGTAACTTGGAAAACAAACCTTTTTTTCTGTTGTAAATTTTGATACACAGAAACAGTATAGAATATTGGAAAGCTGATCATTATAATAGATTGTCTGAGTTGATATTTCACCTACCAGTTTAAAGTGAGTTTTTTCATTCATTTTATTAAAATGTTGTGTTATATATAGTATTAACTATATGTGTTGTATACTAACTTTCCAAATGTGTTTAATAAGCCATTTTTGTTGTTGAAATTTAAGTGTTTCTGGAGAAAAATTTCTTCACATGGCAGTGTGCCACTTTCCAGGCATTGCCTCATTTAATAAGGAAGCCGTGAAGACAGTGTATTGACATCAGAAGCACCGCCCCCGTCAGGTCATGACCTTCCTCGCAATTACCCGAGCCAGCTGTTTGTGGACTTGAGTGACGTTGCAATGATTTCGTAAACATTGACCTTCTGAATAAAACAGTTATTTCTTCTTTGTTAAAACATTTGGGCAGTCGGTAGGTTAGAATACTTAATGGATCAACTGTATCGTGTGAGGTTACCATAATATATCAAACAGAATGCCTCCCTTTAAAACACAATGTATCAGTACAAACCGTGGAAGAAGAAAACTATATCAATTACTAGTACTACTTTGTACGTGTTTGGCGGCGTGTATTCCACCGGCCAAGTTACTATCAAACGGAACTCTGTATAGGAGTGATCTGTAGATATGGCCACCAATTAACCTTGACTTGATCGAGACGTGTAGTTCCACAAAAGGTTTCTGATTCATAATAAACACACAACATATCAGCAATGATGTCTTGGCAAAGTATGCCATTCATGATAATGTTTGGAATAGAACCAGCTTTCTGCTGACCAAATTCTCACCATATGACTATGGACCACAGGTTCTCCCTGAAAACTTAGGTTGTGTTGCTTAGAACAATAAATGGATCAGAAACATTTTGCACAATAAAACAATGCAAAAACTTGTGATAAAACGGCATCTGAAATATTAGTATACATATAAGCATCGACAACTTACGATGGTGTGATGTTTTGTTTTGCTCCTGTAAAAAACGATGTATATCTCTACATATGACCAAATAGCAAGGATAGTATATTACTTAGTGGTGTGTTTAGTCAGCCTATGCAATGATAAATAGTTTTAAAAGTTCACTTTTTTGTAATGATGCCATTCAAAAACAAATTACCATTAAACATTACTTTGATTAAACACAAATGAAAGGTAAGACGGATAATAAAGAAAAGAACAAGTAAGGAAACAACAAAAAAGGTGACTAGACATGTTAGGCTTGGATCTTACTGTAATTGTGTCTGACCGTCTCTCTTTGGGGGGAGACAGACTACTTAGTATATGTGTGATAAGAAACCCAAAATATGTACTTTAGTTGTAATTTTTGTAAATGTATTACTTTATTATCATACTTTTTTGCAACTTCTTTTTTAGTAAGAAGCCAACACGAACAACGTTGACATACAATGAAACATACAGCTACATAGAATTAACTCTAACATATATCATTTTCTTGCAGGATTACTTCAACTATGCACTCCAACGTTCCATTCTGCGTCCTGTGGAGCCTCTCTATCAACTCAGCGATTCACCGGAACTCTCTCTGAGGCCTTCCCTACTTCCCGATGTACATCATACAAATTTTGCACTGCCAAAGACATTTACAACACGGAAAGGAGCCTTGTTGCTCTTCAGTGAGGAGTTTGCTAATAAGAACCATGAAGAAGAGGAGAAAGAGCATCACCATAGACAGCAACATGGTGTCTTGGAAGATGTGGATTGCTTCGATTTGAAAACAGTCGACGATTTTGCAAAGTCCATTATGGCATACGGCTCAGGTGTAAGTTTGGACTTTGTATTTGTGGTACCCGGTATTTCCTGAAGTATTTAATCGTGATCGAATTTAATAGTGATCTAGTGTAACAGTTCGGAAAACCTAAATGTGTGGTTTTGTTTGAATTTAAGTAATTTAATACTCCAAATTGTGCTCACAGTATGGAAATGTTTAGTTCTGTAAATCAGGTGTCTCTTATAATTATTGCACTGCGGTACCTCAACATTTTACAATACATGTATTTGTATATATTCGAGGCCTCCACTTCTAGCTTTACCACTAAACAAGGCAAATTTCATATTTAAATACTACAATCAGAGCATTCGAGTAGCTTGAATCATTACACAAATGTAGTATTGTATAATTAACAAAACGATCACCAATTTTCAAACCACGCAAGTGTAATTTTGATTAATAACATCAGAACGAAACTATGCTATGTCCTCCGTTACTACCTTTAATTCTTGCCTGACATTGAATATGTCCTGTTACAATCTTAGATGGTAACTGTTGATGTTCATTAACACAATGTCATGTAGTTTGGTTTTAGCTTTTGGAGTCAACACTCATAGATATGCTTCAAATTTTGCACACCTGTATATATCAGTTGATATTAATCCCAGTAAATCCCTGCTAATCCCTGTTATATATGTGGCCCTACCTATTAGATTATAAACACTATTATAACATCTGAAAGTACGGTAAGGATTTGTCCGCTGTTTTCACGTGAACAGTGAATACCAATAGTATATACATCACTACAAGGTGTTAGCTATGTATTTATGTGTGCCGATGCTGCTTGTTACAATGATATGAATCGTGGCTAGTTTGCTGAATAACACAAGACAGATATAAGTTTGTATAAGAGCTTTATATATAAAGCCACAATCACTGCATGAATATATTATGCAGATTACATAATTAAAATGATCATTCATTACCTAGCCAACATGATTATAATCTAAATGAGAACAGCAAAGGTGGGGGAACCAACCACATCCGGCCATTTGGTAATCAACGATTGCAGGATGGCTACCCCCACCCCACAAGATTCACATATCCCCTAAAACTGGATATAAATATCATCCTAAACGCCAATAGTACACATTTGTTTCCACGTATCGCCCCACCTAAGTAGAAAGCATTGGTGGTGGAAACTACAAATATTGTGTATTAACACAACCTTGATTGCCAATATAAGAACACGAATCATGTTACTTATATAGCCATACCGAAGTAGAAAACGTATCCAAGTAACATAATACCTGCGTGTAATTGATGGCTCGACATTACTGTTGCAGGGCATATACATATGATGTCCCACCTAAGTAGAAAGCACAACTCTACCTTAAATCGGAACACTGCGAGCAGATAATCATACAAACATACAACTAGAATTACATAAATATTACGTTTGTTTCCATCGAATGCCCAAGTAATAAGCATTGCTTTTGGCTAGTATTAACTCTGTGCATCTTATCACATGTAAAACTATTGCCAAAAATTCAACACGCATCATGAAACCTAGATAGCCCCACCTAAGTAGAAAGCATATCTAAGTACCACTACAGTTGAGGTGTATTTCATGGCAAGCATTACTACCCCAAGTATCCACTGATCAGAGCTAAAACATAGGAAGCCCCACCTAAGTAGAAAGCCTCCTGGTCACTAAAAATAGATGCGATTGACAGAAATCATGAAACATTGCGATACTCTTCTGGTATGATTTAATGGTGAGGTCTGTCAACGAACCGTTCAACAGTTGCTGGATTACAGAGGCCAGGGCTGGAGATCCGGTGGGATGACCGACTGTACTGGCTTGAGGCCATACTGCCTGCGCAGGTCTGGCGTGTCCTGGAACCAAGACAGTGCGTCCGCAATTACATTATTTTTCCCGGGAATATGTTTTGCCCTAAGAATTACATTGTTCTGCATGAGTGACACAGTCATGGTACGAATGAGTGACATGAGTTTCTTGTCTTTGCTTGTCTGACTGTTTATTACGTGAACAACAGCTTCGTTGTCACACAATACAAGAAGTCGTCTGTCAGCTAGCACCATAGGCCACAAGCGTAATGCCAGAACAATTGGAAATAACTCTTTTATAACAATATTGTGATCCGCATATGAAGGTGGCCACACGCCTTGAAACCAATGACCTTCAAGTAAGCCGGCAAACCCAAACCCTGAAGCATCCGTGAACAGCTCTAGCTTTTCGGAGGAATTCCATAAATCATTAAGCAGAAGTGATATCCCATTGTAACTTTCCAAAAACAAAGCCCAAGCGGCCAAGTCTAGGCGTGGTGCTTGCCCTAGGCGAATATGGAAATGCGGTTTGTCAATTCCAATGGTTAGATCGATTAATCGGCGGATGTATGTCATGTCACATGGAATGAGGTTTGTAGAATCCATTGCAGTGCACAGCTAAACTGCTCGAATATTTTGCACGATATAGCACAACCCATAGGAAGACACTGATCGTAATAGTATTGGCCGTCAAAAGTAAACCCCAGTGGATGATAGTCATAAGGATGTATCGGTACGATTCTAAAGGCAGATTAGATATCCGCTTTGGCAATAAAGCAGCCCTGTCGCACTGTTGTTAACAACGACACAAAAAATCATAATCTTCATAAGAGACTGAACAGAAATCTTTTGGTATACCAGAATTTGCAGAATCTCCTTTTGGAAATGACAGATCGTGAATAATTCTAAACTTTCCGGGCTCTTTCTTAGGGATGAGTCCCAGTGGTGATACCACATAATCGTGTAAAGGTACTGATGTGAAGGGGCCCGCTATTCGACCCAAGCCTTTTTCCTTATGAATCAGATCACTGGCCACTGCAGGATTTAATAAAAGAGATGGGCGATTACATGGTATTGACCTGTGACTTAAGTCCCCCTCAAAGGGGATACGGAAACCGTCTGTAAATCCATTGACAAGTGTCTGTTGCTGTGGCATCGTAACTACTTTCGTTTAGCAATCGTCGGAGCTGGGCGGCGCAGACCGGTGTTGGGAGCCGGAGGTCTGGGGAAGGCAGGGGTTCGACGTTTGGCTGGGCATTGTGATGGGACATGTGGGCCATTGCAGGTGGGGCATGTGTGCTTATAGGCACATGTTGGGTATTTGCAGATCCCAGTGGAACAGAAGGCAAAACAGTAGCCGGCAGGAAAGGACTGCCGACGGGGAGCTGGCTGCTTTCATATGGGAAAGACGGTTGGTTTGGAGACACTGGTGGCATTATGGGTCACATAATGATAAATTTCCGGGTGGAGATGATACCAAGGCATGGAATTGATGGCTCTTAGTTTTTGAAAATCCTTGTCATACGTCAGAAAGATGCTAGGGTGTGAGCTGGTCCCCAAAGAACGAATAAATTGCATATATTTGAGGATGTCCTGAATCTCAGTGGGATGTTGTTGGACATAAATAGCCATATATACTAGAAATGTGTTGGACCACTGCTTGATGTTGGTAATTTTTGTGGTAGGCTGATCTTTGACATGCACATTTGATGTTTGGGTGACAGGATCGAGAACCAACATGGTCTGTGGTGTGGATTCACCAGCGAGGAGGCTTAAGTCAACAAATTGTTTTCCCCAGATTTTTGACTTGATACGGTCGTCAACCAAGCTGCCTAGCGGCACAGAAGCAAAAGTGTTCATGTTAGAAGGGTAGAACTCCACGTCCTCACCTCCCTCTTTATGCACTGGGGAAGACAGTGTGGCTGTCTCCTCCATTGCTGCCGTCGCTGCTGAACCGGCTGCTGCTGATGCTACCAGCCTCGCTGCTGGTGTTGCGGAGGCCATAGTTGTGATGACATCACCGATGGCCTGGATCTGTTGCTGCATCAGGTTGATTTGCTCCTGCAGTGCAGCAGTGGTGATGGGCATTGGGTCCTCAATGGCCGGAGCCACAGCGCTGGTCCTCACATCCCTCGCTCGTCTGCGGACTGGCCCAATGGTCGCACCCCCTTCGTAGTGTTTTGGCGTTTTCCGCTTTCGTGGAGGCATTCTGTAACTACAGACGGACGGATCGGCAGAAACTGGCCAAACAGCCATTACAGTATAACTAATCACAATAACATATATACGTGATCAGCGTTATGTACACAGCAATTTCTTAACGTGCTCACCATAATGGCAGCATATATGCATACAGGTGGAAATGTGTACCACAAATATGTCCAATTAAAATGATAATAGAGTGTTTTTGTGCACTGAACACTTTAGCTAAAATCTTACATACCGCCGGAATATAGGAACACCCTATGAGCAGTTGTAAATGCACAAAACACCCTGAAGGCAACTAAAAAATACAGTGAAAATGTTGGACAGATGTAACAGCTGAACCAACGGTCACCAGCAGCTGACCCAACGGCCACCAGCTGGGCTAAGAAAGGGCTACCATTTGAGCCGATCATAAGGATCAAAAAGAAGGCCACCAATTGGACTAATCTTAAGGACCTAATCAGAAGCCACCAATTGGACTAATCTTAAGGACCTAAACAAAAACCACCAGTTGGGCTAATCTTAAGGACCTAAATAAATGCCACCATTTGGGCTAACCTTAAGGACCTAAATAAATGCCACCAGTTGGGCTAACCTTAAGGACCTAAATAAATGCCACCAGTTGGGCTAACCTTAAGGACCTAAATAAATGCCACCAGTTGGGCTAACCTTAAGGACCTAAATAAATGCCACCAGTTGGGCTAACCTTAAGGACCTAAATAAATGCCACCAGTTGGGCTAACCTTAAGGACCTAAATAAATGCCACCAGTTGGGCTAACCTTAAGGACCTAAATAAATGCCACCAGTTGGGCTAACCTTAAGGACCTAAATAAATGCCACCAGTTGGGCTAACCTTAAGGACCTAAATAAATGCCACCAGTTGGGCTAACCTTAAGGACCTAAATAAATGCCACCAGTTGGGCTAACCTTAAGGACCTAAATAAATGCCACCAGTTGGGCTAACCTTAAGGACCTAAATAAATGCCACCAGTTGGGCTAACCTTAAGGACCTAAATAAATGCCACCAGTTGGGCTAATCTTAAGGACCTAAAGTAATGGCCACCGGGGGGAGGGCTAATATTAAGCAGCTCATGGCAATAACAATACCAATGACATAGAAGAGACACCACATACATAAATGCCTGTTAAGTACTGAACGTATCAGACAGTAGAGCAGATTGTCACTTTATGATTAGTGAAAACCTGTGAATGACAGTTAAAGAAATAGTTTGTTATTTACAATTAAGTAAAAGTAATATGAGGACATCCGTTTGCATAGTCTTTAACGCCATTCAATTCGCAGCTTATTCGCTGAAGCAATGACTGCACCCCGCACGCTGTTGTAGTACTTGCGGTTACCCTCCTGGTTGAAATGAACCCCATCTAGGAGGTAATCGGCCCAATTTTTCCAAATTCTGCGGTGACACAAAAAATTGACTTGGTTGAGGGATTCGGAAGCGTCGCGCAAATAGTTATTATACACGACAACCTTGTCGTTGAAATTATTGCAGATATAGTATTTAGATTGGCATGCATTGCGGAAGAACATTTGCGAAATGACAACTTTCTGCACGTCGGCCATCATAGTCAAGTATGTGGCGTACGCCAAAACACTGTCCGCCAACTCAACGGGACTGGCATCGTTAATGTCATTTGTGCCGACGTCAAGAAAGATTACATCTCGACTAGCTTGTAATATAGCGGGCATCAAGGCATACAATTGATTGACTTTAAGCGCAACAAAGTTAACATGGAAACGCTCAGGATTCAAATCAAGATTCAGAGAGCGATGCTCCAATGAATATCGGGCAAACCGTGAGACAAAGGAATGCCTGACCAGAGCAATTTCGACGCACTCCATCACAGCTTATTCCTGATTAATTACAGTAAATAACGGTTAGAACAACCCACGAGGAACTAACAAACACTACTGGGAAAATTTTATAATGTGTCAACGCGCCTCGTAAATGTTATAACCAAAACAAATACTTATATCCATCACAGCATAGAAAAGATTACCTTTCTGAGTAACGCGCGAATGAAAGAGAGGCCCAGCTGTTGTAGCTGGAAGAGCTTGTCCCATGGTTAGGTCGGTGTACCGTACATTTCAAATATAGGCTGCAGCAACGCCCACATAAATACCATTTGAGCTTTGATGAAATGTTGGCTTTTTAAGCAATGTGGTGACTAACACTGACTGCTGCAGTTAATCTGTTTGTTTATGGTGGGAATTGTAGTAATGATTGATAATGTAATGCCAAAGTTCTCTTGTGTAAAGCGATATATGAATCATTTGTAGAGTCACTGGTCGTGCGATACTTGAGTGCTTTTATAAAACATGATATGACTCACTATTTTGGTCAACTATTTACATAGCAGGTTATAATAACAATATAGACTACAAAATCAATCAATGGTCCCTCATAAAGTTATGATCTGTGGTGTACTGGCATGTATGTCTATGTATGTCTATGTATGTCTATGTATGTCTATGTATGTCTATGCATTTATGCAATCTACATATCTTTTTAAAATTAAAGAGATCATTAATTGTGTCTACTCCAACTAACCAAGTGCATGGGTTGGGACAAGACAGACATTGCATTGTGCTTTGGTCAGCACAGTTCTGAATACATTCCCTGTTTTCTCAACCAACTTAAATACCAAATTAATAGTGTGTGAGAATTTTATGCAATGACTCTAAAAATAATTATTTGTGAGATTTTATGCAATGACAGATGATCATACCACTAGCTAATCTTACTCTGCATACATTGATTGGTCAAACTTAGTAATAACTAATCTCTCTCTAACCACTTTTCTGACAACACTAGTGAAAAACACCTGCAAGTTAATAATTCACAAGATTTGTACACTGTGTTGGTTAAAAACTAGTTGGCTTGGTGTCTGGTATGCGAGCTTTCTATATCTCTTATGTAATCAGACCAATACAGCTGCTCTTGCACCATTGGTCTAAACAGATTCATTCTGACTGGCATTGAATCAGACTAATCATGCATGGTAATCATTAACGCGTGTCTATTTGTTTGATAATGTCAAGTTCAACAATTGCTAACGTGTGCCCTCTCTTTGGTGTCATCAGATTCAACCACAATTAGTAGCTGCTTGTTCCATTGATAACATCAGCTCAAATAATTACCTGCCCACTCTTTTTTCTTTATTCCTTTTACCTTACACACCTTGCATTGTTAATGGTAACCAAAAATCAGTATGTCTTCGTTGCAATGCAGTCTTTTCACTTCCTGTTTTTATGTGCCACAAACACAATGGTTTCCACGAACTCGAATGTTTTAACTGTAGACTCACTATAACTGTAAGGACTCCGGATGTAAGAAATACCCAGACTGACTATAACTGTAAGGACTCCGGATGTAAGAAATACCCAGACTGACTATAACTGTAAGGACTCCGGATGTAAGAAATACCCAGACTGACTATAACTGTAAGGACTCCGGATGTAAGAAATACCCAGACTGACTATAACTGTAAGGACTCCGGATGTAAGAAATACCCAGACTGACTATAACTGTAAGGACTCCGGATGTAAGAAATACCCAGACTGACTATAACTGTAAGGACTCCGGATGTAAGAAATACCCAGACTGACTATAACTGTAAGGACTCCGGATGTAAGAAATACCCAGACTCACTATAACTGTAAGGACTCCGGATGTAAGAAATACCCAGACTGACTATAACTGTAAGGACTCCGGATGTAAGAAATACCCAGACTGACTATAACTGTAAGGACTCCGGATGTAAGAAATACCCAGACTGACTATAACTGTAAGGACTCCGGATGTAAGAAATACCCAGACTGACTATAACTGTAAGGACTCCGGATGTAAGAAATACCCAGACTCACTATAACTGTAAGGACTCCGGATGTAAGAAATACCCAGACTCACTGTAACTGTAAGGACTCCGGATGTAAGAAATACCCAGACTCACTATAACTGTAAGGACTCCAGATGTAAGAAATACCCAGACTCACTATAACTGTAAGGATTCCAGATGTAAGAAATACCCAGACTCACTGTAACTGTAAGGACTCCGGATGTAAGAAATACCCAGACTCACTGTAACTGTAAGGACTCCGGATGTAAGAAATACCCAGACTCACTGTAACTGTAAGGACTCCGGATGTAAGAAATACCCAGACTCACTGTAACTGTAAGGACTCCGGATGTAAGAAATACCCAGACTCACTATAACTGTAAGGACTCCGGATGTAAGAAATACCCAGACTCACTATAACTGTAAGGACTCCGGATGTAAGAAATACCCAGACTCACTATAACTGTAAGGACTCCGGATGTAAGAAATACCCAGACTCACTATAACTGTAAGGACTCCGGATGTAAGAAATACCCAGACTCACTATAACTGTAAGGACTCCGGATGTAAGAAATACCCAGACTCACTATAACTGTAAGGACTCCGGATGTAAGAAATACCCAGACTCACTATAACTGTAAGGACTCCGGATGTAAGAAATACCCAGGACTGTAAGAAATACCCAGACTCACTATAACTGTAAGGACTCCGGATGTAAGAAATACCCAGACTCACTATAACTGTAAGGACTCCGGATGTAAGAAATACCCAGACTCACTATAACTGTAAGGACTCCGGATGTAAGAAATACCCAGACTCACTATAACTGTAAGGACTCCGGATGTAAGAAATACCCAGACTCACTATAACTGTAAGGACTCCGGATGTAAGAAATACCCAGACTCACTATAACTGTAAGGACTCCGGATGTAAGAAATACCCAGACTCACTATAACTGTAAGGACTCCGGATGTAAGAAATACCCAGACTCACTATAACTGTAAGGACTCCGGATGTAAGAAATACCCAGACTCACTATAACTGTAAGGACTCCGGATGTAAGAAATACCCAGACTCACTATAACTGTAAGGACTCCGGATGTAAGAAATACCCAGACTCACTATAACTGTAAGGACTCCGGATGTAAGAAATACCCAGACTCACTATAACTGTAAGGACTCCGGATGTAAGAAATACCCAGACTCACTATAACTGTAAGGACTCCGGATGTAAGAAATACCCAGACTCACTATAACTGTAAGGACTCCGGATGTAAGAAATACCCAGACTCACTATAACTGTAAGGACTCCGGATGTAAGAAATACCCAGACTCACTATAACTGTAAGGACTCCGGATGTAAGAAATACCCAGACTCACTATAACTGTAAGGACTCCGGATGTAAGAAATACCCAGACTCACTATAACTGTAAGGACTCCGGATGTAAGAAATACCCAGACTCACTATAACTGTAAGGACTCCGGATGTAAGAAATACCCAGACTCACTATAACTGTAAGGACTCCGGATGTAAGAAATACCCAGACTCACTATAACTGTAAGGACTCCGGATGTAAGAAATACCCAGACTCACTATAACTGTAAGGACTCCGGATGTAAGAAATACCCAGACTCACTATAACTGTAAGGACTCCGGATGTAAGAAATACCCAGACTCACTATAACTGTAAGGACTCCGGATGTAAGAAATACCCAGACTCACTATAACTGTAAGGACTCCGGATGTAAGAAATACCCAGACTCACTATAACTGTAAGGACTCCGGATGTAAGAAATACCCAGACTCACTATAACTGTGAGGACTCCGGATGTAAGAAATACCCAGACTCACTATAACTGTGAGGACTCCGGATGTAAGAAATACCCAGACTCACTATAACTGTGAGGACTCCGGATGTAAGAAATACCCAGACTCACTATAACTGTGAGGACTCCGGATGTAAGAAATACCCAGACTCACTATAACTGTGAGGACTCCGGATGTAAGAAATACCCAGACTCACTATAACTGTGAGGACTCCGGATGTAAGAAATACCCAGACTCACTATAACTGTGAGGACTCCGGATGTAAGAAATACCCAGACTCACTATAACTGTGAGGACTCCGGATGTAAGAAATACCCAGACTCACTATAACTGTGAGGACTCCGGATGTAAGAAATACCCAGACTCACTATAACTGTGAGGACTCCGGATGTAAGAAATACCCAGACTCACTATAACTGTGAGGACTCCGGATGTAAGAAATACCCAGACTCACTATAACTGTGAGGACTCCGGATGTAAGAAATACCCAGACTCACTATAACTGTGAGGACTCCGGATGTAAGAAATACCCAGACTCACTATAACTGTGAGGACTCCGGATGTAAGAAATACCCATACTCACTATAACTGTAAGGACTCCGGATGTAAGAAATACCCAGACTCACTATAACTGTAAGGACTCCGGATGTAGGAAATACCCAGACTCACTATAACTGTAAGGACTCCGGATGTAAGAAATACCCAGACTCACTATAACTGTAAGGACTCCGGATGTAAGAAATACCCACACTCACTATAACTGTAAGAACTCCGGATGTAAGAAATACCCAGACTCACTATAACTGTAAGGACTCCGGATGTAAGAAATACCCAGACTCACTATAACTGTAAGGACTCCGGATGTAAGAAATACCCAGACTCACTATAACTGTAAGGACTACGGATGTAAGAAATACCCAGACTCACTATAACTGTAAGGACTCCGGATGTAAGAAATACCCAGACTCACAATAACTGTAAGGACTCCAGATGTAAGAAATACCCAGACTCACAATAACTGTAAGGACTCCGGATGTAAGAAATACCCAGACTCACTATAACTGTAAGGACTCCGGATGTAAGAAATACGCAGACTCACTATAACTATAAGGACTCCAGATGTAAGAAATACCCAGACTCACTATAACTGTAAGGACTCCGGATGTAAGAAATACGCAGACTCACTATAACTGTAAGGATTCCAGATGTAAGAAATACCCAGACTCACTATAACTGTAAGGACTCCGGATGTAAGAAATACCCAGACTCACTATAACTGTAAGGACTCCGGATGTAAGAAATACCCAGACTCACTATAACTGTAAGGACTCCACTCACTATAACTGTAAGGACTCCGGATGTAAGAAATACGCAGACTCACTATAACTGTAAGGACTCCGGATGTAAGAAATACCCAGACTCACTATAACTGTAAGGACTCCGGATGTAAGAAATACCCAGACTCACTATAACTGTAAGGACTCCGGATGTAAGAAATACCCAGACTCACTATAACTGTAAGGACTCCGGATGTAAGAAATACCCAGACTCACAATAACTATAAGGACTCCGGATGTAAGAAATACCCAGACTCACTATAACTGTAAGGACTCCAGATGTAAGAAATACCCAGACTCACTATAACTGTAAGGACTCCGGATGTAAGAAATACGCAGACTCACTATAACTGTAAGGACTCCGGATGTAAGAAATATCCAGACTCACAATAACTGTAAGGACTCCAGATGTAAGAAATACGCAGACTCACTATAACTGTAAGGACTCCGGATGTAAGAAATACCCAGACTCACAATAACTGTAAGGACTCCGGATGTAAGAAATACCCAGACTCACTATAACTGTAAGGACTCCGGATGTAAGAAATACCCAGTAAGGACTCCGGATGTAAGAAATACCCAGACTCACTATAACTGTAAGGACTCCGGATGTAAGAAATACCCAGACTCACTATAACTGTAAGGACTCCGGATGTAAGAAATACCCAGACTCACTATAACTGTAAGGACTCCGGATGTAAGAAATACCCACTCATCAAAGTGTTATATACCAAAGTATGTATCAGTGGACAAATGGATAAAAAGAAGACTGCATATACATAGTACAGTTCAATCAGGTTCCAAAATGTTTCTAATAGGTTGTCGCAGAGGTTTGTGGGCCCAAAAAATGTAAAGCGTTACTTGCATGAGGATGGTGGATTCATCGGCACAGGGATCACAGAGAAAATAAATCAATGCAGTGATGCCACCTGTTGAGTGGAACATACATTTATGCACATTGATGTTATTGTGGATATCAGTATCAGCAGAGTAGGTGATATGTTGGCAACCATGTCAATTCAAGAAATACAAAATGCAAACTTATGGCTCCACCCCTTATAGTGGGAGTCAACTGCAGCTGTTTATTGTAGATACATGGAATAATAACAATTAATACTATATTAATAATGTATTCTAATTATTTACTAATTTACATTTTTATGGCTATTGATTATCTATCTATATCTATCTAGATATATGTTTACTCATAACACTGCTGACTTTGTCTCGTTCTCTCCACAGTCGGGCATGTCTCTGATAGTGAAGACAGTTGACTCTCCACGGCGGTTTAGACCGGGATTCTCAGCAAGACGCTATCTCTCTAAACTCACTCGCGTCTACGGGGACACCTTCCTTGACAAACTTGTCACAAAAGGTACAGTGTGTTCTATTCAACTCAATTCAATTTGTTTTATTCAAACAAACATCCAAACAGACAGTACAGGTTGTAATCACGTCAACATGATGTTGCTGTGGCATCTAATGTATTATACATAATGTTGTTTGAAAGGAATACACAAGAAGATAAAAACTTGTAGTTAATGTATCCCCTAAATATATGTTATAGTACACACACTAGAGAAATTATAAGATGAATGTGTGACTATTGCACACATCCCAAAAGCCAACACATCAGGAAAAATGATCATACTGTAGTTCACATAGTCACGTACATATGATTAGTACAAAATAATAAAATGTAAAAATTAAAAACACATGATTCTGATATTTCAGAATCAGTTTCAATAATTAATACAAACTATGCATATTCATTTGTGATTGTTTTCTTGTACCTGTGTCTGAATGATCTCACTGTTTTAATATTAGTAAGTTAGTTAGTACTAATAGTAGCATTGGTTCACCCAATGAATATATTTTGTTACATTACAGGTGTTATTTTTATTATTTTTGATTGTTTATGTTTGAATTTTGCATTTTTTTAAACTGCTCTTACTTGTTTTGCTGTTAATTAATTTATTAAAATATTTGGGGACTATAATGCCATTTATATTTCTTTGTTAGAACATTATATTTTAATGCCTCGAAACATACTGATCGGGAATACCCTTCCATAGTTTAAGCAGAGCAACAGTGCAAGTTGTCTCACTGTAGCTTGAAATATGCCAAGTTAATGACATTTACTTGTATTAATTAATTTAAAGATTGTGTAGCCATCAATACAATAATAATTTTATACATATTCACAACAAGCTTGCCAGCCATATTGCTACAGAATACCTACAATTCACTGACCGATTAGTAGTCTAACTAAAATTGATAACAATATTCTTTATATTTTGTCTCCAGCAGGTACCTGCTACAGGTACTAAAACTATTTCCCTACTGTCTAGAATTTACAGTTCATACTGTATTGTTGAAGGTCACTCTGCCACTAGGTCACCTAAAATCAAATGTGACTGACCACCACCACCAAACTAACCTTATATGCATGCCAGCTATAGCCTACCTTAATACGCCAGTTAAGATATCTTTCTACTGAAGCCACAGAAATCCAGCCAACATGTTCTAGGGTCAAATCGAATTCTTTGTGACATTAGTCATTTTTATTCAGAGAACACCTCATATCTGGAATATTTTTTGTTTCATGTTGTGTGCACGCACGCACGCACGCACACACACACACAATGTCTACAAACAGCCTGATTGGAGACATCCTGCAACATCAACTGTGCATCCTTTTCACTTGTTCATATTTACTCAAACATCACCAGGAATACACTACCTGCCCTAACACCATGACATAATCTCACGTTTTACGACAAACTGAAGATTACTTATCTCACCTACAGAACGCTGTTGATTATAAATACATTTTACCACGCCCAGTCAGTCATATAATTAATGAAAACCCAGACCGAGTCATAATTCCACACATATGGAGTGCAGTGGCTAGAGCATTGGACGCATGAATCAAGAGGACCCAGGTTGGAATCCTGTGCTGTCATTTTGAACCTTGGGCAAGTTCGTTTACTCTACATTGCTCCAGTTCACTCAGCTGTATGAATGAGTACCTAGCTATAGTCAATGGTGAATATTTATGTATGAATAGTCTTCACGCATTAATTGCAGCTTGGCTGAATGCTTGGTTCCATCCACTATCATGGACAGATAGTGGACAACGTAAACTACCGTGGTAGTCATTATATAGGTAGAAACATTATTTTCACAAATGTCCATTATAGACATGTTTTCAATATGGACTGGTGGCCGCTAAGGACTTTCTCTGTAATAGTGGTTTACTGTCATCATCATCATCATCATTGTGCAGCCGTAGTGTCCCGTGGTTGGACGAAGGCCTCAGCATGTTTCCAGACCTGCCTGTCTTGCGCTATCCTCTGCCAGATGGTGCCCTTCCAGTACTCTTCTAGTTCGTCTCTCCACCATCTCGCAGTTTACTGCAACGGTTTTGTTATGTGTGATAACTGATGGCTGGCATTCCATCCCTTAAGAGTTATTACGAGTACACCCGCTATCCGTTGGCAACGATAGAAATATCTGCCACCCGCATATTTAGGCTGCCATCCAAAGTAGTATGTCATGCTTATTGTTTTGAACTTCCTGAGTCGGCAGGGTTATTGTTTGCCATTCAAAATCGCAATCACCACCGACAACGCCCACCGACGTGTTTACAAATGGCTTCCCCTCTGACGCGTTGATGAGAATTCCTATTTTCCATGTCACTAAGCCAATGAAAATTATTCCTGAGATACTGACGTCATTACAGTTGAATCATCCAATAGACATTCGTAACATTATTTTAGCATTTCCCTGCAGTCGTCGCTGTGCGTAGTCTTACACAAAATGGCATATCGGCAGTTAAAACTGTCGATTTTTTGCTAACAAAAAGCTTGAAAGTGATGTTAATGACGATGAAGTAGCTGTTGCCGCCGGTGACTTGGATGACCAGAAAGCTGCTGGCGCCAGTGATGTGGATGCCGAGAATGCTGTTGCTGCCAGTGACATGGATGACGAAAAGGCTATTGCTGCTGGTGTTGGCACTATTAGACTAAGTGCACAAAACTCAACCACAGGCGGAAGATGAGAATCGATCCTGCTTGGGTGAAGGTGGCATGATTTGCCTGTTGTGCAGAAAACGTGGCAGATGACCAAAACGTGTTGCTTTGGGAAAAGCTGCCTGGGTTGACGTGCCATGTATTTCTGTCCACATGGATGTTGTGTAGAAACACGCAACGTCAGACGCCCACCAAGAAGCCATCCACATTGAAATGGCATTGGCAGGGAAAACAAATCAACTTCTGATCTAACCCGATGAAAATGCAGTGAGTAGTGTTGAAAAGAAGGCATTCGTAGGCTACCTCAAATGTATGTACTGGTGCACCAAGGAAGAAATAGCATATTCCACAAAATTCCATCAGTGCCCAAATTAGCGAAATCACTTGGATGCGAATATCTGGATGACATGAAGGTCAGCAGAAGCATTCACTACATGAGTCAAAATTCCATTCAGGATATTGTTGGTTGCCTTGGCCTGACGGTCTTCAGCCACTGTTACATGACATTTGTCAATCCGAATTGTACACCATCCTAATTGATGAAACAACTAATGTGTCGGTCAAGAAACAGCTGATTATGTACTGTCGATTTGTGAAAAGTGACGCTGCATGTGAGACCTAGCTGCAGTCGACACCTTCTGTGATGTGTTGCCAACACTGTCACAGTTGTCAAAGGCATTCTAGTCATCAGTCATTGACCCGTCTGTCATCAAACCATTGGTGTTGGGCACCAAGTCCACCATCCACGCCTGCAGAACCAACATGGTGATCATATGAAGAACCTGCCTAACTACCTGAAAGACCATTCTACCATTCTTAAAGTGGAAGAAACTGATGCAGCCATTCAGTGATATCATCTGCAGGTAATCACTCCATTCATTGCGATGCTGCCTATGCCAAATGGAAAAGCAGAAACTCTCACCAATGCTGTTCTTGAGAAGATCAGAGAACTTAATCTTGATCCTCAGAAAATGGTAGCCTTAAGTAGTAATGGTGCGAGTGTCATGCTAGGCAGACCATCAGGTGTTGTAGTTCGACTGAAAACCAGTGTTCCAAGGCTGATAGGCAATCACTGTGTTGCCCACCGACTGGCCCTAGCTGCTGGACAGGCATCTGGCAGTGTGCGCTACCTGAACAGATTCAAGTCAATTGTTGATCAGCTCTTCAGATTATACAACTTCTCTGTAGTCAGGACAGCTGGGTTGGCCGAGATACAGAAAGACCATGACCAACCACAGTTGAAGATCAAGCATGCCTGTGACATGAGATGGCTGTCTCATGACGTGGCCGGCACTGTAGTCCGCAGATGCTTGCCTGCTGTTGTCAGTAGCTTGTCAAGGGAAGTGGGGGAGAGAAATGATGCACAAGCTCTTGGACTGCTGAAGTCTGTACATACATGACTTCGTAGCTGCAGTCGACACCTTCTGTGATGTGTTGCCACCTCTGTCACATTTGTTAAAGGCATTCTAGTCATCAGTCTTTGACCTGTCTGTCGTCAAACCATTGGTGTTGGGCACCAAGTCCACCATCCACACCCTGCAGAACCAACATGGTGATCATATGAAGAACCTTGCTAACTACCTGGAAGACCATTCTGCCGTTCTTGAAGTGGAAGAAACTGATGCAGCCATTCAGTGATATCAACTGCAGGTATACACTCCATTTCTAAACCAGTTGCTGACAAATCTGAGTGACAGATTCTCTGACAGAGAACTGACTGAATCAGTCACAGTGCTAGACCCATCACAGTTTCCCAGGAACGACCAGGCAGCACTGAACCACCATGGAAATGACAAGATTGATGTACTTCTTGATCAATACGATGGCCTTCCTCAGCTCAACAAGACTGAATTGAAACGAGAATGGCAACTCATCAAGCATACAGTTGTTGCTGACCAGAACCTCGTTGTAAAGACAGCAACTGAGATGATGACATTGCTGTCAACAGAGTGTCTACTTGGCCATGTGTTTCCAAATCTGGCAGTGTTGGCCAAGATCTAACTACTGATTCCAGTATCAACAGAGGTTTTTTGACTCTTGGCAGAATCAAAACCAAATCGAGAAACAGTTTGTCAAAAAAATGATAAACAGTCACATGTTGCTTGCAATCTAGGGGCCTGATCCAGACAATTTTGACTTTGAAACAGCTTGCCAGATCTGGATGCAGAAACCAAGAAGAGGCAATGTGAAAGTCTGAGACCAACTTAACCAGGACAGCCACATGCTGTTGGACCATATGCATAGCCTAACACTCATGCCAGACTGCCTGAACTTGCTTGATTGCTTGAATTATTAAAATTACATATAAAATAAGATGTGCTACTTTTATTTGATATCTAAATTACCTTCAGAACGTCGATAGTAAATGCTTTTGAGAACATATAATTTGTGTAGGGGGCCATCCTTGGAGTACTTGTACCCTGCACATATAGGTTACCATCTCTTCCTTTAATTGGAATCATACATATATATACTTATTCCCTCCATTTCTTTCACAAATGCTGGGGAGTCCACTGAATTTACTTTGGCTTGAGTATATTGAAGGTTGAGATAATTATGAAATTTTGCTATAAAAACAAACATATTGTAGACATTTTTTATTTTGTTATGGACAGGTGTCCGCTAAGGCAGGTTTCACTAAAATTGACTGTACAATGCGATGTGGTAACAAACATCACCATTAACCACACATCATCAACGGAGGTTTTACGTTGTTTCCGTGTAGGTTACATCAGTGAAAAGAACATATATGAACAGAATCCGGTGTTACCTCGTCTTCGACACCGGATCAACGACGATGTTTCCTATCCTCCCGCTCCGTACAGGATCCTTAAGAGCATGTTGCGTGGACCAGGATTCCTCTCTGGATACACATTCCATTTGATACAAATGGAGGAAGTGGAGCCAGGTAGGTTTATTGAAGTTATGCGTAGGAATGGATCATGTTTATCGCTACAAGAGGAGATTATGGAGACAGTGGGGCGAGATGATACCCATTATTGTGGTCATAAATTATTACTTGAATTATTAATGTTATAAATTAGAATTATTTTGTTTTTAAAAATTATTATTAATGTGTTCATTATGTATAAATATATAACAATTGTAGTTATCATACATATTCATTATAAATGTTGTATTTATATATATATAAATTATTATTGTTGTTATAGATATAAGTAATACTTATAAATATAATGCACAGTGTTTCCCCCAGGTAAAATTATGGGCGAGATGGTAGGGGTGGGGTATGTGAGCACCGCAGGCGCGAATCATTGCTAGGTGGACTGGGGGCATGCCCCCCAGAGTTTTTTAAACTAGCTTAAAATGGTGCATTCTCAGGTATGTTTTAACTTTTACTCTTTAATATAGATGGGAAGATATAAAACAACAAGATAGCATGTAAACATGTTTACACTACTTGTAAATGTAGTAATCATGATTGATAAAAGTCAGTAATCATGGTTGTTTCATTGTATTGAGGTGTGGTTTCCACTTGACCACTGGTACTTGGTTGTGGTGTGATTTTCATTTGACCACTGGTACTTGTTTGTGGTGATGTTTTTCTTGCCCTAGCTCTAGGCCTTGTTACCAATTAAAGGGACTAAAAACAACACCTATTGCTTGAATCCATGTTATATTACATCCTGCTATCTATTTCCACGTCCACCAAGTAAACAAAAAATTCAATTAATTAGAAATTGCACATTTTATGCTGTGCATCCGGACATTTTCGAATATGCATATTTTTTGCGTGCTTTTCGGGATGCCGAGATGTGACGTCACTTATGACTCAAACTCGCATCAGGCCGACCCTTTCCATACATTCAGAGCATGTTTACAAGTATAGCTTTTGGGTCGAAACGAGCATCAGAATGAGTTATTGTGTAATATTCCGAAGTAATACAAACACTAGTCATCATATAGGAACAAGCAGTTATCTTACGGTTCCACATGAATAGAATTTTATTCAAAACAATGAATGCGATTGCGCCTACAACTAGTACAAGTCGACTAGGTTTCGCCGAGCTTGGGCTCGTTTTCAGAATAATTATATTGAATGCAACCAACGGGAGATAATCTACACCAATAAACATACATAGCAAACAGATATTGTATCCAGCTACAGAAAGTAATGTGTATAATCTCATAATATCACTAGAATATCGATATATGAAGGAATTGTACAATTTATCATCATAACAACTTAAATCAGTCAGTGAATTTCCGCTGGTGCCACTAGCTCAGTTGGTAGATGCCGGTTCAATCCTGACACCATGCAAATCATTGATTTTCTTTACACTTTTTTTGTTAATGTTTTCACCAAGTAATAAACCAAATTCATTTTATACTATAATGCACTGTTTGCAAATAATTTTTTATTTTTGTAATAATTATTTATTCGCCACAAAAATGGTAATTATAAATTATAACGATGTTTCTAAATTTTATTTATCCAAACAAATATAATGTAATGGATAATTTATTAATTGTACATATATTGTATGGTAATATATTGTAATTATATATGTGAAAACAAATTGTGATCTGTCTGGATAAATAAAATTTAGAAACATCGTTATATATATAATGACCATATTTTCATTTTTGTGGCGAATAAATAATTACTAAAAAAATAAAAAAATATTTACAAACAGTGCATCATAGTATACAAAATGATTTGGTTTATATTAGTTTGTGAAAACATAAAGAAAAAAAGTGTAAAGAAAATCAATGGTTTGCATGGTGTCAGGATTGAACCGGTGTCACTCGATTGTAAAATAAATAACAAGAAACCAACGCGCCGACCAACTGAGCTAGCGGCACCAGCGGAAATTTACAGACTGATTTAAGGTGTTATGATAAATTGTACAACTCCTTCATATATCAATATTCTAGTGATATTATGAGATTGCACACATTATTTTCTGTAGCTGGATACAATATCTGTTTGTTATATATGTTTATTGGTGTAGATTATCTCCCGTTGGTTGCATTCGATATAATTATTCTGAAAACGAGCCCAAGGCCAAGCTCGGCGAATCCTAGTCGACATGTGATGTAGGCCCATTCGCATTCATTGTTTTGAATAAAATACGATTCATATGGAACCGTAAGATAACTGCTTGTTCCTCTATGATGACTAGTGTTTGTATTACGTCAGAATATTGCACAATAACTCATTCTGACACTCGTTTCGACCCAAAAGCTATACCTGTAAAGTGCTCTGAATGCATGGAAAGGGTCGGCCTGATGCGAGTGTGTGTCATAAGTGATGTCACGATACCACATGATTACCTAGCTCATTAAAATTTTATTTTCCGCAGGAATCGCTTCACAGACGGGTTTAAAATCGAATTTATGCTACAAATGTATTTTTCTGTATTTTTTAATGTTGTCAAATGTTACATACAATGTTAAACTTTGTGTACACATAGAAAAAGGATTTTAGCTAATGCCTTATTTTTATTTCCTTTAAGTTGACAGAGTCAGTGACAGGGGTATCATCTGAAAACTCTTTCCCCCATCATCACCTTTAATTAAATGATTACCATATCATAATATTACAATTAATCCATTAGTATACACAGTTTTGGGCTTCTGTTATGAGATATGCACTTCGGTGGTTTATATTCGTAAGTACTTCACTCAAATCTACATTCCCAAAAGTGTTTGCACAACTTTATATATTTATATTATATATTTAGCACAAAGATATGTTACAAATCATATTCCTTGTTTTGCTAAAAATGGCATAGAACATTACTTAAATAGACTTGTCATGTAGGCACTTGTGAAGTTGTGTCGAATCTGGACCCAACTTGATTTCGCCATTATAACTTAAGTTCTGCATAACTTTGATACCTCGGTGAGTTTCATCATTCAACATTATCCTATACATATTTACATTTAAGAATATTGCATCTTAGCACACTTTTGAGGCATAAATAGTGTCCCAGTTTATATCAACACACGCTGCTATATCACTCATTTGATGGGAGCGGTGTGGTAGCCAAAGACTCTGTATTAATATAAGCCTCCTTGCGCATGGCCACAGCAGCACTGACTTGCCCAAACCAGGTCGCCATTTGGACTTCAAAAAGGTCCGGATTCAATACAAATGCCAACTAGTGAATAGGATGCACGGTTTTTATTTGGGCTTCAAAAGGATCTGGATTCGACACAAGTGCCGACTAGTGACATAGTGTCATTAACCTGCACAGTTTTACTCCCATCACCATCAGAATTAAACCAGAAATTCAACATCAACTACATCAGCATTCTGATTTATTGTTGGCAGATACTATATATATATATATATATAATAGTAAAATTGAACGCAAAAGACATCTTAGTTCAACTACTGTTTTCTTTGTTTTTGTTTTCTCCGAGTTCCACGTGTCTCCCAAACACAGTTATCATTTGGACGCCATGTTACATGAATGTCTAGATTTCTAGTATGTTGAAACTCCGCAAGGTGTCACCATTGGAGACACTGGGATCCCGCGGAAATATTCCGTGATTGGACAACTGACAAGTGATGTCATTCACATTGTCCAATGGAGTTAATTCCAAGAGGTGAATGCTAACCGGCTCTGAGCGACGTTAAGACAACTAAATGATGTTGCTAGAAATCTGTGATTTTTCAGTGACTTTATGGTGTCATTTCGTGTCACTCGCCAATGCCTGAATATATCGCGAAAGAATGATAAAGATGGGCTTACGGAATAGCTACGACGTAGCAATTTCGGCATATTTTGGGCGAGGCGGCATAGAAAAACGGCGAGGCGGCCCACCTCGCTCATCATATGCCGGGGGGAAACACTGATGCATAATAATAAAGAACCGCATATTCTTGTCTCCTCCCAGCAAACACAGCAGAATTGGCCCAGTGTGGCAGTGTACTGGCAAGTACCATTTGTACTGTGAACGGTACAGCCTGCAATGAGCCAGTGCATTGTACATACCACAATTAAATTGATTTTACAAACCCAATACTTGCCTGATACTAGCCAGTATATCGCATGCAGCAGCGTCACCTGTGGAATGCAATTTTGGCTGTATATGGACCCAGTACAGCATGCCCGTACAGGTCCTGTTCTGTACAAACACACTATGCCGGCACAGGGCCGCTACTGTTCCAGTACGATGCCAGCATTGCACCAGTACCATTTCTGTTTATTGAGCCAATACGCCGTTAGTCATTGGACCAGTACGGGCCCTTTACGCTCGTGTTGACTGGCTCTGGAACTGAGTTATCATTATTATAACGTCTTGCCTACCAGAGGCAAGGGACACATTTCTTATTAGATATAACAACTGTCCATACCGCTTTTAAACATATTTTTGGCATGATTTGAATAAATTATTACATAATATAATAATCTGGGTGTGCTATAACACTGAAATATTCTCCCACTGTCAGTGGAGGAAACAGGTCGCGGGGATCTGAGCACTGTGGTAGAGGACGACGAAGACAAATCTACATCGGTGACAACTACAAAATCACGAAAGATAAAGTCATCAACGACTGTGATCAAGTTGAAGGAAAAGGATACGACTGAGTCGACCTCGTACACTGACCTCAGTCATGACGACAAGGGTAACGTCCTCACTGACCTACTTGTGAAGAGTACCATCAGCTACGCCCTTGAGAAACAGAGGAAGGTCAGTACTTGTAGTTATTATATAATATATTTTATTACTGTGAAATTCTCATTTTAGTTGAGACTGATCTGTCACGTGAGCTGTTGTCTAAAAAAACCTGTCAGGCCATCAAAATGGATGCCGGGCAGGCGGACACGTGATGCATTCGTACCTTCTATCGTATATATTTTTTGTTCTATGTAGTGTAAGTATGCACTCTGCTATCAGCATATAAATATATCAACATGTGCATGAACATATTCTTGTTTGTATTATTTGTTTATGAAATACCCAATATATGGGTGAGATTTAGAGATCACTGCATGAGATGGAAGGTAACATTAATGTGCGAGTCTCATGCTAATTACTTGAAATGTGGCTGCTCTGGTGTGAATTTATGTAACAAAAAGGATCATCTCAGAATGTTGATGTCCAATATCAGACGAAATTACTTTCATCTGGCCTCAGCCCCCCACCCCACCACCTCCACACAGACAAAAGTTTGTAAACATTGATATGATGATATAAATATATTAACAGTATCGGTCTAAAGCGCAAAATATCGATGTGTGATGTCAGATGAAACTGCCTCTGACTCACCACCCGAAACAAAAATAAGGTATCCGACATCGACGTCCTGAGATGATCCTTAACAGATATAGAAGATGAAACGGATTTGTTTATTTGCACAGATGCTGCTGGCTGAGGAAGAGGCCATCAAGGAAGCAGCGGACAGAAAATCCGTTAGTCAAAAGTCTGAGGATTACAATCTGAATTTGGCTGAAGCTGTCAGGGTAAGGACATCTGCCTATACACTATGTTGACTTTGGGGTGGTATGGTTCTATCTCATCCCATTGGTTCAAGATGTCCTCCATTGGGTGTGGTCAGACGGAATGTCAAGAGGTATTTTGGGGTCCAAAGCAGTGGATTTGTAAATTATGTTCGAAGAGAAAGTTCCAGAAACTTTGGCTGTTAGTCATTACGATCCAAACCAAGTGTTAAATGAATAGCAACAGAGTTTCCACTTTCCAAATTGCATTTTTAAAGTGAAACAAAAGTTCTGCCTTGACGGAAAATGTTTTTGGGGCCAGTGGCATGACAACATGTCTTGTACAAAATGTTGAGTATTACACATGATTTTTTGCGTGCTACGAAAAAGGGGGTACCAGTTGTAAAGAATTACTGACACCTGACTAACTAATAAACAACACTGCAATCTTACTCTTTATTATTCCAGTGCACTCTCTACCCTGACCCATGCCAGTCCTGCCCAACTTACGACACCATGCCAGTCCAGCCCAACTTACGACACCAAGGCAGCTCAGCCTCACATCCTAGCCCAAGCTGGAGGGAAACCTGCACTCTGTGTGTGCCTGACAACTCTCTCTGTCTCTCTTAGACAACTACTTATATCAAACTCTCTGACCATTGATCATTTCAAACTAGCCAATGGCTATCTCTTGTAATCCGACCACTAAACTATCCCCTTAACCACTATGACATGTCCAACATTAACAATCAACTTTTCACTTCCTTAGAGAGGCTTAATTGATCCAGTCTTATCCATTGACAATCCTTTCTGCCATCAGCTAAGAGAGTCCTACTGTGCAGGCAGCCTATGAATGACCCTGCCTTGCCATTCATTAATATTATAATTTATAATAAGCCCTACCGTAGTCCTACAGGGACAGTGGTAGCACTAGCAATAATGCCCATCCTGTGGAAGGCGCTACAGACTCACTGAGATAGGAGATGGTTTCCCAGAGTTTTCATTTCTAATGTTTAACAAACATGTAAATTTGAATAGTTGTTTGCTATGTTGTGCTGTGGGTATGTTAGGAAATACTAACATACCCACACACCCACTCATACAAACATACATACATACGTACATACACACACATATGCTAGCTCGGTTATAGCAAGAAGAATATATGGCAAGAGGAACCACTCGGCCTAAATACTGGTCGAAAAGTGAAACCGTGGAATTAGTGGCACCACTACACGGCTAGCTAGGAGAATTACGTACCGGCGATAACTTCTCAACACTGTTGTACACCGGTTTCACTAAAACAGAACTCATATAATTATGTATTTGCTTTCGTATATATACACATGTTCAAAAACATACGTTATTTTTTTAAACAATTATATATTTTGTGTACACCATCAAACAATCTTCAAAGTGGTCCTCACACATGTGAGAACTTCAGTACTTTTCTGTTTCTCCGTCTTGACGCGGTGAATTTGTGAATTGTGTTCTCCTAGCTCGCCACCACCGGCCGCTGCTGCATGCTGGCTTCACTAAAAACGGTGACGTGGTTCCTCTTGCCATATATTCTTTTTGTTTATAGTTAGATTAAGTTGCACATGTGCACTCATGGATGTCCAGTTGTATTTGAATGTTCCACGTGACTTGTAATCTGTCTCCAGAGTTATTTGGAGTCTCAAGTTGATGAAAATGTGGCGGGAAAAACATTTCGTGGAGCAAAACTACCAGAGCACTCGTCAAGGTCATATGAAGGTGAGAAAAATTTGTTTTGATGCACAATTTAAGTTATTATACAGTTTTATTAACGTTATTGCACTGGTAACATTAATAAGACACCAGCACTGTGCACAAACATTTGGCTTCCAATGCACACTTTGCCAAGTGCACCCCACTGTCTCAAACATTGCCTTTGTATCCTAGCATATGTTGATTTGTATCAGTTTTGTTTTCAATTTTGTTAAAAGTTTTTCTTTAGCAAAACTTCCAAAATTAAGTCATGTAAATTAAACGTGTTCTCTCAATATGATATGTAACTTCAGTTTTAGAAATTGTTCAACGGTTGATTCGTACCATAGATGATTTTGGCTAATCAAGTTTGAAATTAAATAAATTCTTTATTAAGGAATTGTTTTGCAGTATGTATTAAGTTTAAACATTGATTTATTTCCCCAATATTGAGCATCCTACGTATTTTGATCTTCCCTTTCCAACTTTCATCCAAGTCAAAGTGACACCGTTCTTGTATCACTCTGAAGCTAATTCCAATGCCGTTGCATTGTGGTTTATTTATCAAGCACAAATCTTCATCTGAGTCCTTTTATATTTTCTTAACTCAGCCAGTTGATTACACTGTCTGCAATGCACTTGTGTGTCTTATTTACCGCACCCAATTTTTTAGCTACTGAAAATAGTGGAACGATCCCAGCTGTTACCGATGGTGAAAGTGGTAAGGAAAAAGTGTCAGTGAATGTGTTACGTCTTCGTTGTATTGCATTTAAACAGCTGCTTTGAATGTTTTTCTCCAGAGTTTCGAACAAAGCTGCTTGAACTCTCTTTTATGTATTTAATCGCCTGTCATATCCAGGTTGTTCTCTCAATTTACAGCTTCAATTATAAGTTTAGATGAAGATGTTCAGAAAAGGGTTCTGTTCCTGAACAACTTAATTTGTTGGTAAATGAAGTTATTTCATTAGCTATGACAGAAAATGTTCATGAATGAAAATATTGTTTGTTTTGCAGTTAAGAAACCTTTCGAATTCATGACATCATTCTCAGTTCCTTTAAATATAGTCAGTCCTTTGACAACAAGCAATGCAAATAATACACTCACTCTGCATGATTCTCCATATTTTTTAAGATTATCAAAGTTAGTTTAACGATATAGTGTATTATATGATTGATGTAGATACTACTAATTGGTCATTAGACTGTATTAGTATGTGTCTTACTAAAGATAAATATATTATTTGAAATTCTGTATACATTAATTAAATGTCTGAACACAATCCAGATTCCAGATCCACTAAGGTCAAGATTATATTGAATTATCCAGATGTACCAGTATACTGTGTGTCTAAAAGAACCAACGTCAAGACTGATGTGGTGTAGATGCTCCGTTTCTTGTACTTTCTCTTTCCGTTGCTTCGGCACAGATCTGTCTAACTGACTGTGCATCTTTAACATATCTGACCAATCATTTGTATTTCAGTAATTCTGCTTTTACTGTTAGCTACTAAACTGCTAGAAAATGTCACTGAGAATTTTCTCTGATGTCATCACAGTAACACGGTCAAAAAAACCTTGTGAAATATTTCCAATTCTATGGTTTATCTTATAGTTAATAGTACCTGCTGGTTTGAACCTTATTAAGCTGAAGTGTGAGATTAGTTTTAACAAGATTTAGCAAGACTGCCATCCAGAGCAGAAAACAGACAGTTAGTGGTTAATGATTCTGGCTTATTGAGAGTGCAGCTTTTTTGCCTGTATGTAACCCATCCGTGTGAAATATTTGTAGAAAAAAGTTGGACACTGTTTATGCTGAAGGCTTCCTTGTCCACTTGCAGTCTGTTTTTTGTTCTGGGTGCCAACCTTGTTAAATTTTGTTAAATCTAGATATGTGTGAAAAACTAAAGTGTGCTATACTGTGCTTCGATAATGGTCATTGTAGCAGCTAAGCTAGCAGAATTTTGACAAGGAAAGCACTCATCAAATACAGCATGTTTGATGTTTATGCTGACAAACTGAAATTATTTATTGGAAGTCCTATTCAACTGTTGCTGTGTGCTATTTGTTTATTTTTAGAAACAATAAGCAATTTACTACGATTTCTTGTAATGCACTTTATAGTTGTTATTTTGTGTTTTTGATGCAAGTTTTAGATTGGGTGGTACTGGTAGATGATTTGAAACTTCAGTAGCTAAAACAAATATTTCACCTTGAAAAACTTCAAGAAAATAAGGTAGGTTTATGGTTCTTGTTTTGAACGTGTTTTACATATTAATGTATTTTTGACATTTGTAAACATTCTATTTTAGAGATGTGACACCAAAGTAAATTTTATTTGATAAATGTTAATCTAAGTCATCCAGAGACCAAATCATGTGCATCTCTTTTAGTGCACCAGAGGAACTGGCCAGAGACATTGGGAGAGAAGGAGTACATTGGTGACCTTCCCGTGGCCAGTCTCAGAGAGGTGGTCAGCAGTTCGACAAGTGGGGTCAGCTCACGGCGGTCAAGTGTAGACAAGAGTCCATCAGTAGTGGGTATGTCGTATCGTCAGATGCAGCACGTAAATTTGTCTCCCATCGCGGGGTCGCGAGAGGTGACCTTCAAGGATGCAGCCAGTCCTGTCCTGCAGCTTCCTGAAGGGGACTCGTGGCGGGGACATTACAGGGAGGAGAAGTTCTCCAAGGTATCCATCATTCCTCCTATTGGTGGCAAGGTATCATCCCCTAAGGCAGTGAGGGGAAAGTTACAAGGTTTGTGTTTCTTTTTCCTTTTCTTCCCTTTACAAGATGGTCTAGGAACAACAAGTTGAAGAGAAATCTGTAGAAACTTCAGAAATCTATGGAAACTATAGAAATCTGTAGAATTGTTGTGGCGACTTCAATTCTCTTTAGAATTCTATCAAATATCTATAGAATGATATACCAAGACCATATCATTTGTATGGTCACTTCAATGTCTATAGAGTTCTATGGTTATATCCAACAGAATTCTACTGAAGTCTTACGGCCAAATAAATTTTGGTGTTTTAATTCTACAGAATTCTATGGTACAAAATATTATATCGCAAACCATTCACAAAATTCTATAGAAAATTCCATAGATGTTTTGCTAGACGGGGCACATGTCACTCGGTGGTCCATTCTGCCTTCTTTACTCTTTCTCATCATCTTTCTCTGTCTTCTGCAATGGTGTTCCACTCTTGGGGGGCTGTTAAAGATCTCACATCGTGCTGTCTTTCCAGTTTTGCTATCTTCTTCTACCACCCTCTTCTGTTTTCTGTGATCTTTTGTCTTTCCTCACTCATTCCATCCTAACCATCTCGGTCTCTTCCCAACTGTAACTTCATTTTCAGTTGCTCCTTTGTAAGATCTTTTATGTACAAACTGTGTTCCACTGGTTCATTTTTACATACATAAAATGCGACAGCAAAGTGGTTATTAAGTCACAAAATTATGAAATGGTGTTTGTTACCTTTTTGGATTTCATATATTATGAGCTTTAAAATTATACCTTATCTGTTGAAATATCTTCAGTATTTTTTATTTATTGCAAACAATTAAGCAGACTTTTTGGTACCACTGTGATTACAGCAGGTGGAGAGGCTGAAATGAGGATAGGGGGCCAAGCGAAGGCCACAGATCAAGCCGCCAGCAATATGCCAACGTTGGGCAGAATGCGAGGCAAGGCTTTGTCCACAATATCAGGCGGAAGCAGAAGTCACACAAGTGTTTACAGTGCTAGGTCAGATGGAACAGGTGAGACGGGACTAGTTGTGTGTCTCAGGCCTTCATTGTTCTTTCTGGTCATATGAGGTCAACATAGGTGGAAGGTGCTTTCTCAGTGACTGGACAATTGAGTGGAACTGTTGAATAATGTGAAATATTGATATAGGAAAGTAGCTTGTAATAATTATAAGAAGTTTAGAAGAAGAAACTCTAAATGTTTGGGATTTCCCACAATTTTGTTATTATGGTGGCAATATGCTATCAGTTTATTTGATCATTATTGTTGGAATGGTATTCCCTTTGTCAAATGGCAGTACTTCTGGGTTGCAATGTTGAATTATTATAACATTAGTATTTGACATCACACCACAAGACACTGGTTTTCGATTTTGAATAATTTGACTGTGCAGTAATTTTCAGCGTAATGGCTTCACTTGGCAAGTTTCTTGTGAGCTAACATCCAATACCATTATACTATTGAAACAGGCCAAAAAAGAAAAATTTATTTATTATAATATTATTTTAAAACTTATTTCCTACTTATTTACAATAATTGTATTCTTTCACTACAATTGTCTCATGGCTTGCGGTCATTTAAAAAAAATTATACATTTGCTATATTAGAGAATTTCAGAACAAATGTCAGGAATTATTTTAAACTGTTGGTAAATTAAAAAACCTGCAGAGCTTTGCAAATACTAAACCTGACCAAATGATATGATGGTGGGAATATTACTACAGTGTAACACGCTTATAATGAACTACTTTGTGGGTAGCTAACGAGTTCGTTATATCCGTGAATTAGTTATATGCGTGTACGCGTTTACCCACTAGGTGGCACTATGGTGTGTGAGTTTTTAAACTATTCGTCAGGTGTCAAACGCAAAGATATTTTGTTGTGTAACATTTATTTAGATGATACATAAGACGGTTACAAATGTTACTATTAAGTGTAGTTATAGTATAAGATCGCAGTCCACTGTCTGTGAAAAAGTAACGAAATACAGTATGACGTAAACACATGCCATGGCAAGCACGTCGCGTCAAAGCACACAAAAACATGAACTATGGCAGGATGGAGCCACACCCATGGTAACTACTACTTCTTGTACAGCACACACAGAATGACATCAGTTAATCTGCTTCGAAGAAGTCCACAATTGTTGTATGTTTGTTGATGGCTAGTGTCATACAAGTACACAACAGCTAGGGCACCAGACAACAGGAAATCCTTAATCCAGTCGCAGTGCGCTGCAGCGTCGTCTGACTGCGTAACCCTGTTACGGATGAACTGTCGTATAACGCGCAGCTAACAATCACCTTTGATGATTTCCTTCATTGACCTAACAAGCACAGAATGACACCAGTTAATCTGCTTTGAAGAAGTCCTCCATTTATGTTTGTTTACTGTTGACTCGGGCACCAAACAAAAGGAAATCCTCAAGCCAGTCGCAGTGCGCTGCAGTGTCTGACTGCGTAGCCCTGTTACGAATGGTTTACCTAGCTCGTTGACCTAATTACTTTGGCACTGGCACTCTGCGCGGCCACAGCATGGCTTCCAGGTCACGCTGGGAAGTATTTGCAAACAACCGGGCGATTTTCAGTTGGACAGAAATTTGTTATACGGCAAAATTTGTTTGGGAAAAGGTGTTCGTAATAACCGTGAATTCGTTATACCCGTGTTCGTAATATGCGTGAACGCTTATAATGGAAAAAATAGGGAAAAAATCCGTACGTAAGAATTGTTTCGTTATATCCGTCAATTCGTTGTATCCGTGTTCGTTATAAACGTGTTGCACTGTACTGTAAGATGTTTGTAATAATATTCCTTATACTAAGAAGTACATTTCTTTACATTTCAGAGGGCGGTGTGAAAGGCAGCGTTTTATTTGCCCCAGATGGTCAAATCATCTCCATCGGTGGATCCATCACTCCGTCCAGAGACACAGAATCCATTTCTGCTGTCTCCGAGGCAAACAGAAAGGAAGCAGATGGTTGGTTGAAAATATGATTATATCTCACAGCTTATACATTTATATTATTCAAAATCTACCTGTACAATAATTACAATATGTATAATGACTCCTGAGTTACCCTGACATTGCACAAGAATAGTCACCTGTGAATATTTTCTAGTTAAAGCCATCTCTAGATCAAAGAGATACAATGCCCATGGATAGCTACAACGTTACTGTATAATGTCACACTGGCATTTGTGGCTTGGCAACCATGCCAGAAATTAAAGTAATGGTATGTTCTTATATAGTGCCATACCCAGTCCTCAGGACTGATCAGAATGCTTTACTCTTTAGCAGACCTGTTCAATCGAACACCATCTCGACTTCTCTGGGAAGCATCCAGCCATGCTGCAATTAATGCGCGAAGACTATTCGTACACAAATATCCACCACTGTCTGTAGCCAGGTACTCATTCATACACCTGAGTGAACTGGAGCAGCATATAGTGAACGAACTTGCCCAATGTTCAACACCGCCGCACAGGATTCGAACCCAGGTTCTCTCGGTTGAGATTCGAAGCTCTAGCCACTGCACCACGGCGCTACACTAAATTACAAATGCTAACCCCAGTGGCCACTGCAGAATGCTGATTAGATCAGCGACAGGCAGCTTTGATATTCCGTTTGTGCTCAAGGTTCCCATCTCACAAGGGCCCCTCAGGTGAAATAAACAAATTAAACCACCCTAATGGCCTCACACAGGAAAGGTGAAAAAAGGAGCAGTTGACAAAAAACAAGAAATATTCGGTAGTCTAGCGGCCAGGCTAGGAATACATGAAATGATTGACTACTCATGTGATGAGTGAAACAGGGTCAAGATCATCTCTGCCAGCAACAGACATGACACTTAATGATAACAATGTTTATAAATTATACACTTGATTACCCATTTTTTGATACTATGAAAATATTAACGAATAAATCTATACATAATGATCAGATTTATATGCAAAATACAGCTACATCTGTAGGAGCAAGAAACAATTTATGGAAATATTTCATTGATAGGTTTTATATTTGATGAACAGTATGCAAATTATGCCGTTGTTATTTGATTTTATGAACAAGAAATTATTTATGGAATTTTGTATCTGATGTGCTGTACTGTATGCGAATTAGACCATTTTTGTTTTCATTTATCAGTTGTGATCACGACAGTTCAGAGTGAGGTCAGTGAGGAGGAGGAACCAGTTTGGAATCTGAAGTTGCCCGACACGGCATCGACCTCAAAGGCAGCCAGCTCTTCAAGAACAGGTGAGTTCTAAAATCACAGCAAAACAGGAACTAAGTTAAGTTACTGGAAAAAATTTTGTCCGAACATATTTCTCACCTAGATGATATGTTGTGAAAAGAAGTTTGATTACTACAAAGATATTGTTTCTCTTTACTGTTATTTGTGCATACGTGTTGAAACTGGTGATGTGGCACAAACATATCGGCATACCACAACTATTATGTGTGAGGCACTGGAAACCTTCTAAGATTAAGATCACAGTTATGATATTAACAGTCCATTTGATGTGTAGTGTTTAATCTGTCAGAGATCTACATAGAGTCATTATTCTTTATTAGCCATAATGTTATTCTCAGTATATTTTAAACAGGTTGCAAAGTGTCACCTGAATAGATTTCACAACTTTATCCAGTTCAAAGCTGCTTCCTTGACTATTTTATGATATAAGTAATTGTAAATGATCGTTTTTGTTGTTCACAATGTGATGTTTTATGGTACTTAATGTGTTACAAGTACTGAATGTGTATGTGGATCCTATAGATACCAAAAGTGATAACATCACCCAAAGACTTCACACGTCAAATAATGTGACACCACCTTTGGAAACACACAACATTGACCAGCAAAAACAGATGGAAGCTAAGTTGAAACAAAAAGATGTTGACTTGAAGCATGAAGGGACCAGTTTGAAGCAAACAGATGTTCATTTGAAGCAAACAGATGCCGATTTGATGCAAATGGTTGACCATTCTAAGCAAACAGATGCTAAAGTGAATCAAACAGATGTTCATTTGAAGCAAATGGATGTTCATTCAGAACCATCAGATGTTTATCCGAAGCAAACAGATGTTCCTGTGAAGGAAACAGATGTTCCTGTGAAGGAAACGGATGTTGATTTGATGCAAATAGATATCCATATAAAGCAAACAGATTCTGACATGAAGACTATTGATGGTGATTTGGTGAACACAGCAGTTGAAATAAAGAACATGGATGTTGACATGAAAAACACAGTAGCTGATGTGAAAAACGCAGATGCTGATCTGAAGCCGACAGAGGCTGATACGTCCATAAAGACAGGTAGAGTGTTTCATATGGACCAACGCAGATGACACCGCTTGACTGAAGCACGTTGAATCAGCCATGCTTTGCACATCTTTCTCTTGCTGTAAACCACAGCTGCAGGGCGTCATTGTTGCAGAATCATCTGCATCAAGGTTGAAGGTGCACCTAATGAATGCGAAGGGTGAAGACAATGAGTTGTATACAATGTATAGGGATGTGACAATGTAGCAATGTTTCAATTACTTTCTTTTACAATTCATAGTTTTCATGTAAATGGTTTGCATAGATGCAGTAGCTATGTCTCAGATTTTGGTGCCTTTTGTGATAGCGTACACAGCACATCCTTTGCTTATACACAGCACAATTTGGACACTGCTTCTTCATTCATGTGTATTGATATTAATGGCAATATTTCGATAATATACTTAACCTAGTTATTAAATTTTTATTACTGACTCATTATGATAACAATATCAATACATGTAATGAAACTATCAATCTCGTAAAATAACAAAAAATAGACATAATGATATCATTAGTAAGTGATATTTTCTAACATCATAAATGATTGTATTTACTAGACTTTTCAGTGTTCTTATATGTTGGAAAATTAAACATGATTATTAAATAACTATTTTTTACAATGTAAATGTCCTACCAGTCTGTGGCATGCTACAACTGAATGCCCGACTTGTATAGATGCCAAAGATATGGACATCACCCAAAGTGTTCATAAATGGAAGTATGTGGCTCCACCTGTGGAGATGAATGTTAGTGAACAACCCAAGCCAGAGGACGCAGAGAAAGGTAGCTGGGCAAATGAACCATTACTCTGCTGAGACTTAATACAGCGCTGGGCTTGTAGGCTGCATACTTTGTACATTGCCATATTTGCATATCAAGCTAGCTGGCTGAGTTCATGGTTTGCTGAGTAATTGGCAGTAAGGTTAATGGAATGAGCAAGCAGAGGATAAATGTGTCATTTTATGAAGAAAGCCAAAACACATCTTAAACTGAGGCTGCCTGTTCCTTGTCATTTAATGTAGTGTTCTTTATAATAGAATAAATACATTGAAGGTATACTGCCCATCAAGTTATGTTTAATAAATCTGAAATTGTGTTCAGATTATAAACAAAACATTGAGATGATAAATACACTCTTGGGAATATAATGGACGCCAACTTGTTTATCTGCTAGGCCTTTTCATGTTTGGCACATTGGTGATGTTCAAGACAACTCATTCAGTGAATTTCCTCCGAATAATAATATGGGATGTGGAAGAAACAAACTCATTTTTACGGACTTGCAGATGAAATGAGATGAAATGAGAAGAGTTCAAACATTAAGAGTACAATTAAAGTCATGGTTTTATCATAAAATCATGTTATGTTGTATAAAATATATCTGTACTAATATTTTGATGGCTCAGACATGTTTTGGTGAACCAGTTTACTTATAACTAAAACCAACAATTGTCATTCTAAAAGTCTTTACTCCTCAAGAGTCGTATAAATTGAAGTGCATTTTATAGGATTGTGCAACATATATTTAATCACTACAAACACTATGTTTTCGTTGCTTATGCTAGTGGTTTCTTAGTAAAAATGTCACATCTTTTTATGTGCAAATATTGCTGTAATATTGCTTTGTTCCAAACAATCATTATAGGTTTATAAAATACACAAATGGCTTTGTTCTCCAGGAATACAAGCCATGTTCACTTTGCTTTGTCACTGCATATTTCGTTAATTTGTTCATGAAATATCTATCAGCTTTGGTCATTGCTTATTTCACTGCTGAATTCAATATGTTTATCGTAGCATGTATTATATTTTTACTACAAACATGTTTTCTTCACAGCATACATTTTGCTGTATTCATTGCTTACATAATTGTTCTGCTTATTATATATATTGTTGCTTTTGCACACCACACAGCTTTTCTTTGCTGCTTATGTTATTTTATATATATATATATATATATAAATAGGTATATAAACACATGATTTTATATATATATATATATCATATATATATATTATAGTTCTATTAGTATGTTACCAACTGAAATAATTTCTAGCTGAGTTTGTTTTACTGTATCACAGATAACAAATATCCAGATAATGGAGCAAACTTGTTCTTTTGGGTGTTTTTAGTAACTTTTTGAGTAAAATTGTCATATCATCATTGCATTGGTGAAATGTCTACAAGATATAGCCAAAGTATCCACTGTGTTTTTATAATATTAAATATTAATTTGGCAGTTGTGTATTTCCAAAAGAATGATGATGCTACACATAAGTATATTTTATTTTATGTGAATAATAAAAATATTAACAAAATTGTAACTCAGTACAATATTCAGCTGGAGAAAAGAAATTAGTTTTGTTTGATCTGTGTTTATTACAGGATCTTTGATGGCTAGCAGAAGGGGGTCACATGGTTCAACTGCTCAGCCAATCAGTGAGCAGGAACTTGTTAGGGCCCTCACTGAGCATGCTCACAAGATTGCAACGACCATCTTGGCTCGCCCAGGGACAGGCCAGGACCTTGTGAACGATGCACAGGTTTGTATTACTTACTGAGTGACATACTGGACATTTATAAACACTAGGTGTGAAGTGTACATTACAGAATAACAAATATAAACACTAGGTGTGAAGTGTACATTACAGAATAACAAATATAAAAGACTGTAAAAATAAAAAGTTGAATTAATAAAAAGTACCAGAATGCAATTCATTGATTCAGAAACTGACATCACAGTTTGTTGTGCTCATAATTATGTAAGGGTCCTCCATCGCCTTACCAACAAGGTTTTACTTATGTAACATTACATTAAATGCAAGATATTACATCTGCCAGATAATTTTTTCCCACATACAGTTCTCGCATAAATAACTTTTCTCTGTTTGTTTTGCAAAGAAAGACATTTGGGGCCAGAATTTCAAATAATATACAGTGAAATGTCCAACAACTTGACATGTGCAGCAACCATTTTGTAAGCTTGATGGTCCTGGTTGCTTGGCAACAAGTCATTTGATGGCTCTATCAATTGCTGTTGGGCATTACTATATTTGTGTTAACTATAATTAAGCATGCAAGCTAGTCAACAGCTTGATTATTCTATAAACGATTTCTCAATGGGCTGATATATGCTAACACTTTTTGAACAGACAAACTGTATAAAGCTTATGAAAATAATGATTTCTACTGTACCGTATATGGTTTGTATGATATCATGTGCATGGTTTTATGTAATATTGTGTGGGTGTAATAATTTTGAGTGTGTTTCTTTGCACATTTATATGAATCAAATGGCAAGCACCCAATTCATCGCATGTTCATGTTTATATTATTGCCTTCATCTTGACAGCCTGTCGTATATTTGGTAGTATAATAATAATACATTACAACAGAAAGCTGCTGTGTATGCAAATGGTACGACAAACAGTGGATATCAGATAGTTATGTATTTTTTTGCTTGGGTCATAATGCAAATAAATATGTGACTCTCCATCATGAAACAAGTCTGATTGCATCATCCACCATTTTCTAGTTAGTGGTACATTGTGGAAGAGGACAAATGTGCTTTCCAATTACACCAAAGAACTTATATATTAAGACATATAAATCAATGTATTGACGTAGGCAGTTGCAATATCGAGCAATCGCGATGCCCATAGCATCTGGTTGCAACTTGCTCAACAACAGCCGTGTCGCATAATGGGACAGGATGCATCTATGAGGCTGACATTTGACATGCGTGCTAGTCGCCACATTTGGGTTGTTCATAGATTTTAGTGGGTTAAGGATCAATATGTTTTTAAAAGGCTACCTGAAGTTGCAATAGCAGAATTTAATTATTTTGTGTATCATTGTAAATATGATATTGTAATCTACAAATAAGTCGTCAGTTGTACACAGTAGTTGTTTTACCTTTTGAGTTAGTGCCATTTAAAAATGCATGTGTACAGACATAGATGATTACGGTATTGATCAATCGCATGTATGACATATCACGCCAGGTAGGCATGCTCGGTAGCCATGAATATAATGCATGGTTACACATGATTTTTAAATGGCAATAACACAAAATGAGGCTAGCTAATATGCCTAAAAAATGTCAGCCCCATATACATTCTATTTCAGTTGTCAGTATGACTTGTTTAGCCTGTTGCCACCTACTGCAGCATGTTACAGCATGTTACAGCATACAACCAGTGACATAAGTCAAATTTCCTGTCTTAATATACAAGATCTTTGGTTACACCAGCCATATTGTGCCAAATAATATGTGCACCGATATGTGATTTTTAACTTGGTACTTATGATAACAAACAATTATGAGAACTCATACTTTGAAGGCTTGTGTATTCACATGCTTGCAATAAGTTACTATGCTTAAAATGCATATTTTGAATTCTTATAGGCAGTTCTCAGTAGATTAGCTTATGCAATAATTTCTTAGCAGCAACCAATATCCCCAAATCAACTAAACAACCCCTTGGCCTCATTTTCAGCCTCTATCTAAACAAACAAATGTTGGTGCAACTGGACTTATTTTATGATGGATGGTCACAGTTTACTAAGTTGCCTTCTAATTGAATTGCAGACATTCTGTTGGTCAGTGTTGTTTGTTAGACTATGAGCGTTCTCTGTTGGCAATACGTATACACATGTTGCTTGTCTGTCTTGTGTCAGGTGGCGGCTGAAATGTATTTTGCCCCCTCAGTTCTTGCCCCGTCCACTATTCACTCGCGGGAAGGCTCCCTGCCGAAAGAAGTAAGATACTCCATCTAACGCCTGCTCCCTGGCCAATTGCTGCTCCCTGTCTGGGACCCCGCACATTGCTTGGCTTCACACGAATCTGTAGACTGTTAGCAATACGTACACAAGAGGTGTCGTAGTTTCTCATATAAATTTGCACGACCCTGCATTATTGCTCTAGATTTTCTGTCTGGGGAGTCACATCTGTAGAAAAGTAGTAGTGTCGTTTACTTCTGTTGTGATGCATGGATACTTAATTGACACATTTCTCTGATTAGGGTGGTCACACATAAATAATCCGTTACGTCTTACTTTTGATAGCATTAAGTTTCTGAATCATGTATTCCTCCTATTATTTTGTTAAAATGTGGTCCTTTTTGTTAAGTGGAACGTTTTATATTTCAGTTGATAGTTTCATGACATATGTATTGTTTTAATACTCACATTTGTTTATCTGTGCATCTATAAAGCAGACTGCTTCGTTACCGTACTCTTGTTTTCTTGGGAAGCATTTTAGAATGTGATTATCATAAAAGTACTTTTATAGTTGAGTTCATTCATTGTAAAAGTAAATGTCTGACAACCAATAGGAGTGGAGCTATCATGTGGTTGAATAGAGAAACCAGGCTGGTACGTGTTTTAACTAACAGGCCTGAAGTAATTTCAAGCCTCCTAACAACATGGCACCTTTGTACTCAAGACCTACCTACTTTTTAGTGTCTTCTACCCTTATCCACTCGCACCCTGTTTGTTCTAGTTTGCACAAGATGCTGGTGATGCACAAACACTTCTGTGGGGGGGACTAGTTTGCACGGTTGTCATATAAGCAACACTTATAATTGGTGAACTGGTGTTGTCACCAACCAACTAATAATTGCTTTTCTTTGGTTCTAGCAAGTGTACACGGCAACTCTTTTACCCATAGCAGGACATGAAAATGTTCCATACAAGTTAACCTAAACATTAATTCCAGATAACACGTAATGTCTTATTTATTTGAATACTCATCTTTCTGTATATTTTCTTTGAATCATTGTCATATTCTGGATTTGAATTACTTCTTAACACACCAATGTTAACTTATGGATGAATGTATCAAACTTCTGATTTCTTGATATGTTTAATTGGTAAATTAATTATGCCTAATAAGTAAACTTCTCAACATTTCGGCACCCTACAATTGCCTTCTGCAGGAAATTAAAAGGCAACTGCGGGTCACTGAGATATTGAGATGTTAACTGCGTTATGCTAAAAAACATCAAACTGCAATTAATTTTCACCTATATTGAACAGTACATTCTGTTTTCATGAACTACTGGTACATATATTTCCCCATTTGTTAACAATTTCCACGAATATTGTTACTGTCTGTTTTCATGAATTACAACGTTGCCATAACATTGTCTACAGAGAGTCTGTAAATTTTAGTGTTTTAATTAGCTGTGCTTGTAGCTGTTATCCTGTGTGTTAATTATTAATTAGACTAATAATGAATTATTAACCTGTGTGTAATTGGTGGCAGGCGGTGATTGAGGAGTTCTTGGCCACGGCTGGAGTCAGCATTGGAGGTTCAGACAGTGATGACGAGTACAAAGACAGGCTGAGAGAACGACTCTCCTCAGTTGGTAAGTGTATGAAGAGTTTCAGTCTCCTCAGTTGGTAAATGTTCTCCTCAGTTGGTAAGTGTTCTCAGTTGGTAAGTGTTCTCCTCAATTGGTAAGTGTTCCTCTCAGTTGGTAAGTGTTCCTTTCTGTTGGTAAGTGTTCTCCTCAATTGGTAAGTGTTCCTCTCAGTTGGTAAGTGTTCCTCTCTGTTGGTAAGTGTTCTCCTCAGTTAGTAAGTGTTCCTCTCAGTTGGTAAGTGTTCCTCTCTGTTGGTAAGTGTTCTCAGTTAGTAAGTGTTCCTTTCAGTTGGTAAGTGTTCCTCTCTGTTGGTAAGTGTTCTCCTCGGTTAGTAAGTGTTCCTCTCAGTTAGTAAGTGTTTCTCTCAGTTGGTAAGTGTTCCTCTCTGTTGGTAAGTGTTCCTCTCTGTTGGTAAGTGTTCTCCTCAGTTAGTAAATGTTCCTCTCAGTTAATAAGTGTTCTCCTCAGTTGGTAAGTGTTCTCAGTTGGTAAGTGTTCTCCTCAGTTGGTAAGTGTTCTCAGTTGGTAAGTGTTCTCCTCAGTTAGTAAGTGTTCTCAGTTGGTAAGTGTTCTCCTCAGTTAGTAAGTGTTCTCCTCAGTTAGTAAATGTTCCTCTCAGTTAATAAATGTTCTCCTCAGTTGGTAAGTGTTCTCAGTTGGTAAGTGGTCTCCTCAGTTAGTAAGTGTTCTCCTCAGTTAGTAAGTGTTCTCCTTGGTTAGTAAATGTTCCTCTCAGTTAATAAGTGTTCTCCTCAGTTGGTAAGTGTTCTCAGTTGGTAAGTGTTCTCAGTTGGTAAGTGTTCTCAGTTGGTAAGTGTTCTCCTCAGTTGGTAAGTGTTCTCCTCAGTTAGTAAGTGTTCTCCTCAGTTGGTAAATGCTCCTCTCAGTTGGTAAGTGTTCTCCTTAGTTGGTAAGTGTTCTCCCTAGTTAGGAAGTGTTTTCAGTTGGTAAGTGTTCCCCCTAGTTAGGAAGTGTTCTCAGTTGGTACGTGTACTCCACAGTTGGTCAGTGTTCTCAGTTGGTAAGTGTTCCCCTCAGTTGGTAAGTGTTCTCATTTGGTAAGTGTGCAAAGTGTTTCAATCACATCAGTTGATAAATGTTCTGCTCAGTTGTAAGTGATCTCAGTAAGTGTTGTCCTCAAGTGATCTTATGATTATTAATATAATGACTGAGCATATGAATACAAACTTAATAACATTGATATACGGTTTTAGAAATCATGTCTACGACATTGAAAATGATGTCATAAAATGTTTGAGCAATTGTATTAATAATACAGTCTAGCTAGTCGATAACACTTTATTGCATACAGCAATGATTTTTCATCTTTAAATATTTATTATATTTTGAACACTTGAAAACGTCTATATTTTTATTAATCTTTTTAAAAATTAATATATGTATGTGTTTTAACCTGGAGTACAATTATTTGTACGTTTGTAGTATCAAAGATGTCAGGAGACTCGGTGCCAGCTAATGCCATAGTATCAGCCCAGCTGGTGGATGCGCTACTGAAGCAAGACTTTGAGCCTGCAGACATAGAGTTAGTCCAGAGTGAGACGGGACAGAGCATTCTCCAAGTGAAAGGAGACGGCAGTCACCAGCCTGGCATCAACGAACTAATGGGAGGTGTGAAGCCTGGCCACCTCTACCAGGTGCCAGCCAGGAAGGGTGAGTGCACGCAACCCTATCATAATAACTATTATATATATATATATATATGTATATTAAATTCTCTATGGGGAGTTGACTGGGGCAAACATCCAGTAGGCAGACCTTAAATGAGATTTAAAGATGTGGTCAAGAGACACCTCTAAGACTATGACAATGATCCTCTTCGCTAGCAGGCTGTAGCTGAGGATCATCTGTTGAGCCAGTCATACTGGTGGTTCAGCTAACGACATCGAAGCATACCGGATGAACCAAGAAACCAAGCGTCTGAGACGTCATGCCAGAAATCCAAGTCAACCTACATGATTGCAGCTATAAGAAGTATTGTCTCTTGAGACAGAAGCTGGTCTCTACTACTACTGTTACTACAGTGTACTTATAAATTATCTTATCCAAAAAAATATAGTTTACTATTTTATTAACAGTTGCACATATTATTTTAATCTTATTTAACTTCTTGTAATCTTTATAATAATAATAATAATATATTTTATTTAATATAGCACCAGATCCAATTATAAATTGTTCGTGGCGCTTTACAACATGTAGAACCCAGATAGAGGTATTAATGATGGCTAAATAAGCATGCATTTTCTAAAAGAAAATTTAAATATTAGTAAAATACGAATAAATACAGTAATTAAATAAATATATTAAAATAATGATCATAGCTACAGTTCTATGTAGAAATAAGACATTGTCAATTCATTTAACTGAACTAATGTACATGTAAGTATAAAATAAATATATAAATAGGTTAATTAATACATAGAGATATAAAACAAATCAATGCAGAGAGTAAACTATGCCACATTGGACAAGAACGAGAGTCTAAAAAAATGAGTCTTTAAGCGTGCCTTGAAAGTTAAGTCATAATTGTATGCAATTTACCGTATATTTGCCATTATATACATATTTATTTTATATGTAATTCATTTTGAATAGTGCTTGACCACTTCAATGGTTAAAAAAATAATAAAGCGCACAAGTCATAATTTTCATAGAATTCAAAAATTTTATTTTGTTATACCATGTCAAAACTTTATCAATATTGAAGCTTCTCTGTGCTATTACTATATGTGAACCTGTTAACTGCATTCAGGACATGTTACATAACAATTATATTTCATGGTTTAATGATGCAATTCACACATGGTACTTATTCTATGAATACACTGCCTTTACTAAATGTTATCTTTGTTGTTACTGTCAATAGCACATTGCTATAATATCATTGTTACTGTAGTTGTGAGCTTTTTTCAGTATTACCGCTACTATCAAAAATGCCCATCCTTGCTACATACACCTAGATGCAGGGACGATTTCCCAAAGTATTCATACTAGATTTTTCATAATTTGAATAGTGTTTTGCAAGGCTTTGCATGTTTTCTAAGGTTACGCAAAATGTTAGTATGAACCATTAACACCCAGGAAATGTTAACGAAATAAAAGTGTTACTTTTCTTCTAAGATCTAGATGAACCCTTGAATGGTTGGCACCTGAGATGAATAGCTTCTACGAAGAAAAGAATAACATACATACACGCTTACAGTAGCTCAATTAGAGTTAGATTTATCAAGTTATCTGTCTTCTCTGCTACAGGCAGAGGGTCTACTGGACAAGAAATGGCCGCCTCTCCACTTGGCCCCATTGATATTGTTGGTTATGGTGAAGCGGAGATCTTGCACACAGACGAAATTCTAGAGACAAGAGAGAAGGAACCACCTACATCATATATCAGTGCAGTATTAGAAGAGGCACGAGCAAAATCAATAAGTCCTGCGAAATCAGCCGGAGGAAAATCACAGGTGTGTGCACCCACAAGCTATAAACCTTATAATTTAAGGGTAGAAATGTGTTAGCACAGACAAGGTGTTTCTGGAGTTAAAGGCGGCATTTATCAATCACACATACAATCATGCTTTAATTTATAAAGCATAATACTTAACATTCTTTAGGGTAGCTCATTTTTGTGTAAACATATTTCTGATTAAACATAGTTTGGATGTGCAGTTACAAATGAGCTTCTATAGCAGTTAGAAATGTTAGTTAGAAATTGTTAGATGTTAGCTTTATAGTTACAGATAGAGCAAACAGCAGTTTTCCTAATACAATTATTATCAGTTTTATGTTATGTCAGTTAAAACATTTTATTTTGCAAGCATATGTCTATCCGAAATGAGCCATCTGTGCTTGTAGGTGTCTTTCAAAGGGTTATCTGGAAGAGACATATTGGAAGATGGCACAAGTCCTTCACAGGATATTGTAAGTTAATTTTACATCTAAATAACAACAATGATTTGATGTCCTTCGATGTGGATTGATGTTCTCGTTTCTTAGAACTTGATATAATACATGGTCGCTAATTCTCAGGAAACGTTTTTGTATATATTTTTTATGAATATTTCAATCAAGTCTTCCTTGGCGGCCAGATGTCATATAATTGGATAATAACATTAATTTAAAGACAAAAACCAAAAATGATGTTACAAGTGTAGCTAAGGCAACGTATACTGAACGATATTTGAATTCCAACCACCACCAAACAACACAAGTAATATCTTTATTTTAATTATTTTAAAATTATAATTAATCTATTTTATTGTTTTAATAGCTTTCATACTAGTGTTTATTTGTTTATTATAAGTCAGTATAGTTGATTTTACTTAGTAGTAATGATTGCATATGTTCTAGCACATTAGTATTTTTTAAATATATATTGTGTGATATGTTATTTATTTATTTGCAATAACCATTGTAAAGCATCCAAAAACAATTATAACAATATATAAGACATAAATTATTATTATTATTAATTAGGTTTAACCCACAAACTGTTCATTTGTGAAGATATGCTACCACAATTATTCCAGAATGTTCACTTAATAATTTTGTACTTTGTCCCAATTTGGTCAGGAGCATAGGAACGAACCAACTTCAAAGCAATAAGTACCAGTATGTGCCAATACAATTTGTACATTTTTTGCAGGCACAACTTTTTATTTGCAAACACTATAAATCAATGCTAATAAATGAGGATTGGATGCTGTACCTTTACTCACATTAATGGCGACGAGATTGTGTTGCCAGGAAAGTGAAACAACAGAAGGCAAAATGGCAGGTGAGGCAGTATCTGGTCTAGGTGCTGAGACTCCGCAGGGAGTCAAGAAAGATGCCAGTGCTAAGAGCACAAAAAGTGCCAAGTCTGCACAAGGAGCCAGTGCTTTGGGCACGAGGAGCTCAAAGAGCACACCCAGTAGCAAGAACACAAGGAGTGGAGAGTCGGGCAAGGTGACGAAATCGGGCAGGGCCATGGAGAACGTCAGTGGTCTGGCTGGTAAAGCAAGGACAAAGTCAATGACTGGAGATCGTGATGAGTTTGTTGTAGGTAAGTGTTTTATGGTTCTTATGGTGTCCAGTGGTGATGTCGGAGATAGTATGGAGATAATGATGTTTCTTTTCGATTGTAGCCGCATGAAAAACAAGATTTAATATTCAGCAAGACTTGGTGAATTTAAATCATGCAGCAACATTTCAGGCTGATATGTTTTACATATATGTCGTCTTATAATAATTATTTAAATAATTAATTTATCACTTTTGCATTGCATTTTAAAACAAACATTTTAAAATAAACTGTTCAGATCTGATGACACATGTCTTGATTGTTAGTTGAATTTATAATCACCCATATTTACAACACAACCGCTTTCATATGTTACTGTTATACTTAGTTAACGTATTACCAATAGATTTATGGATCGTTAATTGTTTGTAATTGTATGTTTTATTAGGAAAGGTCTCAGACAACAAAGAACTTGAAGCGCTCTACGGACCTGTTGAAACTCCAGTCGGAGATCAACCGTGTACGTAGTTCTTAGAAATGTTGTCAATGGCTCATGGATTTATTAATTTCCCCAATTTTAGTTGCTGGACACTTTTTGACCACTTCAAGTAATTCAAAAAGATAATATTAATGTTCTTGCTAAGGTAATATCCGCCGTACCATATCATCTCATGTTGACAGTCAGTTCTCATGCATTTTAATGTCGTGAGGTCCTTCATGTCGTCTTGGCATAGTTATAACTATATTAATTGTAAGTTTATTTTTAAAACTATGGGATACCTGTCAAGAAGTAACATGTAAGAGTACGAACAAGGTTTATTGACACAGTAGTGGCCAGTTGCGTGAGTGATCTAAACTTACACAATTCACCAGCAAAATCAGATAAATATTAGTGGCTTGCTCACCTCCTTATTCCATGTTTACAGGGGTGAGGGTCAGGTACCGTAAAGCTGAACCACTCTCTGTGTCTTTTCCTTCCATAGTTTTCTGTCCATCGCTCCTTCTCTCCATCTTTCATCCTCCCCTGATCTTCTCATGTCCCTCCTTACGCAGTCCTCCCATCTCAGCTGGGCCTTCCCCTTTTCCTGTGTCCTTTATGTTGTTCCGCCTCTGCTCTCTTCGCTATTTTTCCGGCATCCATCCTTGTCAAGTGGCCTGCCCATCTCATCCGGCTTCTCAGTAATCCTCCTGTTACACTGAATTGCATATCAGGTCATTCGTCCTTCTTCTGTCTACCCTCTTTGTTCTTGTTATTCTTCTAACCCAGTCGTTCTGTCAGTGTCACTGTCTCCAGACCATGTAGGCATGCAGGTGTAATACACACTCTCAGGACTTTCCCTTTCAGCTTTTTTGAGACTTTTCTGTCCATCACGACTCCCTCTACCTTTCGCCAAACATTCGCTCCTGCTTGTATTCAGCGTCGCATCTGCACGTATTTAAGCAAACGTTTCATCCCTGTTTGGGCAAAATTTCAAAAATGGCATTTATCGCATTTTGCCAGGAAACCCTTCATTTGTCATGATAGAATGTTATATTATATGGTTCTTCTGCTCTTCTCTTGCAGCGGTGCTACAGGGGATGAAAAGTGTGGACAAACTTAAAATGTCTGAGAAGCTAAAGGCACCTGGCATTCCCGCCCAGTCAAAGAAAGGTGTTTCGAAGAAACGTGGTAAACCAGCAAAAGGGAAAAAGGCCAAGAGGACATCAATGACAAAGGAAACATCAGGTGTTGTCAGCAAGGATGAAACTGAAAAAGGAGAGGCTGAGATGTCGGAAACTGAGAAGGAACCTAGGGTTGAATCAGTCAAGACAACTGAAGGCACCATGGTAAAGGCATTTGTATTGTGCATTTGATTTAAACAGTTTGTTTGTGTTGCATCAGTTTGGATAGGCAAAAGTTTGTAGATTAAAACACGATGACTAACTAGTTGTATACAAATAAAAAGTAGCTATATGACCAGTCTCTTAGGAGCCAACCAGAGACATAAAGCCAATATTCCTTATGAATTATTCCTACCATTTTTGATTTTAGTAGGTGTCTCCTATCCCACAGCAAACTTTACTTAATTTTTACTGATTAATATCTTTGTTGTGTTGATATATTTCAGTATCCTTCTGATTGTGTACTTTTCTATTAACAGTACTGTTTGTGAATGTCAATAATTTATGATTTACCGGTGGGACAAATAAATGATTCATTGGCATGACTTTCCATGGTGGTGTTCTAGGATTTATCATCGGAACTTTCCCATACACCAACTGGGGATGTTTCTGAAGAAATGGAATTCATTATCATCCGAGATGAGTTCTCTGACACTGACGAGGATGCAGACGAGGATGGCAATGAGGAAGAATGGAAGCGGATTGCCGAGGAGAAGCTGCAGGAGTCTTTGAGAGCAGCCAAGGAACGCAGGAGGCAAGCTGAACTAAGAGGGGAAGAACCAGAACCGGAAGAACCAGAGGTATATACAGCTAAGTGGATGATTTCTTTTATACAATATCAAAAATAGAAAAGCAAAGGAAAAACATACAACTCAAATCACGTGCAAAAGCACTGAATTCAACAATCACTAGCACCCACAAAGCTGGTCTGATCCTGACGATTTTGGTGTCCTTTGAAAGCATACACTTTCTGTTCTTCTAGCATTCTGGTTTCCCGATACTCGGTCGTAAAACAACCTATAAATGGACCTACAGTCGTGCCATTTTCAGTGTTTTACACACTGCCGAATGAGGTTGGTTCATCGACATTCTTCACGAATCTACCGATTAAGGCGCAACGTACTAATTTGCACACATTTCTGACATGCGTACTTCAACAGTTCTTGACGTCATGCTATAAACGCCACCCACTTTAATTTGCTCATGAACCCGGCAAAACTGGTCACGGGTCATTTCGCGTGGTAATATTGACAGGTTATTCCAAAGATCCAGAGCTGCCGCAATGAAACATGCATCCCAACCTTGCACGAAAGCCTTGATCATTCAAGAACAATGTTAACCGATACATTCAGGGATCCAGCATTAGAGCAGTGAACCTCGCATACTAAACCTTTCTTATTGATCATTCAAGTTGGTGTTAATCAAGTCATGTTTGAATAGTTTGTAACTTCCAACAAGTTTCCAACAAGCATGGACGCAACTGCTTATTGGTGTACTGATGTTGTGTCAGGAGGACATGTCCCGTATTCCCCCAGAGATGGCACGGGAGCTGCGTGCTGCCAAACGGGCAGCGGAAGCAAACAAACGTCGTGAGTTGGTGGAGAAAAAACGGCGAGAACGGGAGGAGCACGCAAGATTGGCAAAGGAGGAGGCGGAAAGACAGGAACAGTTGGCTCGGGAGCTGGAGGAAGAGAGAAGGAAGAGAGACGAGGAGAGGAGGTGGGTGTATAGTGTTCACTCACTATTGTATGTGAAATTGAGTAATGTTGAAATAAAAATTGTGATATGGAAGCTAGGGAAAAATAGCTTGGAAAGTGCAGAATTTTTATTATTATAAAATAATGTGAAGTTAATGATATTCAAATTAATATGCTTGTTTAGTTCATGGAAGTCCATTGCAAGCAACGGAGACGTCTGTCCAACAGTCGGCTCCTCTCATCTCTCTCATGATGTGCACGTCCTGGACGTCTTGGCGCCATGTGATCACGTAGTCAGTCAGGTGCCAATGGTTGGAGCGGGGTTGCATCCAGGTGACTTTGTGGGTCTCTGGTAACTGGAACAGAGTGTTAGTGATGATCAGATCATATTCAGCACAGAATGTGAGAAGCAAATGGCTGTTTGAATTCTCCTGTCCAAAACTGTGCATGTTCTGGAAGAAGAGCTCTTTCTGTTCCTGAGGGTAGATCATGGTTGGGGCGTAAGCGCTGATGAATGTCATGTGGGTCTTTCCCTGCAGTGGTCATCTCATTACCATCAGACGTTCATTTATACCTCTGGGGAGGGATTCCAGCTTCCTGACGAGAGTGGTGGGGATGGCAAAGCCTACTCCCTCCTGCTTCTCTAACCTTGCCCACAGCTTTCCCAGACCAGTACAACGTGTAGCCTACTTCTGCTTCTGTAACCTCATCCACAGCCTTCCCAGACCAGTACAACGTGTAGTCTACTTCTGCTTCTCTAACCTCGTCCACAGCCTTCCCAGACCAGTACAGCATGTAGCCTACTCCTGCTTCTCTAACCTCGTCCACAGCCTTCACAGACCAGTACAACGTGTAGTCTACTTCTGCTTCTCTAACCTTGTCCACAGCCTTCACAGACCAGTACAATGTGTAGACTACTCCTGCTTCTCTAACCTCGTCCACAGCCTTCCCAGACCAGTACAACGTGTAGCCTACTCCTGCTTCTCTAACCTTGTCCACAGCCTTCACAGACCAGTACAGCATGTAGCCTACTCCTGCTTCTCTAACCTCGTCCACAGCCTTCACAGACCAGTACAACGTGTAGTCTACTTCTGCTTCTCTAACCTTGTCCACAGCCTTCACAGACCAGTACAATGTGTAGACTACTCCTGCTTCTCTAACCTCGTCCACAGCCTTCCCAGACCAGTACAACGTGTAGCCTACTCCTGCTTCTCTAACCTCGTCCACAGCCTTCACAGACCAGTACAACGTGTAGTCTACTTCTGCTTCTCTAACCTTGTCCACAGCCTTCACAGACCAGTACAATGTGTAGACTACTCCTGCTTCTCTAACCTCGTCCACAGCCTTCCCAGACCAGTACAACGCGTAGCCTACTCCTGCTTCTCTAACCTTGTCCATAGCCTTCACAGACCAGTACAATGTGTAGTCTACTCCTGCTTCTCTAACCTCGTCCACAGCCTTCCCAGACCAGTACAACGTGTAGCCTACTCCTGCTTCTCTAACCTTGTCCACAGCCTTCACAGACCAGTACAATGTGTAGCCTACTTCTGCTTCTCTAACCTTGTCCACAGCCTTCACAGACCAGTACATTGTATAGCCTACTTCTGCTTCTCTAACCTTGTCCACAGCCTTCACAGACCAGTACATTGTATAGCCTACTCCTGCTTCTCTAACCTCGTCCACAGCCTTCATAGACCAGTACAACGTGTAGTCTACTTCTGCTTCTCTAACCTCGTCCACAGCCTTCACAGACCAGTACAATGTATAGCCTACTCCTGCTTCTCTAACCTCGTCCACAGCCTTCACAGACCAGTACAACGTGTAGTCTACTTCTGCTTCTCTAACCTCGTCCACAGCCTTCACAGACCAGTACAATGTATAGCCTACTCCTGCTTCTCTAACCTCGTCCACAGCCTTCACAGACCATTACAACCTGTAGTCTACTTCTGCTTCTCTAACCTTGTCCACAGCCTTCACAGACCAGTACAACGTGTAGCCTACTCCTGCTTCTCTAACCTTGTCCACAGCCTTCACAGACCAGTACAACGTGTAGCCTACTCCTGCTTCTCTAACCTTGTCCACAGCCTTCACAGACCAGTACAATGTGTAGCCTACTTCTGCTTCTCTAACCTCGTCCACAGCCTTCCCAGACCAGTACAACGTGTAGTCTACTCCTGCTTCTCTAACCTCTTCCACAACCTTCACAGACCAGTACAATCGTAGTTTCCATTTCTCTCTGTTTCTCTCTTAACCTTTCGTCTACAGCCTTCTTTGTTGTAGACCAGTACAACGTGTAGTCTACTTCTGCTTCTCAAACCTCGTCCACAGCCTTCACAGACCAGTACATTGTATAGCCTACTCCTGCTTCGCTAACCTCGTCCACAGCCTTCACAGACCAGTACAACGTGTAGTCTACTTCTGCTTCTCTAACCTCGTCCACAGCCTTCACAGACCAGTACAATGTATAGCCTACTCCTGCTTCTCTAACCTCGTCCACAGCCTTCACAGACCAGTACAACGTGTAGTCTACTTCTGCTTCTCTAACCTCGTCCACAGCCTTCACAGACCAGTACAATGTATAGCCTACTCCTGCTTCTCTAACCTCGTCCACAGCCTTCACAGACCAGTACAATGTGTAGCCTACTCCTGCTTCTCTAACCTTGTCCATAGCCTTCACAGACCAGTACAACGTGTAGTCTACTCCTGCTTCTCTAACCTCGTCCACAGCCTTCACAGACCAGTACAACGTGTAGTCTACTCCTGCTTCTCTAACCTCGTCCACAGCCTTCACAGACCAGTACAATGTGTAGTCTACTCCTGCTTCTCTAACCTCGTCCACAGCCTTCACAGACCAGTACAACGTGTAGTCTACTTCTGCTTCTCTAACCTCGTCCACAGCCTTCACAGACCAGTACAATGTATAGCCTACTCCTGCTTCTCTAACCTTGTCCACAGCTTTCACAGACCAGTAAAACGTGTAGTCTACTTCTGCTTCTCTAACCTCGTCCACAGCCTTCACAGACCAGTACAATGTGTAGTCTACTCCTGCTTCTCTAACCTCGTCCACAGCCTTCACAGACCAGTACAACGTGTAGTCTACTTCTGCTTCTCTAACCTCGTCCACAGCCTTCACAGACCAGTACAACGTGTAGCCTGATCCAGCTTCTGTGATTTCCCCTGAGTCAGCCAAGCGAGTTTCGCTAAGGGAGGCAATGTCAATGTTGTAACACTAAAGCTCCTGTCCCATTAACGCTGTACATTGTTCAGGTCTGTCACAGTTCTTGTTGTCCATCGGTGTTCTGATGTTCCAAGTTCCAACACATATAGTGTCTTTCTTACAAGTGGTTCTTGTAGCCTTCATGAATTTTGAGTTTCGACCGCGATTTTAGATGTCCAGTCAGCTGCCGTGTGCTGACAGTATTGAATGAGGCAAGCTTTGTTTATGTCACCTTTTCTAGACCCTTCCCTTAAGAGGGAGCAGTGCTATCTGAAGAGGGCTGCTCCGTCGCCAAGGTGGCTGCCGAATTCTGCCATTGCCTCAGTGAGAAGAAAGTAACCATCCTGCCTTGACCGCCTGTGTGCAGGTCCGTGACAAGCGGCTCCCAGTACCATCTTACACCTGCCGCCGTCACCACTCGCCCATCGCCACAGGACTTGGAAAAACTGAAAGAGGGAAGTTGGCGTCATGAATCCTGGGCGGGTCGTAGATATGGAGATCGTGGGCTGCCCTGACACCATGGCCCCCCCTCTAGGTCCAGCCACTGTAGCCAAAAGGGATGCAAAGCATAACGTTTTGATGATGACCGAACTACAGGAGCTGCCAGAAAGGTGATGGAGTTCATTGCCTGACTGCCTTACGGGCTCCACTTCAGATTCGTGTCGGGTTTACTCCTTTGCCTTTTCTTCTCCCCAAGATACCCACAAGGCAGTGGGGTTTTGAAATCAGAGTGGCCTTCTCCTAGCTGAGTTGCCTTCCCAGGCTGATGAGCCCAAGCTGCCCGAAGCGTCTGGTTTGAAGGCACCAAATGACTTTTGCCCCTTCTCCTGTCAGTGAAAACGGTTTCGCCAGAGGAAGGCCAGGAGCTGGCTATGTGAGACGCATGCCCTGGGACACTTTATAGGTAGTGGGAGCTTGTCCTCACAACCACCCCGGCTATGACAGTCTTGAATCCAATCTTGTTTAGCAGTGTTTAGTTTAGACATATGAACAGTACATTATGCTGCATACGTGCATGCACTGCATACCTTCATTACAACAGTGGCAACAGTTATGTAAGATCAAATGTAGTGGAAGAGAAATGTGATGTTGAAACAGGATGCAGTGCAAAGACACGCACGCGCGCACTCATGCACGCACGCACACACACACACATAGACACACACACAAACACACACAGACAGACACACACAATCACACACACAAACACTCACACAAACACACGCAAACACACGCACATACACACACACATACGCGCACGCGCGCACATACACACACACACACACACATTACATTGTTATATATGATTTGTCTACTTTGATTTGTATGTATTGTAATGAGTTACAATAAATGTAATTTTATTCATTTGACACACGCATACACACACATACACACACGCGCGCGTGCGCATGCGCAAACTGACACACACACGTGATGATGATGTGTGGTCCAGAATGAGGAAGCAGCAGAGGGAGGAGGCAGAGAGAGAAGAGGAGGAGAGGGATAAAGAACGCCAGCGACAGCTTGCTTACGCTGCTGAACGAGAACGCAAACAGAAAGAAGAATATCAGAAGAGACTGGAAATTATGCGACGGAAACAGGCAGAGACAGAGCGCCAGAGGAAGGGTAACTATGTCCAGTTGGTTGCAGTAAAGTTAATTAAAGTTTAGTTCATAGCGTATCGTTAGCTTGAAGCATTCAATGACATTTAATTTGATAGTTTAATACTTACAACAAAATTTTGTAAATGTGACATTTCTTACCTCTGGCATATGTTGTTTATTGTATAGTTCACCATTGTATCTTCTGTTCTACATAGACAGTATTCTGATAACAGTGTCAGGTTTGTTGTAGTACTGTCATCAGGATATTTCAGGATGTAGCTCATACTACCTGGATTTTTATGATTGAATTATCTTTGTTGTGACATTCTTGTAGAGAGGCTGCTGGTGGGTTTTTTAATGTTTCAACTGTGCAACTTTGTAATAAACAGTTAACATTTGCTTCATATACCACTTATGCTGTATGTATGATATATGACAAAGTGAACATATACAAAATTATTGCATATGATCTCTGGTGAAACAAATGAACACAACGTGCGTTGAAGGTTAAACATTGCATAGATGTATATTGCACAATTGTATGACGTTATTGGTTACACTTTGTCCATTATGTGTCTTGTTATTAAAAGTAAGCAACGTATATTGAAATTATAACTAAATATGATTGGATACATCAAACAGTCATAACAATTGTATTAGTTATTTTACTGTTATTTGTATAATAAGAAAACTTTATTCATGATGATAACGACGTCACGTTTACAACGCTATTTTCAACGGGCCTCCAGAAACACATACGATCCTACATCCACAGTTATAACTGTGGATGTAGGAGTGTATATAAAACATACAATTCACACCAATGTATTACATAAATAAAAGTAATTATCATGTTTTACTGTGTAACAGAAGCTGAAGAAGCTCGCAGGATGGCAGCGGAGGAGGAAGCTCGTCTGGAGGCGATCAAACTGTCAGAGATGGCAGAAGAAGAGAGACTCGAATACCTACAACGCAAGAAGATCGAGGCAGAAGAGCGGAGGCTTGTGGAAGAAATCGAGAGGTATATATATATTGTTATTTGTAAAACTAAGTATGCTTGCATCATCCAAGCACTCTTCCAGCTGAAGTATTACATTGCAGTTGGTTTACCAGCATAACATTTCCAAGATATTCACCTACTTACGACAGACTGTTTGACCAATAATTCTTAGCTCATAATTCTTTGACCGGGGTGTGGTCTTTAGAGTTCGATGTTCACTGTCATGCTGTTTCGTCTTGTCTGTTTTATGTAGGTAGGTAAGATTAGACTGGTTCACTCTATGATGTTATCAAATTTAAAATACTAGCAAAAATACAAGTCCTCCACATGGCACTACGTTCACTTAGACGCAGAAGACACTTTCCCAAAGTATTCATACTTGACATTTAACAAACATGATGTAACTTTGAAAAGTTTTTGCAACGCTCTGCATTATATCAAACGTTTGCAACTGATTGATGGATGGTTTACCTAGCTCGGAACAATCGCAGAAAACGCGCGTTATGTTGCCAATAATATAACATCAGGTATGAACTCTTGACCTGTAAGAAGCGTTAACCCATCGGCAACACGCACATGACCTCACACACATGCACGCACGCACGCATGCACACAGACCCTTCCTAACTCACGTATAATTATAAAGTCATTCTGATATTTGTTACATGTTTCCATTAATGTGGTTACAGGATAAAACGGGAGGAAGACGCGCGTGTTGCACTAGAGGAAGCGAAGAAGTTAGCCGAGGAGATGGCCCGCCAACAGGCAGAGCTGGAGCGACGTCTTCAGTTCAACCGCGGCCTGCAGATCGAGTCCAACGGTCTGGAACACACGCAGGACGTCACACGGGCCTTTGTCTTCTCCTACTTCGAGCTTCTTCAGTGGCTCGGTATCGATATTTCCGATATAGAACTACTCAAGATGACCAAGTTTTGAGTCGTGATTTGTTTGGTTATGTCAAATAGAATAATTATGTTGGTTGTGACCCGTGTTAAAGTGGTGATGTCATTTACTTAAGGGGAAATGACACTAATGACTAATTTGAAAGTATTTCATAATGCATAACTGTTAAATATTTGTATATTTTACTGTATATTTTACTAAATAAATTATTTATTTGTATAAACAGAACGAATGTTGTTCAAACAATTGATGTATTGTGCACATGTATGTATGTACATACATACAAAAGTATGGATGTATGTTTATGTCTACACTCTGCAAGCATATATGCGTACGTACGTACATGCATACGTAACTACGCATGAACGTATGTTTATATATATACACGCAGCATACATATATTTATACATACATAACGTTTTAACAAGTTTGAACCGGTTTACACTGGCTAACGTAGAAGCAGATTATCGCTAATTATATTTTTATATTCGTATATAAATTTGCCTCATATTTATGTCACTATGATTATATAACATTTACCTTATATTTATGGTACTAAAAGTACTGCAGCATAGTTGCATATATATTGCAGTATATATGTGTCATGCAGAAGACATAAGTTACACTTGTTTAATTTATGCTTGTCTGCCAAGTAATACATTTCAACTTTTGTTATATATATACGTTTACGCCACTCTGCAAGTATATATTTTAGATACGCAGGTTAAACTAATTCGTTCTTAAGTATATCGTATTTGTTTATGTTTTCTATATGTAACAAAGTACAGTCGCCAAAACAATTGCGTGTGATATCTTGTGCAAAGTAAACTATTCACGGAATTATGTACCATAAAAGACTTAATTTTGTAGTGCCAAGCATGGTTCTCACATTGTCATTATTAAAGAGGCGACTGCACAAGCCTTCAGAATTCTGTGGTATATCCAATGCATTGGTATGTGTATATATGGATGTCTAAATAAATGTTCATGTTGCATGTAACTTGTTTGGCGTACATGTACCTTTGGTATTTTGTTTTTTTAATGCTGTCTCATGTTACATTTCTCATTTTAATCACCATTCCTAATTGCATTAGCAAATGTATTTTAGATTGATTGTGTTCAATGTTCTATGCAATCAACTTACGAAACCTGTTTGCAACACGTGCTTGGTTCTGTTCTGGGCATAGGGGATTTGAAAATGTCCAATGAAAGTGCCTTGTAGTCCCTATAGTTCAACACAGTACAAACAAACATATATACAATGTATGTGTATTAGATTAAGTAACACAATTTAGATAAGATAAGCAGTCTACGAAAACACAAACGCGTGGAAAGAACTGGCATAGCCGGAAGCCAGCTGGATATTGAATAGCTACAAAGCTCCTGAGAAGGCGTGGCGAGTATTGTTTACATTCTAAGAGGTACGTGTGAACACCATACAAACAAACAAAGCATGGGCTAGTTTCACGAATGTTCATACGAAGACTTTTAACGTATATTACGGAACTTGTTAACAATCGTAGAAGCTATGCAGAAAGTTGCGAACAATTATACCTAACTATACGCCAAGTATATCCCTTCGTAAGTACGAATGATTTATATACGACTGATACTTCGGAAAACCGAACCCAGATTGGCGAATATAGTACAGTTACGATGCAAAAGGAACTAAGAATCGTTCAGATGAACAGTCTTTATGTCCACGCACCACGCATAGTTGTACTATACCGGTCAACGAAACTTCATTGTAAGAATCAGTAGTATGGTGGGCTTTGTTGATTACTGCATGGAGGTAATGAAATTGTACATCAGATTCTATTGTCACCTAGGTCTAATAATCCCCGTCTGTGGCCAGATCTTATTAGACGGGAATAATTGAGAACGATACAAAACAAATAGTAAAATAGAAAGACGTCTCGTGAGTCAATCCACGTGTAAGACTCGTTGCAGAAGCAGGGTGCTCGGCGAATTCGTTTCAGGTTAGATGTATTAATACGTCGGCGACATTCCGTGAAAGTTTCGGGCATACGCGACGTAAACGTTTGCTTAATTCTCTCAGACGGCCCTTGAAGAGGCGACGCCGATCAGTGCGATATGTGTGCAAGAGGGAACTGGTGTGGCGATCTTGATCGAAGAGCTGCTGAGCCCATTTCACAGTCTTCGAGTCGATAAGGCCACCTTGCAGTCGTTTGCGTTGGTTCCAACAAATTGAACTGGCGTTCCTAGTACATAGACAACATGAACGGTGGCAATATATGAGAAAGCTGCAGATCATGTAGACTTAACAAGACAAGACGATATTGTCACCCAGAGCAAACGGCAAGCGGACAAGGACGCATTTAATATATATCGAGAGTCCAACAATTTTGCATTAATGTGTAACCCACCATATTGAGATATATGTAAGTTGTTTTTGCGCTACATACGCATAGACAGACACAGGAGTTTGCTTCCCAGAGTATTCCCAAATAATGTTTGTATGTCTTTAATGTGAGCAGTTTTTGTTACGTTACGTAAAAGTGCCCAACTGTTCGGTGGTCCTCGGAACAATAGAGTGACTGCATCCAGATCTCGACTCGCGTGACGCGATCGGGATATGGACGGGAGATGAGATCACGGCGCTTGCAAACACTCTAATTGCAGAAAATATACGTAACGTTAAAAACAATCGATTTGTATCGATTGCCCGGTACGAACCTTAAAACCGAAACAAACCTTTAACACATTGGGAATTTCGAAAAAAACAAAACCCCTGAAAGTTTGGCTCCCACCCAAGATGCAAATCGTGTACGAGGAAAACGTCAACACAGCCCGGGCTACTTACGCACACATGCTTAAGTTGGATTACAAATAATTATTAGAGAGAGTTTGTCTTACCAGCGACGTCGATCGGATGTCGAGGATTTACCAGGAACGACAGTTCGTCGTCTGTTTGTACTTGTGCGTGCGACTAATCGTTTCGACAAGGCGAGGCTGCCTCTGTAATTAGACGCTTGTTCAAGGTTCAATACAGCATCTAACGAAGACATTAAAAGAATGTGTGATGCAAGGGACTCATTTATTTTCCTCTGTAATAATGACATTTTCGCATATCTAACCTACCCATATAATTCCTTAACTATTGGTGCTTTGTACTCTCCGGTTCTAGTGCCTTCTTTATATCTGAAGCAAACATTCATAGTTATTGTCATATCTATTCAACATTAATTAAACATAAATCCTTTCCAATAACGTTAATATTAACTCTAGGAACAAAACGTAAATTATAAATAGATGATCGAAGTTGGGTAGGCTTTCTTACAGGAGTAAGCAATGAATGCAAATTTGCTTACACGAATGTGCGTGATAAGTAATGGTACAGACTTTAAAAATTATACGACATCGGACAGAACGACAATGCAGAGACCTGTGAAGTGGCAGTAAGTGAGACAGCGGTAGAGGCAGACTCTCATCGCTCTTGCGTACGTGCCCTTGGAAGATTGAGAGCGGGGTGACTTGTTCTATACGCGGTGTGTTCAGGGGTGGTAAGCATACGACGTGGGGTGGCGTTAGCGACGCCGGGGTTATACTTCCTCCCCGGCGCCATCTCGGGTGTGTATTGATGCACGCCAATTCTGTCGAGATTTCACTCGCCCCTGTTCCGTCGGCGTCTTTCAACCATGGTAGTTTTGCATACCTACAATATCGTCCCATCGTATCTTAACCGGCGATTATGTATATTGTGTACGAAAGGGAGGGGGTCATGACCCGTGTACTGATTATAAAAATGTCGGTCGCAAGTAAATTGTATAAAAACAATAATTGAAAATAAAGGTTTGTAAACATTGAAGTGATGGTATAACAATTTTAATTTCCTTTGCATGTACCACATCTCTTATAGTGAACATGCCATTACCAATAACATTACATTACTTATGGGAGTTGTATAAAGAAAACAACAAAACACGAAAATGTACTGAACACTATTTTATTGGTTAAAACGCATACAATCGTGATTTTGCGCGCCGTTCATTGTCCGTAATTATTCAAATTAGTTTTAAATAGCATGACCTGCTTCTATAGAACTCGAACAATTAAATGTCTGATAAATACTAACAAAGTTACAGGGGGTGGTTCAAAGCTCCACAGTGATCGTGAGTGCCAATCGTCCCCTATACGTAGACAGCGGCTGGTTCATGAGCTGAACTTTATGATGCAAATCCATCTACCGTGGTTGTAAATGATGTGTACTCGAAAGTCTATGCAAACAAGATATATGTCCACCATGGCCTAGCATTAGAATAACTAACGCCACGTTCCTTTTAGTTCATCACTTTAGCTATCACACCAACTGATATGACGACTGTCACAACTAGACCAATCTTTGCGCTTGGCAAATCTTACACTGTACAGTAGAAACGGAAATCATCCAACAAAGGCATAGGCGGATCCAGAGGGCCTGGGGGCACGCGCCCCCGTAGACCTTTGGAATTTGGTGATCTCTCAGAGGTTTTTGAATTGGCCCTCCGTTACCGTGTCCCCCAGACCTTTGGAATGTGCCCCCGTTTAAGTTACAATAAGCTGTAGTTACGGCGACACGGCGGCGAAAATTGTTTAACAGCACCCACCCCCGTTCCCCCCGTTTTCCGATGTCATCAGTCGAGATAGCGGACGGAGAAGCTGAAGAAGAGCAGAAGATACGGCGGCGCGGCGGCGACATATTTTCAACAGAAAATCCCTCCATCCGTCTTCTGATGTCATGGTCGGACAGCGCGAGACCAACGGAATCGTGCTGATGAGCCAATATCTCAAAAAGTATACAATTGACAAAAATCGTGTCTTTTGTCTCTCACATCGTCAATTATATAAAGTTAGTCTAACGAAATGTTCACCATATATTTATGTCACTAAGTTCTTTCAGGACATGTAAGGTTTGACAGCCTTGTTAATTTTTTAAATGGCAGAAATTGGCCGTAAGCCAAAATGGCGTGTCCAATTGAAGTTTCCAAAGTTTGAAGTAGTGTCATACAAAAACAGTGCTGTATTAATTTTTTTCTGAGTTCACTGGGCAAATGGAGTATGTGTTGGGAATATACAGTAAACAAATAATGTTTAAAAAATGAACACAAAAAAGTACACTGCGTTTTCTATAGTGACCAATTTTGCGTGTCCAGCGTCATCGGCTTAAACGGGTCAATTACATTAATTTATTATTGTTGTTGTAAGATACCCATACATGTGTTCTTTTCTTACATGTTAAGGATATACAAAAATATGGGTCTAAACCTAAATACTCCGAAAATATAACACGTTAAAGTTAAAACAATATGGAGTGGCGTTTTCGCTGCCAGTCCAGCGTCATATATAGAAAAGGCTATCTTCGAAACAATAGGAAACGTACGCCTTTTTTTTTTCGTACATACCAGCAACCACCATGCTATAACTCCATCAATGGCAATAGCAATATTCACAATGTCGTGGTCAAATGATGAAAAAACGATATTTGAGCATCTCCAGCGTCACTGCGTTTCCATCGTTATCTGTGGGATTACCGAAAAACACTGCTGAAAGCGCACTCTACTTTGATATATAGGAACTACAGTGATCGGTGCACCAGTGGCGGTCGTCTCTATGCTGGTGGGTACTTTTTCGTTTCCTACAATAAATATTTGATGAGTTGTGGTCCTATATGTACGTTTTTCATATGAAACTGTGTAATAGAACGATGCTAATATGGTCAATTAATAACGGTAACACCACTGATAGCGTTAGTATACTTAACAGTTGTGTTCTAACAAACCAATGAACGATAATATTATGATACGTTGATGTGCGGGAAAGTTAATATATGACAATCCTAATGTTTAAGCAATTTCATGACGCTGGACACGCCAATTTAACCAAATGTATATTTACCGGCTGTATGTAATTGACACTGACATCCTAACTTTTACTGTAGATGTGTCAAGTACATGTTGCTATTCATATAAAAGAAAACATTTCACATACAATTTAGAAGAACACATTATTACAAACAAAACATACTGACGCTGGAACCTGCTGATTAATGATAAAAAAATCAACATATCTAAGAATAGTTTTCGTTTAAATAATAGGTATCAATATACATTTGAAGAACAATACAGGTAGAAAAACAATATAATGCATTTTGGGGATATTAAAAGGTAATTTAAAGAATCATGGCCAATGGGCATACTTACTCACGGCGGTAAGGCTGGACATGCAGTTATGGGTGTGATCCTGCAACGCATATCGCTGACATATTACTGTATCCGTTATCTCACGTGATCTGCTCACCTCATGGAATTATTTTCAAGCATTTAAGCGTTTCACAAAATCAAAATAGAGGATAATTAATATTGCGTTCTACATTGTTAGAATACCCTGTCAACCAAAGAGGCGTCATCATGGCAAGCCACGAAACGCAAACGTATTGGGTTAAGTTCTCGCACCGTTACTGTGAAAGAAAGATAGCACAAGACCCCGACTTCTTGGCCCATCGTTCCGCCCAGAACCGGGCACATTATGTCTGCGCAAGAGACCTCCCAGACCATAAGCTGAGAGCTCAGCGAGCGCGCAAAGCTATAAATGTAAGTAGCGTGCGATAACATATTTGTCTTGAGTTTGACTTATCTTCAAGTAATTGTCTATATTTATTTTAATATTACATGTAAGCTTTCTGTTACATATCGATATTTAATGTAGAAGTGATTTATTATTAATGTGCAAAATGTAAATGTTTGCACATAGAGCAAGACATATCGTAAAAATAAGAGAGAAATGAAAGCAGCTGTGGCGTTGGTGCTGGCAGAATCTGCAGCGGCAAGTCCTAAGGTGAAAGTTAGGAGACTCGACCCATCCCTTCCACCTACTACAAGTGATGTGCCTACATCATCGCAGAGTTTGGCTGACTCAGAGTACGTACCGTTATCATCAGGCATTGTGCGTTGTGTTACAAACTTTTAATCCATTATACCATATAATTTATGATACTAACTCTGCATGATACATTATATTCCGTTCAGAAATATGTAACAAGATAACGTACAACTAAGCAAATATTCGCATAAGAGCATAATTTATATTTGGCTGTGTTGCTTTATGTTGTGCATGCTAAATAAAGCATGTTTCGTCCCTGTGATATATAGGCCACAGTGGAGGATTGCTATCGTTTACAAACCAACTGAATGGTCTATGATTATGACAATCGATGTTCTTGTTGTGGACACAACTTTCCAGTGCCGCCCGTATGGTGATATATACTTATTTCTGTTACGTTATAACACTAATATATATTTGTAAACCGTAATTTCAAGAAACATATAATTTCCGGTTTAATATTAATAGTTTATGTCATAAGAACATTGGAATTTGCTGTCTTATTAACTTAAGTACAACCTGTGTCCTTGTTTGTTGCCTTCAGAGAAACCCTGGTCGTGAATTTTCCCCAACTACATTCATCAGTAGCACAATAATTAGAAGCTGACGTGACAGCTGATACTCCGACTGCTGGAAACCTACCCAGGAAAAGGAGGTCATCTGTCCAAAAGAAGCTAACTGCCTTGAAGGTGAAGACGAAGAGGCTGCAAAGACGTATGTGGGTTTTGGAGAAGCATTTAAAGCGCACTACTTGTAATCAGAAAGAAGGATCAGGGCAAACAAGAACTGATACGATTCCGATAAACACGGTTTTGCTAACGCCGGTACGCCGTGCTGAGATAACAATGAAGAAGGACGGATTCAACCCTTCACGAAACAAAGAAGTGAGAAAGGTTCTTGCTGTCCATGAATCACTTGTTATGGAAATGCAAGATATTCCAGTCAAGACAAGGCAGTCAATCTTCACAGGACGTCACCCGAACAGAAGTCTGGCAGGAAGCATGGTCGCGAAGAAGTTGCACCTAGACCGACGATACGTTATCCGCAAGAATGGCTTTGCAGGACAAAACACAGCACAACACTTGAAGGCCAGACGTAGGCGGTTACACGGGAAGGAATTCACGAAGAGACCGGGTAATTCTACACTTCTGCCAGGCAAGATGGATGGTATGAAGTAGGTGCAGAAATATACTTTGACTGACTATAAGGAACACTAAGAATTCAATGTAGACATTATTGTCCATGCCGCTCCATGTTTAAAATGGTGTTCGTAGTTGTTTTGTAATTTGTGACGAAGGATGGTGATTGTCTTCAATTAAAGCTACATTGCGTGTCCAGCGTCATCAGTATATACCCATTTCTTAGCTCACAGTTTACCTAGTCTCGATCCCCGGACGCATATGACAGTTGGTACAGACAAAGATAACTGGTCGGGGTTACTGATTATGTATCAGTTATAATTCCACACACTTTTCTGAGAGCTGCACTAATTGAAAATAGGCCATTCCAAGAAACAACAAAATGCAAAAACTATCACCAAAGTAACAACGAGGAAAAACAAGTTTCCAAGTCAAATTTAATCGTATACCTCTTGATTTTTATTAAATGGCAAGTACACTAGATGATCCAAGAACATTTTCCCGTTTACGCGTAATTTAAAATGCTCTAATTGTATGCAATATTGTAAGTTGTCGTTGATGACGTTGGACACGCGATGAAAATCACGTTTGACATCATTTATGGAAAAAATGCCTCAACATATGTACAATGAGAATATATAACTTAATTGTTCAGAATCAAACATCTATTTTTGGACCTACTAAAACCCAATTGTATACTTTTGGGACATTGGCTCTGAAAGTCCGTTCACGTATATACACGTATATTTTGCCTACCAGTGAAAGGTAACGTCGTCCTTCTGAGTCTCGCATTCAGTGTGGACGTAGTCTTTCGGGTGTCCATTATATCGGGCGCTCGCTTGCGTGTCTAGCGAAGGCAAGCTGCACTCCAACTGACACGCAGAAAGTCTGAATTGGGCGGGATTCTTTTTGGACAGTGACGGTGTGGAGATCGGCAACTTCTTCTTCTGGGCAGGTCTCGGTGCTACACTGTCCATGGACGACTTCGACTGGCGGTGTTCCGTGGCCGACATGCGTCCGCTGTGTCGTGATGCTGGTTTTTCCAATTCGGGTTCCGGGCTAGGTTTCGGAGCTTCATTTTTAGAAGCAGACCTACCCCTTGTTTTCGCACGTTCTATGATATTTGTTTGATATTCCCGAAGAACATCAATATTTTGAAAGAGACGAACCGCTGTGTTCTGTTTCGGTTGTGAATCTAACCTGCTGTATTTAAAGGTAGGTGTCCGTAAGGTTATGTCTACGGTACTCTGTTTCATTCCGTGGACTGGCGTAGAATTGGGCACACGGTATACTTTGGCTGGCTTCGAAGCCCGGAGTCGGCCTAGCGATTGCTTACACGTGAAACAATTCTGGGTCCACGGTATATCATGTTCCACGTGCGTGGTGGTCACGGAAGCCGAGCTGCAACAAGATTTAATAGCATTGCCACCCGGAGAAAAGTCAAGTGGACGAGAGGAGCAGTTATCTTATTGACCGTGCAACGTTTGTGTCTAGTTGTAACCCACCCCTTAGCGATATGTCAGTTTTGTTTGGAACATATTCACGCTGCTAATATTAACGTGATCAGCAGATAATGTGTAACATTGTGTCTTCATTGGTGTTAATTTAACTATGTCCGTTGCTTGTTTGTTTTTTATCATACAGACCAGCCGCGAACTGTCTACGACATTCTTGGATGACGCGCCACAACAATATAGATTAGCTGGCCTATTCTCCGAGGCATATATATATATATATATTGATATATTTATATATGTATATACATATATATGTATATATATATATATATATATATGGCAACGGCAACAATACACACATAGGGCCTACATATGTTCTACACTTTCATTGTAAGTAAGACAAAAAACAGATTCATTCGATGCCATGCGCAGGTGAAGTTAGGGAGGATACATCGGGGATGGTGTCCCATCACATATATAAAGTGCTCCTCGCTGCTTTGGGTCCTTAGCAGGTTGTGACGGGCCACCTGCGCCAGCCCAGAAAGTTACAATTAAACATAAAATGATTTCTGAACTCTATTCTGAGCTCTATGTAAAGTATTCGTTAAGAGATGCCCATATTGAACTACCTAACATGAAGACAATGTCCACTTCCGCTCCTCTTGTTTTTCTGTAAAACTTATATCTAGCGTTATATCAAAACAAAATGTACTATTATTATTATGTGTGATATGTGTGCACATTGGCTGTGCTTTTACCTGTCTCCATCATCAACACGCGGTAATGAGCCCCATATCCCATAAAAGGAAGTGGAAATTTGCATATGATACCAGGTGCAAATTTTTTACTAAGGTAACAATGCAGATATGATAAAACCAGCTGCACTGTGGGTTTACGAAGTTCTATACCTGGATGTGGACATGAGACGTGGAAAACGGGGTCTGGTCTGTGCCAGTGACTGTCTCGCACTCCGCATAGCCGGCGGCACTGACAAACTGCTGCTGTAGTGTCTCGGAACTGGGGTCAGCCATTCTGGCAAACTGCTCCACAACAATAATAGATTTACATTATGTGTAATTATGGTGTGTATATATATATATGTATATATATACACCATAATTACATATATATATAGAAGACACGGGGTGGCATTAGTTAAATTGTAATTTGTGTGTGTGTGTGCGTGCATGAGTGAGTGTGTGTAGGTGGATGTATGTGTATGCGTGCGTGCGCGCGTGTGTGCGTGCGTGTGTGTATTTTCATGTGTGCGCGCGCGTGCGTACGTGCTTGAGTGCGTGAATGAGTGAGTGTGTGTCGATGGATGTGTGTATGTTTGTGAGTGTGTGCGTGTGTGTGTGCGTGCGTGCGTACGTGCGCCGTCGAGCAACTCACCCAGCATACGTAGGCATGACGGTGGCATGGTCTCTCGCAGCACCGTGACACGGCTGGCCGGTCAAACCCGTTTGTTGCAGCACTTTTGTGGACGATTGATTAACGTCGTTCTAACGTCCAAACAAAAACTAGTAAAAACCCATAATTAACTAGAAATTTCGAAATAAAGGACTTTACTATGTTTGATACAACAGCTGGTATTTTGAAAGGCCTAATGACCGCATACGAATACTTACTTTCCTAATGGTTACCATTTTCGATAGATTCCAGGCTCTGTCAAAACAGAATTACCATCTGAGCTTGTTTCTATTAAAAATAACGCGTGATAATCTTGGAAAGTTGAAAGGACATGTGACGACCCTTGAACAAAATTGGTAGCGGCATTAACAGGCCCATAACCAGGTTTTGCTGAGGGGAGTTCGTTCTCGCAGGCATTCCTTGATTGCCTTTGCACAGCTGTCTGGGCAGTCCTTTGGTTCTTTGCCGCGATAGCGCTGCTCCCGTCGATGCAACTTTTCTGGTAGCACGCTCGGAGACGGCAGATCATCTTTGTATGGCAATTGCTTCTGTAAGTTCAAGCTTCTGCTTGTACAATACTGCTGGGACCAGGCCTAGGAGTGAAGTAATTCTCTGGGATAATGCTGAAATCTCACCCTCCAAAACATGATCGTATCTGCAGGTTTTAATTCTGATCCGGGGGGGGGTCGTTTTCAGAGGTGGTTCGCAACAGGGAGATTAATCCGAACCCCCAAAAACATGTTTACAACATATTTATAAGTTTTAACTCAGTACAAATTTAAATGAACAGCTAAAAGTAATGATTGATTGCGATGCAGCTAGTTTAGTGTGATAACGTAGGTGGGTATGAGAGATTCGAACGGAGGGATCGTTTTTGTATGGGGTTAGTCCGAACATCCCAAACAAACGTTATCATATTTCGTTTAAATTTAATTCTGAACAGATTTCACTGAACAACTAAAAGTAATTATTGATAGTTGTTGTTGCAGCTGGTTTAGCGGGACAACGGGGTGGAGTGAGGGTATAGGCGAGGGTTCAGGCGAGGTTTCGAGGTGGGTTCGTTTTTGAAGGGTGGTTCGTAAAGAGACCCTGGTTACGGGCCTGGGCATTACCTCTTTGTTCAAATCACAACTAGTCTACACCTGATAGAATCGGAAAAATGGAAACGGTGATAATGACTAAATTACCAAACAACGTATGGCTGCACGGGTTGAGAGAGGAATTAACGAAGTCGCGTACATTTGCAGTCGATTTCACTTGTGTTCGTGGACACGAGAATTTGATCGCAGGGAGTAGCTGGCGTACTCGCTCCCGTACGATCGCGTTGACGCTATAGAGGGAGCAGTCCTTCCTTCCACTCTTATGAGTCTTCGTCGGCTGCTCTAAGGAGCATTTTCCCGAAGTTGGCGGCGAAGTGCGTCGTGATTTATCTAGAGTGTACCATTATCGTGGTGCAGTGACGATACTTATATATTTATTGTATTTATTACTTACACAAAATCAACAGTCTTTACAATGTCCATGGTCTATGTTCTGTAAAATCAACAGGTAACGTCTGGAGGCCTCGCACTCACACACACGCACCCTCACACCCACACAAAACCCACCCACCCCCTACCACACACACATATACATGCACACAAGCGCGCGCGCACTCACGTATACACACATCTTCACAAACACACACGCGCGTTGACACAAACACACATGCACACGCGGACGCGCACCTACACACACACACACACACACATGCGCGCGCGCGCGCGCGCACACAGACGATGTCTACATACATCGGTATTTTAAGGAGTGAATAATTTGAATTCACTATGACAAAAATAATAACACGAAATCAATACGTGTTCTCAAAACCAGGTTCCAATATAATTTAAAGATAACAAGGGAAATGCTCATCCGGGTTTAGATGTTTATTTCCCTCATTGCTATTTTGCACACAGCTGTATGGCCAACACAACGAGCAATATAACACAAACGTAACATAAACAAACTGTTTCCAACACAGTTGTCATACATTAATATTTATAATAAACTGGGAAACATATAAACAATTTAAATAAAATCAAAAATGGCCAAAGTATACATCAAATAGATGAAAACGTTCAGTTTGTTTCATGCATTGATACAAATACTATCTAACACACCCCATATATTCAACTACTAGTCCGTATGATGGCCGAGAAGGGCCATCGCTTTTTTGTGTGGATATTCGCAATGCCAAGGGGCGATGGCGCGATGCGCGATGCAATGCGCGATGCGATTAGCGATGCGATGCGATGCGATGCGATGCGAAGTGCGATGCGCGATGCGATGGTATACATTATAAAAATGAGCATGCGTACGCCGAAAACAAGACTTAGGCAGCCATTTGTAATTTATTAAACACATTTATTTTTGTGCTCAGAGCATGTGATGATGGCTCGTGATCCAGACTGTGCGTATACGGTTACACATCTAGTTATTGTGCACAACATATTATGTGTTTATACTTCTAAATATTGTCACGGAAGTCTACTGGGATTGAATTTAGCCAAACAAAAATGGATGCCAGCAGGCATCCTCTTTGCAAAAACTAGAGTAGGGGCCTAAATAGGTTCCTTTATAACATGAAACATGTACCTATTCAACGGTTCCCAATTTTAGTTGTTAAATTGTTTCTGTCTGGATCGCAAATATAGACACTATTTTGTATGCCTCCAGACACTTTGAGCCAGGGATGGTTATGGCATTTCTCAGTTGAACATTAACCAACAGTTTTGAAGCCTATTTGTTTATATTTATTAATTAATGACATAATATCTGTCCAGAAAGCAACACATGTTATTTATGCCTTATATAAATTAAAAATATAAACTTTTAATAATTTATGCTTCTTGATTTACTCCCCGGTCTCCAATACTTCCACGTCTGGGAAAAACTGACATTATATTTCGTGAGACGATCTTCGATATAAATGCAATGATCTTTATTGACTTAATCTGGGTTCCGTTGTGGCACATAAAAGCAGCGTTGTGCTGAAGAACAAGTACGAACAACAGTGTCAATAAATAGGCCTGTTCAATTCCAGCTATTGGGCCACATAATAAACAGCCGAAATGTATAGGCAGTTAACGTGTAGCAGGTCTACAAGGAGGTACACACACGGTGCGTCTACAATTCAGTTCACGTAGGGATCATCTCACAACTCGATGTCCGATATCAGACAAAATTACTTTCATCTGGCCTCAGCCCCCACCCCCTCCCTTCAGCCCCCACCCCCTCCCTCAGATGAAAGTTTTTAAACATTAATATGATGACACCAGTATAATTAGCAGTGTCGTTCAGAAGCGTAAAATATCGATGTCCGACGCCAGATGAAACTGCCTCAGACCCCCTCCCCAAACGAAAATAATTTCGTCTGATATCGGACTTAGCAAACAATTAAACTACACTCTAGAAACAACGATTCGCTACCCCGTTTGTGCATTTTTGTATGTAGGTTTGGTATAATAATTGGAGACAATACTATTTTACTTTACGATTTATATATTTTATCATAAACTAAAGACACTAAATCTTAGTAGGGTCTACCTGATTGTATTTATTTTATATTATTTTTAAATTTATGTAAGGCACAATTAACATAATATGTTCAACTATGAAAATGTATCATGTCATTAATTAATAAATATTCAAGAATTGTACACGTCAAAGCCTACGGTTAATGTTCAACTGAAAGATGCCATCAACATCCCTGTTTTTCATGTGTGGAGGTATTATTAATTATCGTTTATATTTTAGATCAAGGATATTCAGATGAAACCATTCAAAATTGAAATGGGGAGTGATAGAAGAGGTACACACCTCATGCTATGAAGTGACTCGCTTTTGGTCTCGGGTTTTGGTGCGAGAACCTAGATTACATTCTGTAGTGATTGCCCGCATGTCCCCATTTATCTTAGTCTAAATTCAATCGCATTAAACTTCTGTCACAATATTTAGAAGTACGAACACACAATTATGTTTGCAAATAAAGAGAAGTGTAACCGTATACGCACACTCAGAGTCATCAACCATGGACACATGCGTTGAACGCAAAACGCATCCAGTATTGCCAAAGGTCACGAATTTGTTCAAGCATAGACAAGAAAACCAAACCCAAAACACTGGCGTCGGAACATGGTGGATATTGGGGGGGTTGAGGCTCTCCAAAACGTCTCTTGAGGCTCGCCAAAACACCCACATTAACGCTCTCCAAAACACCCACTTTGAGGCTCGCCAAAACCCCAATTAGCACCCCCACTGAGGCTCGCCAAAATAACTCCATCTTCAGGCTCTTCAAAACCTCGATTTGCACACACACACACACACACCCGAAGCCCACCAAAACATCCACATTGAGGCTCTCCACAAACATGAATTTGAAGCCCCCCACAAGGCTCACAAAAATCCTCAAATTGCACCCAAAAAGCCACGACCCTTACAGATATACTGGGGGGCTAATCCTATCTCCAGGTATTTGGAAATACGTAGACTAGAGTGAACATAATAAAAATAAAATATAATAACAAAGTGACGATTGATGAGTATAATTATTGCCGATAATGTCTTTATTAAGATAAACGCAATACAATTTATTTTTTACTAAATGTTTACATGAATATCTGCTGAATGCAGTTGATACCGAACCAATTATGTTAATTGATGATAACATAACTAACCAATTTTCATATTAAGATTTGATTTGTGTTCAGAGACGGATAATTTAATGTCCGCTCACAAGGTTTTCCACAGTGACTCATATAATTAATGAAGATGTGCAAATCTGTATTTAAAATTACTAAACCAAGAAACACACTCATTAAAGATAGTATATAATTCATGTGGTTTTGCTTTAATGTGTTAAATCGTTAATGCGATTAATTATACTTTACTCTCATAAGGTACATATTGTACACAACAAAGCGCATCTATTTACCTGGTTGTAAAGGTATTTATGCATATTGCATAAGCAAGTTAGCACATTCAACAAGACAATTATTCAACTGTGTACATTTATTGTTAGACAAGTATGATATATTTCATATTTTCGTAGTGATGATTCAACTTGTTTTCGCGGAATATACCCTAGCACATTGTGCTATTTTCATTGCTATGATGCTAAACAGAAACAATTACACCTTCCCATTACATGTATATTGTTTCAAGGGTGTATTAGAATATAAGATGATCATAACGAATTTATTTAATACTGAATCGCTACTCATATTTATCACATATTAAAATATATTAAAAATGTACTTCATTTACGAACTTTCCTTTTACGTCTTGTGTTACATAAATATCATTTTTTATTATTTCCAGTAGCCGTGAGCATGTGCAACATAGAAATTGGTACTTAGTTCAACTTGAATGTACCTGTATTGCTGTTGCAACCCTAGCATAGTCAATTACTTGTCTGCGCCTTAAGCCGAGTGTTTGCTGAAGGCGTTTTAACGTCCGCACACTACACAACATTAAGTGGTTTACATACACATCTTGCATTAAGCCCGCTTACTATTAAATAATTGTGCTTATTGAATGCATTATTTCTTTTACCATAATATTCTCTAGAGATCACATTTTCAACCTGAAGATGATGATACAGAAATGCAGAGAATTCAACCATGACCTTAGGATCTGTTTCGTAGATTATTCAAAAGCTTTCGATAATGTTAGTCATCAACAACTCTGGAAAACCTTGATACACATGGGATTTGACCAGAAAATTACATCACTTATCCAAAATTGTTATGTTGGACAGCAGTCTGCAGTGAGATTAGAGTGTGGTACCACAGACTGGTTCCCAGTCGGCAAGGGAGTGAGACAGGGGTGCATTTTGTCCCCCCCCCTACCTATTCAGTCTATACACAGAGAATATCATCAGAGAGGTCGAGACTGACACGAGAAGCAAGTTTTTTAATGGACTGAAAGTGAATGGACAGGAGATATATGAATTGAGATATGCCGATGACACAGCGTTAATATCCGGTACAAAAGAAGGATTGGATAAACTGATAACTACTGTTAAAGAGCACAGTGAGATGAAAGGATTGAAACTAAACGTAAAGAAGACTAAGATTATGGATGTGGCGGGTTGTCGAGAACCATCAGAAGTCACAGTAGATGGCGAGGAAATAGAACGAGTGGAAAGTTTTGAATATCTGGGGTCACTGATAGAAGCGGATGAAGATGGGACGAAAGAGATCAAGCGGAGGTTGGCAATGGCGAGTAAAAAGTTGACGGAGATGAAGAAGCTGCGGAATGCAACGAACAAAGATATGAAACTACGAATTATAAGAGTCTGCATATTTCCAACAGCTACGTATGGATGCGAAACCTGGATTCTTAATAAGAACATTATTAAACGTACAAATGCATTTGAAAACAAGTGTTATAGAAAGATATTACGTTTCGTGGATTGAACGTAGAACTAACGAATCCATCGCAGATGAGCTTGGTGTTATACCCGGGACTTTATTGAACTTTGTAAAGAAACATCAACTAAGTTATTTCGGCCATGTGAAACGGCATCAGTCTCTAGAGAGACTAATAATGGAAGGAAAAGTGGAAGGCAGCAGAAGCAGAGGAAGACCTAGGACACAATGGGGGAAGGACATAGAGGAATGGATGGGAGCCGACGTCTGGCGAGTGGGGAGACTGGCAAACGAAAGAGCTGTCTATAGACACTCTATCAAGGCTGCAACGTCCGGAAATGGATAAGCAAACCCAAGGAGGAACATTCTCTTCCCCTCCCTCCCTCCCTCTCTCCCTCCCTCCCTACCTCCCTCCCTCCCTCCCTCCCTCTTTCTCTCCCTCCCTCCCTCCCTCCCTCCCTCTCTTCCTCCATCCCTCTCTCCCTATCTCCCTCCCTCCCATTCTCTCTCTCTCCCTCCTCTCTCCTCCTCCCTCCCTCCCTCCCTCCTCTCTCTCCTCCCTCCCTCCTCTCTCTCCTCCTCCCCTCCCTCCCTCTCCTCCCCTCCCTCTCTCGCTCCCTCTCTCCCTCCCTCCCACCCTCCCTCTCTCCCTTCCTTCCTAACGCCCTACCTTGGTGTGCGTGTGCGTGTGTGCGTGTGTGTGTTCGTGTACGTGTGCGTGTGTGTGCGTATGAATGTATTGAGTTTGTAAACATTAATCCTTTCAATATGCATGGTTAATTAATCAATACGTTTTCAGCATTCAGGACGCATTCTCTTTACAAATAGCGAATGGAAGTGCAATAGTTATCTAAACAATTGAGTAGTTGGGGCCTAAGCGACAAATACAATTTGAAAGAGTATCCTCTATCATCCTCGCAAGCCAGGTCGATGACAATGTATACTACCCCTGGCTTCGCCGCAACTGTACCATCCGTGTGAACAGCGTAGACACCCGCCCCACCCGCACCCCAGTTCTGTGACGAAGCCAGTGACTTCAAGGAATCACAACATTCTCACAAGAGGCTGAGTGGTATTGTGTATTCAAATAATTACTTTTATTTCCCCAACATCACACATAACATTATTATAGCAAAGTTGTGTGGCTGAAATGAAGATCACCGGAATTTGCCATCCTCGCAAGCCTGGGCTGTTTGCTAAGCAACATTAGCCCTGGCAGATCTCCTACACGAAGTGCGGAAGTTAGCTGAGTCAAACTAGTAACTGACTTCGCCAGTCGTGACTGCGTCACCCGTGAGACCAGCGCAAATGACCGCCCCAATTTGAAGACGGACAAACGACTTCTGGGTCTCCCAATATTGTGTATTCGAATAACTGCTTCTACTTCCTAAACATTGCATGTAACACGAACCACGGTTGGTTGACATGAGTTTTATTATGACCACCTGACATGCCGCCAACTACTGATATAGTGAGCGATTTCATAGGTTGAGCTTAAATTCACAGTTTCGCAAAGCGATCTGCCAGCGGGTAGTGAGACTGGTATAATCAGCAGCGCCCCCGGCGCGCGAGGATGTCATCTATAACACATTATGCTTTTAGTCAGATTATTATATTATTACCATATTATATTGATAAAGAACACACCTGATGGATTACTGAACATTCTTCAGGATATTTCGTTTTAAAATAAGAAACTTTCATTTTTCATATCCACGATGTATTTAATTTACCTGGTAGAGGCTTTCGGCAACGTATCACGTTGCCGAAAGCACCCAGGCAACATCTCGTTGTACAAGAGCAGCAGTGGGACGGAATACAGCAGTCAACTTGGGTACGTATCTCGCCAGGTAAGTTACTGTACCTCTTAGCCTCTCCACAGCTTCACTGTCACTCGGACTCTTCATCTTCAGAACAGCTTAGACCTTGGATGGGACAGGTTTCAGACAATCAGCTGTGACAACATGGCCTAAGAACTGGATTCCATTCTCACTGAAGCGACATTTCTCCCGGTTCAGTTTGATCCCATGATCCGTGCATCTTTGGAACAGCTTCTGGATCTTGATACAGAGATCAGAGTCATCAGATCCATGGATGATAATATCATCAGCAACAGAGTGAACATTCTCCAGCCCTTTCAGTGCCTGTTGCGGATGCTTTTGGAAAATGTCACTGCTGACTTTCAAGCTGAAAGGTAGTCGTCGCCAACGATACTCAGTAGGCTAGATTCTTCATCCAGTTCGCAGTGTAGATATCCTTGTTGCAAGTCACACACAGCAAATTCTTGGAGTTCACAAGCTTCGGTAGAATGTCGTCCAGCACAGGAAGCTTGTAGTGTTCACGCTTCAGGGCTAGGTTGAGAGGTCTTGGATCAATGCTGATCATGACAGCCCCAGAACGTTTCTTGGCCACAGACATTTGGTTCACCCAACCAGTGGGCTGGTCCACTTTGACTATAACACCAATGTGCTCTAGTCGGTCCAGTTCATCTTTTACGGAACTGTTCAGTGATTCTGGTAGGGTAAGAGGTGGTCTCACAACCGGTTCAGCATTTTGTTCCAGGGTGAGACGAAGTTTCCCACCAGGAAGCGAGCCAAGTTTACCGTCGAACATTTCAGGATAGTCTTCAGTGCATGAGGTTTGTGCAACTATACAGCTGGAGAGTGGAGATACAGTTTTAAAGTTCTCGTAGTTCACCGTGATGAACTTCGTGCATTCAGCAGTTTTACGGCTGAGTAGTGGTGTCAGTTCGTCATGATCCACTATGGCATAGTCCACTTTGAACTTGTCTCCTGTAGCAAGATTTACGGTTTTAGTTCGACACTTGCTGAGAGCTTCAGTCTTCATATTGTTCCACATCTTCAGAATGATTGGTTCTGGGCGGATATCTTTCTCCTTTATATACTTCTTGGACAGTATGCTGACAGCTGAATCACAGTCAACCTGCATCTTCGCTGACTTATTTTCGACGAGCATGTTGCACAAAATGGGACAATCTTGCGAGGAGAGTGCGTGTATATCGGCAGTGACGCATCTAATATCATTAAAGCTAGCACTGGAGCTATCTGAATCTGACCCATCTTGTACACTGTGAACAGTTCTTAAGGCATTGTGCGGAGCCTCTAAAATGGTTTCGGCCCCTACACACATCACACGTCTTGCCCCATGCAGGGCAGAGTTCTTTCTTCATGGGGTGCGTTTTACAGCATAATTTGCATTTTCGCTGACTAGCAGATTTTCTTCCACCGAATGTCGACTTGGTAGTGTAGTGTCTGTAACTGGTGTCGACCCGGTTCACTGCTTCTGTTTTATTCAGCCTCTTGCATACACCGACATATGTCTACAGTGCTCTGGGTAGATCAAGTTTCGATTGTGAAATGAGTTTGTTGCGGATCTTGTCACTCCTTACACCGAGGATTATCCTGTCGACAATCAACTTGTCTCGCATACAGTTGCAAAACCCACATGTTTTTGCTAGATTTTTCACCACTGAGTCCTATTGTTCAAAGACTCGTTTTCCTGATTCCGGGTATTAAACTTATACCTTTCAAAGAATGCTTTTACTTCACCCATGATATGTTTTTGTCAAATTTTCTGATGATTTCAGGAGGCTTGACGCGTTCTTTTTCCGTCAAATCCATACCATTGGAGACGCGTAGTGCATCTTTCCCAATACAGTGTCACATATCTGTCTGGCTTAGTGTCGAGTCCAGACACAATTAGATAGTTTTCCCACATTTGTTTCCACAACTTCCAGTTATCGACCTGATTGGTTTCCAGTTCCAGTGCAGGTGGAGACGAGCTGCTGGGCAAGTTCACATAGATGTAATTCTGAGACCGAGGGTCATCGACATTTGGAGCAGCCACAGCAGGTGCCCGACAGCGGTCACGCCGGCCGTTACAGTTGAATTATCATCAGCCATAGTTCACTTTTTAACACAAATGTCATTTTTGAGAGGACTGCCTTGCCATACTCAGTCACCTTCGATATCTCACTGACGCCACCATGTTACGATATTTAATCGGGCGCATGGACTTGAGAATATACAGGCAGAATAGAGACGATAGTTCTAATAAACCAAATTTTATTAAACGTGGCTGCCGCGACAAGGAAGCGGCCTGTTATTCTGCTTTCTGGTGAGACGTCATTAAGTGATATTGTTACAATATATAAACACTAGTCCTGTGTATGTCGCGTCTGTACTGATGATAGACCTTTTTTAAAATGTATTCATGCGTCATCACTTTATTCTAAAAACGAGGCTAACCTAGCATCGCCTTTCGCGTCTCTAGCAACTGTATGTGAGCAACATGGTTTAGTGTTGTTTTCCCCTGTTGCTTCTCCGATTCTAGGAAAGAAACCATTCTATAATTCCATTATTTCCCAAAGCATATTAATATTCAAAAGGTGTGGCTTAAACAGATTAAAAGAGATCCCGGTACAGATATGTGTGTTATAGTGATCATTGTTTAGTATCGTTGCGTGTCCTAAGTTCGTTTATCGTCCAATACTGGTCCGGGGAACATTTATGTTGACCTTGCAGCTACAATAGGCAATAAACCTGGCTGGTATTATATGTTTGTGTTTATAAACGATTACATTTGAGAAAACCAACACAATACCTGATTGCCACGGAATTTCGCGTTGGGCGGCAACTAGTATACATACTTACCTTGCATGATGTGGTCATTAACGCAAATTGTGCGTAACTACCTCACAACAGGTAACTGTCCCATGTCCCACCGCTGGTAACTGTCCCAGCGAAGGTAAATATCTCGCCACGGATAACTGTCCCCTGTACCACAACAGGGAGTTTTCTTATCAAAGATAACTCTCCCCTCTACCACCACGGGTAGCTCTCCCTGTCCACCACAAGTAACTGTCCCATCTCCCACTACAGGTAATTGTCCCCCCACAGGAAACTGCCCCCTGTCTCACCACAGGTAACTGTCCCACCAGAGGTAACTGCCCCTTCTCTTACTGCAAGAAGATATATGAACAGTTATCCTGTCACGTCTCTACTGATGATGTGCGTAGTAAAGATATATATATATATATCATTCCGTACTCGGCGAACACCAGGGAAACTGTTTTTAGCCTTGGCGCCGTTCACATAAATAAAGGGGGCATTCCACCACCCAAGACCCTGCAGCAACTCATTGTTGTGATGTCAGGGGGTGGTTCTTCTAACACTTTGGCCCTTTTTATATAAATAAAAGTGCTGGGCACCCGCGCTATAATCAATATGTCTGGCTTCACTAATGGCATCTATTTCAAAACAATAATCGTATCCACAATCGTATCCACATGTGACCACATCAAAGCAGACGACTACACACAACTATGATCAGACAGCCAACAAATTACCCCTTCGGGCCGCATGCTATATTGGGCGGCATCGTAAGTCGCTGCGATTGATAGGCAGTTACACTGTAGCGTATCTACGTTTTGGTAAACGGTGCCTCGATTCACTTAGCGAAAAAGAAACAATTACACGGAAGACAGAAAGAAAAACATGTGACGCTAGTGACGACAAAATTATGTTTTTTCGATGATTTAAACAAATGTACATGTTTCTTATTAAACCGACTTCGAATATTGTAGCTATTTATAATACTTTAACATTATAAATTTGGACACAAAGGAACGGCATGTACAATAAGTTAAAGTTAAAAAAACAGCTTCAAGCTGTCTTTTCTTCCCATATATACAAAATAAGTTTTATTTTCTACCAAGGATATCCAGACGGAAACAATTTAACAAATACAATTTCACCGGTAGAAGAGGTATAATATATGTATCATGTTATGAAATATTTTAGTCCCAGACTTTCGTCATAAATTTTAGGAGTGCGAACACAACAAATTCTTTGTGCAAAACAAACATATGTGTAACCGTATATGTCATCAGCCATCACCACATGATCTGAAGACTAAAGGAATGTGTTTAATAAAATACAAATGGCTGCCTAAGTCTCGTTTTCGACGTACGCATGCTCATTACGACATCTTTATAATTTATACCATCGCATCGCGCATCGTCCATCGCATCGCGCATCGCATCGCCCATTGCATCGCGCATCGCGCTTCTCGTCATCGCCCCATGGCGGTGCAAATTTCCACACAAAAACGCGATGGCCCTTTTCGGCCATCATAAGTCCGTGAGTCGAGCATTTTGATGGTGCTAAGATGTTATATTAGTTATATAGAGATATGATTTTGGGTGGTAATTAGATCCCCAAAGTGATGATGCCACAACACGTGACCAAGTTATGAGAATGTGATATGATATACGATTTAAAACGAGCATATTTACAATACGAAAGATAGGCATTAATACCTGATACTTATTGTTTACTGATGATATATAGAACACATTGTTTTTTGAAACTGGCAACAGTTTTTTTATTTTTTACTTTAGATGGTAGGTTGTTCCACAATGATGTGCCAGTGTATTTTAGAGACTTTTGGTGACTATGAATTTGGAAGATATTGGATGATTTAGATCTTGTACCACAGCTGTGAGATATACCAGGAGTTACCATTTTAAGAGGGGATGCAGGGGGGTCCTGGATCACAATTCACAGTGAAAATATTTGGGTTTTCACATTCCACACTAAAAAATACCATTTCACGTTTCACGAAGAGATCGAAATGTTTAGTCACTGTCGTCAGTTTCACGAAGAAAGTGATACCTCAATCACAGTTCACAAGGAAAATATACTTTAAATCACGCTTCACGCTGTTGCACCTGATCACGAATCACAGGGATAAAAAAGAGCTTTCACGTTTCAAGAGGAAATAATTTTGGTAATCACGGATCACGAAAATACACCCTGCACCCCCTCTTTTAAGATAATTTGGAGTTTTACCATTTACAATATTGTACATAAAATTACGCTTTAGAAGAATAAACCTTTGACGAACATTTAACCATTTTGGAGATGTTAACATATCAGAGACGTGGGTCCTGTGATGGCACCCCAGGATAATGTGCATTCCTCAATTTACACAAAATTTATTAAACCAAATAAATTATTGTGTTTAAGCTACTCCATAACTTACTATTAATTACATATGTCATTTAACATATGTCACTAACTTTTAATTAATGTTTTATGTCGCCTGACGTGGCTCGGTGGCAACATATTCAAAGGGAGCATTTCGTGTTTTTACTGATAATTTTGATTTTTCAATTTAAAAACATTGCTCAAGGTGTATCGTTAGGCTGCCATCAGATTTGAACTCAGCGCCTAAAACTCACTCAGAATCAATGGAAAAAACCAACGTTATACCATAAAAGCAAGGTATACCTCCGTGATCGACTCCCAAACTATATACTAGAACACAAATAAAATCAACGCTAAAGCGCACCTGTCCTGACAATGTTACGCGTTACGTATCGCTAATTTTGAGCCACGTGATAATTAGTGTACTTCATTTTTACATTGCTTACGTACTTGACGCGCTGTCATATTGCAACTGTTTCCCATTCTCGGCGTCAGCGTCTTTCAGGGCCATGACCGGTTCGATCACGACGTCGACGCTGCTGCTACTGTGTTGCTGTCCACATAACACGAACAACCCGGTGCATTTCGGGAAGACAGCCATGTCATTCGCGTCAGAAAACCTGTAGCAGTTTCATCATAACAAGGTACATGTTCTAAACTCTAAAGACACTCATTACGTGTTTATGTTTATGAGCTTTGTACATAGGCGCGGGAACAGGGAGGCAGACATATGGTTCTGCTACCCCCCCATTAAATGTGAGCGTGAATGTTTGTTTTTGTGGCGAGCGGGTCTTTCGATGTCACAGTCGAGCCAACCGAGACAGCCACAAGGTGAAGGAAGATGTGAAGATATGCGGCGGGGCGGCGGCGAAATTTTTTAGTGGTGCTGAAGCTCCGGTAGCCACCCCCCAATATGAATTTCGTTCCCCCGACACTGGCTTTGTATCACACTCCCATCAATGAATTAATATAAATATGTGGACTGTATAGTTACCATTGCCACTGTAGAACGCTCAAAACGGTAGTGTTTTGAGCGTACTTTGAAAACACTACCGTAGTGTTTTCAGCGTACCCTCAAAACACTACCGTTAAGTTCAAAACACTACCCTTACATACGCTTAAAACACTACCCAATTTCAAAACACTACCGTTAGTATATTTTACAAGCCAATTACATTAGACACCTTTTTGAGAATCATCTTAAGCACTAGCCTAGGTTCGAGTTTGTAATTAGACAACGGAAATAAATAGTTAGTGTAAATGACATAACTATTAATTATGTTTAATGCCATAATTATAATGAGTTATGGCTTGAGTTAGTTATCGTTGAGGTTCAGGTTAATTATAGCTTAATTGTTGGAACTAGTCAGACGACGGGAATAAATAGTTATTGATTATTGTTAAAATTATTATTAGTTATGGTTGGCGTCAATTATGGTGGGTTATATATAGCATAGTTATTACAACCAATCAGACTATGGGAATAAATAGTTAGTGTGAAATGGCCTTATTAATTAGGTTAAGGTTATTACCATTACTGGTAGTTGGAGTTATGGTAATTGTTGGAACCAATCAGACGACGAGAATAAATAGTTAATTTGAAATAACATTATTCATTAGAATCAATATTATTATTATTATTAGTTATGATTTGAATCAGTTATGATTGGAGTTATGGTAATAACTAGAACCAATCAGATGACGTGAATAAATAGTTAGTGCGAAATATCATCATTAATTAGAGTTAAGATTAGTATTATAATTAGTTGTGGTTGGAGTCACCTATAGTTGGGGTTGGTAATAGCTGGTTTTGTTTATGGTTAGAGTTAAGCTTCCAACGATTACACCGACGACCGCACTGTAGTGTACGCCTATACTTATGAACTAATACATCAAAATATCTGTGTAGTTTTAGTAACATAGATATATCCAGCCAGTAATTACAATAACATGACATGAGTATATGACACGCCTACAGTGGAGTATTTAGGATATCTGGGGAACGAAGCCATACATGAGCCTCAATTCCATCTCCTTAGCTATTAACTTCGCCCACCCCACACGTATTTTCAATACGAACATCCCCGAACGTTTCCCCATCCTCGCAAGCCAGGGCTGTTTGCCATGCAAAACTAGCCCTGGCAGATCTCCTACGCGAAGTGCGGAAGTTAGTTGAGTCAATCTAGTAATTGACTTCGCCAGTCGCGACTGCGTCACCCGTGAGAACAGCGCAAATACCCGCCCCAATTTGAAGACGATAAACGACTTCTGGGAATCCCAATATATAATGACCCACTCGCCCATTAGCACGAGCAGCTGAACGGTATTGTGTATTCGAATAATTACTTCTACTTCCTAAACATTGCATGTAACAAGATCTGCGGTTGATTGAAATGAGTTTTATTATGACCACCTGACCTGCCGCCAACCACTGATATAGTGAGCGATTTCATATACTTACTTACACTTAATTCCTCCTGTTCCTTTCGGGACATCGGGCGACGAACTTTCTCTCTCAATTTCTTTGGCCTTATTCCAGGTAATTTCCATTTCTGCCAGATCTTCTTTAAATGTCTTACGCCAGGTCTTAGTCGGCCTTCCTCTCCTTCTGTGTCCACCTTCAGGCACCTATTCCATTGCTACATGTGCTATTCTCTCTCTTGGTAAACGTAGGATATGTCCCGCTAGTCTTCGTCGTCGAGACTTAACTATGTCATGCAGGCTATCCAGACCTGCCCTGCTCATCACTTCTTCATTGGTGATATACTCTCTCCATGATATGCCCAATATGAACTGGAGATATCGCCGGTGGAATACCTCTAGTCTTTTGGATATCCTAGCCGTATTTTTCAACCTTTCACAGGCATATCACTAAAGACGTATTTATTTAAAATTGCATTCCCACCCTAACCTTCGTCGGTCCTTTGCTGTAATGACGACTCTTGCTTGTCCCTGTTAACGATTTTGCCCGATGATTTTTGTATGTTGCGCCTCTGAGCTCAAATTCCTGGGGATTTAGGCGCTATAGAAGCTAGTCATCATTATTATTATATATCGCTGTTGGTATTACGACTGACATGTAAAGACGTAGTTTTTGTGTTCTTTCTGATGGTGATACTGGACCATATTGGACGCAGTCTTTAGAACACTGCTGATGCCCTGCCTATCCTCGCTCGCACATCTACTTCAACGTCGCAATCCCTAGAGATGTAGCTGCCGAGGTAAGGGAAGTTTTCGAGGCATTGCAAGTCTTGCTGACCGATCACAATGTGGAGGTCAGATCCATCACCAACTGACAATGTTTTTGTCTTCTCATAGCTGATTCGTAATCCGACCATCTCTCCATTGTCGTATAAATTATTGGCCATCTCTTGTAGGATCTCCGGCGTGTGGCTGAGCAGTGCAATGTCATCGGCAAAGTCAAGGTCTGTCAACCTATTATTTATCCACTTAACACCAAAGTTAGGACATTTCGTCGTTTTCCTCATGATGAAGTCGGTAACAACAACAAAGAGGAAAGGGGACAGGATGCAACCTTGACGTACACCTGTCTCTATATCGAACATGTCTGTGTAGCCATCGTTGGTCTTGATGCAGCAGTTGGTGTTTCGGTATAGCGATTTGAAAATGTATATATATTTGTTTGGTACGCCGACGAATCTCTGTGGACACTGTCGAAAGCCTTCTTAAAGTCAATGAAGTTGACTAAAAGAGGTATCTGGAACGCTCTGCTTTGCTCGATGATGTTTCGCAATGTGAAGATCTGCTCAAAGCACGACCTTCCTCTTCGAAAACCAGCTAGTTCCTCCCGGAGGTGTTGGTCAACTGCTGTCTTCAGCCGGTTTAGGATCACGCTCAAGAACACATTTCCAGGTACTAACATCAATGTTATTCCTCGCCAGTTATTGCAATCGCTCAGGCACCCCTTCTTCGGTGACGTCACGATCACTCCTCAAATCATCAGGGACTTCCTCCTCAGACCAACTCGTCTACAACCCCGTCCTTGCCATGTTTCAATAGTTCGGCCGATACTTCATCGAGGCCCGCTGCCTTATTGTTCTTGAGGCTACCGATGGCTTTGGAGACTTCTGCCTTGGTGATGTTATTGGTGATGACATCAAGCTCTTTTGTGTTTGGTTCCTGTTCGAAGTTGAAGAGTGTGATTGGTGTTGGTTGATTTAGTATTTATCGGAAATGTTCAATCCACCTCGTGGCTTGTTCCTCGTTTGTTAGAAACACTCTGCCATCTTTGTCTTTTATTGGTATGTTGGAATTGCTTTTCACACTTGTTAGCTCTCTTACAATCCTATGCAGCGTTTTCGAGTCATTCCGTTCTGCTGCTGTTTGCGCTTCTTTACCTTTCTCTTCTAACCATTTCCTCTTATCTGTCCTACAGCTCTGTTTTACTTCTTTGTCCAGTTTCATGTATTCTTCATCTGATGATCTCCATTGTTGGATGTTTTTAGCTGCTTGATCTCTTCTGATCTTCATATCCTTCCTTTTATCAATCAGTTTCCACGAGTCTTCAGTAATGCACTGTTCTCTGTTGGACCCTCTCTCCTTCCTAACACTACATTCGCGCTCTCCTTTACGGCTTGAAGGAATGGCTGCCATTGCTCTTCTAAGTCGGTTGAGTGTTGTAGCGCTTGGAATATGTTGTTAGATGCCTCATATAAATGTTGTTATGTGTCTGTGTTCTTTAAGTTATCTGTCGCATATGGCCTGACAGTCTTCACCGTCGTGACTCTCTTTAACTTCAAGCGGATCTTACCAATCACAAGGTTGTGGTCAGAGCCAATATCTGCCCCTCTATAGGTTCGGACGTTCTGTAGAGATGTACGCCATCTACTACTAATGCAGATGTAATCAATCACATTCGATGTATTGCCATTTGGTGAGGTCCAGGTTTTCTTGTAAATGCGTTTATGTTTGAAGAAGGTGTTGCCAATGCTGATACCATTGGCGCTGCTCATCGAGAGCAATCGTTCACCGTTATCATTCGTATTTCCAGCTGAACCGTGAGGTCCAACCGTAGTATACATGTATCTTCTGTCTCCATCCAGCTTCGCGTTAAAGTCTCCTACCACCATTTTATGTCAAAGCTTGGTATCTCGTCAAGCACGTTCTGGAGTTGGTCGTAAAATGTGTCCTTTTCCTCGTCTGTGGCGACTTCGGTTGGGGCATATACTTGCACTAACGTGACTTTGACATGTCTGGTGTTGAACCTCGCTGTGATGATGCGTTCACTAACTGGCTTCCACCCTATCAGTACTTTTGTAGCATCCTTATTCAGAATGATGCCAACTCCGTGGATGTGGTGATCTTCATTTCCGGAGTAGAGTACAGTTTTATCTCCGCTGCTGAAGCGTCCCTGTCCTGTCCATCTCATCTCGCTTACGCCTGGAATATCTAGACGGTAAGCCTTAATCTCCTTCAGCACTTGCTCCATCCGCCCGCTCTGAAAGTGCATTTGAACATTCCATGTGCCTAATCTGGTGTTAATTTTGGCGTTAAAGATATGGCTCATCGGGGGTCGATCTTCCTGACGGCTTTCACTCAACCCTGTCATAGATACATCTGTAGGTGTAGATACATATTTAGATGCAGATGCATCCACATTTATGGATGTGCCCTCTCTTCTTCCCCTTGACAGTGTACCGGAATGGCTTCGTCAACTGGAATTGTATGCAGCTCCGTGGCTGCTCCTATGATGTGCTCTGTGAAATAGTGTAAATTATACAAGTTTGTACCATTTCACAACACTATATTTTCGCACACAACTCCATGAACGCACCAAGATTCTAGCGGACTACGTGATTTTAGTAAGTGAACGGACGTTTTGTGATTTTTTTTATCTATGCGTGCACCTGCGTGACGTTAACAAGCTGTGGTTCAGTCATGCGAGACGTCAACAATCAGATCCTTGACTGCACGGCATGCATGACCGGATATGCAATGGCAATTGACATGTGGACTTGTGACTTCACTGCCCAGGACGATTGACACACCTTGTGTTCGGTTAAACGTTAACATTACGACTTCGTAGTTACCCTTAAGCTGACATGGCATCAGGAAGTGCAACAATTTCACTATTTATTCTTTTTCTTCAATGTTTCACCAAATACAGTGCACACCAGATATACTTATCTTCTACAAACATAAGAACATTATACCAGGGTGTGACGCCTAATTCCAAAGGTTACACATTCATAGACTCTCTAGAAGTAAGCAGTGATATTGTTTTGTAGGCCATTCACAAGTTCGACTGCCTTATCCACAAGAGTAAACGAGCAATTTGTAAACTCTGCAGACTTTCGGTGACCACAGAGAACTCTTTCTACAACGTCTCACCATCAACTTCAACTCTACTATTACTTATGAAAAGCGGCGATGTGAGCACCAATCCAGGCCCTGCTGAGCACAAGAGGAGAAACTACACGCCAAAACACCCATGTAGTCGTTATGGCAAAGGTGTCACTGCCCGCAGTAGAACAATCTCGTGTGAATCCTGCGGCCAGTGGACACACAACAAATGTGCTGGAGTTTTTACAAACGAGGCATACGATGAGATTTAACAAGATTTAACAAGATTGCCATCCAGAGAATTAACTCTAGATGGCAGGTGGACAAGGAAGCCCTTTGGCTTATCGAGAGTCCAACCCTTTTATCTACATATATCCAGCCCTTCTGAGGTATGTGTCGATTTTATTTTTAAACATATTCACACTACTAGCACCCACACAATCATCAGATAACCTGTTCCATTCATTCACAGTTTTTTGTGAAAAATAGAACTTTCTCACGTCTAATCTACACTGCTCCTTTACTAATGTAACTTCATGTCCTCTAGTCTTTCTATCTTTCTTAACTGAAAAAAACATATTTCTATCAATATTTTCATAACCATTCAATATTTTAAACACTTCTATCTGATCTCCTCTCAGTCTCCTGGTCTCTAGTGTTGTTAAACCACATTCTTTTAGGCGTTTTGTATAACTAAGATCCCTCAGTTTTGGTATCATTTTAGTCGCTCTCCTCTGTACTCTTTCTAGCATTTCTATGTCCTTCTTGCGGTATGGCCTCCACGCTTGTATACAATATTCTAAATGAGGCCTAACTATTGTTTTGTACAGCGGTATTATTAGTTCTTTTTCTTTATATGCTATATTTCGCCTAATCAATCCAAGGATTTGATTTCCCTTTGAAGCTGCAAGTCCACACTGCTCTGAAACCTTCATGTCAGCACTAATTGTCAGCCCTAAGTCTTTTTCTTTTACAGTAGTACTTAGTACAGTTCCCCCCATTGTATATTCTACATATTCGTTCCCATGTCCTGTGTGAAGGCATTTACATTTCCCAAAATTGAACAACATTTGCCACTTTTCAGACCATTTGATCAACCTGTCAAGATCATCTTGTAAATGCTGTCTATCCCCATCACTTTTAATCCTTCTAAACACTTTTGTATCATCTGCAAATTTCAACACCTTGCTAGCTATATCATCGTCCAAATCGTTTATATATATTAAGAATAATATAGGTCCCAGTACTGATCCCTGTGGAACCCCACTCAAAACTGATTTCCAGTTTGAAGCCTCCCCATCAACAACTACCCGTTGTCTTCTGTCAATCAGCCATTTTTCTATCCAGTTAATTATACCATTTCCTATGCCATGGGCTTTTAGTTTAAGCAGTAATCTCTGATGTGGCACTTTGTCGAAAGCTTTTTGAAAATCTAAGTAGATGATATCTACTGGTGATCCATCATTTACCCACTTAGTGATATCTTCCAAAAAACATAACATATTTGTTAAGCATGACCTCGCTTTTAGAAACCCATGTTGAGATGGGTTTATCAAGTTATGTTTAACAAGAAAATCCACCATGTGATCTTTAATTAGTCTTTCTAATAATTTACAAATCACCGATGTTAAACTAACTGGTCTATAATTATTTGACTTGTTTCTCGAACCTTTTTAAATAACGGTATAATGTTTGCTTCTTTCCATTCTAAAGGAACCACTCCCTCTTCTAATGACAAGTTGAAAACTGTTGCAAGCGGTATGCTAATTTGTTCTACAATTTCCAATAGTAGTTTGGGTGGAATACCATCCACTCCAGGTGATTTATTTTCCTTCATAGCCCTAATTTTCTTAGCTACCATTTCTGGGGTTACAATTAACTGTCTTAAATAGTCTGATTCTGCCCCCTTGAACTTAGCCTCTGGTACTGGCAGTGAACTAGTGTCTTCTCTGGTAAACACTGAACTAAAATACTCATTTAGGTCTTCTGCCATTAAGAATCCTTCTGATATTATATTTCCAGCACTATCTTCTAGAGGACCGACCTTATCCTGAACTTTCTGTTTGCTTCGAACATACGCATAAAAACTCTTGCTGTCATGTTTTATATTACAAGCTAATTTATGTTCATAGCTTCTCTTTGAATTTCTAATTTCAGCTGTAGCTTGGTTTAGTGCTTCTTTATAAATGTTGTAGTCTTCGTCATTTCCAGTACGTCTATATGACTTCCACATCATTTGTTTATACTTAATTTTCCTAATGGCTTCTTTCGATAAGTATTTCTTTCTGGTCCGTTTCCCTTGTTTTTTGAAGGGAACAAATTGATCTACGATGCACTCTATTTCATTCTTTAAGATATTCCAGCATTCTGTTGCTGTCTTATTCTTCAGTGTATTATTCCAGTCTATCTTTGCTAAATATTTCCTCATTTCCTTATATCTTCCTTTGTGGAAATTTCTCCTGAACTGCTTTTTATTATTTCTTTCTGATTTTACTTTGATGGTAAAATGTATCTGGTTGTGATCACTACTTCCCAGAGGCTCACATAATTTAACATTGTCAACTAATTCATTCTGTGAGGACAAAACTAAGTCTAACACATTCTCTCCCCTGGTTGGTTCTAGCACATGTTGAGAAAGGAAACTATCTTGTACTAAAACTAAAAACTTGTGGTCCTCACTACCTATACTCTGTAGAGATTTCCATTTTATATGCCCATGGTTAAAATCCCCCATAATAACACAGTCCCGTTTGCTCACTTCCCTTATAGCGTTTTGTATTTTTTCATTCTCTTCTATGCTTATGTTTGGACTTCGATAAACTAATCCAACCGTTAACGTTGAGTTTCCTGTAACTATGTTACACCAAACAGCTTCTTCGCAATCTGCTTCTCTGTCTAATTTTATTTCATAAGCCTGGATAGATTCTTTAATATATAAAATAACTCCACCTCCCTTTCTTCCTATTCTATCTTTCCTAAACATTACATATCCTGTCAGTCCCAATTCGGCATCTGATATATCGGTGGTTGCCCATGATTCGGTTATACCTATTATGTGAGGGTCAATATCTTCTACCATAATGTTTAGTTCATTTCTTTTGTTTACTATACTCCTTGCATTTAAACAAACACATTTATACCCAGCTTCAGAACAGTTTTCCAGACTGTTCTTTGCTGAATTATTTTTGCTGCCTTTATGTATGCCTCCAGTTTCAGGCTTCTCTGCGAGTCCCCCCTGCGAATTTAGTTTAAATAGATGCAACCTGTCCCACTGTCAACAGATCGCAGCAGATTCTCTGAGAATACTGCTGCCCCCTTTCCACTTAGATGGAGGCCATCTCTCATGTACATATCTTCTCTCCCAACAAAGTACCCCCATAAATCTAGGAATCCCACGCCCTCTTCCTCACACATCTGCTCAACTAGTGCGTTGATCGCCATCCTCTTACAGTTTCTGTATCTTGCCCCCCTTCCTCCCATTACTGGCAAAATTCCTGAGAGAATAACCTGTTCCACTCTTGTCTTCTTTAGCTTCCTCACTAGATGTCTGTACTTCTGAACTATACCAGTTGTTCCCTCCTTGTCTGCATTGTTTGTCCCAACGTGTACTAGTATAGACCCTCCCTTGCCATGCCCCAATACCTTCTCTACCCTTTCGGTCACATGCTCTATCCTAGCCCCCGGTAGACATACAATAACGTCCTTCCCCTCGCATATAGTCTTGTCTGTTTTTCTCAGAATTGAATCGTCCATAAACACTCTCTCTTTTCTCCATGCCCCCTCAATCACTGCCTTGGAGTAGCTCCTCCGGTTTGCATATGTCTGGTTGTTGTCTTTTCCTCTTGTCGTCTTCTCTCCTGTCACATTCTCTTCCATTCCCTTCTTTCCTGTCGCGTTTTCTCTTGTCCCCTTTCCTCCTGTCATCTTCTCTTCTAGCACATTTACTCTCACTTCCTTTCGTCCCTTCTTCTTTCCTCCCATCACATTTTGAGCTCTGCAACAGCGGTGATTTATTTACGTTTCTGTGCGATCGATGCTCACTTCAAGCACTCCCGTTTGCTGATGACAAGGCCGACAACAAGATCAGCGACCGTCAGTCAATCTTCACACAATCTAATAATGGCAACGACCACCTGTCAGTCACTGATGGTGACCCCGCTCAACAAGTGAAAGACCCCTTGACTTTGAATGTTTACGTTCAAAGGGTCTCAACTTTGTTCATTTGAACTCACGCAGTCTTCTGCCTAAACTTGACGACCTAAGAGTTTTCGCAGCTAAGACCAAAGTTGCGGTGATCGGCATCACCGAGTCTTCTTCGTTAGATGAGTCGGTCACAGACTCGGAAATTGAAATAATTGACTATACTATTCTCTGGCGCGACAGCAGTCGTGAGGGCGGTGGTGTATGTATCTACATAAGAAGTGACATTGCTTTAAAACCGAGAGACAATATATTTACTAATCTAGAAACTGTGTTGGCTGAACTGTATTTACCTAAGACCAATTCTATTTTAATAGATGTATGCTACCGTCCACCCAAACAGATTAACTTTTGTTTAATATACTCGAATATATATACACAAATGCTGTATGGAATGTAATTCTTTCACCAACCAAGAATTCATCATAATGGGTGACTTCAACGTTGACTACTCTCACCAGAATACTCACATTAATCAGTTGCATGTGTCACTGAAGCGTTATATGTCTATGTTTGGTATGACCCAGCTTATTAACACACCTACAAGGATTACCAGTACAACACCCACCATCTTAGATCTCATCCTCATCTCAGATCCTGCTAAAATAACACAATGTGGTGTATTAGATGTATTGGATTATGTGACCACCAAGTAATACATTGTGCACGCAAATGCAAGAAAATTCCTGTTAATCAACACATTAAGATCGCTCAAAAACTACAGTAAGGAAATTTTTGAAGCAAAACTGCAGGAGGTAGATTGGCAGGATGTATTGAATATTAACTCTGTACACGAGGTTTTTCTCATTTTAAATCTAAGTTGATGGCCGTTATTGATAACATTGCCCATTTGAAGTATGTCCGGATTAAACAGCGTACCGCCCCATGGATGACCGGGGAGATACTGCATCTCATTCATGAAAGAGATCGGGCATTTACAAAATTCAAAAAGACCAAAGACATCAGTTGGCACGGAAAATACACTTATCTTCGGAATAAGATTCAATATAAGAAGAAACAGGCCTAATCTGACTTCATTGCTAACAAGGCTAACGAATTCAAACAACAACCAAAGAAATTATGGCAAATGCTGAAAAGCCTCGGAACTTCGTCTCAGTGTAAAACTAAACGTTCGAGGCTATATTTGGCGGAGATAGATCGTAGAAATTGGTGGTGCAGAAAAGTTGATAAACAAGTGGAATTACTGATTAATAAGTATTATTCTTGCCTTAATATCATTCATAAAGTTGCAATAAACATATATTGAGTAGCAGTTGTCCTTCAAGTTAGTTAGTTAAAGTATTTTAGAACACCTTAGTATAGTGAGTGATAATAGGGTAACTCACTTAGGCTTAGCCTTCGATAAGTTGTAAACAAGATTTAACAAACCTGATTATGTGGTAGAATATATAGGAGATAAAGTAATAACCATCAAACTACTTACATAAGATAATATCTGTGTAAGCCAGTACTTTATATTTTGATTAGGTAGCATTGTTGTTAAATTAAGCAAGGGCGATAGTCGGGCGGCGTACCCTAAATAAATAAAATAGCCTAACGTAACGTAATTGATTGTATTAAAATTAGGTCACTACCGGTAATGTTAGCGTTCGTGTCAGGATAAATAGTCGGCTGTGTAATTGAAATTTGTAACCTAAAGTGTGCTGTAGTACACAGGAAACAGTCTTTATAAAGACTAAGTTAGTTAAGTTATTAAATAAATTCTGATCGGGATATAGCGCCTTGCAAGCGGCAAGTCAAGGCAAAGCGACACTTGGTGTGCGATCACTGCCACAGCTGGGTAGATTTTGCATTGTCCAGCTGTGGGAAGTCATGGGCAGAAACCATGGAGGAAGGATTCACCTTTCAGTGCATTGGGTGTTGGAAGGTGGAGTGTCTGCAGAAGGAGATAGTTAGGTTGACAGATATTGTGAAGGGAATGGAGATGGGAATTAGCAAGGAGGCAGGTCGAATGGAGAGAGACGACAGGGAGAGAGGTGAGAATACTGCAAGGCTGAAGGAGAATAGCAGTGGCAAGAAAACTGAGGAAAGGAGATTGAGAGGAGGGAAGGTGATTGGAGGGGAAGAAATTGGAAAATCGACAACAGAAAACGTGACAAGCGTGAAGGTGACAGGGAAGAAAGTGACCGAAGAGAAGGAGGGAGGGAAGATGGGATGGGAGAGGAGAGAGGAAAAGGAGATGGGACAAAAGAAGAAGGGACGAAAGGAAGTGAGAGCAAATGTGATAGAAGAGAAGTCGATAAAAGGGACGCTGACAGGAGGAAAGGTGACAAGAGAAAAAGCGACAGGAAAGAATGGATCGGAAGAGAATGTGACAGGAGAGAAGACGACAGGGGGGAAAGACAACAACCAGACAGATGCAAACCGAAGAAGGAGCTATTCTAAGGCAGTGATTGAGGGGGCAATGAGGAAAGAGAGGGTGTTTATGGGCGACTCCATTATGAGAAAGACGGACAAGACACTGAGCGAGGGGAAGGACGTCGTTGTTTGTTTACCGGGGGCTAGGATTGAACATGTAACTGACAGGGTAGAGAAGGTATTGGGACATGGCAAGGGGGGGTCTATACTGGTACATGTAGGAACAAATAATGCAGACCGGGAGGGGACAACTGCGATAGTACAGAAGTATAGACAGTTAGTGAGGAAGCTAAAGAAGACGAGAGTTGAACAGGTTATTCTGTCAGGAATTTTGCCAGTAATGGGAGGAAGGGGGGCAACGTATAGAAACTGCAAGAGGATGGCGATCAACGCACTAGTTGAGCAGATGTGTGAAGAAGAGGGGGTGGGATTCACATATTTATGGGGATACTTTGTTGGGAGGGAAGATATGTACATGAGAGATGGCCTCCATCTTAGTGGAAAGGGGGCAGCAGTTTTCCTGCTGCGATCTGTTGACAGTGGGACAGGTTGCATCTATTTAAACTAGATTCGCAGGGGGGACTCACAGAAAAGCCTAAAAATGGAGGCATAGATAAAGACAGCACAAATGAATCAGCAAATAACAGTCTGGAAAACTCTTCTGAAGCTGGATATAAATGTGTTTGTTTAAATGCAAGGAGTATAGTAAACAAAAGAAATGAACTAAACATTATGGTAGAAGATATTGACCCTCATATAATAGGTATAACCGAATCCTGGACCACCACCGATATATCAGATGCTGAATTGGGACTGACAGGATATGTAATGTTTAGAAAAGATAGAATAGGAAGAAAGGGAGGTGGAGTTATTTTATATATTAAAGAATCTATTCAGGCTTATGAAATAAAATTAGAAAGAGATGCAGATTGCGAAGAAGCTGTTTGGTGTAACATAGTTACAGGAAACTCAACGTTAACGGTTGGGTTAGTTTATCGAAGTCCAAACACAAGCATAGAAGAGAATGAAAAAATACAAAATGCTATAAGGGAAGTAAGCAAACGGGACTGTATTATTATGGGGGATTTTAACCACGGGCATATACAATGGAAATCTCTTTAGAGTATGGGGAGTGAGGACCACAAGTTTTTAGTTTTAGTTGAAGATACATTCCTTTCTCAACATGTGCTAGAACCAACCAGGGGTGAGAATGTGTTAGACATAGTTTTGTCCTCACAGAATGAATTAGTTGACAATGTCAAGATATGTGAGCCACTGGGGAGTAGCGATCACAACCAGATACACTTTACCATCAAAGTAAAATCAGAAAGGAATAGTAAAAAGCAGTATAGGAGAAATTTCCACAAAGGAAGGTATAAGGACATGAGGAAATATTTAGCAAAGATAGACTGGAATAACACACTGAAAAATAAGACGGCAACAGAATGCTGGAATATATTAAAGAGTGAAATTAAGTGCATAGTCGATCAATTTGTACCCTTCAAAAAACAAGGAAAACGGTCCAAAAAGAAACACTTATCGAAACAAGCCATTAGAAAAATTAAGTATAAACAAAAGATGTGGAAGTCATATAGATGTACTGGAAATGATGAAGACTACAACAGTTATAAAGAAGCACTTAACCAAGCTACAGCTGAAATTAGAAATTCAAAGAGAAGCTATGAACAACAATTAGCTAGTAATATAAAACATGACAGCAAGAGTTTTTATGCGTATGTTCGAAGCAAACAGAAAGTTCAAGATAAGGTCGGTCCTCTAGAAGATAGTGCTGAAAATATAATATCAGAGGGATTCTTAATGGCAGAAGACCTGAATGAGTACTTTAGTTCAGTGTTTACCAGGGAAGATATTAGTTCACTGCCAGTACCAGAGGCTAAGTTCAAGGGGGCAGATTCAGACTATTTAGGACAATTAATTGTAACCCCCGGAAATGGTAGCTAAGAAAATAAGGGCTATGAAGGATAATAAATCACCTGGAGTGGATGGTATTCCACCCAAACTACTATTGGAAATTGTAGAACAAATTAGCATACCGCTTGCAACAGTTTTCAACTTGTCATTAGAAGAGGGAGTGGTTCCTTTAGAATGGAAAGAAGCAAACATTATACCGTTATTTAAAAAGGTTCGAGAAACAAGTCAGAGAACTATAGACCAGTGAGTTTAACATCAGTGATTTGCAAATTATTAGAAAGACTAATTAAAGATCACATGGTGGATTTTCTTGTTAAACATAACTTGATAAACCCATCTCAACATGGGTTTTTAAAAGCGAGGTCATGCTTAACAAATATGTTATGTTTTTTGGAAGACATCACTAAGTGGGTAGATGAGGGATCACCAGTAGATATCGTCTACTTAGATTTTCAAAAAGCTTTCGACAAAGTACCACATCAAAGATTACTGCTTAAACTAAAGGCCCATGGCATAGGAAATGGTATAATAAACTGGATAGAACAATGGCTGATTGACAGAAGACAACGTGTAGTAGTTGATGGGGAGGCTTCAAACTGGAAATCGGTGTTGAGTGGGGTACCACAGGGATCAGTATTAGGACCTATATTATTCTTAATATATATCAACGATTTGATGATGAAATAACAAGCAAGGTGTTGAAATTTTCGGATGATACAAAAGTGTTTAGAAGGATTAAAAGTGATGGAGATAGACAGCATTTACAACATGATCTTGACAGGTTAATCAAATGGTCTGAAAAGTGGCAAATGCTGTTCAATTTTGGGAAATGTAAATGCCTCCACACAGGACATAGGAACGAAGAGGTAGAATATACAATGGGGGATACTGTACTAAGTACTACTGAAAAAGAAAAGGACTTAGGGCTAACCATTAGTGCTGATATGAAGGTTTCAGAGCAGTGCGGAATTGCAGCTTCAAAGGGAAATCAAATCCTTGGATTAATTAGGCGAAACATAACGTATAAGGAAAAAGAGCTAATAATACCGCTGTACAAAACAATAGTTAGGCCTCATTTAGAATATTGTATTCAAGTGTGGAGGCCGTATCGCAGGAAGGACATAGATATGCTAGAAAGAGTGCAGAGGAGAGCAACTAAAATGATACAAAAACTGAGGGATCTTAGTTACGAAATACGCCTAAAAAAATGCGGTTTAACAACACTAGAGACCAGGAGGTTGAGAGGAGATCAGATAGAAGTGTTGAAAATATTGATAGAAATATTTTTTTCTCAGTTAAGAAAGATAGAAGGACTAGAGGGCATGGACTTACATTAGCAAAGGAGCAGTGTAGATTAGATATAAGAAAGTTCTCATTCTCACAAAGGACTGTAAATGAATGGAACAGATTATCTGCTGATTGTGTGGGTGCTAGTAGCGTGAATATGTTTAACAATAAAATCGACACATACCTCAGACGGGCTGGATACACATAGATAAAAGGGTCGGACTCTCGATAAGCCAAAGGGCTTCCTTGTCCACCTGCCACCTAGAGTTAATTCTCTGGGTGGCAATCTTGTTAAATCTGTTAAATCTAAACCAGGGAGTATAGGACTCGATATCGATAACAACATTTGTTTTGATAAATCAATGGTATCTGAGCATTTTAACAATTATTTTACTAATGTAGCCTCAACACTGGCTGGCAAACTTCTACCAAGTAATGGTAAATATGAAGGGCAATACATCCAAGACTTCTACAGGTCACTGGGTGTCACCAGTAACAGTTTCTGTTTTAGTGAAGTCAGCGAGAACAAAGCATTACGTATTCTTAGCAAACTAGACTCAAAGAAGGCAACTGGTTTCGATCTATTGTCACCCAGTTTTATTAAGGATGGTGCCAAGCTCATTGCATCTCCTTTGGTGCCTATTTGAAATTTATCTTTGTCCACCGGCGAAATTCCAGAAGATCTTAAATGGGTGATGCCCATTTACAAAAGGAATAGTAAGATGGAAGCCGGTAATTACAGGCCGATCTCGATTCTAAATACGATCTCGAAATTATTTGAGAGGATCGTCTATCAACAGCTGGACGAGTATCTCCAAGAACATCAGATCCTATATGAATATCAATCTGGTTTTAGATCCTCATATTCTACCGAAACATGTTTAGTACATCTCACAGACTTCCTAAAACAGGAGCAAGATAAAGGTAATTATATAGGTATGGTGCTTCTTGACCTTCAGAAGGCTTTTGACACCGTAGACCATAAAATTATTCTTCAAAAACTCGAAGCTATAGGACTTCACACATTTGCCATAGTTTGATTTCAATCATATTTATATGAAGGACAGCAATCAGTTGAAATTGGTGATACCTTATCGAAACCGATGACTGTCACATGTGGTGTACCTCAATGGTCAATTATATATTAATTATATTCCTTCGGCTGTTCGCTGCAAACTTCTTTTGTACGCTGACGATTCGGCCCTGGTAGTTTTGGGTAAGAACACCCAAAAAACACATCCAAGAAAGTCTCTCTTCAGAGCTTGAGGCAGCCAGAGAATGGCTGATAAATAACAAACTGTCCCTCCATCTAGGGAAAACTGAATCAATCCTTTTTGGATCGAAACGTAAACTCCACACATGTAATTCCATTCAGGTGAAATGTGCTGGCAACACATTGACGTGTCAGACGCATGTTAAATACCTAGGTGTAGAGTTAGATCAGTCACTAACTGGAGAGTGAGTGGCTGAGAAGATAATTTATAAATCAAATGCTAAGTTAAAATTCTTGTACAGGGAAACAAGAAATGTTAACATGAAAAGAGAAAAACTTCTTACCTCTGCCTTACAGATAATGTCATTTCGACTATGCCTGTTCATCATGGTTCTCGGGTTTAACCACGAAATATAAAACTAGACTACAGTGTACCCAGAACAAGGTAATCCGTTTCCTTCTTAATGCACCAGCCAGAACCCACATTGGATCAACGGAGTTTAGACAGGTCAATATGTTACGGGTGGATCAACGGGTTAAGCAACTAAAATTGAACCTTGTCTATAATATTGTCAATGACAGAGCACCGATTTATTTGTCCGATTCTCTCAACGTAACACGCAAACAGCACGGTATAAATACAAGATCTAGTACGTTGTCTCTTCATGTGCCGTATGTTAAATCTTTCGGTCAAACTTCTTTTTACTACACAGGTATACGGGCATGGAACGAATTGCCATATAACATATAAGGTGTTACGAACAAGAACCAATTTAAACATTTAGTGAAAACCAGTTTTTGTTCAGTTTATCTTAATGATCAGGAAGCCAGCTCATTTATTTACATTTAATTCAATCTTATTTTTGAGGTACCTGTATTTTATTTTATATTTTTTATTTATAATAGTAAAAAAAGTTTGTTATTGATGACGCATCTTTTGTTAAAAAAAACTGGTATTGTATATTTGTAGTACATGAGTTGGTTTTTCAAATGACTTAATAGTGCTTATAATCAGAAGGTAATGTCCCTCCCTTCTTAATTTTTTAATTATCAATGACTTTTGACATCTGAACAGTAACTATTATTTATTTTTTATTGTTGTTTTAGTGTGTTATTTTGTCATATTCTATTAATATCTGTGTTATGCATTTATCTGTGTCTGTCCAAGGACCACAATGGAAACAAGTGCTTACACTTTCTTGTGTCATCCTTTATATTTAATGTACCCTGTATTTATATTATTTATACGTACAAGGTTACATTTTATATTGAATAAAATCAATAAAATCAATTCTTCTCGTCGTTTCTGTAGTAGGGTTTGTTTTTATGGGGTAGGGTTACTGGCCGTACGCCCAACCCTCCTCCTTTTCAACCTGGCTTGGGACAGGCTTTGGCGGAGTTCGATTTCATAGGCTGAGCTTAAATTAACAGTTTCTCAAAGCGATTAGCCAGGAGGTACTGCTGGCTAACACTGACGTAATCAGCAACAGCGACCCCTAGAGCGCGAGTTTGGTTTCCCCAGACGTCCCCCCGCCGACGATAAGCAATTTAGAATAATAAAATGACGCTATACGAATTCGTGCACTCCATGAACTTATCGCTAGCACGACGAAGTGTATTAATAACATCAGTCTGGTGTCAATACTAGATTTGTTTTTAATATTTACGTAACCCTTATTACCAAGACATCCTGTCCCATGTAAAGCTTCGTATCGCTTGCCCGGAGATCCCCGACCTCCCGCCAATTAATGAATCGACTTAGTACACCGGCCCCATCACCAATGTAGGTGCTGACAATTTTGTGCTGTACGTAGGCACAACCGTGACTGTGCATGTGCATGTGCGTGTGCGTGTGTGTGTGTACGTGTGTGTGTGTGCGTGTGCGCCTATGCATATATGTGTGCGTGTTACATGTTTACGAGGCAGCAGACTCCTGTATGAGGGCTATCCGATCTGTATCCGACTGGCGGGTTGTCTACATGTCACGTACTCACCTATTTCGCGTTAAGTTTTTGGTATGTCCAAGTGATCAGCGTGTCCGCCGTGGGTGTGAACGGGTTACCCAGGTGCAAACACTTTTATAACGGGACCAGCGCTTTGATTTAGAACCTTGGAGTGAACACGCAGGTGCAAGCACTTGTAGAACGGTGTAGCAACAGCCAATATCGGCCACCATACTTTATGTTTGTCTTTATCCCAAAGCATGATGGGATACGACATGTGATGTTAATGTCAAGTTTGTGTTGAATAAAGATGGTTCAGCGCCTGTCAAAAAAGACTCACTTACGAATTCTATATGGTGGCAGCGGGTTTTAAAACACCCACAGTCGACGCTAATACAGCAAGGTAAACATGAGCATACCAGGGGAGAATCCTACGGTTCAGCCAGCGCAGAATATTGCACCCACTGGCATTCAGCTTGACATTCCACTGCCGGGAAAGTTCGATGGCGCAAATAGCCCTCAACAGGCTGAACTTTGGCCTAAGTGGCTAAAGCGGTTCGAACGCTATAGAGTAGCATCAGGGCTGAAAAATAAGCCAAATGCAGATCAAGTCAGCATACTACTCTACAGTATGGGGGACTATGCAGATGATATACTGTCTACGCTGACGGTAAACGAAGAAACCGATGCGTATGACGATGTGAAGATGGCGCTGAACGAATACTTCAAGGTAAGACGAAAAGTCATTTGTGAGCGTGCGAGGTTCAATAAAAGAACTCAGTCACCGAGTGAATCGATTGACACCTTTATACAAGATTTGTACAAGCTGTCAGAATTCTGCGACTACGGCAATCTGCGAGAGGATCTAATCAGGGATCGAATCGTCGTAGGCCTGTTCAGTGATGCTTTATCTGATACGCTACAAGGGAAGTCCGATCTGTCGCTGAAAAAAGCGATAGAAATTAGCAGACAAGCAGAGGCAAGAAAACAAAATAGAGAATTTGTTAGAGAGAACACTGTTGCTAGCAAAACTGTTGATTTTGTCAAACCGTCTCACCCAATAAACTATCTCAAAGCCGGTACAAAGCACAAACCTAAGAACTACAACACGCAAAAACAAATTCTGCTACAACAGGCACACACAACACATGCAAATGGTGTGGCCGCAGTCGACACGGTCGACAACAATGCCCTGCAAGAGAAGCTATTTGTCGCAATTGCCAAAAGAAAGGACACTTTCACTCTGTCTGTCGAGGTGTGAAACAACCGTCAAACCGGGTCAACGAAGTGCAACAGCTCGAGTGTGTCGACTTGCCGTACCTCGGTTATGTTGGGGCACGAGACGACACAGAACACTGGTCAGCTGAGGTGGAGGTCAATGGTCACGCCACAAAGTTCAAACTAGACACGGGTGCAGCTGTCTCTGTGGTCAGCGATCAAGAGGCGTGGCTTAATACAAAGAAGCTGCTACCGACAAAGCAAGCACTACGTGGTCCGGGTGGGAGTGATCAAGGCAAAACTGCGCTATCGTAACAAATCACTCGATGAATTGGTGTACGTCATTAGACACCAAGAGTATTCTCTACTCAGTCGGCGAGCGTGTGTCGGTCTTAACTTGGTCGCACGTGTCGACAACGTTCAAGAAACGAGTCAGAAACCAAACTACCGTGCCGAGTACAGCTCTCTCTTCAAAGGCATCGGTAAACTGAGAACCGAACATCACATCACGCTGTGCGCAGACGCTACACCAGTCTGTTTGTACACCGCATGGAAAATCGCCCATCCTCTACTTCCACAAATAAAATCTGAGATTGAGTCGATGGTGCGACAGGAGATCATATCGGCGGTGACCGTGCCGACAAGATGGTGCTCCGGCATGGTTCCTGTCCAGAAAGCAAACGGCTCCGTGTGGATCTGCGTAGATCTGACGCAACTGAACAAGTCAGTACAGCGAGAGATACACCCGATGTCATCAGTGGACGAAAGCCTTGCAAAGTTGGGCAGCAGCAAAGTTTTCTCGAGACTTGACGCCAACAGCGGCTTTTGGCAGCTTCCGCTTGACGACGAATCGCGGCTGCTGACGACTTTCATCACACCACATGGTCGCTACTGCTTCAACCGGCTGCCATTCGGGATCAGCTCCGCTCCGGAGATTTTCCAACGAACAATGTCGATCATTCTGGAAGGACTCGAGGGGGTCACATGGACGACATTCTCATTCACACCACAGATCAAACAGAGCATAACAAACGTGTGAGACCCGTTCTTGGTCGCCTTCAGGAAGCTGGACTCACACTGAACGCAAACAAGTGCGATATCTCCAGGAGCTCTATAACGTTCCTTGGTCACATTGTCGATGGCTCCGGCGTTCAGGCCGACCCGCGGAAAACGACAGCAGTCACACATTTTCCGACTCCAACGACGGTCAAAGAACTGCAACGTTTGTTTCATGGGCATGGTAAATCAGATGGGAAAGTTCATCCCAGGGCTGGCTGAGTACAATGAACCGCTACGCCAACTACTGCGCAGCGACAATGTCTGGTTGTGGGGTGACGCACAGGAGAAGTCATTCCAGCGAGTGAAAGATGCCCTGGTCGCGCCCACTACGACCCAAAACGTCCCACAATCATTGCAGCAGACGCCTCGTCGACAGGCATTGGGGCGGTCCTGCTACAAGTGCAAGATGACACCAAGCGTCGTCCAGTTTGCTATGTTTCGCGATCGCTGAGTGACACTGAAAAACGCTACGCGGTAATCGAAAAGGAGGCCTTGGCAGCGACTTGGGCATGTGAAAAGTTCAGCGAGTACGTGCTTGGGTTACGGCTCACACTCGAGACAGATCATCGTCCGTTAGTGCCATTGTTGAACACCACCGAACTATGCAAAATGCCGCCAAAGATACAAAGGTTTCGCCTACGGCTGATGCGATTCGCACCGTACGTCCGGTACGTGCCGGGAAAGCATCAAACAACAGCCGATGCACTCTCGCGTGCGCCGGTAGAAGCGCCCGCATCAGATGACAAACTGTTTGTCGCAGAAGTCGAAGCGTTCGCACAACAGACGGTGAACATTCTCCCGGCAACGAACAAACGCCTACGGGAAATAGTCGACGAGCAGAAAGTAGACGAGGAATGCAGTAAAATCCGAGAATACTCTCTTCATGGATGGCCTGCATATATGCCAAACCAGCCGCTACTACGTCAATACTGGGAGAGCAGGAGCCATCTGGCGATCGTTGATGACATTCTCCTATATGACGAACGCATCGTCATTCCTCGAGCATTGAGGCTGGACGTCCTTGACTGTCTCCACCAAGGGCATCAGGGCATAACGAAATGTCGGGCCAGAGCGCGTGCATCTGTGTGGTGGCCGGGTCTGTCGACGATGATCGAGGCAATGGTCTCAAAGTGCGTAATGTGTGCGAAAGATCGACCGGTGCCAACTGAACCATTGATGACTTCGTCATTCCCATCTCGTCCTTGGGAGAGGCTTGCGATGGACTTGTTCGAACTCCGTGGGAAAGTGAGTCTCATCGTGATCGACTACTACTCGCGGTGGATCGAAAGCAAATGTCTCGACGACATGTCGTCGGAGAGCGTAGTGCACGTGCTGAAGGAGATCTTCGCAACACATGGTTTTCCCGACATCATTCAGTGCAGCGACCTTTCGTCAGTTCGCAATGCATTACGGGTTTGTGCATGTGACGAGCTCTCCGCGATATCCTCAATCGAATGGAGAGGCAGAACGGGCAGTGCGCACGATGAAGGGGATTCTGAAGAGGAACGAAGACGTACACGTCGCTCTCATGGCGTACAGATCGACGCCGCTTCAGAATGGCCTGTCTCCGGCAGAAATGCTCATGGGACGACGACTTCGCACTCTGCTACCCGTCCTTACCAGCACACTGAAACAGAGGGGTCCTGGCGACGAATCCCTGCAAAAGAAGGAGAGCTTGCGTCGTTCCGACCAGCAGCATACCTTCAACTTGCGACACAAAGCGCGTGACTTGCCGACACTACAGCCAGGCGATCCAGTTTGGATCCGAGACCAAAATCGCCAAGGTCTAGTTGTGAGTCGAACACCTGAGCCGCGATCGTACTTGGTGAAGACCGACCTCGGCACTGTGTGTCGCAACCATAGAGCGCTGGTGCAGACTACAGGGTCTCGCGCTGGTGACGACTCCGACGGTCAGCGGACACTGCCTGCACACTTGGCTACAACTGGTGTCCTCGCGACACCCGCTGCTGAGATGCAGCTGTCAGCTACACCAGCGAAGAGTGCTTCACGTCCTGCTAGAGAGACATCTTCACTTTCTGAACCAGCGGCACCTGAAAGGGTGACTCGGTCGGGGAGAACGGTGAAACCACCGAAGCGTTTAGACTTGTAAAGTGCATTACTTCTACTAGTCAGAATCATGAACACTAATAGCTGTTCAGACATTTCATTAAAGTTCACTTTTAATGTTAACTACTAATCAGACAACGGTTATGTCATACACACGTAATTCATTCTGACTTTCAGTGTTATTGTTTCTACGTATATGATGTTCAATATACTCGGTGGGAGCTGTAGCAACAGCCAATATCGGCCACCATACTTCATGTTTGTCTTTATCCCAAAGCATGATGGGATACGACATGTGATGTTAATGTCAAGTTTGTGTTGAATAAAGATGGTTCAGCGTCTGTCAAAAAAGACTCACGAATTCTATAAACGGGACCAGCGCTTTGATATAGAACCTTGGAGTGAACGGATTAACCAGGTGCAAACACTTTTATAACGGGACTAGCGCTTTGATTTAGAACCTTAGAGTGAACGGGTTACGCAGGTGCAAACACTTGTAGAATGGGACCAGCGCTTTGATTTAGAACCTTGGAGTGAACGTGTTACCCAGGTGCAAACACTTGTAGAACGGGATCAACGCTTTGGTTTAGAATCTTGGCGGAACGGTAGCCGTGCATGGCTTGTAGAACGGAGCGGGAGTGATTACTTGGATTCGTGGATGAACAGTAGTCATATTTTCATTTCGTGCCACATAAACGCATGCTATATTATGTAATAAATCTAAACCCGATTTCACAGGATCGGTGTTTGTTTGACAAGACAACTAGTTGGTTCTTGGAAATCATATATAGCAAATTATGTATGACTGCAATGTTCAATAGAAAATTACCATTAATACCATTTTACGTTTTCTTTTTAATGGAAACATATTTAAATAGTATAAAACTCAACCTTTGTAGCGTAACTGTGAGACAGCAGAAAGAGTTAGGCGAGTGGAAATTGCCTGAAAGTACCAAAAGCATCAAGTTAAATAAATATTTCGTTTTCTTTTTCTTCTCTACACATAATAATGCATCATCCAACTTTGGAGAACAGTTGCACTGTTGTGATTTACAGCTAAATACCGCAAACTTCATAATAGACGCGGTACCGCCCCTGGCGAGCGGTTACATATATACATGTATATACATAGATGTATATACACTCGTGTATATATATATATATATATATATAAATATATATATATATATAAATATATATATTATATATAATGCGGATGAAATTGGAGAGTGTATACAACATGGATGTGGTGGACGTTGAAATAATAAAAAACAAGTTTAGATATAGAAAACACAACGGTGATGCTTGCTAAATGATATAAAAGTACAAAGTGCCTAAACGCCCAGAGTAGCCAACCTTCCCTTGAAGAGTTGGGGATGTGACTATGCATTCAGGTAGTGTGTGCGTGTGTGTGTGTGTGTGTGTGTGTGTGTGTGTGTGTGTGTGTGTGTGTGTGTGTGTGTGTGTGTGTGTGTGTGTGTGTGTGTGTGTGTGTGTGTTTGTGTGTGTCCGTGGCGGGGCGGATGTGATAACGCAGGTTGTGGGCTCTTCTTGTCAGTGTAAACATATGAAGAAACAAGACTTGCCATATACGTCCATTACGTGTTATGATACAAGGTACATCTTGGTTATCTTGGCGGTTGTTATTCGGCGTCGTAGGGATTTCCAGCCAAGGTTCATGAAGATTGTATTGGGTCTACTGGTGGTCTTGTAGTCCCCAGTCATGAATCTTGCTGCCCGTCGTTGGACGCTGGTCTTGGTGTGTGAAGATCTGGTTATGGTTATGTTTTATAAGGGAATCATGTTGTAAGTCGCTTCTGACACCAGGAAGCCAATCACACTAAGACTATAATGACACGTCCATTTCATAGTGTATTTATTTTTTTTAGAGCATTTACACAAATTCGTTGGACAGGTATGTTTTGTTCGTAAATATAGCAAAATACAAATTGCTAAAACACGGCACTGTTAAATAACTTTACTTGCAAAACCAACTTTTAACGGAAATGCAGCAGATACAAGCGCATCCATCTTCACGTGTTAAACTAATATGATGTGCATATTGATATGGACACGGCACATGCACACGATAAAGACGGAGAGGTTGACAACGATAACACGGAACTATAAGAGAGTGGTAGAAGGAGAAGAGTAACATCGATATTAAAATGGAAATAGTGTCTAGTCAGGTCTTCTCGAAAGCGCAGGTTTAATTGGAACAGTCGAGTGTGGGAGAAAATAACAGAGTATCATACGTTTAATAGATGAAGACGACTAGACGAGAGGGCGGAACAGGTAATGCGATGTGGTCTCCACTCTGCATGTGATTAATGGCGGTTAGAAGAAGAACAAGAAGAGGAGGAAGGAAAACGGAAAAAGAAGAAGAGGGAGAAAATAAGAAGAATGTTGCGTCGCTACGTATGTGGTCGTTTCGTTACCATCTATAAATAAAATGCGTACTATTGTCATGTTTCTGTACTTCGTAACATGTAACATTTAATGGTGTACGTGCAGATAAAATCTTGTACGCGCGCTTGTTACATGTCTGGATTGAGGAATCTCGCTAAAACGTCACGTTTTATAAGATTATGACACGATGCTCCAGCGAAGAACTCCTGGTACGCACAAGATATAAACGTCCCCCAAAAACGTCAGTTTCCACGTTGACAATATTTGCCACATTTCGTCCGGACAGTTTTGCACATGGCATGACATCTTCTCTCACGTCTGGACGGCTGCATGTCTGTCCACATAGAAATGTATTCCAGACAGTTGGCACGGCACGTTATATAATTGGAATAACACAGTTTCAAGCATAGGCCGTTTATTCGCCTGAACATCTGGCTGTTGCTTTGATGGGCGAGAAAAGAGATCACCAATGTCAGGACGACCTGAAGTGTAAATAAACATAGTCAATATTATCATGTGAATATACGCTATAGTGCACACCCACACGCGTATACTTAGATGCCTATTAATGTGAAGAATGCACGCTTTCACTGAATTCCAGCTGTTATATTGTACAGGAAATTGTAAAGATTTTTCTAACCATGTCCGATAATGTGTAACAATAGAACTATTATTATTATTCGTTCATATATTAATTAGTATAGTAATATAGTATATCATGAATGATTAAGTATATTGTTATGCAAAATGTATAATGTAGGCCCAGCGATTATTGCGTGTAATGTTAACATAGACCAGCAGCGTATCACAACGCTTTGGATCCGTGTGCGTTTTAATTTGGTGTAAAATGGCGGCATTTACAAAATAGCAATGCGAGTGATAGATTTGTTTACAGAATCGACTGTTTGGAAATAATGCCATGCTGTTGTCATAATACATATTTCACTTAAGTTATGATCTAAACATGCCTCCTCTGCTGAGGTAAAGTATTTTTGCGACGCTTAGTGATTGTTACTAGAACACCGAGACAAGTACATTTGCAAGTGCATATAGGACATGCACTTGTAAATGAACGTCATTCGCCCAATCGGAGTCTGATTCGGCAATCTATCTGCTAGAACTGCTTGTGTCACCAGTCACACTATCACGCTGGTAGACCCATAATATAACAAATAAACGCACACATATGTATGTATATATGTATGTGTGTATGTGTGTATGTGTGTATGTGTGTATGTGTGTATGTATGTATGTATGTGTGTATGTGTGTATGTGTGTAGGTGTGTAGGTGTGTAGGTATGTAGGTGCGTATGTGCGTATGTGTGTATGTGTGTATGTGTGTATGTGTGTATGTGTGTATGTGTGTATGAGTGAATGTGTGTATGTGTGTATGTGTGTATGTATGTATGTATGTGTGTGTGTGTGTGTGTGTGTGTGTGTGTGTGTGTGTGTGTGTGTGTGTGTGTGTGTGTATGTATGTATGTATGTATGTTACATTTACACAACAACATACGTACGATATGTTTCGCTTCCATAACTGCATAGACTAATGATAGCTTGCATTCGCTGAAATGGAAAGATGATATTTTATTCGTGAACCGACACGATTGTAGGTCCGTTTACAAGTGTTCTATGAATGGATACGGGGAAATCTAGATGGATTATTGAATATCATAGAGCGAATCCTTGCAAATGACACTAAGGTCGTGGGGATTGGACTAGCCGTGAGAGTGTAAGCGATCGTTGAATTACATGTTTTTTTACGTGTTTTGACATGGCTTATCTGTTATTGGTTATATACATAAAACAGACACACAAACAAACATACACCGGCACACTTACACACGTACACATATATACGTGCATACTCGCATTTACGCATGTATACACACATGCTTAAACGCATACAAGCTTACACACATATATGAATACATTCATGCATACGCACGCATACACGCATGCATACACGCACGCACACATACACACATACACACGTACACGGATACATACGTATACGCATACACACACATACATACATACATACATACATACATACGTACATACATACATACATACATACATACATACGTAGACACCTACACACCTACACACGAATATGCATACATTAATACATGCGTATATGTATGTATGTAGACATACATACTTACATAGGTACGTACGTACATACATACATATATACATACATACATACATGCATACATACAAAAGTATCCTTTTGTTATTAAGGTCCTTACCTTAATAACAATGTTTCATGCGTAAGAAGACCTACCTTTCCGTGAAAAATCTTTCGATTCAGAGGACTTCTTTGTCTGAATTAGTTTTATGAGCAACCAACTTTTATAGTGACAGTTTGATGAAATGTGCAAATGACGTTGAACGACGTGCCTTATGAAAATCTGCATGTCATGGTAGCTGCAATGAACAAAATAAAATCTGCACTCAGGTCATATAGTTGCAATTCATATAGAGTAAATATTTGCATAGGCCCGTGGAGAAGGTTTGACCTTCTGGAAGTATGGAACATATGTATTTGTTAGAAAACACACATGCGCGCGCTGTGTGAAACCTTATAGACACATAGCAGTGTATGAGTTCAATTGTTCAATTACGCAATCACAAATAACTTCATTGGCATATATTTGTGTGAATATGAATATTTAGTTACATACAGTATATACACAGTATATACAAAATTATGTATCGCAAATCGCAAAAATTTTCAAAGTAATCAAAACAAACAACACGTATATACACCTACACGCACGCCCGCACGCACGGCCGCGCGCACGCCCGCACGCCCGCCCGCACGCACACCCGCACGCACGCCCGCACGCCCGCACGCACGCACGCCCGCACGCCCGCACGCTCGCCCGCACGCACGCGCGAACGCACATACACACACTACAAGGAGATTTAATTAAAAACACACCCAAATTGAATTACAACAGTACATATTACACAGGGGCCTTCGTTACACAATACAGTCGTCAATGTAAAAAATACCAGTCGTCACGAAACGTGATCGTGACTTTGAGATATTGGCAACGTGTTAATCCGCACTGTCGTTTGAAATTATAATATTGTTCGCGCTCAAATATAAGGATTACAAAAACTGAGCAGACAATGTCAAGCGATGTGTTACTTACATCGGGATGTAACACTATTGGTACGGGATCGGGACATGAATTATGAAACACTTTATAGCGTAGTTAATTTTTAAAATCCATCTGAATTATCTCTTGTTGTGTTTGAAAAAACATTTTCAGGTCTTGTTTGCATACATTCTTAGACAACAACAAACTGTTGTCGGCTCATCAACGCAACTGATCTAATTTCCATATTGAGTTATGTTTTATCTTCTTACATAACAGTGTTGAATTTCTGTTCAGTTACCTTGTAACACGGAGCAGATATTACAAAGATTGCCACCCAAAGCAACAAGCTCCGGTGGGAAAGTGTATAAATAAGAATGTAATGTTAGAAATTCAACACACAGAAGAACTTCACTGTTAAGTTCAGCCTAGGGATTACGTCACAGTGATCTTAAACTTTGGTTCACAAAAAGTTTAAAACGTGCGCGCGTCACAAAATAGAGATTGCACAAAGTATTTATTATATATATATATATATATATATATATATATATATATACATACATATATATATATATATATGTCCAGTAGCTGAAAAAAAACTGAACGATCATTCCAATTTGCCAAATGCAACCAGATGAAATTAAAAACGTGTTTCGTGCGTGTGCGCGTGTGTGTGTGTGCGTGCGTGTGTGTGTGCATGTGCGTCTACATATTCGTGCGTCCTGTTCATATGTGCGTGCATGCATTCGTGCGTATATATGCATATGCTTGTAACCGTATGCCAATGACCCCCAACGCGCACACACGCGCACATACATGCGCACACACGCACATACGCGTGCACACGTGCGCACACATAAGTTGCCCCCTGGAATTTTGGTGGGGGCAAACATAGGGTTCTGTCCCACCCACCTCCCAGTAAATGTGAGCGTGAATGTTTGTTTTTGTGGCGAAGTTCAATGGCGGGTGGGAATCTATGTTTTATGAGAGGATTAATGTGTTTTTGCGACCGTGAAAGATAAGTGCAATTTGAAGGCAGACATATGGTTTTCTGGCGAAAAGATGTTCAGCAGCAGAACCCCCCCCCCCCCCATCTTCGGATGTCACAATCGAGTCAACCGAGACAGCGCAGCAGACAGAAGCTGAAGAAGAGATGAAGATACGGCGGCGAAAATATTTCAGTGGTGCCGAATCTCCGGCAGCCCCCCAATATGAATTTCGTTCCCGCGTCACTGCTTGCATGTTGACAGTTGTCAAAAAGTTTTGCTAATTGTCTACAGTTTCGAATACGGTCATCTGCATACTGATTCAATATAATTTGTAACATTAAAAAATTTAACATTCGCGCTGACTGTCGAAATTACATTCACAATTTGGAGTTCGTAAAACTGCATTTCCGCATTTGATAGGTTTTTACATGTCTCACACACCGTGTGTCGTAACTTGCAAGTGCAGACGGCGTGACCATCTGCTTTCAGCAATAAAGCAAGTTACTACCATAGATGTATTTTAAGTAACTGCCACTTTTGTATTAAACACTATTCATTCCGCTACATTGTTTAAATTATAATTATTTTACCTATATATTTGCCACGTTTTTAGCCAATTTATTTAGATTTATTATCGTTTATTTAACTAACCAGTTTTAGCACTAATATGTATTTCATGATTTTTTAGCGCCTGCAAACGGATTTTTTTATGTGCATGTGATTACTATTACTATTTCATACACGCGATGAAGTGATGCCTTCCATGACATAACAGCCAGCTTCGTCTAACTGAACTGTCACCAAACGTCCACAGTGCGACCAAAACGTTAACAGACAGGACACTTCCTTTATCACCATCTCACGACGAGTGTTTGAGTAACTCTTCACGCCATAAATGTATCAGCTACGTCGGCCAGACAATAACACTTAACCACGCCAACAATGTTACAGTTGGCAGGCAACTATTATCATCCACTTGACTAGATCTCTACGCTTGTGTCTTTCTGATTAACTGTAGTTACCTCTACATGACACTATCACTGGTAGGCCTGCATATTGTTGAAAGCATTATAATAATAAAACGTCTCAATTGTGACTTCATGATGTATGATACGGGTAATCTGTGTTGAGAAAAAAGATACTTGTTTTGGGGATGTTTGCGCAATGTTAATAAAAAGAGAGCGATTGTTTAAGGAGTTGAGTTGGTCAAAACTTGACCATGGAACAGCATTGTTTATTTTAAGGTAGGCGTGCGAAAGGAACCTTTGCAGGTGCAACATATATGATTGTTTGAAGATATTTAATGTTGTTGTCGTATTAGTTAAGTTGATGAAACATAACTGAACACGTGAACTAATTGAAATCCATAATTAATTCATTTGGAAATAAACCAGACAAATAAGTCGTTCAGATAGTCATGCGTTCTCATTTACAAAACTCGTGCTTTGTATTCATTGGTTTCCAAGTGTTGACACCTTCTACACGTGGGGGCCTTCCACTCGAACGAACAATTATACCAAAGTTCACTAAATGACATCAGCACAAGTTATGACGTTGCCGCGAAAAATCTTCAACAGCACACCCCCATCTTGCAATGTGATGTCGGAAGTTGAGTGACAGGGGCAAGGCAACATTTATTAAGGTCACAGCGGCAAAAAATTGAAAAACAGCACCCGATATAACGAAAACAACAAAACACGAAATAATTAATAAACATATATGATCAGTTTAAACGCATACAATCGTGATTTTGCGCGACGTTAGTCATAGGAATAGCATGACTTGCTTCTAGAGAACTCGACATTAAACGTCTCATAGGTACAGGCCCGTAATCAGGTTTTGCTGACAGGGGGTTCGTTTTTTATATTTTGTGTATATATATATATATATATGTATATAAATATATACATATATATATATATATATATATCATGCATGGCTTAGCGCGCCCACGCGTGCATTGCGATCGGCGAGTGTCGCAGCTTGCCAAAGTGTGTGCTATCGGTTGGAACATTAGCGGCTTTCCGGAATCAACTTAAAACCCATCTATTTCGCCTGCATTACATGCCTTGATGCAAGCACTGCTGCCACATCTAAATGACAGTGGTTTCTATTTTACAGTATTGATTGGTTCTTAATTTCATTGTTTGAAATTGTATTTTTATACCCTAATTAATTTATTTATATTTATTTATTTTATCTTAACTTATCTATTTAATTAATTTATATTTTAACATTTAGTCATCACGCCATTTTAATATGTGAAGCGCTTTGATTGGTGTTTACTAACTTAAAAAGCGCTATATTAAGAAACGGAATTATTATTATATTATACATATATTCCTAACGACAACATACGCTGACCAGATATGTATATAGCGCCGCGCTAGGCAGACCGATGTTTTTTTAAGCTGATCAAGGTATTGTATGCTCGACTACACGACCAGTATTGATGTGAGTGATGTCACAAATAAATGGCAAACCTACTGCTACATATGCAAAAATAACAACAGCAATTGCAACGACATTCAACGTTCATATAAGAGTTTCTTTAATGACACGATATGCGAAAATGATTGCTTTTGATTGAAATCAGTAGAGATATCACAATTAATGGGCAGCAGAAGGAGTGGTGAAGACAGATTGTTCTGATCATTCAGATTGATTCACTTGAAAGAGCCTCGGTGGCACATTAGCTTTCATACAGAAGACTCTTTAATTGCAGTTTCCTGGGGAAACGGTCTGTAAAATAATTCACCGTTTGATTGGCATCAACAGGAACATCATAGTGGATATGCATCAGTGGAAGCGAGGAGAGTCGTTCTTGGCCCATATTGGCCCGCATGAAGGTTTTCAGACGTCGTACATTCACATGACGTCACGGGTATCGTACATGCCAATTGCAACAACACAATGATGTTGGGAATGATTCTCGAAGGCATTCCTTGATTGCCTTTGCACAGCTGTTTGGGCAGTCTTTTGGCTGTTTGCCGCGATAACCATTGGTGGTGTGGCGATATTTACTCGGGCGTATGGACTTTAGAATATACAGGCAGAATAGATATGATAGTTCTGGTAAACCAAGTTTATTAAACGTGGCTGCCGCGACCAGGGAGCGGCCTGTTATTCTACTTTATGGGGAGACGTCATTAAGTGATATTGTTACTACTACCAAAATCGGATGTTCATCCATGTGTAGTCATCAACCTGAACATGTCGACTATATAAATACTTGTTTATTGGTGAATTGCCTGAAACGTCCAACATCTCAGCAGTTATTAGGACAATTATTTTAAACCAGTATTGGAAATGTTGCAATTGCTATTAAGATATTTGATATGTTAGAAAATATAGGTAAGATGACCACCCTGCAAACTGTTTTCATTAGTTATTGCTTTGTCTCCAGTCTTGGTGTTTCCTATTAAATTATAAATGGCGATAAGCCAACTTTTTTGGAAGAGGAACATCATCCGTAAATATTTTACAACGTATATAACAATTTGTATAGTTTTATTATAAACGTCTATTCGGTGCATATGCAATACTGTAAAGCTTTAACAAAAACTACCAGCATCCGTACCCAAATAGCTGGCTTTAAACAGTAATGTTTGAAACGTCATCTGACAGCACTGAGCTACAAATGTACAAATGAGGACCTGTTTGCCCTTGAAATCTTTGTTATAAATGAAACGGTGCGCAGTCCATTTCGAAGAAGACCGAATAAGTGTCCGCGGTCATCAACCGTCTAACGATTATGCAATAAAATAGTACTTACTCCAAGACACCTGGTGCCGGTTTCATGAAGCGGCTTAGAACTGGTGGATAACGGCGACCGTAATAAAACAAATAGAGTACACAAAAATATGCAAGACCATCAAAAAGAAAGCGAAGGAGGACACCAGGAAGTACAAACAAGAGTTCATACGAGAAACGATTATGGCATCAAAAAGTCTGAAGAAAGCCAGAAGAACGCAGGCACTAGACCGAGACAGACTGATTATACATCTAGATAAGCAGGGTAGAGAAATACAAGACCAATATATGATTATAGAACGAATATAGGAATTCTACACCGAGCTATACGACAGTGAACAGAGTACCATAATTCACACCGACCCGAAAGAGGTACCTTAGTTAAAAAACGTTGGAAGTGGAAGCAGCGCTAAGAGATATGAAGAATATGAAGACAAGGCAAGGACCATGTAAATATTGAAACATTAAGAACAGAAGATATCATATCGAAGACACTGGCTAAGCTGTATACTAAATGCTTATCAAAAAGACGAATACCCACCGCATAGAAGACGCAAATATGGTGATAATCTTCAAGATGGGAAATAAGAAAAAGGAAATAAGAAAAACTTAAAGAACTACAGACCGACATGTCTGTTATCAAACATCTTCAAATTACTCACAAAGATACTAACGAATAGGATAGAGAAGACACTCGACGAAAACCAACCAAGAGAGCAAGCAGGATACAGAAGCAGGTACTCAACGATAGACCACATACACGTCGTAAACCAACTGAAGGAGATGTGCCGAGAATATAATATTCCGCTCTGCATCGCTTTCGTCGACTACGAGAAGGCTTTCGGCTCGGTGCAAACTCAAGCAATACTGACTTCACCTCAAGAACAGGGGATAGAAGACGTGTACATCGAACTCCTGAAAGACATCTACACCAACAGCTCCATAACAGTCCACCTACACAAACAGAGCAACGAGATCAACATCAAGAGAGGAGTACGACAGGGTGACACCAGGACTGAAGATGAACATTTCGAAAACAAAAGTGATGCTAAAATGACGCACAAATATAAATTAATATATCAACACGACGCAGATAGAGAACGTTGAAAGCTACGTCTATCTGGCGATACAATATCAGAAACTGCAGAAGTGATCCACAGGAGCTGAAGGAGGCCTCTATTGTGCATCTATACAAGAGAAAGGGCAATCGTCAAGCATGCGACAACCACCGTGGGATCTCCCTGTTGTCTATCGCTGGAAAGATTCTTGCTCGCGTTCTCTTGAAATGCCTGATCACCCATCTGGAGCAAGGCCATCTTCTTGCAGAGAGTCAATGTGGCTTTAAAGCAGGCAGAGGCACGGTCGACATGATTTTCGCAGCTCGCCAACTCCAAGAAAAATGCTACGAGCAGAACCGCGACCTCTACACCATCTTTGTTGATCTGACTAAAGCCTTTGACACAGTGAACCGAGATGGCCTTTGGAAAATAAGACAGTTCCATGAAGATATGCATGCTCAGGTCTTGGACAATTATGACATCTTCGGTGCTTTCCCAGTCAGTAACGGCGTAAAACAAGGGTGTGTGCTTGCACCTACTCTATTCAGCATGATGTTCACGGTAACGTTATCTATCGCCTTAAGAGGAAATGACGATGGCATCTACATCAACTACCGCACTGATGGAGGGATATTCAACATGAGAAAACTTCAAGCAAAAACAAAGGTACTACAGGATGTGATCCGCGATTTCAAATTCGCTGATGACTGTGCTGTCAACAGCGGATCTGAGCAACAAATGCAAAGCAATATGGACAGATTCTCCGTTGCCTGTGACTACTTCGGCCCTACCATTAGTATGAAGAAAACCGAAGTTATGCATCAACCACCTCCCGGCAAGCAGTACGTGGGATCAGAAATCACCGTGAAGGGACGGAAACTGGAAGTGATGGACAAGTTCAATTACTTAGGTAGCACCCTCTCCAAAGTTGCCGCATTGCAAAAGCAAGTGTTTCATTTGGAAGATTGCAAGCGTCAGTGTGGGAACGAAGACGAATCAGCCCCACAACTAAATTGAAGGTGTACCGCGCCGTTGTGCTACCTACACTACTCTACGCCTGTGAAAGTTGGATTGTCTACCAGAGGCATGCCCGCAAACTCAACCATTTCCTCATGACTTGTCTCCGCTCGCTTGCTGAAAATCCGCTGGCAGGATCGAGTCCCAGATACAAAGGTCCTTGAACAAGCATCCACACACTCCTCCTCAGGAAAGCTCAACTGAGATGGGCTGGACATCTAGCTCGAATGCCCGATGAGCACCTACTGAAGAGATTCTTCTTCGGCGAATTGACAGAAGGTCGAAGGGAGCGGGGCCGGCCACAGCTGCGTTTCAGAGATACTCTTAAGGACTCCCTAAAGAGCTATGGAATTGACCCGGTTTACTGAGAAAATCATGCAGCAAACCGTCCTGTCTGGAGAGGTATGATCTGGAGAGTTGCAACCTCGTTCGAGAATCAGCATGTCGAGGTAGCCAGGACCAAGCGCGAGGGTCGAAAGGCGAAAGCTGCAAACACATAAACAGTGCCTGCTCCATTCGTGTGCGAAACCTGCAAAAAGACATTTCATGCGAGCATTGGCCTTAACGGCCACATGCGAACCCACCGCAAAAAGAAATGATCAAACTGTAAATGTTACTATCATGTGAAATGTCAGTCATGGTCTTCGTCGATGCAATGGACAAGATATTAATATGTATATATATATATATATAGTGCATGGCGACACGCTGTGGCGGTGGATATGATTGTTTGTACGTTTTCGATGATTGCTCTAGTGTTTAAGTCTATATATGTATATAAGTACGATCGTGAAGATCTACTAAGAATCAGGGAATCCATGAACTGTGAGTACAAACCAAACTTCACCTTGGAGGACACTTTTTCTGTTGACAACACGGGTCATACACAACACAACGCCTCAAACCGCACACGCAAGCGGGGTAGACGCGGGGACGCACTCTGTAGATTTCGCCGGCGCAGCCTTCGACCACCACTCTCTGCTATCGTTCTAGCAAATGTGCGATCACTGAGGAACAAAACAGACGAACTCTTTCACCTGTTGACTTACAAACGAGAAATAAGAGACGCCTCTATACTGTGTTTTACGGAAACATGGTTAGATGCCACGACCCCTGACGCGGAAGTGACACCCCTTGGTCATGCTCTGTTTAGAGCGGACCGATCAAGCAAACTGACAGACAAGCAGCGGGGTGGTGACGTGTGCTTTCTTGTGAATCAGCGGTGGCGTAATGACACTCAGCTTGTCTCTTCTTCGTGTTCTCGTGAACTGGAAACTCTAACTATCAATTGCAAGCCGTTCTATTCCCCGAGAGAGTTCTCTTCGGTCGTGCTGTTGGGTGTTTACATCCCCCTGATGCCAGTGCTACCAAGGCAGTCAGCCAGTTGGCTGCTCAAAGTGGCGGCAGCAGAATCGATCATCCTGACAGCGGAGTCATCATTCTAGGTGACTTTAATCACACAAATTTGAAGAAGGTACTGCCCAGGTACAAGCGGCACGTAGACTGTGCCGTGCCACACGCAATAGCAAGGTCCTGGATCACTGCTACACAGTCTTTAAGCATGCGTACCGTGCCACCACCAGGGCTCCCCTCGGAGAGTCTGATCACGCAACGGTCGTCCTCATCCCCACGTACCGACAGAAACTGAAAACGTTGAAGCCATCAAAAAAGACTGTCAAGAAGCAGGCGGACGAGTCGACTGCAGATCTTCATGGATGCCTGGAGTGCACAGAGTGGGACATGTTTAAAGAGGCATGTCCTGACATAGATGTGTACGCTGACACCGTGACATCATACATCAACTGGTGTGAGGAGCTGTGCACGGACACAAAGACTGTCACTGTGTATGGCAACGATAAACCTTGGTTCACCAGGGACATCAAGCAGAAACTGGCGGCGAAGAACGCGGCGTTCATCAGCGGCAGCAGGGAAGAATACCGGAGAGCTAAGTGTGAGGCGCAGAAGACGGTCAAGAAGGCCACATTCATATACAAACGCAAACCTGAGGACCAGTTCGCTTCCAACAACACCAGATCTGTCTGGAATGGCCTGCGGCAGATTACGCAGCACAACGAACACGCAGCGACCATCAACAGCAGTGACCCCTCATTCCCTGATCAGCTGAACGACTTTTACAGCAGATTTGACAAGCTTAACTATTCACCAGAGCAGCGCCCACTTCCAGCAGGTACCTCTCTGTCTCCGCCCTTTATAGTCCAGGAAGCTGAGGTGAGGAAACTGTTCAGGAGACAGAGCACGCGGAAGGCCTCGGGTCCAGACAACATCTCCACATCTACCCTGAAGAACTGCGCCGACCAACTCTCTGCGGTGTTTACGGACATCTACAACTCCTCTCTCCAGCAGTGCAGAGTTCCAGTCTGCTTCAAAACTTCCACTATCATACCCATTCCCATTCTCAAGACGTCCAACATCACCGGGTTGAACGACTACCGTCCACTGGCACTGACCTCAGTCGCCATGAAAGTGTTCGAACGTGTAGTACTCAAGTACCTAAAGTCTGCCACCGACGGCCTCCTGGACTCGCACCAGTTTGCATATCAAGCAAACAGATCAGTAGACGATGCGGTAGCCTTAGGTCTGCATCACATTCTGAAGCACCTGGAGAGGCCAGGAACCTATGCCAGGATCCTGTTCATTGACTTCAGCTCAGCATTTAACACCATCATCCCATTCAGGCTGTTTGATAAACTTTCATTGTTGAATGTACATCCTGCCATGTGTCACTTTCTTCTTCACAGGCCTCAATCTGTCAAAGTCAACAACTCTATCTCCAGACCTCTTATCCTAAATACAGGTGCCCCACAAGGTTGTGTGCTACCCCCTTCCTGTTTACTATCTTCACAAATGACTGTGTCTCCGTGGACCAATCGGTCCTTGTGATCAAGTTTTCCGATGACACTACTGTGGAGGGCTGCAATGAGAATGCGGACGAGACGCCATACAGGGAGGAAGTTCAGAGAATGGTTGGCTGGTGTGCAAATAACAATCTCGAATTGAACGTTTTAAAGACTAAAGAAATGATTGTTGATTTTCGTAAAAAGAAGGCTCCCATTCACCCTCTTTCGATAAATGGCATGGAGGTCGAGCAGGTTGAATCTTTTAGATTCCTTGGAACAACAATTTCAAACGATCTCAGCTGGTGCACAAACACACTGTGCATTACAAAAAGGCACAACAACTCTTGTTCTTCCCGATGTAGCTCAGGAGATTCGGCATTGCTCAGGAGATTATGATACGATTCTACCGCGCAATCATTGAAAGTATCCTCACTTTCTCGATTGTAGTGTGGTTTGGCCGCGCCAGTCAGGGGGAGAAACAACGGCTAGAAGTTATCGTGAAGGGCGCATCTAGAATCATTGGGCGCGCGTTGCCATCCATTGAATCTATTTACCATGCTCGCTGTGCGCGAAAATCCAAGAGCATTGTACGGGATACTACCCACCCAGCCAACCATCTCTTTGAACTTCTTCCCTCTGGCAAGCGCTATAGAAGTATCATGACAAGGACCACTAGACTTAAAAATAGTTTTTATCCGCAGGCTGTGAGTCACTTGAACCGCGAGATACCATGATACTGTTTTCAGTCGGTTTAGATTTTATGTCGCCATGCTAAACTATTTATTAATGATTTTTTTATTTTTTTATTTTTAAACTATTTATATTTGTATTTGTTATTTATTAACTTGACTACATGTATGTACATACTTTTTAACTGTCAGCTTGTTTTTATATCGTCAGCTAATTTATGTTTTCATTTATTTATTTAACTACATGTATACGTTTTAACTTTTTAGGTAATGTTCAGACGGTTTCATAATGTTTCTGATTGTATATTTTGCGTGTGCATCAAATGGGGGGGGAGGCATGTATGTATGTTGACGCCACAACGCCAAGAATTCTTTGTACATTTTAAATGCTATTTGGTAATAAACAGTCTGAATCTTAATTTTGTTTCTGATATATATATATATATACACACACACTCAATACATATATACATATACACTCAACACAGCGTTGGTGTAATCTTGTCTTGATACAGTGCAACACGCTTACAACAAACTACTTTGTGGGTAGCTAAGTTCGTTATATTCGTGAATTCGTTATATGCGTGTACACGTTCGCCCGCTAGGTGACAGTGTTGTATGTGACAGTTTTTAAACTATTCGCCAGGTGTCTATCAAACGCAGAGATATTTTGTAGTGTAACATTTATTTAGATGACATATAAAACGGTTACAAATGTTACTATTAAGCGTAGTTATAGTATAACATCACAGTCCAACGTCTGTGAAAAAGTAACGAAATATGACGTAAACACATGGCGAGCAAGCCGTGTCCAAGCAAACTCTAACACTTATTGTAGCGGGTTGGAGCCACGATAACTACTTCTTCTTGTACAACACATACAGACAGGGCTTTTTTATTGAATTTTCACTGGGGGGGGGCAATGTCTTGAAAGGGCACTTCTAATGGGTAAAAAGGGCCGTTTACGCATACATTAATGATTATGTTCATAACATTTAGGCATGTATGAAAACTTAATATCATGTGTTATTATCTTTGTATCCACCTAGTTGTCTCAATTTGACTAGACGAGTCCCGTTTTGCGGGTGAATTTCCTAACGAATTCACGCTGTCCGTAGATGTCCCAGTATGGAGCCCAGCATCTTCTTGTCTTCTCCAAGAATTTGACGACAGCGGGTCGAGGGTCATAGTAGGTGGTGCCCACACTATTCAGTGCCACCATGATTCATGCGTTTCTCGTGTCCTTATTCATACTGGTGTGATGATTATCGACCACGAGGTTGTGGTGGCTCTTGATCCTTTCGGTCTGCATAGAGTGTGGACTCATACAAGCCAGAGATTCCAACACCTTCTGAACTGAACCTATTGTGACTGGCAGAAGTTGGGGCAGCCTGACAGTCAACTTACAACCGAGATCACAGCCATCAGGCAGGAATGGCACATTCATCATGTTTTCCCACTGCTCTCGGCTGCGCCGTGCGCGAAGTCAGATGCCTCATCTGGGAAAAGGCGCCTGACGACGCGCTCACCATGCTCAACGAATGATCTCAGACTGCATGACATCACTAACTCCTTCTTGTCTTTGATGACGTCCTCCTGCCCCGGGTGCATGCGTTCAGACAGGTATTCGTGCAATGCTTGCACGACCTCCAACCAGATTGCTCGTCTGTCGCGGCGGTTTATACAAACGAACTGGTGATTACACTTTTGTTGTGTTAGGGCCTCTTTCGTGTTATCGGTTGGATAACTCACTTTCTCCTCCCTTCTTCCCGGGAATGGTTCATCCCTCATTAGGTTCAACTTCTTGATAACCGCATCAGTCAATCAGTGAGAAGATCGCTGATGAACAAATCACTCCTTTGAAACTTCTTCTGGAGTGTTTCAACTATCTCCAGGATGTCGCCCATCAGTGCGGTGATCAACGTTTGTTGGTGGTTCCAGATTCTCAGGAACCCTTTGGCTTCAGCCTTCTCCTTTCTGTCGCTGGTACTTTCTGGCGCCTGCATATGTACCCACACCATAATGCAGGCTGGTAGGTTATTCAGCACAGCATCCACCAGCTGCAGCTCGTGCTGGGCAAACCTGACATCGTGGTGCCGGGGGAACTGTTTGACATTCCTGGCATGCGCATTTTCATACGTCTCGGCGTCTGGAAGAATCGTCCGTGTCCCAATAGATTGGACTTCCAGATTCCCAACTCAGGTATGGTGCTGACGACCAACTCAATGGCTAAGTCAGATCGGTGTGCAGCACACCAGAATGTTGCCAAACCTCTCTGCATTTGGTCAGCAAGCAGACGCCATAATCCACCCTGTCTGCCGGTGTTGGCCGCCTCGCCTTCAGTGGTGACACCAACCAGCTTCGTGTCTTTATCTCTTGTCAGATCCAGAGCTTTGTTCACCGCTTCAAGTAGTTCAGGGGCACCGTTCTTCTTTAGCGAATGCATGACAACTGGTACTTGGATTTATTTTTATTTTACCCAAGTGTAAATTAAATCAAACACACTAAAACGAATAAAAAGTAAGCCCTACAAGGGGATGGTTTGGGAGAATGGGGGCACACTTATTTAACAAGATTTAACAAGATTGCCATCCAGAGAATTAACTCTAGATGGCAGGTGGACAAGGAAGCCCTTTGGCTTATCGAGAGTCCAACCCTTTTATCTACATATATCCAGCCCTTCTGAGGTATGTGTCGATTTTATTTTTAAACATATTCACACTACTAGCACCCACACAATCATCAGATAATCTGTTCCATTCAGTCACAGTCCTTTGTGAAAATGAGAACTTTCTCACGTCTAATCTACACTGCTCCTTTACTAATGTAACTTCATGTCCTCTAGTCTTTCTATCTTTCTTAACTGAAAAAAACATATTTCTATCAATATTTTCATAACCATTCAATATTTTAAACACTTCTATCTGATCTCCTCTCAATCTCCTGGTCTCTAGTGTTGTTAAACCACATTCTTTTAGGCGTTTTTTATAACTAAGATCCCTCAGTTTTGGTATCATTTTAGTCGCTCTCCTCTGTACTCTTTCTAGCATATCTATGTCCTTCTTGCGGTATGGCCTCCACGCTTGTATACAATATTCTAAATGAGGCCTAACTATTGTTTTGTACAGCGGTATTATTGGTTCTTTTTCTTTATATGCTATATTTCGCCTAATCAATCCAAGGATTTGATTTCCCTTTGAAGCTGCAATTCCATACTGCTCTGAAACCTTCATGTCAGCACTAATTGTCAGCCCTAAGTCTTTTTCTTTTACAGTAGTACTTAGTACAGTTCCCCCCATTGTATATTCTACATATTCGTTCCCATGTCCTGTGTGGAGGCATTTACATTTCCCAAAATTGAACAACATTTGCCACTTTTCAGACCATTTGATCAACCTGTCAAGATCATCTTGTAAATGCTGTCTATCTCCATCACTTTTAATCCTTCTAAACACTTTTGTATCATCTGCAAATTTCAACACCTTGCTAGCTATATCATCGTCCAAATCGTTTATATATATATTAAGAATAATATAGGTCCCAGTACTGATCCTTGTGGAACCCCACTCAAAACTGATTTCCAGTTTGAAGCCTCCCCATCAACAACTACCCGTTGTCTTCTGTCAATCAGCCATTTTTCTATCCAGTTAATTATACCATTTCCTATGCCATGGGCCTTTAGTTTAAGCAGTAATCTTTGATGTGGCACTTTGTCGAAAGCTTTTGAAAATCTAAGTAGATGATATCTACTGGTGATCCATCATCTACCCACTTAGTGATATCTTCCAAAAAACATAACATATTTGTTAAGCATGTCCTCGCTTTTAGAAACCCATGTTGAGATGGGTTTATCAAGTTATGTTTAACAAGAAAATCCACCATGTGATCTTTAATCAGTCTTTCTAATAATTTACAAATCACCGATGTTAAACTAACTGGTCTATAATTATTTGACTTGTTTCTCGAACCTTTTTAAATAACGGTATAATGTTTGCTTCTTTCCATTCTAAAGGAACCACTCCCTCTTCTAATGACAAGTTGAAAACTGTTGCAAGCGGTATGCTAATTTGTTCTACAATTTCCACTAGTAGTTTGGGTGGAATACCATCCACTCCAGGTGATTTATTTTCCTTCAAAGCCCTAATTTTCTTAGCTACCATTTCTGGGGTTACAATTAACTGTCTTAAATAGTCTGATTCTGCCCCCTTGAACTTAGCCTCTGGTACTGGCAGTGAACTAGTGTCTTCTCTGGTAAACACTGAACTAAAATACTCATTTAGGTCTTCAGCCATTAAGAATCCTTCTGATATTATATTTCCAGCACTATCTTCTAGAGGACCGACCTTATCCTGAACTTTCTGTTTGCTTCGAACATACACATAAAAACTCTTGCTGTCATGTTTTATATTACAAGCTAATTTATGTTCATAGCTTCTCTTTGAATTTCTAATTTCAGCTGTAGCTTGGTTTAGTGCTTCTTTATAAATGTTGTAGTCTTCGTCATTGCCAGTACGTCTATATGACTTCCACATCTTTTGTTTATACTAAATTGTTCTAATGGCTTCTTTCGATATGTATTTCTTTCTGGTCCGTTTCCCTTGTTTTTTGAAGGGAACAAATTTATCTACGATGCACTCTATTTTAAGGGGAAGTTAGTCTGACTGGGGGGGCAAACGAAAGGGCTGTACGTTAAAAACGTTAACAAACGTTAAAAAACGTTAAAAAACGCCCTGCTTACAGAATGACACCGGTTAATTTGCTTTGAAGAAATCCTATATTGACGTTTGTCTGCTGTTGGACAGGACATCAAACAAAAGGAAATCCTCAAGCGAGTCGCAATGCGGTGCAGCGTCACCTGACTGCTTTTGATGACTTCCCTCATTGACCTAATTACGTTGGCATGGCTCTCTGCGCGGGCACGGCGTGGCTTTCAAGTCAAGGGCGGGAAGTATTTGCAAACAACCGGGCGATTTTCAGTTGGACAGAAGTTCGTTGTACGGCGAAATTTGTTCGGAAAAGTTGTTCGTAATAACCGTGAATGTTCAGTACGGCGAAATTTGTTCGGAAGAGTTGTTCGTAATAACCGTGAATTCGTCATACCCGTGTTCGTAATATGCGTAAATGTTTATAATGGAAAAGATAGGGAAAACATCCGTACGTAAGAAATTGTTTCGTTATATCCGTCAATTCATTGTATACGTGTTCTTTATAAGCGTGTTGCACTGTATCATTGTGACGTGGAGTAGTGTCTAAAGCCCGGGAAGCAGTGGCCCTTTTCTTTTCGTCCGACCCTATCCGATCAAAGCAGACCAGACTGACCCAGATTGGCGTAGTCGGTCCGTATGCCCGACTCACCCCGACTGCAGTGTATACACTACACCGACTGACAACAACTGAATCAGACTCGATCGGAGGCTACTGACATGACCCTAGCGAAACAATTACACCGACCCGATTCAACTAAACCAACACCGACTGGTCGGATCGAGTCGGGTCGGGCGAAATAGCGTCAGTTTATCATGGTCTTTACACACAATCAGTATTATTAAGACTATGTATAATCTTTGAAACTGAGTGATAGGTAATAGTACGCTGGGACCCACATGCGCGTCGTGGGATGTGACATAGGTTACACACATCGGTACTTTTGAAGACACATGTCGTTATTCATTCTGGAGAAAATGCCAACACATGTGACACATGTGGGGCACAATTTGCGCAGTGGCGCTTTGAAGATATATATTCTTACGTACTGGAGACACCCTAAAATGTGACTTCTGTTTCAGTCACGGTATACGTACAACTTCTGTCTCACTCCACCAGATTTTACTTTCGTTCTCCTCTCCCCTCCAAATTCCTCTTCATGCAATCCTCCCATCGCAGTCACAGAATTCCTGCTCCCTCTTCCTTTAACCTTCCAATCTCAGGGCATCGGCGGTCTTCATTTCCGTTTCTACGTGTCCAACCCCCCACTTGAATTTAGCTCACAACTGATATAAATAATTGTGTTATCGTTAAACATAGAATAATACAAACACTGTAACATAATAATTGTGCTTTATTCAATTGAGTGAGTTGTGTCAATATAGGCGAACTTGTTACGAATTAGTTAATATGACAGTTACTTTTATTGTTTACCCGAACACCAACAACGTGTGGTGGCGCCACATCACGGAGCTTGGGTAATCAAACATAAAATCCAATCGTTTCGTTTTTGAACATGCCAGCTACATTATATTTAGTTGGTTAGGAAAGTTAAACAAATTGAGCATTGGCGTAAACTTTCTGTCACTTTATTAATAACTTACAAATTCAATGCCAGTAGCCTATGAGAGTATCACTTGTCAGCGAAACGTTGGACATTTAAATAATAAATGTGAACACAAGATAATATTATGATCACATAATAAATATAACATATTCGTGCGCCTGCGTATCGCCGTTAGACTGAATTGTATGACTTGTGTCAAATGCATACATAAAATGATTGTTTTTTTATATTTAATAATGTCATTACCAAAATAAACTCAAGCATGGTTAGTGTCATACTTCCGTTGTGTGGTTGAACAATTTGGTTCAAATAGGTAGTTCTGTAAAGACATGCCTGGGCACCGTGTATGCAATCACATTGTCTTTGTTTTGGATATGCGATTATTTTGGCGCACGACAAATCAATTGTGGAAATTGTTTATGTTGTTCGAAGTAGACCAGCCACTTATGATAATAAATATATACTACGACACATAATCGTAACTGACGAACTCGATCCTGAAATAGGGCGACAAATTGTGTTTCTATTAGAACAACGGAAATGTAAAATCCTGTTCATCTCCAAACATACAGCGATAGATGCAAGCCGATCGTTTTTTGCTGCACCCGTTTCTGCAGTAATGGCGTGGGTAATTGCAATTATTGTCGCAAGTTTTATAATCCTTCAAACACCCGTAGTAACACACGATTTTGTCAGTGTTTTTATCCTCGTTGCTCGTATCTTCGTCGCCCAGACACGCCAGCAGAAGACACGCCATCACGGCAATTCCAAGCATCGCACCAACAAACTGCAAACACCAAAGGAACTATATGTAATGCGTGCTGTTTATATAATCAAGTAAGCGATACTGTCCATCAAAGGTGTTCTCTTATTCGAAAATCAGCTTTCTTTTTTAATACCAGCATCTTAGTCCTTCATGTATAATACTAGTAGGCCTATGGAATGTGATATCGTCATGCAGCAACAACTGAGATGGGTCGGTCATGTATTTCGCATATCAGATATGAAACTGTCCAAGCAAGTTTTCTTCTTAGCTGATTCATGCGAAATGATCGCATGAATCGGTGTGAATTTTACCCTAACACCCGAGAACACGACGATCATCATCCGTTATTTATTAATTGGCTAATGACCACACACACCTCGTTTTAAATCAACATACTAGCAATCATAACCAAAATGTGTGAGAAAAGGAAAACGAGAGTCATTGAAAGAAATCCACTTTCATCACATTCTGGTTATAAGACACACACACACGCACATACACACACGCACACACACGCACGCGCGCGCAGAGTCAACAATATACTTAAAGCGTGACATCACCTTCAAGTATATTGTTGACTCTGCGCGCGCGTGCGTGTGTGTGTGTGTGTGTGTGTGTGTGTGTGTGTGTGTGTGTGTGTGTGTGTGTGTGTGTGTGTGTGTGTGTGTGTGTGTGCATGTGTGTGTGTCTTAAAGCGTGACATCACCTTCAAGTCATCCACCATACACGGTGCCCAGGCATGCCTCTACAGAACTACCTGTTTGAACCAAATTGTTCAACCTCACATGACTCTGCGCGTTTTGTATGAAGTGAGTAAACAGAACATTCGCGATAAGGTCAGCGTGCGACATCAAGCTTAAAATGTCGAGGGCCAACCGAGCCAATAAACAGAAAATGTCGCGGGGCCGTCAACAGTTTGAAGGCGCAACTATCCCAGAAACCAAGCCGCTAACGCCATCTGATAAATTTTAATGACGCTTCTCTGCATAAAAAAAGAGCTAAATTAACATGTGTTGGTATGTTGACGTGTACACATGCACGTATACACGCAAGTATGCAAGCACGCACGAACTGTATCGCTGTTTTACCGCTTCCGTTTGATTGATACTCGGCCTGCGTCGATAAGTACCATAGAACAAAAGTCATGCATCATCTGACTTCTTACACTTCTTTTTTCTGAGCTCAAATGCATCCCACTATAGATGTTCCTTCCAGTCATCCACCCAGTTTACTCCTACCATTGCCACTTCAACTTCTCAGTCAACGTCATCGTGTCCAGGCCATATTGGTACTATAGATGTTCCTTCCAGTCACCCACCCACTTTACTCCTACCATTGCCACTTCAACTTCTCAGTCAACATCACCGTGTCCAGGCCATATTGGTACTATAGATGTTCCTTCAAGTCATCCACCCACTTTACTCCTACCATTGCCACTTCAACTTCTCAGTCAACGTCACCGTGTCCAGGCCATATTGGTACTATAGATGTTCTTTCAAGTCACCCACCCACTTTACTCCTGCCATTGCCACTTCAACTTCTCAGTCAACGTCACCGTGTCCAGGCCATATTGCTACTATAGATATTCCTTCCAGTCGCCCACCCACTTTACTCCTACCATTGCCACTTCAACTTCTCAGTCAGCGTCACCGTGTCCAGGCCATATTGGTACTATTGATGTTCCTTCAAGGCATCCACTCACTTTACTCCTACCATTGCCACTTCAACTTCTCTGTCAGCGTCACCGTGTCCAGGCCATAATGGTACTACAGATGTTCCTTCAAGTCATCCACCCACTTTTCTCCTACCATTGCCAGAATCAACTTCTCTGTCAGCGTCACCGTGTCCAGGTCATATTGCTACTATAGGTGTTCCTTCCAGTCACCCACCCACTTTACTCCTACCATTGCCACTTCAACTTCTCAGTCAACGTCACCGTGTCCAAGCCATTTTGGTACTATAAGTGTTCCTTCCAGTCACCCACCCACTTTACTCCTACCATTGCCACTTCAACTTCTCAGTCAACGTCACCGTGTCCAGGCCATTTTGGTACTATAGATGTTCCTTCCAGTCACCCATTACTCCTACCATTGCCACTTCAACTTCACAGTCAACGTCACCGTGTCCAGGCCATTTTGGTACTATAGATGTTCCTTCCAGTCACCCACCCACTTTAATCCTACCATTGCCACTTCAACTTATCAGTCAACGTCACCGTGTCCAGGCCATTTTGGTACTATAGATGTTCCTTCCAGTCACCCACCCACTTTACTCCTACCATTGCCACTTCAACTTCTATGTCAACGTCACCGTGTCCAGGCCATTTTGGTGTGCCGGCGTTACAC
>CM034536.1:12935010-12987510 GCA_020002185.1 Paraescarpia echinospica | reverse complement strand
ATCTGCCCCACTCATAGTCATAGTATACTTGATGTTTGTATCAATTTAATGTGTCCTTCACAGTTTATGTCTTGAATCAAAGAATTATATGCAACATTAGAAATACATGTTTCTGTCTTACATTAATCAAGTCTGTAACCAGTTTCTAATCTACAACTGCCAAGTCATAGGAAGAGGAGGGTCAGCTTGTTTGGTTGGTCATTATTGAACATCAATCAAGTGTGTCACATTTTCATTGGTGGGCAGGTTTTTCCAGAGCGTGGACCTGTTTTGTCAATAATGTCCTGTTTCTTCTTCGATGAAATGCCACTCCAGACATCAGCCCCCTCTCAGATATTAGCCCCCTGTGACACATTTTTCCTGTTAACTAACCAGAGCAAAATGTCAAGGGGGTAATGCACGGGATGGGGGCCAACTAAGGAATTTTCAGACAAAAATATATAATACAGCCAACAACTTGAGAATTAACTCTAAATGCTAAGGATAGACCGGATAAGCCTAGGGCCTATACAGTACTTTCAACAAATGGATGAAGGTGCTTCACATAACTGGTCCCTTGCACAATTTATCATCATTCATAGAATGGGAGCATGGTTCATAATCTAAGGCCTATCAATGTAACACATGAGCAGTGTATGTAGGTCATCCAACATAACATCATATACAGTATATATATATATATATCATGGGCGTCGATCGGTGGGGGACGGGGGGGGGGGGGCGCACCCCCTTACTTTTCAGCGTGGTCGGGAGAGGCTACGTGTAATATTGTGTAATTTAAAGTTTTTAGATCATTTAATTGGTATTCGCATTTATATAACCCGCCCACTTTTTAAAGCACAGATAATACACATTTAGGTTATGCATGCAAACCTACAGCTACAAACACACGCTTTGGACAAGCCAATAAGGCTACACAATGGGGTTAAAATAACTGATCCAGAGATCAGCGAATTCAATGACTTGTACATAAATAACATGTATAACATTTGCAGATACAACCCTCGCCTTCAACTGTTTAAAAACACCGGCGAATTTTAGCATTTTAATGCAGCTTTTAATACTTGTTTCACACAGCAACTTCTATTCATTATTTCAGAGCAGCCTGAACCCCTTTGTAAACTGGCTTCTGATTGGTTTGGTTTTGTAAGGGCAGGTTTCATTGAATTTGGACTTGCTTCCTTCTGTCATGGTAAACGTGACATATTGCTGGACTTGCTTCCTTCTGCTATGTGAATCATGGCTTTACGAAAACATATTTTGCAGAAAAGAACCTATTGGTAGATGAGACTTACTTCCCTGATTCAAAAATACACTTAATTCAATTTTGGTAAAAGTTGGACTTGCTTCCTTTTGTCATTTCACGGCAGTATGCATATTGCGTTTCTGGTTGCGTCAAAAGCATTTGATCGAGTCAATCAACATAAGCTGTTAACGAAATTAGAACAACGCGACGTACCGAAATATATTCTAAGAATACTCAGCAATGAGTTCAATAACCAACGTGTATGCATCCGATGGGGATCTACCTTTCTTCTCATTGGGCAACGGTGTTAAGCAAGGTGGAAAGTTATCCCCTTTACTTTTTAACATTTACATGGACAATTTGAGTGTACAACTATGCAAACAACATATTTGTTGTAGTCTGAGTACTATGGTTGTTAATCAGATGACATACGCTGATGACCTACTTCTATTCGAGGCTATATTTGACGGAGATAGATCGTAGAAATTGGTGGTGCAGAAAAGTTGATAAACAAGTGGAATTATAGATTGATAAGTATTATTCTTGCCTTAATATCATTCATAAAGTTGCAATAAACATATATTGAGTAGCAGTTGTGCTTAAAGTTAGTTAGTTAAATTATTTTAGAACACCTTAGTATAGTGAGTGATAATAGGGTAACTCACTTAGCCTTCGATAAGTTGTAAACAAGATTTAACAAACCTGATTATGTGGTAGAATATATAGGAGATAAAGTATCAACCATCAAACTACTTACATAAGATAATATCTGTATAAGCCAGTACTTGCTAGATATTTTGATTAGGTAGCATTGTTGTTAAAACTAAGCAAGGGCGATAGTCGGGCGGCGTAACCTAAATAAATAAAGCAGCCTAACGTAACGTAATTGATTGTACTTAAATTAGGTCAATACCGGTAATGTTAGCGTTCGTGACAGGATAAATAGTCGGCTGTGCAATTGAAATTTGTAACCTAAAGTGTGCTGTAGTACACAGGAAACAGTCTTTATAAAGACTAAGTTAGTTCAGTTATTACATAAATTCTGATCGGGATATGGCGCCTTGCAAGCGGCAAGTCAAGGCAAAGCGACACTTGGTGTGCGATCACTGCCGCAGCTGGGTAGATTTTTCATTGTCCGTCTGTGGGAAGTCATGGGTAGAAACCATGGAGGAAGGATTCACCTTTCAGTGCATTGAGTGTTGGAAGGTGGAGTGTCTGCAGAAGGAGATAGTTAGGTTGACAGATATTGTGAAGGGAATGGAGATGGGAATTATCAAGGAGGCAGGTCGAATGGAGAGAGACGACAGGGAGAGAGGTGAGAATGCTGCAAGACTGAAGGAGAATAGCAGTGGCAAGAAAACTGAGGAAAGGAGATTGAGAGGAGGGAAGGTGATTGGAGGGGGAGAAATTGGAAAATCGACAACAGAAAACGTGACAAGTGTGAAGGTGACAGGGAAGAAAGTGACCGTAGAGAAGGAGGGAGGGAAGATGGGACGGGAGAGGAGAGAAGAAAATGAGATGGGACGAAAGATGAAGGGACGAAAGGAAGTGAGAGCAAATGTGATTGAAGAGAAGTCGATAAAAGGGACGCTGACAGGAGGAAAGGTGACAAGAGAAAAAGACAACAACCAGACAGATGCAAACCGAAGAAGGAGCTATTCTAAAGCAGTGATTGAGGGGGCAATGAGGAAAGAGAGAGTGTTTGTGGGCGACTCCATTATGAGAAAGACGGACAAGACACTGAGCGAGGGAAAGGACGTTGTTGATTGTCTACCGGGGGCTAGAATTGAACATGTGACTGACAGGGTACAGAAGGTACTTGGACATGGCAAGGGGGGGTCTACACTGGTACATGTAGGAACAAATAATGAAAACATGGAGGGAACAACTGGGATAGTACAGAAGTATAGACAGTTAGTGAGGAAGCTAAAGAAGACAAGAGTTGAACAGGTTATTATGTCAGGAATGTTGCTAGTAATGGGAGGAAGGGGGGCAACGTATAGAAACTGCAAGAGGATGGCGATCAACGCACTAGTTGAGCAGATGTGTGAAGAAGAGGGGGTGGGATTCACATATTTCTGGGGCTACTTTGTTGGGAGGGAAGATATGTACATGAGAGATGGCCTCCATCTTAGTGGAAAGGGGGCAGCAGTTTTCTCAGAGAACCTGCTGCGATCTGTTGACAGTGGGACAGGTTGCATCTATTTAAACTAGATTCGCAGGGGGGACTCACAGAAAAGCCTGAAAATGGAGGCATAGATAAAGACAGCACAAATAAATCAGCAAATAACAGTCTGGAAAACTCTTCTGAAGCTGGATATAAATGTGTTTGTTTAAATGCAAGGAGTATAGTAAACAAAAGAAATGAACTAAACATTATGGTAGAAGATATTGACCCTCATATAATAGGTATAATCGAATCCTGGACCACCACCGATATATCAGATGCTGAATTGGGACTGACAGGATATGTAATGTTTAGAAAAGATAGAATAGGAAGAAAGGGAGGTGGAGTTATTTTATATATATTAAAGAATCTATCCAGGCTTATGAAATAAAATTAGAAAGAGAAGCAGATTGCGAAGAAGCTGTTTGGTGTAACATAGTTACAGGAAACTCAACGTTAACAGTTGGGTTAGTTTATCGAAGTCCAAACATAAGCATAGAAGAGAATGAAAAAATACAAAACGCTATAAGGGAAGTAAGCAAACGGGACTGTATTATTATGGGGGATTTTAACCACGGGCATATACAATGGAAATCTCTTTAGAGTATGGGGAGTGAGGACCACAAGTTTTTAGTTTTAGTTCAAGATACTTTCCTTTCTCAACATGTGCTAGAACCAACCAGGGGTGAGAATGTGTTAGACATAGTTTTGTCCTCACAGAATGAATTAGTTGACAATGTCAAGATATGTGAGCCACTGGGGAGTAGCTATCACAACCAGATACATTTTACCATCAAAGTAAAATCAGAAAGGAATAGTAAAAAGCAGTATAGGAGAAATGTCCACAAAGGAAGGTATAAGGACATGAGGAAATATTTAGCAAAGATAGACTGGAATAACACACTGAAAAATAAGTCAGCAACAGAATGCTGGAATATATTAAAGAGTGAAATTAAGTGCATAGTCGATAAATTTGTACCCTTCAAAAAACAAGGGAAACGGTCCAAAAAGAAACACTTATCGAAAGAAGCCATTAGAAAAATTAAGTATAAACAAATGATGTGGAAGTCATATAGATGTACTGGAAATGATGAAGACTACAACAGTTATAAAGAAGCACTTAACCAAGCTACAGCTGAAATTAGAAATTCAAAGAGAAGCTATGAACAACAATTAGCTAGTAATATAAAACACGACACAAGAGTTTTTATGCGTATGTTCGAAGCAAACAGAAAGTTCAAGATAAGGTCGGTCCTCTAGAAGATAGTGCTGGAAATATAATATCAGAGGGATTTTTAATGGCAGAAGACCTGAATGAGTACTTTAGTTCAGTGTTTACTAGAGAAGATATTAGTTCACTGCCAGTACCAGAGGCTAAGTTCAAGGGGACAGATTCAAACTATTTAGGACAATTATTTGTAACCCCGGAAATGGTAGCTAAGAAAATAAGGGCTATGAAGGATAATAAATCACCTGGAGTGGATGGGATTCCGCCCAAACCACTATTGGAAATTGTAGAACAAATTAGCGTACCGCTTGCAACAGTTTTCAATTTGTCATTAGAAGAGGGAGTGGTTCCTTTAGAATGGAAAGAGGCAAACATCATACCGTTATTTAAAAAAGGTTCGAGAAACAAGTCAGAGAACTATAGACCAGTAAGTTTAACATCGGTGATTTGCAAATTATTAGAAAGACTAATAAAAGATCACATGGTGGATTTTCTTGTTAAACAAAACTTGATAAACCCATCTCAACATGGTTTTTTTAAAGCGAGGTCATGCTTAACAAATATGTTTTTGGAAGACATCACTAAGTGGGTAGACGAGGGATCACCAGTAGATATCGTCTACTTAGATTTTAAAAAAGCTTTCGACAAAGTACCACATCAAAGATTACTGCTTAAACTAAAGGCCCATGGCATAGGAAATGGTATAATAAACTGGATAGAACAATGGCTGATTGACAGAAGACAACGTGTAGTAGTTGATGGGGAGGCTTCAAACTGGAAATCGGTATTGAGTGGGGTACCACAGGGATCAGTATTAGGACCAATATTATTCTTAATATATATCAACGATTTGGATGATGAAATAACAAGCAAGGTGTTGAAATTTGCGGATGATACAAAAGTGTTTAGAAGGATTAAAAGTGATGGAGATAGACAGCATTTACAAGATGATCTTGACAGGTTGAAAAGTGGCAAATGCTATTCAATTTTGGGAAATGTAAATGCCTCCACACAGGACATGGGAACGAAGAGGTAGAATATACAATGGGGGGTACTGTACTAAGTACTACTGTAAAAGAAAAGGACGTAGGGTTAACCATTAGTGCTGATATGAAGGTTTCAGAGCAGTGCGGAATTGCAGCTTCAAAGGGAAATCAAATCCTTGGATTAATTAGGCGAAACATAACGTATAAGGAAAAAGAGCTAATAATACCGCTATACAAAACAATAGTTAGGCCTCATTTAGAATATTGTATTCAAGCGTGGAGGCCATTTCGCAGGAAGGACATAGATATGCTAGAAAGAGTGCAGAGGAGAGCAACTAAAATTATACCAAAACTGAAGGATCTTAGTTACGAAATACGCCTAAAAAATGCGGTTTAACAACACTAGAGACCAGGAGATTGAGAGGAGAAGTGTTTAAAATATTGAATGGTTATGAAAATATTGATAGAAATATTTTTTTCAGTTAAGAAAGATAGAAGGACTAGAGGACATGAAGTTACATTAGTAAAGGAGCAGAGTAGATTATATATAAGAAAGTTCTCATTTTTACAATGGATTGTAAATGAATGGAACAGATTATCTGCTGATTGTGTGGGTGCTAGTAGCGTGAATATGTTTAAAAATAAAATCGACACATACCTCAGACGGGCGGGATACACATAGATAAAAGGGTCGGACTCTCGATAAGCCAAAGGGCTTCCTTGTCCACCTGCCACCTAGAGTTAATTCTCTTGGTGTCAATCTTGATAAATCTTGTTAAGATCTATTCGCTCCTTCCGCCAAGAGACTACATACTTTACTTGACATATGTTACTCGTATGGGTGTGAGCACGACATTCAGTATAATGCTCATAAATCCCTGATCATGTAGTTTGATTCTAGAAATTCAAATTTTGCCAGGGAAATTACTTCGCCACCTGTTGTAAATACCTTGGGCATGTCATTTGTAACGACGTATCGGATGAAGCTGACATCCAAGCCAAAGTGAGATTTCTTTATGCCAAAAGTAACATGTTACGACAAAAATGTCATTTTTGCTCTACTGCTGTAAAGAATAAGCTGTTTACTGCATATTTCTGTAATATTTATATGTGTGCGCTACGGGTTAATTTTAGAAAAGCTAATTTTCAGCAATTTATTGTTGCCTATAACAATTCATATTGAATATTGAACAATCTGCCGATGAGATGTAGCCCTAGCCACATGTTTGCTACAGCTAATGTAAAATCATGTAAATGTGTTATCAGAACAGCTATTTTTTAGCTTAATCACGAGGATTAACAAGTATGTTAATACAATTATCCAGAGTACTGTTACTAGCGACATATACAGTACGTCGCAGTTGCGGCATCAGTGGGTCAAGGATTTGTATAATTTTTAAACATCCTGTTTTTATTAACATATTTATTTGTTATCTTTATTTATTTATGTTTCTATTTTATATGGATGTTTTTATCGGTGTACTTTTTTCCAATATGGACACAATGCTTGTCTGAAAAAACATTATTATTATTGTTATTGGGATCAATAATGTGTATAATATGGTACTGAAATGTGTTGATGACGTAACAGTGTTTAGAAAGATTAAAAGCGATGGAAATCGAAACAGTTACAAGAGGATCCCAACAAATTAGTCAAACGGTGTGGACAATAGCAGATGTTATTTAATTTTGGGAAATGTAAGTGTGTGTGTGTGCGCGCGTGTGTGTGTGTGCGCGCGCGTGTGTGTGCATGCGTGTGTGCATGATTGTGTGTGTGTGTGTTTGTTTGTTTGTGTGTGTGTGTTCGTATGTGTGTGCGCGCGCGTAAAAGGAAAGGTAAGTTCTTAAGCGAGGTATCCAATCCTCCGGACTGCTCAAAGCGTTTTACCCATTACTCACTGGCAGACCTGTTCGATTGAACAACATCTCGACTTCTCTGGGAAGCACCCAGCCACGCTGCAATTATTGCGCGAAGACTTTTTCTTTCGTCGTCATTATCCCTCACGGGGTCGGCCTGGAGTGTAGGTGTCGTCACCAATTTTTCCGGTCATGCACGTCTTCTTCTTTCAGCCCCCTCAACTCCACGTTCTTCTTCACACTCTCTTTCCATCTTGTTGCTGGTCTCCCTCTTTTCCTCTTCCCAGGGACTGGCAAGTTTGCTGCTGCTCAGATAGAGCTCTTCTTCTCTTCTCTTCTCTTCTCTTCTCTTCTCTTCTCTTCTCTTCTCTTCTCTTCTCTGGACGAAGCCATACCAGCGAAGCCGGACATCTCTCAACTTCTCTTCTATGCCCTAAACTCCTGCCAGGTGTCGCACTTCCTCATTTGTTTTCTTTTCTCTGCGCGATATGTCTATCGCCCAACTGATTATCCTCACCTCAATTAATGCGCGAAGACTATTCATACATAAATAGCCACCACTGTCTGTAGTCATGTACTCATTCATACAGCTGAGTGAACTGAAGCAACGTAGAGTGAACGAACTTGCACAGCATTCGAACCAATGCGCGCGATGCGTGTATGCATGTATGCATGTATGCTTGCGTGCATGCGTGTGTATGGTATCATGCTAGAATGCCAGCCCTGTTCACATAAAATTCGTAAAATTAATACGTTTTACAATACATCACTTACAATATTTTTTTCGTTAATTTATTTTATTTAAAAAGGAGGTAGTGCTTCTTCAACTAAACGCACGATAACACATGTGGTGTCACGGGACGTCACTACGTTTGCGCCAACTTTTGGCATGGCGGTAAAATCACATGAAGCACGTGAGGTAAAGTTGCTCAGTGCGCTTGCGCGTTATTCATTGCGCTTGTAAGCGTTTGCGCAGAACATAGAACTGTCTATTTTTGGAGCTGGATTACCATCGGCTCGTGATACTTGGTAAAAATGATGACAGGTAACAACTCCAGTAGTTGTGCAAATAAAGTTGCCCCCATTACTACCTATTGAACTGTGAGAGATCAGATACCATGTTGAAGTGTTTTGGTAACTCTCCATACCTATAACACTTGACCAAGCCAATGACTGGGTCGTTGGCAGGCGAGGGTCATCTACTTGAACATCGTTTGGGCAAATATATTAAATACATCGAATGCTTCATTAGAACTGAAGTGTTATGAAAGATTTAGAAATGCTAAAATGGGGAGATGAGAGTAGAGACGAAATTATTGTAGATGTTAAAGAACACATTCGTGCATACAACATTACTTTAACAAGATCAACAGATTACGAGAAACAGTTTGATGCAATGTTGTTAAAGGAATATCAATATTAGCCATACGCACGAGAACTAATTAGATAATACATGGCGTAATAATCAAAGACAGGTGTCAATATGCCAAACAATTGCATTATAGCAATATTATATTTTAATAACTAGTAGACAGTTTAGTAAATGTGTATATTATTTATAATTTGTGTATATCATTAATGTGATTTTTCCCTGTTTTAGCTGAGAGTATCGTGACACTGTTTTTAGTTTTCTGTCTCTCTTCCCTGGTGATATCTGACATGTGCAATGTAGCTAACTTGAAAATACCAAATTCCTTTGTTTTGTTACAGTATCCAACCAAATTTCACAATTGATTTGGCTCTGACAAAAGAAAACAATTTAATTGTGTAATACAGATGATCATGCCTTCTGAATGCATCTGTTCAAGTATTATCTTCAGTTTTATTTCAAATCAGCGCACTTTACCGATGACTCAGCCGTGGATGTGTTTACGATTCTGTTCTCATGCATATGTACAATGCATGTATTCCCCATATCTATGAGTTCATGTATAAAGCAGAATTGCAGTTTATTAAGCGAAGTGTTTATACAGCAGCAGAGCTAATAAAATGTAAACAAATCTGTTAAACTCATTTGCGTTTGTTTATACAATATAATAACTTGCACTTACTTCATAACCGCAGCCGACAAGCAACATGTCAGAAAGGGCACAGTTTAATAATCACAACACTGTTTAATTACTAAACATGCATCGATCGATACAGCCCCGTCGTGTCCCGATACACCTGTTTTTACATTTTTTATAACGACAATTAATCTCGCAGGTTTTAAACTCCTTCAAACATGCGTAGAAACACCTGGTCTTCACTGCGTTTTCATCTTTGCCTCCCTCTCCGCTGCCTTGGCACGTCAACAGAAGACAAGCGATCATGGCAATTCCCAGCATCGGACAAATACACTATAAGCACAAACAGAAATGTATGTATCGCGTAATAATAACAATAATAATAATAATACTAACAATAATACTACTACTGCTACTACTAATAATAATAATAACAATAATTATAATAACAATAATAATAATTATAATAACAATAGCAACTCTCTATTGCCTAAATTGCATTGCGTCCCCAGGGATAGAGGTGCAAGAAATCATAATTGTCAGACATGATATCATAGACGTTCACAATTACGAAGAGCCGGTGAAAATGCAATTTCAAACCAATACGTCTAGGTATTTTTGTGCTAGGTAACAATGCTATCAGCAGATTTTAATATGAAATGTGATTTCGCTCCAGATCTTGACCCATAAAACAGAGAGAGCGCGCCTGCCCAGGTTGAGCTTAGTCTTAGCAACACAAAATTTGGATGAGATAGTGATATGCTATGCGCTGCGGGTGGATGATTGACGACGCCGGATACTAGCCAAATATTTGAATGGATGGATAGATGAGGAATCACCACAACTATTATCAAGGTGATATAAATGTGTTTAGAAAGATTAAAAGTGATGGAAATCAAAACAGTTACAAGAGGATCCCGACAAATTAGTCAAACGGTGTGCAAAATGGCAGATGTTATTTAATTTTGGGAAATGTAAGTGTGTGTGTGCGCGCTCGCGCGTGCCTGCGTGCGTCCGTGCATGATTGAGTGTGTGTATGTGTGTGTTTGTTTGCTTGCTTGCTTGTTTGTTTGTATTTGTATATGTGTGCGCGCGTGTAAAACGATAGGTGAGTTCTTAAGCGCAGTATCCAATCCTTCGGACTGCTCAAAGCGTTTTACACTAAGAATAAGAATAACACAAGTTTCTTAGCTACTAAACTGGGTTGGATTCACAGTATACAATACAATACAATACAATACAATACAACTAATACACTGAAACATCATACAGTATAAATACCATTCTTTTGCCCTTCGTTCGTTATTGACATTTATGTAATCCCCAAGGTATAAAAGAGTTACGGTATCTGTTTGTTTGGGTTATTGGCATAGGGTACATATTACGCTGTCTGATGTCATATTTGGTATACATTTTGTCAGGCAGCAGATGGTTTAATCTGTGTGTACTAACTTTAATCTTATTGAAATATTTTTGACAAAGGCAGTCCCGTCTTGCTTTCAATGTCTCCAATTTAACATACCTGAGTAACTTATTCCAGGAAAAAATACACTTTAATGCTCTTTTTTGTATCATTTCAATATTGTCAGATAAATATTGTGGCAAGTTAGTGTGCCATACAGGGCATGCATATTCTAAAACAGGTCTCACAACACTGACATATATAGTGACCAGATCATTCTGGTTAATTCCTACTCGCTTTAACTGATACAACATGTACAGTCGTTTCCCGGCCTTTTTCACAATATTTTCCACATGCTTATTCCATGTCAGATCCTGTGAAATTGTAACACCTAGAAGTTTGGCATGATCTACTTGATCTACATCTTTTCCATCGATCTTTATATTCGGGATAGTGTTTCGAAAATTGCGGTCTTGTGCAAAACAGATGATCATCTCTTTTGATTTTCCTGAATTAATTTTTATATAATTATGTTTTATCCACCTAGAGTCAAATAGAGTGGACAGTTTCAATTGATACGACAGGGAACCGGAAGCCAGTATAATGACTAAATCAGATAGTGATGCTGGGAAATGAAGCGCCCTGCGCATTGCACGATCTGCAATCAATTAGCGCGAAATAAAGGCTCGTCAAATGCATACTGTAACCCTAACGTCGACTGTTATTGTATCTCTCAGATTTAACAAGATTTAATAAGATTGCCACCCAGAAAATTAACTCTAGATGCCAGGTGGACAAGGAAGCCTTTTGGCTTATCGAGAGTCCAATACTTTTTATCTACATGTATCCCGCCCTTTTAAGGTATGTGTCGATTTTATTTTTAAACATATTGACGCTACTAGTACGAACACAATCATGAGATAATCTGTTCCATTCATGTACAGTCCTTTGTGAGAATGAGAACATTCTTATATATATTCTAGACTGCTCCTTTACTAATGTAACTTCATGTCCTCTGGTCCTTCTATCTTTCTTAACTGAGAAAACATATTTCTATCAATATGTTGATAACCATTCAATATTTTAAACACTTCTATCTGATCTCCTCTCAATCTCCTGGTCTCTAGTGTTGTTAAACCACATTTTTAAGGCATATTTCGTAACTAAGATCCCTCAGTTTTGGTATATTTTAGTTGCTCTCCTCTGTACTCTTTCTAGCATATCTATGTCCTTCCTGCGATTATGGCCTCAACGCTTGAATACAATATTCTAAATGAGGCCTACCTTGGAGGCCATTGCGTCCAATCACACTGATGAAATCCTTTGCGACCTCAGAGTATCACTGAAAAGAAAACATTGTGTCAGGTAAGTAATGTTAAGTTGCTCGATTCAAAAAATGAACGCTTGAATAAGGCCATTGTTATAACCAATAAATACAGTAGCGTTTCAATAGACATACAGCTAGACAGCTAGACAGACAGACAGACAGACAGACATAAGTTGTTTTATTTGACCCCAAATATACAGTCACTAAGCAAGTGAGAACACATATACAAATAGTAATGTATAAATGTTAAACATTAATCAATATCAAATATATGAAGGCCTAAACCAACTTCGAAAATAACCAAAAACAGTTTCCCATCTTGGTGCTCGATCATAGAAAATGACAGATGTGATTAATGCGAGTATTATAATGTTTATGTAGAACTTGTTTTCATGTTAGATTTGGGTCGAAATCGGCCAATATCGAAAAACAACCCGACTTATGCACCATGTTTGCTATGGTTTATTTATAACGACACATTTGAACACATTTGAGGACAACCATCAACAATATACTATCAACTTTAAACTGTATTGCTAACCCCGTGTGTGCCGTGATCCGAAATCTGGAATCAACTCTCTATCCCTTTAAAATCATCTGAGACTATAGATACATTTCGTAAAAAAACTGAAGACTTATTTATTTGAAATTGCATTCCCACCCTAACCTTCAGAGGTCCTTTGTTCTAATGACGACTCTTGTTTGTCCCTGTTAACCATTTTGCCCAATGATTTTTGTATATTGCAAACAGGCGCACACAGACGCACTCTCTGTCTCTGTCTCTGTCTCTGTCTCTCTGCCTCTATGTCTCTCTATCTGTCTGTCTGTCTGTATGTATATATCTCACACACACACAAACACACGCGCGCGCGCACGCACGCACGCACGCACGTACACCCACACCTACACCCACACACAGAGAGTAAACGTACAAACAAACCTATGATTCGCCAAATTGGTTTGTTGATCGTCGGATGTTTTTGTGCTGCGTTTTGCCAGCAACACCTTCTGTATCCAAGATGCACGAAATCGCTCTTGATATACAGCCCTGACTGCATAGCTGATTAGTTGCGTGTTTGCTCATACTGAGTGGTAATTCAAACAGTCTTGAATGATTGATAACGTAGTCTCGTGATATCGCTACCAAGCCGTTTCAATAGGATATTTGTGTGCCTGTGTCATAAACTAACACACTTCAACTATTTATCAAAGTCCACCAGTCAAAGCCATCGACGATGGTGAGAAGTTCACACCTACAAAAAAAATTAATGTATTTCTTATGACGAACCAGCCTTACGACGAACCAGCCTTACAATGCCGAGAGAAAGCGTAGCTAAGTAGTTGCGTGTTTGCTCATAAAATTATTGAGTCGTAATTCAACTGTCTCAAATAATTAGTAACTTAATCTCGTAATATCGCTTCCAAGCCGTTTCAATAGGGTATTTGTGTGACTGTGTCATAAACTAACACACTTCAACTACTTCACAAAGATCAAAACACACCATTCAAAGCCATCGACGATGGTGAGAAATTCACACCTACAAACCAATGTATTTCTTATGATGAACCAACAATGCCGAGAGAAAGTTTACTTTATGTAGAAGAGAATAATTTATAATAATTAATTATGTTATTGAACCTAAATCGGTTCTTCCTCCTTGTTCCCTGTATAGTGGTGATGGTCAGGTCGGTCTAACCACTCACTCTGTTCTTCCTATCCATAACGTCCTGTCAGCAGCCTCCTCTCTCCATCTTTGTTTGTAGATATATCACACCATTTACCCAACTTCATCATTATAAAAGGTGTAAGTTTTATCCAAAACTCATGACATCAATGACAGACCTAAACTGAGAATAGTTAGTGAAAATAATATATCAAATTTCACTCCGGAACTGGAGAATATAAACTGGGACAATATTATGACATGTAAGGACACGGATGAATGTTATAGTATGTTTGTAACCAAATACGACACAATTTTCAAAGAATGTTTCCCACTTACCAGAATGTCAATTAAACGCTTCTAGGACAAAAAGTGGATGACTAAAGGCATTAGAAATAGTATTTTAACAAAGACTAGGTTGTATAAGAAATATATAAACAGACCAAATGAATACAATAAAACAGAATACCGACAATATAAGAATAAGCTTACAACTATCATACGACAGGCGAATAAATCATATTACAGTAGCTTACTCTCACAAGCAAGACAGTCAACCAGGGCATTATGGAAGATATATGCGGAACTTGTGTGTAAGGACAAAAGGAACATGCACAACATTAAAAAGCTGGTCATCAATCATATAGAATTTAACGACAACGAAAGTATTGCTATTGCAATGAATCAATATTTCGCTACTGTAGGTAAAAAATTGTCAAAGACATACTCAGGGAAACGAATATAGACTCATTCTATCTGATCCGATACACAATACTATGTTCCTTTCACCAGTTAGTCAACAAGAAGTGATCAATGAAATTAACAAGCTAGCGAATTCTAATGTATCAGGTATTGATAAGTTTCCTTCAAAAATGGTCAAATTGTCATGCAATTTCATTTGTAAACCTCTGACTTACATTTGTAATTGGTCGTTCTCCGAAGCCACGTTACCACGAGCATTAAAGGTGTCAAAAGTAATACCTATATTTAAGAAAGGATCAAGATGTGAACCATCCAACTATCGACTAATTAGTCTGATGAGTGTCTTCAATAAAATCCTGGAAAAGTTAATATTGAAGAGGTTTTTAGACTGTATGGATAAAAATGACGTTTTGTCCAAACATCAATTTGGATTTCGTAAAGATCATTCAACTACGTTAGCGATTATTGAAATTATAGAAAATATTATAAATGCTCTTGAAAATGGCGAATTAGTTGTTGGGGTATACCTTGACATGAGTAAGGCTTTTGACACCGTTAATCACTATATATTGTTGTATAAGCTGGATCATTATGGAATAAGAGGTCATGTATGTAAATGGTTTAGACATTATTTAAGAGATAGACAGCAGTGAGTTAGCATTAATGGCACAGTTTCAGAATATGCTCATGTTCAAACTGGCGTCCCGCAGGGCTCCATCTAAGGGCCAGTGTTATTTCTATTATATATAAATGATATATCGAGTGCTGTGGATCACGTATCTTTGCGATTGTTTGCTGACGATACTAACTTGTTCATTAGTGGAATGGGTGCCAATGATTCTGCGTATACGGCTATGGAGAAGTTAGAATCGTTTAGTGTCTGGTTCCGATACAATCAACTAACTCTGAACTTGAGTAAGACATGTTATACAATTTTCAGTAGACATATGGAACGTGAAGTCGTGCCATTGTTGTTGCAGGGCAAACGCATTGAACGTGTTACCACGGCCAAATATCTGGATATATATATCTAGTCTGTAAGCTGTCATGGTCGGAACATATTAAGGAACTTTGTTCTAAGGTGTCTAAGTTATCAAGTTTATTTTATCACATGGCCTCGTTCATAAATGCCGATATGGTCAGGCAATTATATTATGCCTATGTATTTCCCCATATTAATTTTGGGATTGAATTATATGGATCAGCTTGTAAAACTAACTTAGCAAAAATACAAGTTCTACAAAATGTATTACTTAAAACATTAGCAAAACGTAACCGCCGTGACAGTACCACAGCATTGCATCGGGAACTTAATATACTTAAAGTTCAGGAACTATTTAAACTAAATGTTCTAATATTTGTGTATAAACAGCGTACGAATCAACTTCCTAGTCTATTCCACCAATTTTACAAATGTAATAGTGACTTCATGACCGGAAGATCCAGACAGGAGAACAATTTATATATACCTAGATATAATTATAGAACGGGAGAGAACTCCCTGAAAGTAATAGGGGCTCGACTATGGAACAAACTACCAGTAGACATTAAACATTAAAAAAACGCTAAATATTGTTAAGCATAAAACCAGGAGCTTTATAATTGGTATTAATTAAAGTTTAAATAGAATTATGTATTGTAAGGAATTCGCTTGTGAATTATTTTATATTGGTACAACATCTCTAGCTTTAATTTACGGAAATCGTTAACCTGAAGCGATTGTAACTGAATGCACAGTATAACCTTTATATATATATTATTTATGTGGGAGTACACTATATGAGTCTGATTTAATTGGCTACCAGCTCGATAAGTTATACTTCTCTGGTAGCCACCTCATCTGTGTTACATTGCTCTTGAATTGTGTTGTATATTATATGGATGAGGAAATAAATTTACTTTGCTTTACTTTCATCCTCCCCCGCTTATGTCCTTCCTAACACATTTCTCCCATCTCAGTTGCTGCCTTCCCCTTCTCCTGCATCTTTGGTGTTGTCCGCCTCTGCTCTCTTTGCAAGTTTGCCAAGTGGTCTGCCCATCTCATCCGGCTTCTCACCAGTCTTCCTGGTTGGCTGCATTCCAACCTAACCACTTTCCTTAGGTCGCTCATCCTTTTTCTGTCCACCTAAGTAAGTTACAGTTCATTCGCGTAAAATCCATCCCCACAAACCAGGCGTGATAATTAACTGTACTGCCCCTGACATATACCCCACGCAAAGTATGGAAGTTCGCGTAATCAGTTGTATTTTGTTCCAGTTGCTGTCTTCGGCGGGCGTGATTGGGTGAACGAAACACCAGCGACCCATATCAAAGAGCAGTTCCTGGAAATCCCAATAACTTCCTGTTGTACTATTTTCACGAGCCGCCGGCCATATTAAGATTGACGACCATCCTTATGATTCTGCCGTAATAGGTACACACAATTACTTCTACTTACCGAATATTACATGTAATAACAGCCACGATTGGCCCAAATCCTAATGGGCCAAAATGGAAAGGCAACGAGATGATAACAGGTTCAGTCACACTTACACGTTTTGACAAGACGATTAGCCAGGGTCCCTATCTCGCGAGGATGGTAAATCTAAAATGTTCAGTTTTCACAACACAGAACATCCTACAGCCTACTCATAAAAAATCCTGTGACCACCTATTAAGTTGAAAGCTGCAATATGTCTTACCTACATAGATTTGATGCACGTTTCGAGGCAAAACGTAACAACGGTTTCACGTGCGTATAATTTTATTATGTTTTATTACAGATTACAAGAGCCCTCTCATCTCATCGCCACATCAACTTCCGCAATCAACTGTATTCAACCTAGTGACAATTATGTTAAGATGGCACTATTGTGTGACTAACATCAAGCACTGTTCACATGATCTTGAAAAACATTCACATTCACGTACATACGCATTAATCCCATTAGCCAACGTTCCCATTCTACGGAAGGGATAACTCGGTAGTTCGTGGGGGTTCTAAGTGATGGTCTTCATGATTAGGTCAGAAAGCAAACAACCAAGTCCTTAGTTCGATGGTGTGTGCTAGAGGGCGCTACATATCGGTACACAGATTGTCTACGCAGGAGATGTTTTCACAAACTATATTTGCGTAACATCGAACAGTTGTTCGCAACGCTATGCGTGATTCCTACAATTGGGAACAGTTGATGGGTTGTGTGTGTGTGTGTGTGTGTGTGTGTGTGTGTGTGTGTGTTTGTGTGTGTGCGCGCGCGCGTGTCTGTGCGCGTGTATGAGACTGAGTAGGTGTGTGTGTATATGGGAGTGTGTGAATCTGTTTATTTTTTCTTTTGTGTGTGCGTGAACGCGTGCATGAGTATGCGCGAGCACACGACTCATCAGTTGGATAGTTGACTTTGGAATATTAAGCAACATTTTAAAGCATGCACCGTTTCAGTCGCTTCGATGTAGAGCTTACGTTTTTGGCATCCTGAGAAGTCAACGGAACTAGCAAACTAACACAACAGTGACATCATTTCAGCACACAGTGTTGGTTATAAGTACTAGATGAAGAGTTTACATTTTAACTTATGAACCCAAAAGACATATAAATAACATAACTGTTCAACTTTCGAAAGTTACATGCAGTTGTTGTTGAAAATACATCATAATATATTCCCGTGTTGAAAATGGTTTGTGCACCGGAACGAACGTTTCAACAATAAATTAAAATAGATAGTTTCACACGCGTGATCCATTTAGCAAGAGAAAGTTATAAATTGCAGTGAATTCGAGAAACAGGTAACATATATATATATATATATATACATTTATAAAATACATATTACAATATCATGATAGGTGGTCAGGCACGTATATCCAGTTGTAGTCGACAGGCGGCGGCGGTTGTGTCTTCATTTCGTGTATTTGACATCAATGAGAGTAGTTCAACAAAACTGTGTCCATAGGTTCTGCTCAGTAAGTAAGAGCTTTGGAAACATGCATCTGTATATGCAACCCGTCTTGAGCAAGCCGCACACTTTGTCACAACGTTTTAATGGATTAGTCGTACAACGTTTCCGACAAGCACGGGACGACTCCAGGCATCTGTAGAAACATATTACTCGTATGTCGTTCTCTGCGTCATTGGCCTGACACGTTACCAGAAGGCATGACAGCAGGACAAAGCCCATCATCGCGAACAGAAGCTGAAAGAATCAATTGGAACACTTGTTATATACGCAAACATATGAGACCCGTCTTCTGGCGAAATTTAAATAAATCGTAAATAAAGCATCGTTTGGGGTAGAGCGTTCCCTTTAAATGTGAGTTACCTCATTAATGAAAAATTACTGTAAAATGCAGTATCACAAATTATTGGTTCCTGAAAATAGACACACGGTATATCGGGGACGGCTTTCTTCATTCAATTACAATTCTTGTCACAAGTCTTGTCCAAGCAGAACTCAAAAGTATATATTTATGTTGGTTTGTGGCGTGACTACGTTCGGATAATGTAAATAGGAGATATTTAACAAGATTTAACAAAATTGCCACCCAGAGAATTAACTCTAGGTGACAGATGGACAAGGAAGCCCTTTGGCTTATCGAGAGTCCAACCCTATTATCTATGTGTATCCCGCCCTTCTGAGGTATGTGTCGATTTTATTTTAAAACATATTCACGCTACTAGCACCCACGCAATCAGCAGATAATCTGTTCCATTCATTTACAGTCCTTTGTGGAAATTGGAACTTTCTTATATCTAATCTATGCTGCTCCTTTGCTAAGTAAAAATATTTCTATCAATATTTTCATAACCATTCATTATTTTAAACACTTCTATCTAATGTCCTCTCAATCTCCTGGTCTCTAGTGTTGTTAAACCACATTCTTTTATGCGAATTTCATAACAAAGATCCCTCAATTTTTGTATTATTTTAGTCGCTATCCTCTGTATTCTTTCTAGCATAGCTATGTCCTTCTTGTGATATGGCCTCCACGCTTGTATACACTATTCTAAATGAGGCCTCACTATTGTTTTGTACAGCGGTATTATTAGTTCTTTTTCCTTATACGCTATATTTCGCCTAATTAATCCAAGGATTTTATTTCCCTTTGAAGCTGCAATTCCGCACTGCTCTGAAACCTTCATATCAACACTAATGGTTAACCTTAAGTCCTTTTCTTTTACAGTAGTACTTAGTACAGTACCCCCCATTGTATATTATACATCTTCGTTCCCATGTCCTGTGTGGAGGCATTTACATTTCCCAAAATTGAACGGCATTTTCCACTTTTCAGACCATTTGATCAACCTGTCAAGATCATCTTGTAAATGCTGTCTATCTCCACCACTTTTAATCCTTCTAAACACTTTTGTATCATCCGCAAATTTCAACACCTTGCTTGTTGTATCATCATCCAAATCGTTGTTATATATTAAGAATAATATAGGTCATATTACTGATGCCTGTGGTACCCCACTAAATACCGATTTCCAGTTTGAAGCCTCCCCATCAACTACTACACGTTGTCTTCTGTCAATCAGCCATTTTTCTATCCAGTTTATTATACCATTTCCTATGCCACGGACCTTTAGTTTAAGCAGTAATCTTTGATGTGGTACTTTGTCGAAAGTTTTTTGAAAATCTAAGTAGATGATATCTACTGGTGATTCCTCATCTACCCACTTAGTGATGTCTTCCAAAAAACATAACATATTTGTTAAGCATGACCTCGCTCTTAAAAACCCATGTTGAAATGGGTTTATTAAGTTCTGTTTAACAAAAAAATCCACCATGTGATCTTTAATTAGACTTTGTAATAATTTGGAAATCACTGATGTTAAACTCACTGGTCTATAGTTCTCTGACTTCTTTCTCAAACCTTTTCTCAAATGTTTGCATCTTTCCATTCTAAAGGAACCACTCCCTCTTCTAATAATAAATTGAAAACTGTTGCAAGCGGTACGTTAATTTGTTCTACAATTTCCAATAGTAGTTTGGGCGGAATCCCATCCACTCCAGGTGATTTATTATCCTTCCTAAATAGTCTAAATCTGCCCGCTTGAACTGAGCCTCTGGTAGTGGCAGTGAACTAATATCTTCTCTGGTAAACACTGAACTAAAATACTCATTCAGGTCTTCTGCCATTAAGAATCCCTCTGATATTATATTTCCAGCACTGTCTTCTAGAGAACCGACATTATCCTGAACTTTCTGTTTGCTTCGAACATACGCATAAAAACTATTGCTGTCATGTTTTATATTATTAGCACATTTTTGTTCATAGCTTCTCTTTGAATTTCTAATTTCAGCTGTAGCTGTAATATGCTTCTCTTTCTAATTTTATTTCATAAGCCTGGATAGATTCTTTAATATATAAAGTAACTCCACCTCCCTTTCTTCCTAATCTATCTTTCCTAAACATTACATATCCTGTCAGTCCCAATTCGGCATCTGATATATCTGTGTTGGCCCATGATTTTGTTATACCTATTACGTGAGGGTCAATATCTTATACCATAATGTTTAGTTCATTTCTTTTGTTTACTATACCCCTTGCATTTAAACAAACACATTTATATCCAGCTTCAGAGTTTTCCAGGCTGTTCTTTGCTGATTTATTTGTGTTGTCTTTATCTATGCCTCCAGTTTCAGGCTTTTCTGTGAGTCCCCCCTGCGAATCTAGTTTAAATAGATGTAACCTGTCCCACTGTCAATAGATCGCAGCAGATTCGCTGAGAATACTGCTCCTCCCTTTCCACTAAGATGTTCAAATGTGATTCAACGAAACAATTACGTAAAATGATACAGGTACATACCTTCATTTTCGATTATTGCAACTGATTAAACAGTTTTGTGATTCGCTGAAACAACATCAAATACATTGTACATATTTAAAATAAGTAGTTATCTAAGCCTGTTACAACTTATACACTATCATAAATACGATCACTAGCACAAATAGTTTAAAGCACTAACTACTAGTATCTTCACATATATATCCATATTTTGGCTTCACGAAATACTTATATATATTGACCACGTGGTGATTTGAAAGTATATTACCTGTAAAATAGCGTCTGCCGTTAAACAAAGATGACCAGAAAGCTGTGCACCTGTAAAGCTAACTCTATGCCCAGCTAATGTGATGTTGACGCGGTAAGTATTATAGGTTATGTCGCCCTACCTGACCACACTCGTCTTGGTGAACAGCACTCCTCTAAATATGAATTTAGAAGATGTTGACGGATGAATATAATTAGCCTCACTCCTACTTATCTGCATGTAGACTTAAGTAGCAATAGGTGTTCGTTTCAACCCCATTTTCATGCAAATTTAGCTAATTTGCATATTTTCTCCTATCTTTTAACATGGCTCGTTTTTTCCTGAATTACCAAACGTGTGACGAGCTACACGGTAGAGGTCGTCGCCACGGTCGTCACGGTTTTCGGAGATGATGAGGTCATCATTGTGGGAAAAATCGCTTAGTCGGCGTGAGGGGGGCCCACAATTGTTGACGTTGGCGTAGATCGCGGTGGCTGTGATGGTGGCGTCCCTGCCATCTCTCGCCACTCCAGAGAAGCTAGAAGCTTGAGCGTGGAAGATAAGGCGGTGGCGTCTACGAGGGGGGAGCCCCAGTAAGAGGCCGACGCTTATTGAAGGGACCGAGAAGTGCGTAGATGTTCGGCGTGCTTTTAAATTCACAGTGGGTGTGCTTTTTATTGTGATAACTCTATAATTATAAAGTCAGAACGTTCTGTGGAACAATTGAATTGAATATTATTACAACATTTAACCCTCCATTAGAATGCTGCATACACGCTTGGAAGCCGTATTGTAAGATGGACATAGGCACGTTATAAGTTATACATAGTAGAACAACTAAACTGAATCAAGAAAAATGGTTTGTCAACAGAGACAATGTATATTACGATGAGTTCAAACAAAATATATTAAATTGTTATATAAATAAGTGATTACTGGTTAGCATAAGCCAATACGCTTCCTCACATGGGTTTCTTGCTTTGGAAGGCAGTGTCGTTCTATCTTGTTAAAACTAGGACATTTATTAAACCATGAAATTTATAAAAAGTCGTTTAGCCATTTTTCCTGTGATCAGTTATATTAATTACTATATAGTAATAAAAAGCAATGTCTGATGATGTGATGATAAGAGCGGTAACTCTGACATCGTCACTAGAACAACCTCTACTGCCCGTTGAAGATTGAAATACCTAGATCGTTGCGGATGAATCGATACACAAACAATGATCTATTCTTGTATTGGCGCAATCAACCAGGCAACGGTGATGTGGAGACTCTGGTTTGAGTCAGGCGGGAAATGCCTGTTTTTTATGGTCAGACAGAAAAAGCATGGCGTACACTGTAAAATAAGAATGAACAATTTGCATAATTCCTAACCTTAGATGTCATGTCGCCGAAACGCACCGACAAAGTTTTTCACAACTTCAGAGTGTAACTGAAAAGAATACATTGTACCAAATTATTAATTTTAATTACAAAACAACAGCTTGGTGAAGCAGCATCGGTTTATTACAGACTTTCTCGGCAAATCACTTCTCACCGAATGTCCAAAACATGTTTTATATTTAAACACACACACACCGACCCACCGACCCACCGACCCACACACACATATAAACAAACAAACACCCACACACACACAAACACACACTCAAACACACACACACACACACACACACACACACACACACACACACACACACACACACACACACACACACACACACACACACACACACACACACACACGCACACATTAATATGTATTACACACTTAATAATGTATTATATATGCATCTTTCAAAGAGGCTCTGTATATGCACAACATGAAGAGCAACACGCCATTTTTAGATAAAACAAACCATGTTTGTTGTTGTGTGCAATAAGTTGATGTTACGTAAACATTCGTACATCCGTCGAAGTGATAGACGCACTCATGTATGGCAACTCACAGACATGAATCATCACATCCTCATCATCACCATCATTGTGCAGCCGTAGTGTCCCGTGGTTGGGGAAGGCCTCAGCATGTCGTTTCAAAATCTGCCTGTCTTGCGCTTTCCTCTTTTGTCTTCTCTCTTACACAGATGTTGGTTTTTCTCTCTCGACATGTGATGTTGAATATACTTCTTTCCATCTTTGTTTGTGCGGCTCCTAGCTTGTTCTTTGCCTGGATGGTGAGTGCCCACGTTTCCGCGCCGTATATCATCGTTGAAAGTACGCATGAATTCTAGACTTGTCTCTTCTAGCAGGTTCCATAGTTACCCTTGAAGATGACGCGGTGTTTGGCGACACACCAGATCACTACTATACGATTAATTAATTTGATGACCGATTACAGTGGTTTTCTCACAATGACACCAGTAAGTGAAATCCGAGCTCGAAATACGACCCCAGAGTCGTCAAGCAAGTCACCTCAGCGACAGGAGTTAACGTTAAACATAATCATGTAGTTGTTTTCCTTTAATAATATTAATATTTCGTTTTAATTTATTTATCTGGTATTTTAAAGCAAGCATTATGTTAACATAACTAACTTTAATATACCTTTATTGAAATAGTAGCAAATCATGCAAAATCAAAATATTCAACCGAAGCAGTCCAAACATTTTGCGTGTGGGTAAAATGCCATTTGCGCTTTGCATTTAACCAAATGAATCACCTGGCATAACATTAAATCTATGTGAGTATTGTTCCGACAAAAACGCATGAATACCATGACATTAAAAATCTTCCAATAATGATCGTCGGTTGTTATCACGCACACACGCACGCTCGTTCGCATACACGGAAGCTCATTCCCATACATGCACACACAAAGAAACCTATTTGTCGTCGAAATGGCTCGCAAGATATTGTCTTAGTCCGCCTGTGTCTGCACCAACCTCTGTATCCATGAAAGATCAACTGTATGAACTCACTCAATGGTCATTAAATAGTTTCGAAGAAGAACAATGGGTTCCTTGCGCGTCTGCTCAAAGTAACATTCCATCTGCCTTTAAAGAGAGCGAGTTGCATATACTTCAAATGCCTGTCGATGTCCACCATTTACAAGCAGGCAAGTAGCTAGGGGGGTTCACGGGGTTCAAGTGAACCCCCCTTTTGTGAATCCCCCTTTCTCCAAAATGTGAACCCTCTCAAAATTGCATTTTTTTAATGTGAACTAGTCGTTGTATTCCATGTTTCGCAAAAGCGTTAACCCCCCTCCTAAAAGCTTCTGGATAGTGTTCAGGCATTACAAGGAATGCCAAGAAAGCCTGATTTGTATATATGTTAAAGGGAGAACTATTATCTATTAAGTGATAGTCACTGAATGTGAGCCTGGCACGACACGATGGTGTTCATCTGAATCAGAGGGGGACGATGCTGTATTAAAAAAAAACATACGGTGGCCGTACGAAGGTATGCGCTGAAATTAAAGTAAACACGGGTTTGCGAAGTTGTGGTGCCGTCCACAGAGCCGCTACTGCTGACCACCCCACACCTCCACAAACACGTGTCCTGTTATTAATAATTAATACATGGGTATTCAGTAATTATTTCGGACGGTAAACCTGTAAAAACAAAATAAGCCATTAAATTGTGTATGAAATATATCTATCCTATCATAGTTGTACAGGAGACGGAAACATGTGAAGCCGTACGAGCCAGCACTGCTGCAACCCGACCCCACATGCAGCCTAATCCTCCTAACAACTATACAATTGCACTAACACTACGACGTCTCACAGTGTCCTAAACGCTAAGGTCATTGTTCTGTAGAAGTCCATTGTTCATAATATCTTTCAGATTCTTGTTCTTTGAGAATGCTGTTATAAATCTCGGCATGTATATTTCTGTAAGTAAGTAAATAAGTAAGTAATGATTGCTGAACTAATGTGGTTGCTAGTTGCATGTTTGTAGATCTCAGAAAGGGGAGCCTTATCGCTTATGAGGAGGCAGTAATGTGTGAAGGGCCTTTATTATCAATTATTATGTCCATTTTGTGTTCTGTATAGTTGTAAAATATAGTTTGTGTTTCCTGGAGTCAGTGTGGTGTACATTATATGGTACTTGACTGTTTGGCACCTAGAATTCAATTCAAATTCCACAAGAGGACAATCATTTTTTCTAATCTAGCTTCTATTTACCGGGCATGTTTTATAAAGGTTTGTTAATTTACTAACTTAAATATGTTTATGATAAATTATGGAACTTTCGCGGCGAAGGCTTTCAAGTAAATCATTCAGTTATATTAACAATATAGTATCACTGCGTGTTAGCTTTTATGAATACAATTGGGTGTAAATTAAGTTTAATCAGGCAATAAAATGGGACCAATCTTCACAGACCTCACGAGTCCCACTTTTTCTGAAAACGCACCCCCAAAACGACCTCGTTATGGACCTGCTGGGGATGCTAATGTCATGTTTGTATATATATATATATATATATATATATATATAAGATTATAAAACGAAACCACATGGTCCACCAATCTCACACCCATTTAATTATTCTTCCAGTTAGAAATATAACCTTCTGCATTATGAGCCCCCACGTGAACATGTTGGGCCATCTGCATTGAGAAAAATATATAACCCCACATGAACTTGTGGCGCCCCCTGGGAGAAAGAATTGGTAAAATGTGAACTACCCCCATTGTGAAAAGCTGGCTACGGGCCTGACAAGGTATATCTAAATCGATCGGTAGGTTCACGAAGTATGATATTCAGACTGCAAGTGAAACATGTCCGGAACTGCACCATGCTGGACTAAAATGACGTATATGCAACTAAGCTACTCAACCCCTCTCAATATGAATTCCTAAATGCGGGACCATGTTTAACAAATGCCTTATGTTTTTAAAAGACCTATATAAGGGTTCACCAGTAGATACTATATATTTAGATTTTCAGAATGCTTTCGACAATGTGCCACACACAAAAAATACTACGTAAGCAAGGCTCATAGTATCGGTGATGGCATAATTAACTGGATAGAAACAGGCTGATTGTAAGGTAACTTCTTATATAGCGCAGTGTCCAGTCCTCAGGACTGCTCAATGCGCTTTGCACTTTACTCCTTGACGGACCTGTTCAATCGAAAACCACTTCGACTTCTCTGGGAAGCATCCAACCACACTGCAATTAGTGCGCGAGGACTATTCGTATGCAATAATCCACCACTGTCTATAGCCAGGTACATATTCATACAGCTTTGTGGGGTACCACGACAATTATTATTGGGATCAATAGTGTGTTTAATATTTGAATGGATGGATACATGAGGAATCACCACAACAATCATATAACAAGCACAAAGTGGTATAAAAGTGTTTAGAAACACTGCACCACTGCGCTTCATGCGTGTATGCATGCATGCTTGAGTGCGTGCGTGTGTGTGGTATCATGCTGATGTCAGCCCTGTTCATTTATAATACATCACTTATAACCTTCTGTATCCAAGACATACCAAATGTACGAAATCGCTCTCGATGTACAGCCCAGACTGCGTAGCTAAGTAGTTGCGTGTTTGTTCATACTGAGTGGTAATTCAACTGTCTCGAATGATCAGTAACTTAATCTCGTGATATCACTTCCAAACCGTTTCAATAGGGTATTTGTGTGACTGCGCGTAAACTAACACACTTCAACAACTTCACAAAGATCAAAGTCCACCAGTCAAAGCCATCGACGATGGTGAGAAGCTCACACCTACAAACCAATATATTTCTTATGATGAACCAACAATGCCGAGAGAAAGTTTACTTTACGTAGAAGAGAACAATTTATAATCATTAATGATGTCATTGATCCTAAATCGGTTCTTTCTCCTTGTTCTATATAAAATGTTGAGTGTCTGGTCTATCGAACCACTCAATCTGTTCTTCCTCTCCATAACTACCTCTCAGCAGACCCCTCTCTCCATATTTCATCCTTCCCCGCTTATGTCCTTCCTAACACATTCCTCCCATCTCACTTGTTGCCTTCCCTTCTCCTGCATCTTTGGTGTTGTTCCGCCTCTGCTCTCTTTGCAAGTTTGCCTGCACCCATCCTTGCCAAGTGGCCAGCCCATCTCACCAGTCTTCCTGGTTGGCTGCATTCCAGTATAGCATCTTTCCTCAGGTCGCTCTTCCTTTTTCTGTCAGTTACAGTTCCATCATCACAAACCGGGGGTGGTAGTTGACTGTACAACCACTGACATATACCCTACGCAATGTACGGAAGTTCGCGTAATCAGTTGTATTTCGTTGCTGTCTTCGGCGGGCGTGATTGGATGAACGAAACACCAGCGACCCATATCAAAGAGCAGTTCCTGGAAATCCCAATAACTTCCTGTTGTACTATTTTCACGAGCCGCCGGCCATATTAAGATTGACGACCATCCTTAAGATTCTGCCGTAGTAGGTACACACAATTACTTCTACTTACCGAATATTACATGTAATAACAGCCACGATTGGCCCAAATCCCAATGGGCAAAAATGGAAAGACAACGAGATGATAACAGGTTCAATCACACTTACACGTTTTGACAAAACAATTAGCGAGGATGGCAAACCTAAAATATTCAGTTTTCACAACACAGAGCATCCTACAGCCTACTCATAAAATAATTCCTATTAAGTTGAAAGGTGCAATATGTCTTACCTACATTGATTTGACGCACGTTTCAAGGCAAAACGCAACAACGGTTTCACGTGCGTATAATTTTATTATGTATTATTACAGATTACAAGAGCCCTCTCATCTCATCGCCACATCGACTTTCGCAATCAACTGTATTCAATCTAGTAAAAGTAAGAAAAGGTAGTTCTTATATAGCGCAGTATCCAGTCATCAGGACTTCTGAAAGCGCTTTACACTTTACTCCCTGGCAGACCTGTTCAATCGAAAACCGTCTCGACTTCTGTTGGAGGCATTCAGCCACGCTGCAATTAATGCGCGAAGACTATTCGTACACACATATCCACCTCTGTCTATTATGTTAAGATGGCACTGTTGTGTGACTAACATCAAGCACCGTGCACTTGTCGCACTGCATGCGCTCTTGAGAAGTTCTCACATTCACGTACATACTCATTGATCCCATGTCGCACTGCATGCGCTCTTGAGAAGTTCTCACATTCACGTACATACTCATTGATCCCATTAGCAAACATTCCCATCCTACGGAAGGTATAACTTGGTAGTTCGTGGGGGGTTCTAAGTGATCGTCTTCACGATTAGGTCAAAAACCAAACAACCAAGTCCTTAGTTCGAAGGTGGGTGCTAGAGGGTGCTACATACCGGTACAGAGGGGACGTTTTCACAAAGTATATTTACGTAACTTTGAACAGTTGTTCGCAACGATATACTTGATTCTTACAATTGGGTAAAGTTGATGTGTGTTGTGTGTGTGTGTGCGTGCGTGCGTGTGCGTGTGTGTTGTGTGTCTTGGATAGTTGACTTGAACGTTTCAACAATAAATTATAATAGATAGTTTCACACGCGTGATCCATTTAGCAAGAGAAAGTTCTAAATTGCTGTGAATTCGAGAAACAGGTAACGAATATACATATTATATATATATATACATTTATAAAACTCATATTACATTATCATGATAGGTGGTCAGGCACGTATATCCAGTGGTAATCGACAGGCGGCGGCGATTGTGTCTTCATTTCGTGTATTTGACATCAATGAGAGAAGTTCAAAAAAATTGGGTCCATAGGTTCTGCTCAGCAAAATAAGAGCTTTGGAAACATGCATCGGTATATGCAACCCGTCTTGAGCAAGCCGCACACATTATCACAACGTTTTAATGGATTAGTCGTACACGTTTTCTGACAAGTACGGGACGACTCCAAACATCCATAGAAACACATTACTCTTAAGTCGTTCTCTGCGTCATTGGTCTGACACGTTACCAGAAGGCATGACAGCAGGACAAAGCCCATCATCGCGAACAGAAGCTGAAAGAATCAATTAGAACACTTGTTACATACGCAAACATATGAGACCCGTCTTCTGGCGACACTTAAATATATCGTAAATAAAGCATCGTTTGGGGTAGAGCGTTCCCTTTAAGTGTGAGTAACCTCATTAATGAAAAATTACTGTAAAATGCAGTATCACAAATTATTGGTTCCTGAAAATAGACACACCGTATATCGGGAACGGCGTTATTCATTCAAGTACAATTCTTGTCACTTGTCTTGTCCATGCTGAACACAAAAGTATATATTTATGTGGGGTTTGTTGCGTGACTACGTTCGCATAATGGAAATAGGAGATATTCAAATGTGATTCAAAGAAACAATTACGTGAAATGATACAGGTACATACCTTCATTTTTGATTATTCCAACTGATGAGATAATTTTGTGATTCGCTGAAACAACATCAAATACATTGTACATTTTTAAAATAACTAGTTCTCTAAGCTTGTTATAACTTATACACTATCATAAATACGAACATTAGCACAAATATTTTAAAGCACAAACTACTAGTATCTTCGCATATATATATCCATATTTGGCTTCACGAAATAATTGTATATATTGACCACGTGGTGATTAGAAAGTATATTACCTGTAAAATAGCGTCTGCCGTTAAACAAAGATGACCAGAAAGCTGTGCACCTTTAAAGCTGTCCAACTAATGTGGTGTGCATACGTGTTATAGGTTAGTCGCACTACCTGACCACACTCGTCTTGGGGAACAACACTCCAATAAATATGAACTTAGAACATGTTGACGCATGGATATAATTAGCCTCACACCTACATATCTGTATATAGACTTAAGTAGTAATACTTGTTCGTTTCAACCCCATTTTCAGGCAAATTGGGCTAATTTACATAATTTCTCCTATCTTTTAATATGGCTCGTTTGTTCCTGATTTGCCAGACGTGTGACGAGCTACACGGTAGAGATCGCCACTATCGTCACGGTTTTCGGAGGTGACGAGGTCATCGCTGTGGGAAAATAGTAAAGGTAAGTTCTTATATAGCACAGTATCCAGTCCTCAGGACTGCTCAAAGCGCTTTACACTTTACTCCCTGGCAGACCTGTTCAATCGAACACCATCTCGATTTCTCTGGGAACCATTCAGCCACGCTGCAATTAATGCGCGAAGACTATTCGTACACAAATATCCACCACTGTCTATAGCCAGGTACTCATTCATACAGCTGAGTGAACTGAAGCAATGTAGAGTAAATGAACTTGCCCAAGGTTCGACACCGCAGGATTCGAACCCGGGTTCTCTCAGTAGACAATCCGAAGCTCTTGCCGTACCGCTACTGCGCTACAGCGCTCCACGCTTAGTCGGCGTGAGAGGGACCCATAGTTGTTGACGTTGGCGGTAGATCGCGGTGCCTGTGATGGTGGTGTCCCTGCCAAGCTTGACCGTGGGAAGATAGGGTGGTGGCGCCGCCTTTATTAGTCCATGTCATCTAGTAACAAATTCCACTGGGTGTGGACTTCACACCCGCTTGCACTTTTCAGAATCCAAGATGGCCGACAAGATAGCCGCCTAAATGCTAGAAATGACATAACTTCTGAATTAATTGTCTTAGAAAGGTGATCTTGGGGTCTAGACATAGGTTTTTTGGGGGCAAGAAATCTATTTCTGAGGTTTTAACCAAGATTGGTTGAGTTCTTATTGCAGAACTATCCAATATGGCTGCCAAAATGACTGCCGAAATACAAAAAAATGCCTTACAATGCCATAATCTAGGAGCTAATTGACAGAGAACGACGATTTTGGTGTCTGGATATAGGTTTTTGAAGTCACGGATTCCGATTCTGGTGTTTTCATGACGATTTTAGGATTACTTATTATTACTTAATATTATTTCGAGTTCATGATAGAGCACATCAGGCAGCTGTAACCAACACTATCCAAGTACAGTACAACTATTGGATGACCAACTGGACACATCAGGTAGCTGTAACCAACACTATCCAAGTACAGTACAAATATTGGATGACCAACTGGACACACCAGGTAGCTGTAACCAATACTACCCAAATAGAGTACAACTATTGGATGATCAACTGGACACATCAGGTAGCTGTAACCAACACTATCCAAGTACAGTACAACTATTGGATGATCAACTCGACACATCAGGTAGCTGTAACCAAAACTATCCAAGTAGAGTACAACTATTGGATGACCAACTGGACACATCAGGTAGCTGTAACCAACACTATCCAAGTAGAGTACAACTATTGGATGATCAACTGGACACATCAGGTAGCTGTAACCAACACTATCCAAGTACAGTACAACTATTGGATGATCAACTGGACACATCAGGTAGCTGTAACCAACACTATCCAAGTAGAGTACAACTATTGGATGACCAACTGGACACATCAGGTAGCTGTAACCAACACTATCCAAGTAGAGTACAACTATTGGATGATCAACTGGACACATCAGGTAGCTGTAACCAACACTATCCAAGTAGAGTACAACTATTGGATGACCAACTGGACACATCAGGTAGCTGTAACCAACACTATCCAAGTAGAGTACAACTATTGGATGATCAACTGGACACATCAGGTAGTTGTAACCAACACTATCCAAGTAGAGTACAACTATTGGATGATCAACTGGACACATCAGGTAGCTTTAACCAACACTATCCAAGTAGAGTACAACTATTGGATGATCAACTGGACACATCAGGTAGCTGTAACCAACACTATCCAAGTAGAGTACAACTACTGGATGATCAACTGGACACATCAGGTAGCTGTAACCAACACTATCCAAGTACAGTACAAATATTGGATGATCAACTGGACACATCAGGTAGCTGTAACCAACACTATCCATATATATATATATAGTATATGTTTCTAAATTGTATTTATCCAGACAGATCTCAATCTGTTTTCACATATATAATTACAATATATTACCGTACAATATATTTACAATTAATAAATTATATATCCATTACATTATATTTGTTTGGATAAATAAAATTTAGAAACATCGTTATATAATGACCATATTTTCATTTTTGTGGCGAATAAATAGTTACTACAAAAATATAAAAAAATATTTACAAACAGTGTATTATAGTATAAAAAGATTTGGTTTATATTACTTTGTGAAAACATAAACCAAAAAAGTTTAAAGAAAATCAAAGGTTTGCATGCTGTCAGGATTGAACCGGCGTCGCCCGATTGTAAAATAAACGACAAGTAACCAACGCGCCTACCCACTGAGCTAGCGGGACCAACAGAAACTGTCTGACTGATTTAAGTTGTTATGATAAATTGTACAACTCCGTCATATATCGATATTCTAGTGCTATTATGAGATTATACACGTTACTTTATGTAGCTGGATACAATATATGTTTGCTATGTATGTTTATTGGTGTAGATTATCTCCCGTTGGTTGCATTCGATATAATTATTCTGAAAACGAGCCCAAGCTCGGCGAAACCTAGTCGACTTGCAGGCCCATTCGCATTCGTTGTTTTGAATAAAATTCGATTCATGTGGAACCGTAAGATAACTACTTGTTCCTCTATGATGACTAGTGTTTATATTACGTCGGAATATTGCACAATAACTCATTCTGACGCTCGTTTCGACCCAAAAGCTATCCTTGTAAACAAGCTCTGAATGCATGGAAAGGGTCGGCCTGATGCGAGTTTGAGTCATAAGTGACGTCACATCCCGGCATCCCGAAAAGCGCGCCAAAAATATGCATATTCGAAAATGTCCGGATGTACACCATAAAATGTGGAATTTCTAATTCATTGAATTTTTTTTTTTTTTGGCTTGGTGGACGTGGAAATAGATAGCAGGATGTAATATAACATGAATTCGAGCAATAGATGTTTTTATTCCCTTTAAGTACCGCGTTGAGACGACTGATCGTTGCTGGATACTCCTCTGGCGCCATCTAGTGGCACACACATATATTACAGTAAACTGCAAAAAATAAGGTAATTTGCTATATATATATATATATATATATACACGAAGGGTTTCAGAACAAACTGTGATAAACGCCATTTCAAAAATTTTGCCTGAACAGGGATGCAATTATTGTTTAACCATAATAATAATTATTATTATATCTTTGCATTCGTGAGACTGAATAAAATACAACAAAAATAAAACGTTAAAAAGGCACCAGTCAATAAAGCAGTTATTGGTCCTGTTTGTTTTTACTTTGGGTAAGGGGTAACGTGTTCAACATTGTGTATTCTGTGTCGTAACTCTCACTGTTGTTGTTCGATTTGATGTAACCAGATGTCAAGTTTGTACTGTACAATATCTTCCTTTTTTAACGCGACATATCCTACTTAAATGAGCTGTACAAGACTGTGTTTTCAAATTCTCAAAATTTCACAATCTTAATCTATCAGATCCACCAGACAAAACAAAATCAATTAGGTTTTGCTGGAAATATACGAACTTTACCTACATCAAATTAAATACACTAACATTTCTTTCTTTCACATTAAAATTTAGAAAATCATTAATTATATTTAATACTTGTGTGATAAAAACATATGTACTTTATCGTGATGATTTTTGAGCAAATCCATTTAAAACAATACGGCACAGTTCCACTTTCCTCCCCAAAAAATCCATATTCACTATTGTGTACAGGAAATCCGTACGAAGTGACAGGTTCAAGAAAACATTTTGATCGGATAAGTAGAATATCAAGATCACCCACCCTCCTTGCCAAGGTCATTCACTTTTCTGGCAAGTGGCCAAAAACCTTAACGTCAAGCTTGGGAATGTGTAAACGTGTTGACGTAAAACTCACTGGACATATTATGTATCAAACATTCACAGATATCATGACATTATTTACCTTGGCTGCCAGACCTTGGGGGAATCCCGTGTCAAATGTGTTGTTCAGACCAAACCTGCAACACAATTGAGACCATGTATGAACATATGAATGGAGAGATGCATTATCTTGTAAGGGGTCATCTCAGAACATCGATGTCAGATATTAGATGAAATTACGTTCGTTTCAGGGGGGTTAGAAGCAGTTTCGTTTGACATCGATATTTTTACGCTTCGGACTTTCACGCATCTTCACTGTGATCCTGCGCACGTAGAAAATGGTCGCACCATTTTGTTCTTTGTTTTCACTCTCTTAATATTGACTTTATTATGCAGTTTTGTTTTGAAATGAATGATCTCCATACGAATGTAGTAACCAAACGGTATTGCTGAATTTGTTTTTATTTTTACCGACGACCAACTGAGACCGCTAGTGGCAGAGGAAAGACGGACTGGAACGCCAGAGCGCAGCAAGACCTCAAAGACGCCCTTACATGGAAACCAAACATGAATATCACGAAAAACGTTTTCAAATTAGAAACTTTCATTTTTCATATCCAAGAATCATGTTAAATTACCTGGTAGAGGCTTTCGTTGACGTGTCACGCCGACTTCATCAGTACCTATGACGCTGAATGACGTCATCGTACACGTGAGGCAGTTCGTAATTGCCCTCGTCTCTGTTGATGGGTGTTTTGGTTTTTCTGATCCAGATGGCTTCTTTGATATGCCGAATTCATCTGTTGGTTTCTTTGTCTACAATTTTCACTCCCTCCCAGTCTATGATATGGTTTTAAGTTGTCGTATGGTCTGTAAGGGCGGATTTATTGATGGTAGACATCAATCTTTTTTTTCCGCTCCTTGTGTATTTCTCATTTTTCGTGTTGTCTACGTCCTTTCTGTGTTCCTCCAATCTTGTTTTGAGTAGTCTTCCTGTCTCCCCAATGTATTCCCCACCACAATTCTTGCAGCGTGTTTGGTACACCAGTTCGCCCTGTTCTTCTAGTTGTACTTTGTCCTTGGGATGTACCAACAGGTGCCTGAGGGTGGTGTGGGGACGCATGGCCGTTGCTACTCCATACTTTTTCAGTACTCGATGCCTCACGTGTACGATGACGTCATTCAGCGTCATAGGTACTGATGAAGTCGGCGTGACACGTCAACGAAAACCTCTACCAGGTAATTTAACATGATTCTTGGATATGAAAAATGAAAGTTTCTAATTTGAAAACGAACTATCCTGAAGAATGTTCAGTAATCACGAAAAACGTTACCTGGGCGACGGGATGGGTATATCTACTATGACCGCAGCTCGATTCTACTTGGCCCAGAAAAGGGGACAGAAGATTGAAGACACAGCACTGGCGTGGGAGTCGTTCCCGAACGTCGCACTTTCGAAGGTGTGTATGTGTGTGTGTGTATGTGTGGGTGTGCGTGCGTGTGTGTGTTTGTGAGCGTGCGTGCGTGTGTGTGTATGTATGTGTGTGTGTTTGTGTGTGTGTGCGCGCGCGTGTGTGTGTGTAAATGTAATTATTGAGTGCGTGTGTGCGTGTCTATGTGTGTGGGCGCGCGCACCCGCGTGTGTGCATTTAAAAACTCAGACACATATTTAATCAAATGCTATTAGAAAAAGTGTTTAGGGTGATGTATTTACAAATTTAAAAAGACGAAACTCTTGCTGTCTATGTTTCACTGTCAGTCATGTTTTCAACGTCGTTAATGGAACGATTTAAAGGTTTTGAAAAAAGGAACACCAACAACTATATGCAATGCATATATGCACATATGCCATGTGACTTCGCCCCAAAAAAGCCATTGTCCAACAGTTTCCCGTCTATGTTTTACTGTCAGTCGTGTTTTCAACGTCAACACAGTGCAGCGGTTTTTAACCTTATTTAGCTGCTATACAAATTTCGTTCGAGGGACTTGTTTACCGACCCTTTCCTTTTAATAGGTAACTTGTGATCAATTATAAAATTTAATTTGCTTGCTGAACACGGAGGAATCATAAAAAGCAGCGCAGTTCGTTGGTTCATCGACGCAGAAAGAGGTCATCCCTTGTTAAGATGGCGGAAGAATTCAAATTTGATATTGTTTGAAATATGTTGCTTTAGGCTAATTTATTTATATTGTTCATAATAAGGAGGAAACATTCGGATAGACAATATATTGTCACACTTAAGGCACAGTTCCCCAGTAGCAAACTAGAAAACGTGCCCTTGAAGTACTGAAGCAGTACCGAAGAGCGGCTAGTGTAGTGGTTAGCACATCCGCTTGGCATGCCAGCGCTAGTTCGAAACCCGGACCGGGCAGGCACAATATTGGTATAAAAACCTGGCTCTCAACACTCGGAGATCACGTTAACGGCTCAATTTGGAACGCAAAAGAACCATTGAGGACGACAAGCACCCTGGCAGTGACCACCCTCGGTTCTAAAAAAGGCTGAGTAATTGAATGAGATGTCATAAGACCATCACATTGTAACCACAATAATACAGACTAGTCAGTTAACGGAACGTTGCCAAGCGCTGGAAACAACTAAAACATATTTTTGGGCAGCCCATTAATCTATGTCATCTATGAGTAATGTCATTAGAGCTGTCATGTATGAAGATGAATAGAACACGATTGAAATCACATAGGCTGTGATGTTCCAGTAATGCTGTGTGAGGTTTGCGTGTCCTTGCGTGCAGCTCGTTTCTGTGTTTTACGGACGGCCCTCCAACATAATGTGTCTCACACAATGCACACTACTAGTGTAAACGAACATGCTCGTTGGAGTATTGACTTTGCAATACCGACATAGGTCCAGGAAGGTTAAGAATGGTGCGGAAGATGAACATGGTAGCAATCAGATATGCATGAATATCGACTTGTCTTTCAAAAACTGCATGGTGGTCAATAGTTATGAAAAATACTTTATTTACGTCCAGTTTACGTAATGCAGCTGATAAAACGTCTGCCAAGTAGATCCCGGGTGCAGCGAATCTCTTTTGTCCTCAGTTTCATTGTTAGGGCAAAGTTCTTGACTTGGACTGCCTAGGGTGTTGGTTACCCCTATATCTAGATTATTGACTAACATGTGGAGGAAGCAATATGTTTAACATGGTTTTTTGGTATGCTATCATAATGACAAAATTAATGATCGGATCCTGGATAAGGTTGGTGATATTCTGGCAAGCATGTCTGGGATAATCGCGTAGGCTACTTAATTTGATTGCCGAAAGTTATGGTAGCAAGAAGACTACAAACACATCGATGGTTCGTGGGATGGCTGGTCCCATAAAATGGGTAAACAAAGGTTACTGCAGCACCTGAGCTAAAAACTCTTCCACCGACGACAGAAACATTTGACGAAAATGTGTTCCGGGCTATGGTATGCGACATGACACTTAAAGTGTCAAAGGCCAACCGGGTCTGCATTCTGAAAATGTTGTGGGCATGTACGAGGGATTTGAAGGCCCAACAACCCACGCAATCTAGCCGTTGCTGTCGGTTCAGGAATAAACAAAATATTAAATATATATAGTTACTATTACGGTTTCGCTAAAAGGAGTGTTTTGAATATTTTGGTTTTAACGTTGCCCTTTCCCACACGTGTCAAAGCTCTATCATTCGTACGTGGTCTACGTCATTTTAAAATGTCCAAAAAATCTCCGTCACTGAGATTTAAAATCTGCGTAATTAATGTTTATGTCCAACGAACAAACAATTTGTGAGGAATTTTGTATCATTTTTCTTGCATTGCTTCCGTTATATAGCATTCTCCGTATATTAAATATTATTTAAAACCATTCCATGAGATAACTATCTGGGTATCAGGAGGTGGCAGTTATTTGTTTTATGTCGATGATTAGTTGCACGTTTTGTAATAAAAAACAACCTTTTAGGCCACTACAATAGTGGCTTGAACAGGGAGTGGTTCGTATGTTGTACACCGACTGTTTCGCACCTGACCGCCACGCAAATACTCGACTAGTTGTTCCGGCCTTTCACGTACCATGTAGAACTAATAAAACATGCACAATAGAAACACAGTTTGTATTCACATATATCAATTAATAATTATGTTGAACGCCGATGCACAGGGTCATGGTGATGGTGCTCGCCGTGTATACATCTGTAAGACTTCTTACAACAACGGCCACCAATTACCATTACCCTGTGCATCAGTGTTCAACCTAATAATTGGTTTATATGAATAAAAAAATTGTTTCTATTGTTGTGCCTGTTTCTTCGGGTCATTCACCGTGCGTGGAAGGCTGGGAAAATGAATCGAGATTTCTTCTCGATGCACCCACGTACGAGTCAGCCATGTCATGTTATATTAATTAAAAAATAACTGTACAGTGTGACAGCTCGACCTCTTAGGAACACATGCGTATACAGAAAGTTGAGTTTGAAATACCAGTCAGTAAAATTGACGAGTTTTTAAAAGACCCACGTGTCGCTTGTTGACAGCTACAGTAGTGATGCAGCCAGGCGCTGTGCCGAGCCTGTCGTGGTGAAATAACGCGAGTTTTTGTTAACTATCGGGTTTGTCTTGGGTCTGTGTATTTCCTTTGTTAGCTAGAAATGTTCTAAATATCACATATGGCTATGCACATCAATTTCCAACTATAATGGACTTACATTAATTTTTGTTATTGGACTTGAACGTAGAGCCGCTTAGCGTGCAGCTAGCTAATGGTGTTTTACTAGACGCCGACGCGAGATGTGATGTCGACTTCAAGTTTGACTTCGCGTCCAGTTTTTGCACACGGTAACGGCCCTTAATTGCGTTAGCTAAAGATGTATAATATTCTCGCACCTCAACCTCACATTTGAACGAACCAAAAATCTGCCTACAAACTCGACTTTAACGTCACCTTCGTCTTCGGCATGGCTGAATGTCTGGTACTCCACTTGTCACAATTTCAGGCGATAACGTACAACAAATTCACAGTGAATGCCATAATTACTACTAAATAAACATAGAACGGTCGATTGATCAAAACATCACTATATTAATAATGCGCCATTATTCGTCAGATGAAGTAACTCTAAATAGTATCGTATTCTACCTCCAACCTGCCGTGGGAGATCACCTGTCTCGAACGACCGTTTTAGCTATGCAGAAAGGGTGTTCGCCCAAGGCAGTTTCTATGGCTATATCCTCTTTACTCCTGTAATTCTTGTTGGTAAGCGTAAATTTCGTACACACCATGTTGTCCGATTTCACACAGATATAGACCTATAAATTAAATACTGCCGTGTGTTGTTATGATTATTAGTCTAGAACAGTTATCAACGTTAACATATATTTATTTAGTAACATAGCAACTCAATATATATATATATATATACATATCGTATTATTATTATTATTAGTAGTAGTAGTAGTAGTAGCAACAGCAGTAGTAGTACGCATCCTGCAGTCTCGTAAGACTATGGATCTGCGCGCTGGTGTCGGAGATCAGTTGTTGGCTGGCAGCGTCTGTTGTGGCTGTAGAGGCCGATTCTTGAGTGGCATTCTTTATTGCATTTGCTGCACTTGAAGGCGCTCTTGTCTCTGTTCTCAGCCTGGGTGTTTTTTCTGCGGTTACGTTTTTCTTATATATACATGTATATATACATATATATACATATATGTATATATACATATATGTATATAACTTGACATCTGGTTACATCAAATCGAACAACAACAGTGAGAGTTACGACACAGAATACACAATGTTGAACACGTTACCCCTTACCCAAAGTAAAAACAAACAGGACCAATAACTGCTTTATTGACTGGTGCCTTTTTAACGTTTTATTTTTGTTGTATTTTATTCAGTCTCACGAATGCAAAGATATAATAATAATTATTATATGTACATATATATATATATATGTAATACAAAATTTTTATTATTCACAATGGCATTCGTTATAATGTCGTTTGTTGACTATACGTAGGCGTACGGCTTACCCGTCTTCCTGTGAACTAAACACCATAGAAAAACAATAAGATATAAATGTAGAAAATCACAAAACAAATTTAGCAACGAATTGAGGACGTGTTTCAATAATGATATAATGAATTTTTTAATTAATTAATTATAATTATTGTTTGGCGAGCCGTACAGTGTGGACCGGATGATACCCGATAGCAGCAGCACGACCGTGGCCGTCCTCGGCGGCGTTAAGACCAACTTCGCGGTCGTTGGAGTAAACGAGAACGTTCTCCTCGGCGATTGCAGCAAAGTAGCCGGAATCGAGGTACGGGTTTGAAGGCATGTGCTACTAGTATGCAGGTTCTGACTGCAAAGGTATTTGGGACATCCTTGGTAATCTATGGATGGTTAGTGGTAACACTGGATATCGGAACTATTATCAGCGTCTTTACATGGTAGAAACAATTCACTCGTAATAAAATAATACCTATGTAAAGGCACGATCTACCGTTATAATTGGTCTTTACACAGGTATTTGTACAGGTACAACTTGTCTTTACACTGGTAGTTGACCGGTGTAAGTTGCACCTAAGCAAATGCCTGTGTAAAGAAAGGTATGTATTGTCACTTTAGAGACCTTTTCCACCGTCATTCTGCCACCTGTCGGCAGTTACTAGAACTAGTAGTTGCCACAGTCTGCTTTGTTGCCCTTGTTCTTATAGAGAGAAACTATAGTGGTATCACGAAGGTCCTTTGGCATGTCGTCATCTTCTAAGATGCTAGTTATGATGGCATGAAAGGCTTCAAGTGTTGCTGGACCCGCTGCCCTGTAAATTTCAGCTGGCATCCCGTCCTTTTCTGGAGCCTTTCCTGCACTCATCTGGTTGATGGCTTTTTCATTTCGTCCAGGGTGGGACGAATATCAAGGTCTTCATTGATGTGTTGCCAGGGTATGGAGTCAAGGGCTTCTTTACTCACTGTTGAAGGGCGGTTGAGGAGGTTGCTAAAGTGTTCTCTCCATCTCTCGTTGATACCAGCCGTGTCCTTGATTAGGGTGGTGCCATCTGCTGAAAGACGTGGAAAGGCGGTGGGCTTTAATGGTCCGTACACATACTTGATGGCACTGAAGAACATCTTTGCGTTGTGAGTTTCAGCGTAATGTTCCACTTCCTCTGTTTTCTTCTGCCACCAGTTATCCTGCATCTGACGATGGTTTCTCTGCGTTTTGCTCTGCAGGTGTCTGTAGTGGTCTTTCTTGGAAACTGAGGAAGGGTCATTCTGCCATTGTAGGTACACATTGTTCTTTTTGTCCAGCGCCTTGCAGATTTCTTCGTTGTTTTTATCGAATCAGTCCTGGTGCGTCTTCTTCTTCGGTCCGAGAGTTGACATTGCTGAGTCCGTCACCATCTGCTCGAACTGGGTCGACTTCTCTGTGGTGTTGCCAGTAAGTTGTCCGTGGGACTTTAGCCTGCCATGAAGATCAACCCGGAACTGCTCGCGGTAACGCTGGTGTTTAAACCTGGCGGTATTGAAGGCATTTCTGGTCGACTTTGGACAACTACAGAGGAATATCGCTCCTGTCCATTGCTGGGAACATTATTTCCCGCATCGTTCTGAACCGACTCATAGTCAGTGTCTGAGGCAAACCTTCCAGAAGCACAGTGCGGATTTCGACATGGCCGGAGCACAGTGGACATGGTCTTTGCAGTCAGACAAGTACAGGAAAAGTGCGTAGAGCAGAACGTGGACCTGTTTTCTGTATTTATAGACCTCACCAAGGCCTTTGACACTGTCAACAGGACAGCGCAGTGGACAATCCTTACAAAACTTGGTTGCCCAAGGACGTTTGTCCACATCATCCGGCTATTTCACGACAACATGACAGGTGAAATGCTCTCAAACGGCGCAGCCTCAGCCCAATTTGACATATTTCAAACCGAATGAAGCAAGGTTGTGTACTTGCTCTAGTTCTCTTCAACCTGTTCTTTACCTGCGCCTTTAACTATGCCGAAAGAGATTTGGACGTTGGGGTCTACCTGGAGTATCGGCTAGACGGTTCAATGTTCGACATCCGCCGCCTTGCTGCTAGGACCAAAACACTGCAACGACTCATTCTCGAGGCACTCTTTGCTGAGGACTGTGCCCTCATGGCATACAAAGATAATCATCTGCAGCTCATACTCAACAAGTTTGCAGAGGCGTTTAAACTGTTTTGCCTAACTATCAGTCTTGGTAAGACGAGGTCCGCCATCAGCCTGCCCCTGACACCACAACACCTGTTCCCACAGTCTCAGTCGATGGCACACAGCTAAAGGTAGTGGGGAGCTTCAAATACCTTGGCAGCACCATATCAGGTGACGGGTCCTTGGATGAACAGATCGACGCAAGGATCTGCAAGGCCAGCCAGACACTTGGTCGATTGCGCACCAAGGTGTTGAGTCACCACCGCTTGAGAGACCGTAAACCACTAGCATCGAGTTTATGATTATGAGAGCCCAGCTACGATGGACCGGGCATCATCCGTATGGATGAAACAAGGATCCCCGACAGCTTCTCTACGGCGAGCTCTCTGAAGGCCACAGACAACAGGGGCGTCCCTGGTGTCTGTGGCGAGCCCTAAGCAGGACTGCTTGTCAGGCCTCTGAGGAAAGACGCTGCCAACGCCTGCAAGATGCTTTCTTCTTCTCGCGTTTGTCTACTGCCTAGACTTGCAGAGTGTTGTTGAGCAGCCATTCCCGGGTCGCCAGGTCCAGCTCGGCGATGCCAGTCTCTTCGTGTGGAGCACCGTAGAGAGTGCAGTGGCTGATAATGTGGTCTGTTGTTGGTTGGGCCGCACTGCATTCACAAGCAGCGCTTTCACATTGTCCCCAACTGTGCATATTAGCGTTGAAACTCACGTTCGCAGGCGGTTTAGCTTCGTCCAAGCCTTTCGCAGGAGGTCGGAACCAGCACAGTGTACATATGGTTCTGGAATTAACCTATGTAGGGAGGTTAGTTTGGACAGCCAGTCCTCTCTCCATTTGGTTGCTATCCAGTGTGCGGTTGTTTCACTGGGGCCCAGACATTTCATGATTTCATGCACCTGGCTGTTGAAAAGGTGCCGTGACTGTACACTAGCCCTTTCTGAGCAAACGTTGTATAGCAGATGGTCTGTGGTTTTGCAAGATGCCAGGGGAAGACGACACCGGGCAGCAGCTACAACGGGCTTCCCTTGCCCGACTTGCAAGAGACTATGTGCGTCCAGAATTGGCCTACATAGCCACTTGAGGACACACACCACAGATGCCAAGCACAGCATCGTCGTCGCCGGATACGACGGACTACCAACAACAACATGGTTGCGGGTCGCTCGCCGAACAGCTGAAGCGACACGTACGATTTTACATGCTAACGATCGATATGTGCTCTTCGGAAATATGAGCAAAATGCAGTAAATATTTGGAATAATCGCCATGTCTTTGGATTCATTAGAATATGTAAGTATCTAAATATTTTGTTTGTCTAGAAATGTGATTTACAACCAGTGTTTACAAATCGGGTCAAAGCACACGGCGGGATAGAGATGGGTCAAAGTCGTCGGACCTCTTGTCCGTCTTATTTGATTCTGGGTGACCTGGTGGCGAAGTGACCCCCACCGATACGGTGTCAATTGTAAATATAATGTAATGATCTAGTTAGTGGTGGTTGGTTATACTGCTAGGATTTGTAGGTATTGGTTAGCAGTACCATTGGGGCCGGCATGCTTGCTGTGAACATGTATTGATGTATATGTGTTGTTGTTATAACATATGAGAAACAATAAATTGAATGTCATTAAGTTGGCCTATTCCAATCTATACTTGACTTGCATTGCTGCTTTGCATAGGAGGGTGTATGTGACAGTGGGCGCATACATATGTTTATATATATCATATAGAAATTATTCCTCTGCTTGTACAACATCACATACTTATGTGTGCTTTGTGGCTCCATTCTTTCTCCATTCACATTTCTCAAACACATTGCACACATTTCTGGGCAATTTTTTTTTACTTTGGCATGTTCCAATGGCACACGAAATAGAAAGTATTACATTTGTTGAACTGTCAACAAGTTTTTGCTGAGCATTTATTAAATGCTTGCAGTGAGAGAGGTCAATACAGTGGATGTCCTTTTCTGTACATGTCTGAAAGAAATAAAAAATATATTAAGTACACCTAGAACAAATCAGTACAGCTTTTACGCATGTACATGTATATTATCAAGGTATTGAGTAAACACATTACGCATTTAATATGAGTGTCAGTCTACCAGTGATGCCCAAACCATCTGATGTGGAATTATTCCATATAATGTATATGGCCACACAAGCAACGGTATGCTCCCTGTGCCGTGCCGCGGCTGGCGCTGTGTGCTCGTAGCACATTGTAAACAACCCACGTTGTTGTGAACAACATTATTAACAGGTCAGAATAATGGACCTTAGCATACTGCATTATCAAAAACAGATGTCATATCTTCCAGTTTCATAGACCTGATTTAATCTTACAGAGAAATGGTTAACAGTTGAATGATAAATTACACAGGTCCCGTCACCACGGCGGCCGACGCCTGTGAAAGTGCATCTGGATATTTTAAGGACATCTTTGAGATGTGGACTAAAGTGGTTATTTTTGTACTAGAGGAGTGAAATGCATATACATATCATATGTGACTCTTCATCTAAATCCTGATCCAGTTGCATAGCTTGGTGTAATCCGGTTTCATAACATAAAAACGATTGCACCACGACCATGTACTGTCTGGAGACTCATTTGAATCATTGCAAACCTTGGAACTGGCCGCTGAGTGGACCCGCAACCGTTCTCGCACGCGCACTGCACATGCTCCGCGGAAAAGGTCTATTACGGCGACAGCAAAGAAGTGGATTGGCCTTGTGACAGCAACACGCTTGACGCACGGTTCTCCCGCCAACGCATATGCACACGTGGCGACCAGAAAGGCCGAGACGGAGGTATCGGATGGCGCCATCGAGGGATACAAATGCAAGGGCATTGCAAGTCAACTAATTGACGACAACGATGACATTCGGGTGAATGGGAAGAGACATGCTAGTTTGCATGCATTGTGTGTGTGTGTGTGTGTGTGTGTGTGTGTGTGTGTGTGTGTGCGTGTGTGTGTGTGTGTGTTTGTGTGTGTGCGGGCGCGTGCGTGCGTGGTCGTGTGCATGTGCTTGCACCTTCGACACGCTGTGGATGGATGGATGGATCCCTAATTATGATCATTCCGAGTTACGCACACTATAAGCCCATCTGATATGTAACACGCAAATTTAGGTAATCTTCGTCAAACGTCCGCTAAGAATACTGCCATCAAGCCGAGACAGTGGCGTAGTAACAAACATAATCGACATCAAATCGAGACGGCGGCGTAACACACGTAATCGGGTATGGTCGCAGGCGGCGCCCGATTACGTGTGTTACCACGTTACCGTCTCGCAAACGTAGATAGCAGAATGTATGTATCAAAGGTTACATTTCATATTTATTTCACACTTACATAATGATTTAATTCAGCCAATTCAAACTCTGTTTTCCGAACCACGTTCTCTGTGTATCGCTAACCAGGGGTTAAGAAACTATAATGTTTACCAACTAATTCTTGCCAAAATGTGCGTAAAACAAAAGTAGTACGTTTATATTTTATTTTCAGTATGATTATATATGTCATGTATTTGTTGGGTTACGATGACGTCGTATTAGTATTTACAGCCTAAATTTATTCGGACCCGTTGACATCGTCTCTGGAAAGTTTCACCACGTATTGTTGCCTGTGATAGCGGAGACAGCGAGATGTAGCGAGATGTAGGCAAGACGGCGGAGTAAAATAATGAAAACACCAGCGGTGAAGGATGGAGATTCTAGAGAACGCCATCATCCTCTTAATTATATAATTTATATTCATAGTATAATTGACGTAATATTATCACTATATTAAATTGGCTACATTTTATGTGGCACAAAATACAGCACCGCAAAGCATAATTGACGCCGTCAATATGCAAACATGATCATTCATCTGGATTCTGGAGGATCGTTATTTTGAGGGCAAACATTAAATTGACCAATTACGACAATTTGTGCATGCAGTTAATTGGTTAAATTAATCGCAACGGCAGTTCGTGTGTTTGTGCGTGCGTGCGTGCGTGTGGGCCGGTCGGGTCGGGGGTTTCTGTGTGCACACGTATATGAGTGTGTTTATGCGTGTCTTGGTTATGTTGAATGCTTATATTTTATTAGGATACTGTATTGAACCGACCCAAAATATCAAACAGACCGCTCTTCCTGTGGACTTTACAAATCATCCACATTTGGCTTGAATCACGCAGGTGAACTCACTGACCACGGACATCACGAAAACCGGGCCTTCTTGGCACTCAACGACACTGTCGTGTTTTCGTTTCTGTTGCGTAATTTCTTGCGGACATCCTGTCGTGGGACACTACAGCGAGAGTCAGGATGACGTTGGTATAATTCAGTGATATATGATTGTAATTTGTCAGTAATAAAGAACGAATTACGCGACAAAATGGTGTCAGAGTGGGATATCGTGACGCAGTGGTCTTCGCACTGCTAACTGTATCGCCCACGTAAACTCGTTGACATCGCAAAGAACGGTAACGAGTGCATGTTAGCATTGTTGACATTCGCCTTCGGCACGTTCAGCGGCAAACTGTGACAGCTGTCAAAATGGCGATATCATTGAGTCCTGATGATCTACGAAACTTACTGGCTGCTGCCATGCAACAGGCCATGTTTTCAGCTCCGTCCACTACCACAAACGCACAAACAGTCTCTACGAGCAGTGTGCCATCTTTCCAAAGCTATGAACTCAGTTGTGAGAAATGGGGAACCTACATGCAGAGGCTTACGCAGCATATGATCGCGCATGCTGTTGTTGACCCAGACAAGAAAAAGGCATATTTTCTGTCCTGGATAGGGGCAAACACGTACCAACTTGTCAACAAACTCTTTAGCACATCTGAATTAGCTGCTGCCACGTTTGACCAGGTAGTCAAGAGGCTCGATGAACATTATAAAGAGTCATTGCACGAGCTGGCTGCCTCATACCAGTTTTATCAATGCAAAATGAAACCTGGTCAGTCGTATTCAGATTGGGTGGCAGATCTGCGCAGCATTGGGCGTGACTGCGATTTCGGCACAGCACTTGACCGGCTCATTCGCGACATGATTGTGTTGAACACTCCGCACGACGAGGTCCGCCGGGCTTGTCTCAGGGAGTCGTCGCCAACTCTTGAGAGTGTGCTAAAGACAGCAAATTCATACGTGGCATTATCTGCTAGTGATGCCATCGTGAAGGGGCCTGCACATGGGCCTACACCAGGGCATGCACAGGAAGTCCTGGCTGTGGAGAAAGTGCGTCCTCCGCGACGAGCCAAGATGGGCACCCACAAGTACGAGAAATTTCATGCGCCCGATTCTCGACAAGATCGGCGACATATACAACGATGCATTGGGTGTGGCTCCACAACACATCTGAGAGCTGCATGTCCTTTCAAGAAAGCCGAGTGCCACAAGTGTGGAAAAGTAGGCCACATAAAATCAGTCTGCCGCTCCGAACGCTCGAGCAAGACAAGCAACGCCATTGATTGCAACACTGCTTCAATGACTATCATGACCTTGTTCGCACATGACCTTGTCAATAAGCCGCGTCTGGCGCTGCTAATTAATGGTCATAAAGCCGAGTTTGAGGTCGATACGGGGGCTCCAATCGCGCTCGTTGGAGAAGAATTCTGGAAGAAAATCGGTTCCCCCCGACTCTGCAGATCAAGAGTCAGACTCTGCGCCTACGGCCAACGTCAGATCAGCGTGAGAGGTGAATGTACTGTTGACGTTCAGTACGGGTCGACAGTCCTGCAACTACCGCTAATCATCGTCGACAGCGGTGTCTCGTTGTTTGGGCTGAATTGGATACAGGCATTCCAAGTCGACGTCAACTCGCTGCTCTACCCGACAGTGAGCACTACGGCACTATCATCAACTGACGTGCACGCTGTAGAAGCAGACGACCTTGAAGTCAAGAAAGTAATTGCTGATCACCCGGACATCTTCAGTCCTGGCTTGGGTCGGTGCAACAAAACAAAAGGGCATCTGCAACTGAGAGAAGGCGTGCAGCCGAGGTTCTTGAAAGCCAGACCCGTTCCTTTCGCGCGCCTCGATGCAGTTGAGAAAGAATTGAAACGTCTGCAAGAACTAAACATCATCACAAAGGTTGATTACTCGGACTGGGCTACCCCCATCGTTGTAGTACAAAAGCCAAATGGCAACGTGAGAATTTGCGGAGACTACAGAGCAACAGTCAATCCGTGTCTACATGTACAGCAACACCCAATTCCCAGAATTGAGGAACTGTTCGCAAAGTTGCAAGGGGGTACTCACTTCAGCAAGCTGGATATGCGAGATGCATATTTACAGGTCGAGCTGGATGACGAGTCAAAGAAATTGCTCGTCATCAACACACACAAGGGATTGTACCAGTACAACAGACTCTGCTTCGGTCCTTCTCCTGCGCCAGCAATTTTTCAAAAATTGGTTGACAATGTGGTTGCTGGAATCCCAGGAGTCGCTGCATACTTGGACGACATCATCGTCACAGGACGGACGACCGAAGAACATCTGTCAAACTTGAGACGTGTCCTCTCTGCACTGGATGACTATGGACTCAAGTTGCAACTCAGCAAGTGTGCGTTCTTCAAAAAAGAGGTATCCTACCTGGGCAACATCATCTCAAAAGATGGCTTGCGAGCATCTGATGACAGAGTTGAGGCGATCGTTCAGTACCCACCTCCAGAAGACGTCAAACAACTTGAGAGTTTCATTGGAAAAATGAACTACTATGGTAAGTTCATTCCAGCGTTTGCGTCTGTCTGCTCTCCACTAAACAAGCTGCGGTGCAAGGACACTCCTTGGCACTGGTCGGCTGAGTGCGCTACCGCGTTCGAGCAGCTGAAACAAATGCTCGCAGAGAAGACACGGCTCGTGCATTTCGATCCAGTCAAACCGATCGTACTAGCCACTGATGCGTCACCGTACGGCATCGGAGCCGTAATCTCGCACACACTGCCTGATGGTAGTGAAGAGCCTATCGCGTTCGCCTCCAAGACGCTCAGAAAGGCAGAGAGAGGCTACGCGCAAGTGGAAAAAGAAGCGTTGTCGATTATATACGGCGTCCGAAAATTCTACCAGTATCTCAGTGGTCGTCACTTCACCATTCTAACCGACCACAAGCCACTGCTGACGATCTTTGGACCAGATAAGTCGCTTCCAGTGATGTCGCTACAGCGCCTGCAGCGCTGGGCATTGCTGTTGATGGGCCATGACTATGACATTCGCTATCGCTCTTCCGCAGAGCACTGCAATGCTGATGCTCTTTCTCGACTCCCTGTCGGTCCAGATCTCGCATTTGACCACGATGAGGCCGTCAGCCAAATCACCACGGAAGTAGATGAGATTATGCTACAGGCTGTAGAAGATTTCCCGATCTCGCCCAGAATCGTTGCTGACTACACAAAGAAAGACACTGTCTTGTCTGAGGTGCTAAGTTGCGTACGCGATGGCTGGGTTACATCTTCAAGACGAGGACAGTCGGACAATTTGCAACCATTCATAAATGCGCAAACAGAGATCTGCGAGGTGCAAGGCGTACTACTACGAGACTGCCGCGTTGTTGTACCGCAGAAACTGCAAGCGAAAGTGATCGACTTGCTACACAAATCACACCGTGGCATGATTAGAATGAAAGCAATGGCCAGACTCTACGTCTGGTGGCCGAGAATAGAGAGGGCCATCGAAGAATGCTGCAAATCGTGCAACACTTGCGCCGTCACTGCACCGGCGCCACCAGCAAATCTCTCGCCCTGGCCTATACCCGACAACCCTTGGGATAGAGTGCATATCGATTTCGCAGGGCCATTTTTGGGAAGCATGTGGCTGCTGGCAATGGACGCATATTCCAAGTGGCCCAGCGTTATTCGACTTGCGAATTACCCAACGACCGAGACAACCATCACGGCTCTTGATGCGCTGTTCACCAGCTGGGGCCTACCAAAGACCCTCGTATCGGACAACGGTCCTCAGTTTGCGTCAAAAGAATTCGCAGACTGGTGCCGATCGAATGGCATCCTACACATGACCTCCGCGCCATTCCATCCGCCTTCAAATGGAGAGGCGGAGCGCCTTGTTGGCGTATTTAAGAGAGCGATGCAGCGTTCTGTGGGGGAGGAAGGTCTGGGAAAAGACCAAGCCGCTAGAGACTTTCTGAGAGAGTATCGCAGCACTCCTCACTGCACTACCGGAAGAACTCCTGCGGAGTTGATGCTGGGTCGCCAGTTTCGAACGCCGCTATCTCTGCTCCAGCCGTCTTTACCTCACGCCGAGAAGAAGCAGCCGGTGAAACCACTACACTCGACCACGTTCGCGGTCGGAGACCACGTCTTCATTCGCAACTACGGCGTGAATTGCAAGATCAAGTGGATTCCCGGTCGAATAACGTCTTCTCTGGGCACTCGCATGTTCACCGTCCAGTGTGCTGACGGGGTTCATCGTCGTCACGTCGACCAGATGCGTCACAGGGCTAAAGTCTTGCCCACGCAGGCGCAACCACCAGTCGACCAGATCCGTTTTCCACTAACTACGCGAGCTGCAACTCCACCACGGTTACCGAGACGCGAGACGCCGAAAAGAGAAGTCCGACTCGAACAGTCGTCGACAGCCGAAGACGGTCGTCATCTCGCTTCTCCACTGAAACTCGGTTCTCCGCCGCGACTTGCTGCTCCCGATGTCGCGTCGCCAGTGCTTCGTCGTAGCACACGTGATCGCCATCCGCCGAGCACGTACACCCCCTAACTCGAAACTGTGGGGAAGGATTGTCGTGTTTTCGTTTCTGTTGCGTAATTTCTTGCGGACATCCTGTCGTGGGACACTACAGCGAGAGTCAGGATGACGTTGGTATAATTCAGTGATATATGATTGTAATTTGTCAGTAATAAAGAACGAATTACGCGACAGACACTGTAGCCTTCTACGACGCCGTCCAGAAGACGATAGACCTAACGAGCGAGAGGGACCCGCTGATTATTGTTACGGCTGACCACTCCCACGAAATGACCATCGGAGGAGGGTATGCGACAATCAACAATACCATCCTCGGTAAGGTTGTCAGTATGACTGCCAGTCCATCGCATGTTAAACAAACATACATCAACCATTTCTCTTCTTATATTGATCTCCTCCCATGCGCCGAGATATACATAAGAGGAGATACGTGGAGTTGTGATGTGGCGCAGTATCCAGTTGTTTGGACTGCTAAGAATGTTTTACACTTCCTTCAAACCTTGGCAGATCTGTTCAATCGAACACACTGTCAATTTCCCTGGGAAGTATACACACACGTAGACAATCTACCGCTGTCTTTTGCATGAAACTCACTGACGCAGCTGAGTGAACAAAAACTGTGCACAGGCAAGACGGCGGAGTGAAATAGTTTGGGGTTCACTGTGTTTGTTGGCGGCAACCATTTGTTGTGACATTCTTCAAGACAATGGAAATGGTGTACGTCTTTTGCATGTTCATTACAGTTAAACGGGAGTCGGAAACACACTGTAGCTATTAACCGATAGCGATGTGTTTTAAAGAACCCACAAACATTGGTGTTTATAGTTATTTGCTTATGTACTTGCAAGAAACATGCGGGGTTGGATTGAGGACTGTGGAGACACCTGGTATCGTACCATAATAGTTTTAGTTATTTGCTTGCGTACTTGCGAGAAACATGCGGGGTTGGATTGAGGACTGTGGAGGCACCTGGTATCGTACCATAATAGTTTTAGTTATTTGCTTATGAACTTGCAAGAAACATGCGGGGTTGGATTGAGGACTGTGGAGACACCTGGTATCGTACCATAATAGTTTTAGTTATTTGCTTACGTACTTGCGAGAAACATGCGGGGTTGGATTGAGGACTGTGGAGACACCTGGTATCGTACCATAATAGTTTTAGTTATTTGCTTACGTACTTGCGAGAAACATGCGGGGTTGGATTGAGGACTGTGGAGGCACCTGGTATCGTACCATAATAGTTTTAGTTATTTGCTTATGAACTTGCAAGAA
>CM034536.1:12744137-12934010 GCA_020002185.1 Paraescarpia echinospica | reverse complement strand
GCAAATGCTGTTCAATTTTGGGAAATGTAAATGCCTCCACACAGGACAATGGGGGGTACTGTACTAAGTACTACTGTAAAAGAAAAGGACGTAGGGTTAACCATTAGTGCTGATATGAAGGTTTCAGAGCAGTGCGGAATTGCAGCTTCAAAGGGAAATCAAATCCTTGGATTAATTAGGCGAAACATAATACCGCTATACAAAACAATAGTTAGGCCTCATTTAGAATATTGCATTCAAGCGTGGAGGCCATTTCGCAGGAAGGACATAGATATGCTAGAAAGAGTGCAGAGGAGAGCAACTAAAATTATACCAAAACTGAAGGATCTTAGTTACGAAATACGCCTAAAAAATGCGGTTTAACAACACTAGAGACCAGGAGATTGAGAGGAGAAGTGTTTAAAATATTGAATGGTTATGAAAATATTGATAGAAATATTTTTTTTCAGTTAAGAAAGATAGAAGGACTAGAGGACATGAAGTTACATTAGTAAAGGAGCAGAGTAGATTATATATAAGAAAGTTCTCATTTTTACAATGGATTGTAAATGAATGGAACAGATTATCTGCTGATTGTGTGGGTGCTAGTAGCGTGAATATGTTTAAAAATAAAATCGACACATACCTCAGACGGGCGGGATACACATAGATAAAAGGGTCGGACTCTCGATAAGCCAAAGGGCTTCCTTGTCCACCTGCCACCTAGAGTTAATTCTCTGGGTGTCAATCTTGATAAATCTTGTTAAGATCTATTCGCTCCTTCCGCCAAGGGACTACATACTTTACTTGACATATGTTACTCGTATGGGTGTGAGCACGACATTCAGTATAATGCTCATAAATCCCTGATCATGTAGTTTGATTCTAGAAATTCAAATTTTGCCAGGGAAATTACTTCGCCACCTGTTGTAAATACCTTGGGCATGTCATTTGTAACGACGTATCGGATGAAGCTGACATCCAAGCCAAAGTGAGATTTCTTTATGCCAAAAGTAACATGTTACGACAAAAATGTCATTTTTGCTCTACTACTGTAAAGAATAAGCTGTTTACTGCATATTTCTGTAATATTTATATGTGTGCGCTACGGGTTAATTTTAGAAAAGCTAATTTTCAGCAATTTATTGTTGCCTATAACAATTCATATTGAATATTGAACAATCTGCCGATGAGATGTAGCCCTAGCCACATGTTTGCTACAGCTAATGTAAAATCATGTAAATGTGTTATCAGAACAGCTATTTTTTAGCTTAATCACGAGGATTAACAAGTATGTTAATACAATTATCCAGAGTACTGTTACTAGCGACATATACAGTACGTCGCAGTTGCGGCATCAGTGGGTCAAGGATTTGTATAATTTTTAAACATCCTGTTTTTATTAACATATTTATTTGTTATCTTTATTTATTTATGTTTCTATTTTATATGGATGTTTTTATCGGTGTACTTTTTTCCAATATGGACACAATGCTTGTCTGAAAAAACATTATTATTATTGTTATTGGGATCAATAATGTGTATAATATGGTACTGAAATGTGTTGATGACGTAACAGTGTTTAGAAAGATTAAAAGCGATGGAAATCGAAACAGTTACAAGAGGATCCCAACAAATTAGTCAAACGGTGTGGACATTAGCAGATGTTATTTAATTTTGGGAAATGTAAGTGTGTGTGTGTGCGCGTGTGTGTGTGCGCGCGCATGTGTGTGCATGCGTGTGTGCATGATTGTGTGTGTGTGTTTGTTTGTTTGTGTGTGTGTGTGTGTGTGTGTTCGTATGTGCGTGCGCGCGCGTAAAAGGAAAGGTAAGTTCTTAAGCGAGGTATCCAATCCTCCGGACTGCTCAAAGCGCTTTACCCATTACTCACTGGCAGACCTGTTCGATTGAACAACATCTCGACTTCTCTGGGAAGCACCCAGCCACGCTGCAATTATTGCGCGAAGACTTTTTCTTTCGTCGTCATTATCCCTCACGGGGTCGGCCTGGAGTGTAGGTGTCGTCACCAATTTTTCCGGTCGTGCACGTCTTCTTCTTTCAGCCCCCTCAACTCCACGTTCTTCTTCACACTCTCTTTCCATCTTGTTGCTGGTCTCCCTCTTTTCCTCTTCCCAGGGACTGGCAAGTTTGCTGCTGCTCAGATAGAGCTCTTCTTCTCTTCTCTTCTCTGGACGAAGCCATACCAGCGAAGCCGGACATCTCTCAACTTCTCTTCTATGCCCTAAATTCCTGCCAGGTGTCGCACTTCCTCATTTGTTTTCTTTTCTCTGCGCGATATGTCTATCGCCCAACTGATTATCCTCACCTCAATTAATGCGCGAAGACTATTCATACATAAATAGCCACCACTGTCTGTAGTCATGTACTCATTCATACAGCTGAGTGAACTGGAGCAACGTAGAGTGAACGAACTTGCACACCATTCGAATCAATGCGCGCGATGCGTGTATGCATGTATGCATGTATGCTTGCGTGCATGCGTGTGTATGGTATCATGCTAGAATGCCAGCCCTGTTCACATAAAATTCGTAAAATTAATACGTTTTACAATACATCACTTACAATATTTTTTTCGTTAATTTATTTTATTTAAAAAGGAGGTAGTGCTTCTTCAACTAAACGCACGACAACACATGTAGTGTCACGGGACGTCACTACGTTTGCGCCAACTTCTGGCATGGCGGTAAAATCACATGAAGCACGTGAGGTAAAGTTGCTCAGTGCGCTTGCGCGTTATTCATTGCGCTTGTAAGCGTTTGCACAGAACATAGAACTGTCTATTTTTGGAGCTGGATTACCATCGGCTCGTGATACTTGGTAAAAATGATGACAGGTAACAACTCCAGTAGTTGTGCAAATAAAGTTGTCCCCATTACTACCTATTGAACTGTGAGAGATCAGATACCATGTTGAAGTGTTTTGGTAACTCTCCATACCTATAACACTTGACCAAGCCAATGACTGGGTCGTTGGCAGGCGAGGGTCATCTACTTGAACATCGTTTGGGCAAATATATTAAATACATCGAATGCTTCATTAGAACTGAAGTGTTATGAAAGATTTAGAAATGCTAAAATGAGGAGATGAGAGTAGAGACGAAATTATTGTAGATGTTAAAGAACACATTCGTGCATACAACATTACTTTAACAAGATCAACAGATTACGAGAAACAGTTTGATGCAATGTTGTTAAAGGAATATCAATATTAGCCATACGCACGAGAACTAATTAGATAATACATGGCGTAATAATCAAAGACAGGTGTCAATATGCCAAACGATTGCATTATAGCAATATTATATTTTAATAACTAGTAGACAGTTTAGTAAATGTGTATATTATTTATAATTTGTGTATATCATTAATGTGATTTTTCCCTGTTTTAGCTGAGAGTATCGTGACACTGTTTTTAGTTTTCTGTCTCTCTTCCCTGGTGATATCTGACATGTGCAATGTAGCTAACTTGAAAATACCAAATTCCTTTGTTTTGTTACAGTATCCAACCAAATTTCACAATTGATTTGGCTCTGACAAAAGAAAACAATTTAATTGTGTAACACAGGTGATCATGCCTTCTGAATGCATCTGTTCAAGTATTATCTTCAGTTTTATTTCAAATCAACGCACTTTACCGATGACTCAGCCGTGGATGTGTTTACGATTCTGTTCTCATGCATATGTACAATGCATGTATTCCCCATATCTATGAGTTCATGTATAAAGCAGAATTGCAGTTTATTAAGCGAAGTGTTTATACAGCAGCAGAGCTAATAAAATGTAAACAAATCTGTTAAACTCATTTGCGTTTGTTTATACAATATAATAACTTGCACTTACTTCATAACCGCAGCCGACAAGCAACATGTCAGAAAGGGCACAGTTTAATAATCACAACACTGTTTAATTACTAAACATGCATCGATCGATACAGCCCCGTCGTGTCCCGATACACCTGTTTTTACATTTTTTATAACGACAATTAATCTCGCAGGTTTTATACTCCTTCAAACATGCGTAGAAACACCTGGTCTTCACTGCGTTTTCATCTTTGCCTCCCTCTCCGCTGCCTTGGCACGTCAACAGAAGACAAGCGATCATGGCAATTCCCAGCATCGGACAAATACACTGTAAGCACAAACAGAAATGTATGTATCGTGTAATAATAACAATAATAATAATAATACTAACAATAATACTACTACTGCTACTACTACTACTACTAATAATAATAACAATAATAATAATAACAATAATAATAATTATAATAACAATAGCAACTCTCTATTGCCTAAATTGCATTACGTCCCCAGGGATAGAGGTGCAAGAAATCATAATTGTCAGACATGATATCATAAACGTTCACAATTACGAAGAGCCGGTTAAAATGCAATTTCAAACCAATACGTCTAGGTATTTTTGTGCTAGGTAACAATGCTATCAGCAGATTTTAATATGAAATGTGATTTCGCTCCAGATCTTGACCCATAAAACAGAGAGAGCGCGCCTGCCCAGGTTGAGCTTAGTCTTAGCAACACAAAATTTGGATGAGATAGTGATATGCTATGCGCTGCGGGTGGATGATGGACGACGCCGGATACTAGCCAAATATTTGAATGGATGGATAGATGAGGAATCACCACAACTATTATATAAGGTGATATAAATGTGTTTAGAAAGATTAAAAGTGATGGAAATCAAAACAGTTACAAGAGGATCCCGACAAATTAGTCAAACGGTGTGCAAAATGGCAGATGTTATTTAATTTTGGGAAAAGTAAGTGTGTGTGTGCGCGCTCGCGCGTGCCTGCGTGCGTCCGTGCATGATTGTGTGTGTGTGTATGTGTGTGTTTGTTTGTTTGCTTGCTTGCTTGTTTGTTTATATTTGTATATGTGTGCGCGCGTGTAAAACGATAGGTGAGTTCTTAAGCGCAGTATCCAATCCTCCGGACTGCTCAAAGCGTTTTACACTTAAGAATAAGAATAACACAAGTTTCTTAGCTACTAAACTGGGTTGGATTCACAGTATACAATACAATACAACTAATACACTGAAACATCATACAGTATAAATACCATTCTTTTGCCCTTCATTCGTTATTGACATTTGTGTAATCCCCAAGGTATAAAAGAGTTACGGTATCTGTTTGTTTGGGTTATTGGCATAGGGTACATATTACGCTGTCTGATGTCATATTTGGTAAACATTTTGTCAGGCAGCAGATGGTTTAATCTGTGTGTACTAACTTTAATCTTATTGAAATATTTTTGACAAAGGCAGTCCCATCTTGCTTTCAATGTCTCCAATTTAACATACCTGAGTAACTTATTCCAGGAAAAAATACACTTTAATGCTCTTTTTTGTATCATTTCAATATTGTCAGATAAATATTGTGGCAAGTTAGTGTGCCATACAGGGCATGCATATTCTAAAACAGGTCTCACAACACTGACATATATAGTGACCAGATCATTCTGGTTAATTCCTACTCGCTTTAACTGATACAACATGTACAGTCGTTTCCCGGCCTTTTTCACAATATTTTCCACATGCTTATTCCATGTCAGATCCTGTGAAATTGTAACACCTAGAAGTTTGGCATGATCTACTTGATCTACATCTTTTCCATCGATCTTTATATTCGGGATAGTGTTTCGAAAATTGCGGTCTTGTGCAAAACAGATGATCATCTCTTTTGATTTTCCTGAATTAATTTTTATATAATTATGTTTTATCCACCTAGAGTCAAATAGAGTGGACAGTTTCAATTGATACGACAGGGAACCGGAGGCCAGGATAATGACTAAATCAGATAGTGATGCTGGGAAATGAAGCGCCCTGCGCATTGCACGATCTGCAATCAATTAGCGCGAAATAAAGGCTCGTCAAATGCATACTGTAACCCTAACGTCGACTGTTATTGTATCTATCAGATTTACCAAGATTTAATAAGATTGCCACCCAGAAAATTAACTATAGATGGCAGGTGGACAAGGAAGCCTTTTGGCTTATCGAGAGTCCAATACTTTTTATCTACATGTATCCCGCCCTTTTAAGGTATGTGTCGATTTTATTTTTAAACATATTGACGCTACTAGTACGAACACAATCATGAGATAATCTGTTCTATTCATGTACAGTCCTTTGTGAGAATGAGAACATTCTTATATATATTCTAGACTGCTCCTTTACTAATGTAACTTCATGTCCTCTGGCCCTTCTATCTTTCTTAACTGAGAAAACATATTTCTATCAATATTTTAATAACCATTCACTATGTTAAACACTTCTATCTGATCTCCTCTCAATCTCCTGGTCTCTAGTGTTGTTAAACCACATTTTTAAGGCATATTTCGTAACTAAGATCCCTCAGTTTTGGTATATTTTAGTTGCTCTCCTCTGTACTCTTTCTAGCATATCTATGTCCTTCCTGCGATTATGGCCTCCACGCTTGAATACAATATTCTAAATGAGGCCTACCTTGGAGGCCATTGCGTCCAATCACACTGATGAAATCCTTTGCGACCTCAGAGTATCACTGAAAAGAAAACATTGTGTCAGGTAAGTAATGTTAAGTTGCTCGATTCAAAAAATGAACGCTTGAATAAGGCCATTGTTATAACCAATAAATACAGTAGCGTTTCAATAGACATACAGCTAGACAGCTAGACAGACAGACAGACAGACAGACAGACAGACAGACATACAGACAGACAGACATAAGTTGTTTGATTTGACCCCAAATATACAGTCACTAAGCAAGTGAGAACACATATACAAATAGTAATGTATAAATGTTAAACATTAATCAATATCAAATATATGAAGGCCTAAACCAACTTCGAAAATAACCAAAAACAGTTTCCCATCTTGGTGCTCGATCATAGAAAATGACAGATGTGATTAATGCGAGTATTATAATGTTTATGTAGAACTTGTTTTCATGTTAGATTTGGGTCGAAATCGGCCAATATCGAAAAACAACCCGACTTATGCACCATGTTTGCTATGGTTTATTTATAACGACACATTTGAACACATTTGAGGACAACCATCAACAATATACTATCAACTTTAAACTGTATTGCTAACCCCATGTGTTAAACGTGTGTGCCGTGATCCGAAATCTGGAATCAACTCTCTATCCCTTTAAAATCATCTGAGACTATAGATACCTTTCGTAAAAAAACTGAAGACTTATTTATTTGAAATTGCATTCCCACCCTAACCTTCAGCGGTCCTTTGTTCTAATGACGACTCTTGTTTGTCCCTGTTAACCATTTTGCCCAATGATTTTTGTATATTGCAAACAGGCGCACACAGACGCACTCTCTGTCTCTGTCTCTGTCTCTGTCTCTGTCTCTCTGTCTCTCTGCCTCTATGTCTCTCTATCTGTCTGTCTGTATGTATATATCTCACACACACACACACAAACACACGCGCGCACGCACGCAGGCACGTACACCCACACCTACACCCACACACAGAGAGTAAACCTACAAACAAACCTATGATTCGCCAAATTGGTTTGTTGATCGTCGGATGTTTTTGTACTGCGTTTTGCCAGCAACACCTTCTGTATCCAAGATGCACGAAATCGCTCTTGATATACAGCCGTGACTGCATAGCTGAATAGTTGCGTGTTTGCTCATACTGAGTGGTAATTCAAACAGTCTTGAATGATTGATAACGTAGTCTCGTGATATCGCTACCAAGCCGTTTCAATAGGCTATTTGTGTGCCTGTGTCATAAACTAACACACTTCAACTATTTATCAAAGTCCACCAGTCAAAGCCATCGACGATGGTGAGAAGTTCACACCTACAAACAAAATTAATGTATTTCTTATGACGAACCAGCCTTACAATGCCGAGAGAAAGCGTAGCTAAGTAGTTGCGTGTTTGCTCATAAAATTATTGAGTCGTAATTCAACTGTCTCAAATAATTAGTAACTTAATCTCGTAATATCGTTTCCAAGCCGTTTCAATAGGGTATTTGTGTGACTGTGTCATTAACTAACACACTTCAACTACTTCACAAAGATCAAAACACACCATTCAAAGCCATCGACGATGGTGAGAAATTCACACCAACAAACCAATGTATTTCTTATGATGAACCAACAATGCCGAGAGAAAGTTTACTTTATGTAGAAGAGAATAATTTATAATAATTAATTATGTTATTGAACCTAAATCGGTTCTTCCTCGTTGTTCCCTGTATAGTGGTGATGGTCAGGTCGGTCTAACCATTCACTCTGTTCTTCCTATCCATAACGTCCTGTCAGCAGCCTCCTCTCTCCATCTTTGTTTGTAGATATATCAGACCATTTACCCAACTTCATCATTATAAAAGGTGTAAGTTTTATCCAAAACTCATGACATCAATGACAGACCTAAACTGAGAATATTTAGTGAAAATAATATATCAAATTTCACTCCGGAACTAGAGATTATAAACTGGGACAATATTATGACATGTAAGGACACGGATGAATGTTATAGTATGTTTGTAACAAAATACGACACAATTTTCAAAAAATATTTCCCACTTACCAGAATGTCAATTAAACGCTTCTAGGATAAAAAGTGGATGACTAAAGGCATTAGAAATAGTATTTTAACAAAGACTAGGTTGTATAAGAAGTATATAAACAGACCAAATGAATACAATAAAACAGAATACCGACAATATAAGAATAAGCTTACAACTATCATACGACAGGCGGAGAATTCATATTACAGTAGCTTACTCTCACAAGCAAGACAGTCAACCAGGGCATTATGGAAGATATATGCGGAACTTGTGTGTAAGGACAAAAGGAACATGCACAACATTAAAAAGCTGGTCATCAATCATATAGAATTTAACGACAACGAAAGTATTGCTAATGCAATGAATCAATATTTCGCTACTGTAGGTAAAAAATTGTCAAAGACATATACTCAGGGAAACGAATATAGACTCATTCTATCTGATCCGATACACAATACTATGTTCCTTTCACCAGTTTGTCAACAAGAAGTGATCAATGAAATTAACAAGCTAGCGAATTATAATGTATCAGGTATTGATAAGTTTCCTTAAAAAATTGTCAAATTGTCATGCAATTTCATTTGTAAACCTCTGACTTACATTTGTAATTGGTCGTTCTCCGAAGCCACGTTACCACGAGCATTAAAGGTGTCAAAAGTAATACCTATATTTAAGAAAGGATCAAGATGTGAACCATCCAACTATCGACCAATTAGTCTGATGAGTGTCTTCAATAAAATCCTGGAAAAGTTAATATTGAAGAGGTTTTTAGACTTTATGGATAAAAATGACGTTTTGTCCAAACATCAATTTGGATTTCGTAAAGATCATTCAACTACGTTAGCGATTATTGAAATAATAGAAAATATTATAAATGCTCTTGAAAATGGCGAATTAGTTGTTGGGGTATACCTTGACATGAGTAAGTTAATCACTATATATTGTTGTATAAGCTGGATCATTATGGAATAAGAGGTCATGTATGTAAATGGTTTAGACATTATTTAAGAGACAGACAGCAATGAGTTAGCATTAATGGCACAGTTTCAGAATATGCTCATGTTCAAACTGGCGTCCCGCAGGGCTCCATCTAAGGGCCAGTGTTATTTCTATTATATATAAATGATATATCGAGTGCTGTGGATCACGTATCTTTGCGATTGTTTGCTGACGATATTAACTTGTTCATTAGTGGAATGGGTGCCAATGATTCTGCGTATACGGCTATGGAGAAGTTAGAATCGTTTAGTGTCTGGTTCCGATACAATCAACTAACTCTGAACTTGAGTAAGACATGTTTTACAATTTTCAGTAGACATATGGAACGTGAAGTCGTGCCATTGTTGTTGCAGGGCAAACGCATTGAACGTGTTAACACGGCCAAATATATGGGTATATATATCTAGTCTGTAAGCTGTCATGGTCGGAACATATTAAGGAACTTTGTTCAAATGTGTCTAAGTTATCAGGTTTATTTTATCATATGGCCTCGTAAGTAAATGCCGATATGGTCAGGCAATTATATTATGCCTATGTATTTCCCCATATTAATTTTGGGATTGAATTATATGGATCGGCTTGTAAAACTAACTTAGCAAAAATACAAGTTCTACAAAATGTATTACTTAAAACATTAGCAAAACGTAACCGCCGTGACAGTACCACAGCATTGCATCGGGAACTTAATATACTTAAAGTTCAGGAACTATTTAAACTAAATGTTCTAATATTTGTGTATAAACAGCGTACAAATCAACTTCCTAGTCTATTCCACCAATTTTACAAATGTAATAGTGACTTCATGACCGGAAGATCCAGACAGGAGAACAATTTATATATACCTAGATATAATTATAGAACGGGAGAGAACTCCCTGAAAGTAATAGGGGCTCGACTATGGAACAAACTACCTGTAGACATTAAACATTAAAAAAACGCTAAATATTGTTAAGCATAAAACCAGGAGCTTTATAATTGGTATTAATTAAAGTTTAAATAGAATTATGTATTGTAAGGAATTCGCTTGTGAATTCTTTTATATTGGTACAACATCTCTAGCTTTAATTTACGGAAATCGTTAACTTGAAGCGATTGTAACTGAATGCACAGTATAACCTTTATATATATATTATTTATGTGGGAGTACACTATATGAGTCTGATTTAATTGGCTACCAGCTCGATAAGTTACACTTCTGTGGTAGCCACCTCATCTGTGTTACATTGCTCTTAAATTGTGTTGTATATTATATGGATGAGGAAATAAATATACTTTGCTTTACTTTCATCCTCCCCCGCTTATGTTCTTCCTAACACATGTCTCCCATCTCAGTTGCTGCCTTCCCCTTCTCCTGCATCTTTGGTGTTGTCCGCCTCTGCTCTCTTTGCAAGTTTGCCTGCATCCATCCTTGCCAAGTGGTCTGCCCATCTCATCCGGCTTCTCACCAGTCTTCCTGGTTGGCTGCATTCCAACCTAACCACTTTCCTTAGGTCGCTCATCCTTTTTCTGTCCACCTAAGTAAGTTACAGTTCATTCGCATAAAGTCCATCCCCACAAACCAGGCGTGATAATTAACTGTACTGCCCCTGACATATCCCCCACGCAAAATATGGAAGTTCGCGTAATCAGTTGTATTTTGTTCCAGTTGCTGTCTTCGGCGGGCGTGATTGGGTGAACGAAACACCAGCGACCCATATCAAAGAGCAGTTCCTGGAAATCCCAATAACTTCCTGTTGTACTATTCTCACGAGCCGCCGGCCATATTAAGATTGACGACCATCCTTATGATTCTGCCGTAATAGGTACACACAATTACTTCTACTTACCGAATATTACATGTAATAACAGCCACGATTGGCCCAAATCTTTATGGGCCAAAATGGAAAGGCAACGAGATGATAACAGGTTCAGTCACACTTACACGTTTTGACAAGACGATTAGCCAGGGTCCCTATCTCGCGAGGATGGTAATTCTAAAATGTTCAGTTTTCACAACACAGAACATCCTACAGCCTACTCATAAAAAATCCTGTGACCACCTATTAAGTTGAAAGCTGCAATATGTCTTACCTACATAGATTTGATGCACGTTTCGAGGCAAAACGTAACAACGGTTTCACGTGCGTATAATTTTATTATGTTTTATTACAGATTACAAGAGCTCTCTCATCTCATCGCCACATCAACTTCCGCAATCAACTGTATTCAACCTAGTGACAATTATGTTAAGATGGCACTATTGTGTGACTAACATCAAGCACTGTTCACATGATCTTGAAAAACATTCACATTCACGTACATACGCATTAATCCCATTAGCCAACGTTCCCATCCTACGGAAGGGATAACTCGGTAGTTCGTGGGGGTTCTAAGTGATGGTCTTCATGATTAGGTCAGAAAGCAAACAACCAAGTCCTTAGTTCGATGGTGTGTGCTAGAGGGCGCTACATATCGGTACACAGATTGTCTACGCAGGAGATGTTTTCACAAACTATATTTGCGTAACATCGAACAGTTGTTCGCAACGCTATGCGTGATTCCTACAATTGGGAACAGTTGATGGGTTGTGTGTGTGTGTGTGTGTGTGTGTGTGTGTGTGTTTGTGTGTGTGCGCGCGCGCGTGTCTGTGCGCGTGTATTAGCGTGAGTAGGTGTGTGTGTATATGGGAGTGTGTGAATCTGTTTATTTTTTCTTTTGTGTGTGCGTGAACGCGTGCATGAGTATGCGCGAGCACACGACTCATCAGTTGGATAGTTGACTTTGGAATATTAAGCAACATTTTAAAGCATGCACCGTTTCAGTCGCTTCGATGTAGAGCTTACGTTTTTGGCATCCTGAGAAGTCAACGGAACTAGCAAACTAGCACAACAGTGACATCATTTCAGCACACAGTGTTGGTTATAAGTACTAGATGAAGAGTTTACATTTTAACTTATGAACCCAAAAGACATATAAATAACATAACTTTTCAACTTTCGAAAGTTACATGCAGTTGTTGTTGAAAATACATCATAATATATTCCCGTGTTGAAAATGGTTTGTGCACCGGAACGAACGTTTCAACAATAAATTAAAATATCCATTTAGCAAGAGAAAGTTATAAATTGCAGTGAATTCGAGAAACAGGTAACAAATATATATATATATATATACATTTATAAAATACATATTACAATATCATGATAGGTGGTCAGGCACGTATATATCCAGTTGTAGTCGACAGGCGGCGGCGGTTGTGTCTTCATTTCGTGTATTTGACATCAATGAGAGTAGTTCAACAAAACTGTGTCCATAGGTTCTGCTCAGTAAGTAAGAGCTTTGGAAACATGCATCTGTATATGCAACCCGTCTTGAGCAAGCCGCACACTTTTTCACAACGTTTTAATGGATTAGTCGTACACGTTTTCTGACAAGTACGGGACGACTCCAAACATCCATAGAAACACATTACTCTTAAGTCGTTCTCTGCGTCATTGGCCTGACACGTTACCAGAAGGCATGACAGCAGGACAAAGCCCATCATCGCGAACAGAAGCTGAAAGAATCAATTAGAACACTTGTTATGTACGAAAACATATGAGACCCATCTTCTGGCGACACTTAAATATATCGTAAATAAAGCATCGTTTGGGGTAGAGGGTTCCCTTTAAGTGTGAGTAACCTCATTAATGAAAAATTACTGTAAAATGCAGTATCACAAATTATTGGTTCCTGAAAATAGACACACGGTATATCGGGGACGGCTTTCTTCATTCAATTACAATTCTTGTCACAAGTCTTGTCCAAGCAGAACCCAAAGGTATATATTTATGTTGGTTTGTGGCGTGACTACGTTCGGATAATGTAAATAGGAGATATTTAACAAGATTTAAAAAAATTGCCACCCAGAGAATTAACTCTAAGTGACAGGTGGACAAGGAAGCCCTTTGGCTTATCGAGAGTCCAACCCTATTATCTATGTGTATCCCGCTCTTCTGAGGTATTTGTCGATTTTATTTTAAAACATATTCACGCTACTAGCACCCACGCAATCAGCAGATAATCTGTTCCATTCATTTACAGCCCTTTGTGGAAATTGGAACTTTCTTATATCTAATCTATGCTGCTCCTTTGCTAAGTAAAAATATTTCTATCAATATTTTCATAACCATTCATTATTTTAAACACTTCTATCTGATGTCCTCTCAATCTCCTGGTCTCTAGTGTTGTTAAACCACATTCTTTTATGCGAATTTCATAACAAAGATCCCTCAATTTTGGTATTATTTTAGTCGCTATCCTCTGTATTCTTTCTAGCATAGCTATGTCCTTCTTGTGATATGGCCTCCATGCTTGTATACAATATTCTAAATGAGGCCTCACTATTGTTTTGTACAGCGGTATTATTAGTTCTTTTTCCTTATACGCTATATTTCGCCTAATTAATCCAAGGATTTTATTTCCCTTTGAAGCTGCAATTCCGCACTGCTCTGAAACCTTCATATCAACTCTAATGGTTAACCTTAAGTCCTTTTCTTTTACAGTAGTACTTAGTACAGTACCCCCCATTGTATATTATACATCTTCGTTCCCATGTGTGCATGTGTGGAGGCATTTACATTTCCCAAAATTGAACGGCATTTGCCACTTTTCAGACCATTTGATCAACCTGTCAAGACCATCTTGTAAATGCTGTCTATCTCCACCACTTTTAATCCTTCTAAACACTTTTGTATCATCTGCAAATTTCAACACCTTGCTTGTTATTTCATCATCCAAATCGTTGTTATATATTAAGAATAATATAGGTCATATTACTGATGCCTGTGGTACCCCACTAAATACCGATTTCCAGTTTGAAGCCTCCCCATCAACTACTACACGTTGTCTTCTGTCAATCAGCCATTTTTCTATCCAGTTTATTATACCATTTCCTATGCCACGGACCTTTAGTTTAAGCAGTAATCTTTGATGTGGTACTTTGTCGAAAGTTTTTTGAAAATCTAAGTAGATGATATCTACTGGTGATCCCTCATCTACCCACTTAGTGATGTCTTCCAAAAAACATAACATATTTGTTAAGCATGACCTCGCTCTTAAAAACCCATGTTGAGATGGGTTTATTAAGTTCTGTTTAACAAAAAAATCCACCATGTGATCTTTAATTAGTCTTTGTAATAATTTGCAAATCACTGATGTTAAACTCACTGGTCTATAGTTCTCTGACTTCTTTCTCAAACCTTTTCTCAAATGTTTGCATCTTTCCATTCTAAAGGAACCACTCCCTCTTCTAATAATAAATTGAAAACTGTTGCAAGCGGTACGCTAATTTGTTCTACAATTTCCAATAGTAGTTTGGGCGGAATCCCATCCACTCCAGGTGATTTATTATCCTTCCTAAATAGTCTAAATCTGCCCGCTTGAACTGAGCCTCTGGTAGTGGCAGTGAACTAATATCTTCTCTGGTAAACACTGAACTAAAATACTCATTCAGGTCTTCTGCCATTAAGAATCCCTCTGATATTATATTTCCAGCACTATCTTCTAGAGAACCGACATTATCCTGAACTTTCTGTTTGCTTCGAACATACGCATAAAAACTCTTGCTGTCATGTTTTATATTATTAGCTAATTTTTGTTCATAGCTTCTCTTTGAATTTCTAATTTCAGCTGTAGCTGTAATATGCTTCTCTTTCTATTTTATTTCATAAGCCTGGATAGATTCTTTAATATATAAAGTAACTCCACCTCCCTTTCTTCCTAATCTATCTTTCCTAAACATTACATATCCTGTCAGTCCCAATTCGGCATCTGATATATCTGTGTTGGCCCATGATTTTGTTATACCTATTACGTGAGGGTCAATATCTTATACCATAATGTTTAGTTCATTTCTTTTGTTTACTATACTCCTTGCATTTAAACAAACACATTTATATCCAGCTTCAGAAGAGTTTTCCAGACTGTTATTTGCTGATTTATTTGTGTTGTCTTTATCTATGCCTCCAGTTTCAGGCTTTTCTGCGAGTCCCCCCTGCGAATCTAGTTTAAATAGATGTAACCTGTCCCACTGTCAATAGATCGCAGCAGATTCGCTGAGAATACTGCTGCTCCCTTTCCACTAAGATGTTCAAATGTGATTCAACGAAACAATTACGTAAAATGATACAGGTACATACCTTCATGTTCGATTATTGCAACTGATTAAACAGTTTTGTGATTCGCTGAAACAACATCAAATACATTGTACATATTTAAAATAAGTAGTTATCTAAGCCTGTTACAACTTATACACTATCATAAATACGATCACTAGCACAAATAGTTTAAAGCACTAACTACTAGTATCTTCGCATATATATCCATATTTTGGCTTCACGAAATACTTATATATATTGACCACGTGGTGATTTGAAAGTATTACCTGTAAAATAGCGTCTGCCGTTAAACAAAGATGACCAGAAAGCTGTGCACCTGTAAAGCTAACTCTATGCCCAGCTAATGTGATGTTGACGCGGTAAGTATTATAGGTTATGTCGCCCTACCTGACCACACTCGTCTTGGTGAACAACACTCCTCTAAATATGAATTTAGAAGATGTTGACGCATGAATATAATTAGCCTCACTCCTACTTATCTGCATGTAGACTTAAAGGGAATAAAAACATATATTGCTTGAATTCATGTTACATTACATCCTGCTATCTATTTCCACGTCCACCAAGCAAAAAAAATGAAAAAAATTCAATGAATTATAAATTCCACATTTTATGCTGTACATCCGGACATTTTCGAATATGCATATTTTTGGCGCGCTTTTCGGGATGCCGAGATGTGACGTCACTTATGACTCAAACTCGCATCAGGCCGACCCTTTCCATGCATTCAGAGCATGTTTACAAGTATAGTTTTTGGGTCGAAACGAGCGTCAGAATGAGTTATTATGCAATTTTCCGACGTAATACAAACACTAGTCATCATAGAGGAACAAAAGGTTATCTTACGGTTCCACATGAATCGAATTTTATTCAAAACAACGTATGCGAATGGGCTTACAAGTCGACTAAGTTTCGCCGAGCTTGGGCTCGTTTTCAGAATAATTATATCGAATGCAACCAACGGGAGATAATCTACATCAATAAACATACATAGCAAACATATAGTGTATCCAGCTACATAAAGTAACGTGTATAATCTCATAATATCACTGGAATATCGATATATGAAGGAGTTGTACAAGTTATCATAACAACTGAAATCAGTCAGCGAATTTCTGCCGGCCGTGATAGCTCACTTGGTAAACGCGTTGGTTCATTGGCGTTTGTTTTACAATCGGGCGACGCCGGTTCAATCCTGACAGCATGCAAATTATTGATTTTCTTTACACCTTTTTTGTTTATGTTTTCACGAAGTAATATAAACCAAATCATTTAGTATACTGATATTCAGACTGCAAGTGAAACATGTCCGGAACTGCACCATGCTGGACTAAAATGACGTATATGCAACTAAGCTACTCAACCCCTCTCAATATGAATTCCTAAATGCGGGACCATGTTTAACAAATGCCTTATGTTTTTAAAAGACCTAGATAAGGGTTCACCAGTAGATACTATATATTTAGATTTTCAGAATGCTTTCGACAATGTGCCACACACAAAAAATACTACGCAAGCAAGGCTCATAGTATCGGTGATGGCATAATTAACTGGATAGAAACAGACTGATTGTAAGGTAACTTCTTATATAGCGCAGTGTCCAGTCCTCAGGACTGCTCAATGCGCTTTGCACTTTACTCCTTGACGGACCTGTTCAATCGAAAACCACTTCGACTTCTCTGGGAAGCATCCAACCACACTGCAATTAGTGCGCGAGGACTATTCGTATGCAATAATCCACCACTGTCTATAGCCAGGTACATATTCATACAGCTTTGTGGGGTATCACGACAATTATTATTGGGATCAATAGTGTGTTTAATATTTGAAAGGATGGATAGATGAGGAATCACCACAACAATCATATAACAAGCACAAAGTGGTATAAAAGTGTTTAGAAACACTGCACCACTGCGCTTCATGCGTGTATGCATGCATGCATGCTTGCGTGCGTGCGTGTGTGTGGTATCATGCTGATGTCAGCCCTGTTCATTTATAATACATCACTTATAACCTTCTGTATCCAAGACATACCAAATGTACGAAATCGCTCTCGATGTACAGCCCAGACTGCGTAGCTAAGTAGTTGCGTGTTTGTTCATACTGAGTGGTAATTCAACTGTCTCGAATGATCAGTAACTTAATCTCGTGATATCACTTCCAAACCGTTTCAATAGGGTATTTGTGTGACTGCGCGTAAACTAACACACTTCAACAACTTCACAAAGATCAAAGTCCACCAGTCAAAGCCATCGACGATGGTGAGAAGCTCACACCTACAAACCAATATAGTTCTTATGATGAACCAACAATGCCGAGAGAAAGTTTACTTTACGTAGAAGAGAACAATTTATAATCATTAATGATGTCATTGATCCTAAATCGGTTCTTTCTCCTTGTTCCATGTAAAGTGTTGAGTGTCTGGTCTATCGAACCACTCAATCTGTTCTTCCTCTCCATAACTACCTCTCAGCAGACCCCTCTCTCCATATTGCATCCTTCCCCGCTTATGTCCTTCCTAACACATTCCTCCCATCTCACTTGTTGCCTTCCCTTCTCCTGCATCTTTGGTGTTGTTCCGCCTCTGCTCTCTTTGCAAGTTTGCCTGCACCCATCCTTGCCAAGTGGCCAGCCCATCTCACCTGGTTGGCTGCATTCCAGTATAACATCTTTCCTCAGGTCGCTCATCCTTTTTCTGTCAGTTACAGTTCCATCATCACAAACCGGGGGTGGTAGTTGACTGTACAACCACTGACATATACCCTACGCAATGTACGGAAGTTCGCGTAATCAGTTGTATTTCGTTGCTGTCTTCGGCGGGCGTGATTGAGTGAACGAAACACCAGCGACCCATATCAAAGAGCAGTTCCTGGAAATCCCAATAACTTCCTGTTGTACTATTTTCACGAGCCGCCGGCCATATTAAGATTGACGACCATCCTTAAGATTCTGCCGTAGTAGGTACACACAATTACTTCTACTTACCGAATATTACATGTAATAACAGCCACGATTGGCCCAAATCCCAATGGGCAAAAATGGAAAGACAACGAGATGATAACAGGTTCAATCACACTTACACGTTTTGACAAGACAATTAGCGAGGATGGCAAACCTAAAATATTCAGTTTTCACAATACAGAGCATCCTACAGCCTACTCATAAAATAATTCCTATTAAGTTGAAAGGTGCAATATGTCTTACCTACATTGATTTGATGCACGTTTCAAGGCAAAACGCAACAACGGTTTCACGTGCGTATAATTTTATTATGTATTATTACAGATTACAAGAGCCCTCTCATCTCATCGCCACATCGACTTTCGCAATCAACTGTATTCAATCTAGTAAAAGTAAGAAAAGGTAGTTCTTATATAGCGCAGTATCCAGTCATCAGGACTTCTGAAAGCGCTTTACACTTTACTCCCTGGCAGACCTGTTCAATCGAAAACCGTCTCGACTTCTCTTGGAGGCATTCAGCCACGTTGCAATTAATGCGCGAAGACTATTCGTACACACATATCCACCTCTGTCTATTATGTTAAGATGGCACTGTTGTGTGACTAACATCAAGCACCGTGCACTTGTCGCATTGCATGCGCTCTTGAGAAGTTCTCACATTCACGTACATACTCATTGATCCCATGTCGCACTGCATGCGCTCTTGAGAAGTTCTCACATTCACGTACATACTCATTGATCCCATTAGCAAACATTCCCATCCTACGGAAGGTATAACTTGGTAGTTCGTGGGGGGTTCTAAGTGATCGTCTTCACGATTAGGTCAAAAACCAAACAACCAAGTCCTTAGTTCGAAGGTGGGTGCTAGAGGGTGCTACATACCGGTACAGAGGGGACGTTTTCACAAAGTATATTTACGTAACTTTGAACAGTTGTTCGCAACGATATACTTGATTCTTACAATTGGGTAAAGTTGATGTGTGTTGTGTGTGTGTGCGTGCGTGCGTGTGCGTGTGTGTTGTGTGTCTTGGATAGTTGACTTGAACGTTTCAACAATAAATTATAATAGATAGTTTCACACGCGTGATCCATTTAGCAAGAGAAAGTTCTAAATTGCTGTGAATTCGAGAAACAGGTAACGAATATACATATTATATATATATACATTTATAAAACTCATATTACATTATCATGATAGGTGGTCAGGCACGTATATCCAGTGGTAATCGACAGGCGGCGGCGATTGTGTCTTCATTTCGTGTATTTGACATCAATGAGAGAAGTTCAACAAAATTGGGTCCATAGGTTCTGCTCAGCAAAATAAGAGCTTTGGAAACATGCATCGGTATATGCAACCCGTCTTGAGCAAGCCGCACACATTATCACAACGTTTTAATGGATTAGTCGTACACGTTTTCTGACAAGTACGGGACGACTCCAAACATCCATAGAAACACATTACTCTTAAGTCGTTCTCTGCGTCATTGGTCTGACACGTTACCAGAAGGCATGACAGCAGGACAAAGCCCATCATCGCGAACAGAAGCTGAAAGAATCAATTAGAACACTTGTTACATACGCAAACATATGAGACCCGTCTTCTGGCGACACTTAAATATATCGTAAATAAAGCATCGTTTTGGGTAGAGCGTTCCCTTTAAGTGTGAGTAACCTCATTAATGAAAAATTACTGTAAAATGCAGTATCACAAATTATTGGTTCCTGAAAATAGACACACCGTATATCGGGAACGGCGTTATTCATTCAAGTACAATTCTTGTCACTTGTCTTGTCCATGCTGAACACAAAAGTATATATTTATGTTGGTTTGTTGCGTGACTACGTTCGCATAATGGAAATAGGAGATATTCAAATGTGATTCAAAGAAACAATTACGTGAAATGATACAGGTACATACCTTCATTTTTGATTATTCCAACTGATGAGATAATTTTGTGATTCGCTGAAACAACATCAATTACATTGTACATTTTTAAAATAACTAGTTCTCTAAGCTTGTTATAACTTATACACTATCATAAATACGAACATTAGCACAAATATTTTAAAGCACTAACTACTAGTATCTTCGCATATATATATCCATATTTGGCTTCACGAAATAATTGTATATATTGACCACGTGGTGATTAGAAAGTATATTACCTGTAAAATAGCGTCTGCCGTTAAACAAAGATGACCAGAAAGCTGTGCACCTTTAAAGCTGTCCAACTAATGTGGTGTACGTGTTATAGGTTAGTCGCACTACCTGACCACACTCGTCTTGGGGAACAACACTCCAATAAATATGAACTTAGAACATGTTGACGCATGGATATAATTAGCCTCACACCTACTTATCTGTATATAGACTTAAGTAGTAATACTTGTTCGTTTCAACCCCATTTTCAGGCAAATTGGGCTAATTTACTTAATTTCTCCTATCTTTTAATATGGCTCGTTTGTTCCTGATTTGCCAGACGTGTGACGAGCTACACTGTAGAGGTCGCCACTATCGTCACGGTTTTCGGAGGTGACGAGGTCATCGCTGTGGGAAAATAGTAAAGGTAAGTTCTTATATAGCACAGTATCCAGTCCTCAGGACTGCTCAAAGCGCTTTACACTTTACTCCCTGGCAGACCTGTTCAATCGAACACCATCTCGATTTCTCTGGGAACCATTCAGCCACGCTGCAATTAATGCGCGAAGACTATTCGTACACAAATATCCACCACTGTCTATAGCCAGGTACTCATTCATACAGCTGAGTGAACTGAAGCAATGTAGAGTAAATGAACTTGCCCAAGGTTCGACACCGCAGGATTCGAACCCGGGTTCTCTCAGTAGACAATCCGAAGCTCTTGCCGTATCGCTACTGCGCTACAGCGCTCCACGCTTAGTCGGCGTGAGAGGTACCCATAGTTGTTGACGTTGGCGGTAGATCGCGGTGCCTGTGATGGTGGTGTCCCTGCCAAGCTTGACCGTGGGAAGATAGGGTGGTGGCGCCGCCTTTATTAGTCCATGTCATCTAGTAACAAATTCCACTGGGTGTGGACTTCACACCCGCTTGCACTTTTCAGAATCCAAGATGGCCGACAAGATAGCCGCCGAAATGCTAGAAATGACATAACTTCTGAATTAATTGACTTAGAAAGGTGATCTTGGGGTCTAGACATAGGTTTTATTGGGGCAAGAAATCTATTTCTGAGGTTTTAACCAAGATTGGTTGAGTTCTTATTGCAGAACTATCCAATATGGCTGCCAAAATGACTGCCGAAATAAAAAAAAATGCCTTAAAATGCCATAATCTAGGAGCTAATTGACAGAGAACGACGATTTTGGTGTCTGGATATAGGTTTTTCAAGTCACGGATTCCGATTCTGGTGTTTTCATGACGATTTTAGGATTACTTATTATTACTTAATATTATTTCGAGTTCATGATAGAGCACATCAGGCAGCTGTAACCAACACTATCCAAGTACAGTACAACTATTGGATGACCAACTGGACACATCAGTTAGCTGTAACCAACACTATCCAAGTACAGTACAACTATTGGATGACCAACTGGACACATCAGGTAGCTGTAACCAACACTATCCAAGTACAATACAACTATTGGATGACCAACTGGACACACCAGGTAGCTGTAACCAACACTACCCAAGTACAGTACAACTATTGGATGACCAACTGGACACATCAGGTAGCTGTAACCAACACTATCCAAGTACAGTACAACTATTGGGTGATCAACTGGACACATCAGGTAGCTGTAACCAACACTATCCAAGTACAGTACAACTATTGGATGACCAACTGGACACATCAGGTAGCTGTAACCAACACTATCCAAGTACAGTACAACTAGTGATCAACTATTGGGTGATCAACTGGACACATCAGGTAGCTGTAACCAACACTATCCAAGTACAGTACAACTATTGGATGATCAACTGGACACATCAGGTAGCTGTAACCAACACTATCCAAGTACAGTACAACTATTGGATGATCAACTGGACACATCAGGTAGCTGTAACCAACACTATCCAAGTACAGTACAACTATTGGATGATCAACTGGACACATCAGGTAGCTGTAACCAACACTATCCAAGTACAGTACAACTATTGGATGATCAACTGGACACATCAGGTAGCTGTAACCAACACTATCCAAGTACAGTACAACTATTGGATGATCAACTGGACACATCAGGTAGCTGTAACCAACACTATCCAAGTACAGTACAACTATTGGATGATGAACTGGACACATCAGGTAGCTGTAACCAACACTATCCAAGTACAGTACAACTATTGGATGATCAACTGGACACATCAGGTAGCTGTAACCAACACTATCCAAGTACAGTACAACTATTGGATGATCAACTGGACACATCAGGTAGCTGTAACCAACACTATCCAAGTAGAGTACAACTATTGGATGATCAACTGGACACATCAGGTAGCTGTAACCAACACTATCCAAGTAGAGTACAACTATTGGATGACCAACTGGACACATCAGGTAGCTGTAACCAACACTATCCAAGTACAGTACAAATATTGGATGACCAACTGGACACATCAGGTAGCTGTAACCAACACTATCCAAGTACAGTACAAATATTGGATGATCAACTGGACACATCAGGTAGCTGTAACCAACACTATCCAAGTAGAGTACAACTATTGGATGATCAACTGGACACATCAGGTAGCTGTAACCAACACTATCCAAGTACAGTACAACTATTGGATGATCAACTGGACACATCAGGTAGCTGTAACCAACACTATCCAAGTAGCGTACAACTATTGGATGATCAACTGGACACATCAGGTCACTGTAACCAACACTATCCAAGTACAGTACAACTACTGGATGATCAACTGGACACATCAGGTAGCTGTAACCAACACTATCCAAGTACAGTACAATTATTGGATGACCAACTGGACACACCAGGTAGCTGTAACCAACACTACCCAAGTAGAGTACAACTATTGGATGATCAACTGGACACATCAGGTAGCTGTAACCAACACTATCCAAGTACAGTACAACTATTGGATGATCAACTGAACACATCAGGTAGCTGTAACCAACACTATCCAAATAGAGTACAACTATTGGATGATCAACTGGACACATCAGGTAGCTGTAACCAACACTACCCAAGTAGAGTACAACTATTGGATGATCAACTGGACACATCAGGTAGTTGTAACCAACACTATCCAAGTACAGTACAACTATTGGATGACCAACTGGACACATCAGGTAGCTGTAACCAACACTATCCAAGTAGAGTACAACTATTGGATGATCAACTGGACACATCAGGTAGCTGTAACCAACACTATCCAAGTAGAGTACAACTATTGGATGATCAACTGGACACATCAGGTAGCTGTAACCAACACTATCCAAGTACAGTACAACTATTGGATGACCAACTGGACACATCAGGTAGCTGTAACCAACACTATCCAAGTAGAGTACAACTATTGGATGATCAACTGGACACATCAGGTAGCTGTAACCAACACTATCCAAGTAGAGTACAACTATTGGATGACCAACTGGACACATCAGGTAGCTGTAACCAACACTATCCAAGTACAGTACAAATATTGGATGACCAACTGGACACATCAGGTAGCTGTAACCAACACTATCTAAGTAGAGTACAACTATTGGATGACCAACTGGACACATCAGGTAGCTGTAACCAACACTATCCAAGTACAGTACAAATATTGGATGATCAACTGGACACATCAGGTAGCTGTAACCAACACTATCCAAGTAGAGTACAACTATTGGATGATCAACTGGACACATCAGGTAGCTGTAACCAACACTATCCAAGTACAGTACAAATATTGGATGACCAACTGCACACATCAGGTAGCTGTAACCAACACTATCCAAGTAGAGTACAACTATTGGATGATCAACTGGACACATCAGGTAGCTGTAACCAACACTATCCAAGTACAGTACAACTATTGGATGATCAACTGGACAAATCAGGTAGCTGTAACCAACACTATCCAAGTAGAGTACAACTATTGGATGATCAACTGGACACATCAGGTAGCTGTAACCAACACTATCCAAGTAGAGTACAACTATTGGATGATTAACTGGACACATCAGGTAGCTGTAACCAACACTATCCAAGTACAGTACAAATATTGGATGACCAACTGGACACATCAGGTAGCTGTAACCAACACTATCCAAGTAGAGTACAACTATTGGATGATCAACTGGACACATCAGGTAGCTGTAACCAACACTATCCAAGTACAGTACAACTATTGGATGATCAACTGGACACATCAGGTAGCTGTAACCAACACTATCCAAGTAGAGTACAACTATTGGATGATCAACTGGACACATCAGGTAACTGTAACCAACAATATCCAAGTACAGTACAACTATTGGATGATCAACTGGACACATCAGGTAGCTGTAACCAACACTATCCAAGTACAGTACAACTATTGGATGACCAACTGGACACACCAGGTAGCTGTAACCAACACTACCCAAGTAGAGTACAACTATTGGATGATCAACTGGACACATCAGGTAGCTGTAACCAACACTATCCAAGTACAGTACAACTATTGGATGATCAACTGGACACATCAGGTAGCTGTAACCAACACTATCCAAGTAGAGTACAACTATTGGATGATCAACTGGACACATCAGGTAGCTGTAACCAACACTACCCAAGTAGAGTACAACTATTGGATGATCAACTGGACACATCAGGTTGCTGTAACCAACACTATCCAAGTACAGTACAACTATTGGATGACCAACTGGACACATCAGGTAGCTGTAACCAACACTATCCAAGTACAGTACAACTATTGGATGATCAACTGGACACATCAGGTAGCTGTAGCCAACACTATCCAAGTACAGTACAACTATTGGATGATCAACTGGACACATCAGGTAGCTGTAACCAACACTATCCAAGTATAGTACAACTATTGGATGATCAACTGGACACATCAGGTAGCTGTAACCAACACTATCCACGTACAGTACAACTATTGGATGACCAACTGGACACACCAGGTAGCTGTAACCAACACTATCCAAGTAGAGTACAACTATTGGATGATCAACTGGACACATCAGGTAGCTGTAACCAACACTATCCAAGTACAGTACAACTATTGGATGACCAACTGGACACATCAGGTAGCTGTAACCAACACTATCCAAGTACAGTACAACTATTGGATGATCAACTGGACACATCAGGTAGCTGTAACCAACACTATCCAAGTACAGTACAACTATTGGATGACCAACTGGACACATCAGGTAGCTGTAACCAACACTATCCAAGTACAGTACAACTATTGGTGATCAACTGGACACATCAGGTAGCTGTAACCAACACTATCCAAGTAAGTACAACTATTGGTGATCAACTGGAACATCAGGTTGGTACAGTGGATCAACTGGACACATCAGGTAGCCGTAACCAACACTACTCCAAGTACAGTACAAACTATTGGATGATCAACTGGACATCAGGTAGCTGTAGCCAACACTATCCAAGTACAGTACAACTATTGGATGATCAACTGGACACATCAGGTAGCTGTAGCCAACACTATCCAAGTACAGTACAACTATTGGATGATCAACTGGACACATCAGGTAGCTGTAGCCAACACTATCCAAGTACAGTACAACTATTGGATGATCAACTGGACACATCAGGTAGCTGTAGCCAACACTACCCAAGTACAGTACAACTATTGGATGATCAACTGGACACATCAGGTAGCTGTAACCAACACTATCCAAGTACAGTACAACTATTGGGTGATCAACTGGACACATCAGGTAGCTGTAGCAAGTACAGTACAACTATTGGATGCCAACCCTACTCCAAGTACAGTACAACTATTGGATGATCAACTGGACACATCAGGTAGCTGTAGCCAACACTATCCAAGTACAGTACAACTATTGGATGATCAACTGGACACATCAGGTAGCTGTAGCCAACACTACCCAAGTACAGTACAACTATTGGATGATCAACTGGACACATCAGGTAGCTGTAGCCAACACTATCCAAGTACAGTACAACTATTGGATGATCAACTGGACACATCAGGTAGCTGTAACCAACACTATCCATATATATATATATATACTATATGTTTCTAAATTGTATTTATCCAGACAGATCTCAATCTGTTTTCACATATATAATTACAATATATTACCGTACAATATATTTACAATTAATAAATTATATATCCATTACATTATATTTGTTTGGATAAATAAAATTTAGAAACATCGTTATATAATGACCATATTTTCATTTTTGGGGCGAATAAATAGTTACTACAAAAATATAAAAAATATTTACAAACAGTGCATTATAGTATAAAATGATTTTGTTTATATTACTTCGTGAAAACATAAACAAAAAAAGTTTATAGAAAATCAAAGGTTTGCATGCTGTCATGATTGAACCGGCGTCGCCCGATTGTAAAATAAACAACAAGTAACCAACGCGCCTACCCACTGAGCTAGCGGGACCAACAGAAACTGTCTGACTGATTTAAGTTGTTATGATAAATTGTACAACTCCGTCATATATCGATATTCTAGTGCTATTATGAGATTATACACGTTACTTTATGTAGCTGGATACAATATATGTTTGCTATGTATGTTTATTGGTGTAGATTATCTCCCGTTGGTTGCATTCGATATAATTATTCTGAAAACGAGCCCAAGCTCGGCGAAACCTAGTCGACTTGCAGGCCCATTCGCATTCGTTGTTTTGAATAAAATTCGATTCATGTGGAACCGTAAGATAACTACTTGTTCCTCTATGATGACTAGTGTTTATATTACGTCGGAATATTGCACAATAACTCATTCTGACGCTCGTTTCGACCCAAAAGCTATCCTTGTAAACATGCTCTGAATGCATGGAAAGGGTCGGCCTGATGCGAGTTTGAGTCATAAGTGACGTCACATCCCGGCATCCCGAAAAGCGCGCCAAAAATATGCATATTCGAAAATGTCCGGATGTACACCATAAAATGTGGAATTTCTAATTCATTGAATTTTTTTGATTTTTTTGGCTTGGTGGACGTGGAAATAGATAGCAGGATGTAATATAACATGAATTCGAGCAATAGATGTTTTTATTCCCTTTAAGTACCGCGTTGAGACGACTGATCGTTGTTGGATACTCCTCTGGCGCCATCTAGTGGCACACACATATATTACAGTAAACTGCAAAAAATAAGGTAATTTGCTATATATATATATATATATATACACGAAGGGTTTCAGAACAAACTGTGATAAACGCCATTTCAAAAATGTTGCCTGAACAGGGATGCAATTATTGTTTAACCATAATAATAATTATTATTATATCTTTGCATTCGTGAGACTGAATAAAATACAACAAAAATAAAACGTTAAAAAGGCACCAGTCAATAAAGCAGTTATTGGTCCTGTTTGTTTTTACTTTGGGTAACGTGTTCAACGTTGTGTATTCTGTGTCGTAACTCTCACTGTTGTTGTTCGATTTGATGTAACCAGATGTCAAGTTTGTACTGTACAATATCTTCCTTTTTTAACGCGACATATCCTACTTAAATGAGCTGTACAAGACTGTGTTTTCAAATTCTCAAAATTTCACAATCTTAATCTATCAGATCCACCAGACAAAACAAAATCAATTAGGTTTTGCTGGAAATATACGAACTTTACCTACATCAAATTAAATACACTAACATTTCTTTCTTTCACATTAAAATTTAGAAAATCATTAATTATATTTAATACTTGTGTGATAAGAACATATGTACTTTATCGTGATGATTTTTGAGTAAATCCATTTAAAACAAGACGGTACAGTTCCACTTTCCTCCCCAAAAAATCCATATTCACTATTGTGTACAGGAAATCCGTACGAAGTGACAGGTTCAAGAAAACATTTTGATCGGATAAGTAGAATATCAAGATCACCCACCCTCCTTGCCAAGGTCATTCACTTTTCTGGCAAGTGGCCAAAAACCTTAACGTCAAGCTTGGGAATGTGTAAACGTGTTGACGTAAAACTCACTGGACATATTATGTATCAAACATTCACAGATATCATGACATTATTTACCTTGGCTGCCAGACCTTGGGGGAATCCCGTGTCAAATGTGTTGTTCAGACCAAACCTGCAACACAATTGAGACCATGTATGAACATATGAATGGAGAGATGCATTATCTTGTAAGGGGTCATCTCAGAACATCGATGTCAGATATTAGATGAAATTACGTTCGTTTCAGGGGGGTGAGAAGCAGTTTCGTTTGACATCGATATTTTTACGCTTCGGACTTTCACGCATCTTCACTGTGATCCTGCGCACGTAGAAAATGGTCGCACCATTTTGTTCTTTGTTTTCACTCTCTTAATATTGACTTTATTATGCAGTTTTGTTTTGAAATGAATGATCTCCATACGAATGTAGTAACCAAACGGTATTGCTGAATTTGTTTTTATTTTTACCGACGACCAATTGAGACCGCTAGTGACAGAGGAAAGACGGACTGGAACGCCAGAGCGCAGCAAGACCTCAAAGACGCCCTTACATGGAAACCAAACATGAATATCACGAAAAACGTTTTCAAATTAGAAACTTTCATTTTTCATATCCAAGAATCATGTTAAATTACCTGGTAGAGGCTTTCGTTGACGTGTCACGCCGACTTCATCAGTACCTATGACGCTGAATGACGTCATCGTACACGTGAGGCAGTTCGTAATTGCCCTCGTCTCTGTTGATGGGTGTTTTGGTTTTTCTGATCCAGATAGCTTCTTTGATATGCCGAATTCATCTGTTGGTTTCTTTGTCTACAATTTTCACTCCCTCCCAGTCTATGATATGGTTTTAAGTTGTCGTATGGTCTGTAAGGGCGGATTTATTGATGGTAGACATCAATCTTTTTTTTCCGCTCCTTGTGTATTTCTCATTTTTCGTGTTGTCTACGTCCTTTCTGTGTTCCTCCAATCTTGTTTTGAGTAGTCTTCCTGTCTCCCCAATGTATTCCCCACCACAATTCTTGCAGCGTGTTTGGTACACCAGTTCGCCCTGTTCTTCTAGTTGTACTTTGTCCTTGGGATGTACCAACAGGTGCCTGAGGGTGGTGTGGGGACGCATGGCCGTTGCTACTCCATACTTTTTCAGTACTCGATGCCTCACGTGTACGATGACGTCATTCAGCGTCATAGGTACTGATGAAGTCGGCGTGACACGTCAACGAAAACCTCTACCAGGTAATTTAACATGATTCTTGGATATGAAAAATGAAAGTTTCTAATTTGAAAACGAACTATCCTGAAGAATGTTCAGTAATCACGAAAAACGTTACCTGGGCGACGGGATGGGTATATCTACTATGACCGCAGCTCGATTCTACTTGGCCCAGAAAAGGGGACAGAAGATTGAAGACACAGCACTGGCGTGGGAGTCGTTCCCGAACGTCGCACTTTCGAAGGTGTGTATGTGTGTGTGTGTATGTGTGGGTGTGCGTGCGTGTGTGTGTTTGTGAGCGTGCGTGCGTGTGTGTGTATGTATGTGTGTGTGTTTGTGTGTGTGTGTGCGCGCGCGTGTGTGTGTGTAAATGTAATTATTGAGTGCGTGTGTGCGTGTCTATGTGTGTGGGCGCGCGCACCCGCGTGTGTGCATTTAAAAACTCAGACACATATTTAATCAAATGCTATTAGAAAAAGTGTTTAGGGTGATGTATTTACAAATTTAAAAAGACGAAACTCTTGCTGTCTATGTTTCACTGTCAGTCATGTTTTCAACGTCGTTAATGGAACGATTTAAAGGTTTTGAAAAAAGGAACACCAACAACTATATGCAATGCATATATGCACATATGCCATGTGACTTCGCCCCAAAAAAGCCATTGTCCAACAGTTTCCCGTCTATGTTTTACTGTCAGTCGTGTTTTCAACGTCAACACAGTGCAGCGGTTTTTAACCTTATTTAGCTGCTATACAAATTTCGTTCGAGGGACTTGTTTACCGACCCTTTCCTTTTAATAGGTAACTTGTGATCAATTATAAAATTTAATTTGCTTGCTGAACACGGAGGAATCATAAAAAGCAGCTCAGTTCGTTGGTTCATCGACGCAGAAAGAGGTCATCCCTTGTTAAGATGGCGGAAGAATTCGAATTTGATATTGTTTGAAATATGTTGCTTTAGGCTAATTTATTTATATTGTTCATAATAAGGAGGAAACATTCGGATAGACAATATATTGTCACACTTAAGGCACAGTTCCCCAGTAGCAAACTAGAAAACGTGCCCTTGAAGTACTGAAGCAGTACCGAAGCGCGGCTAGTGTAGTGATTAGCACATCCGCTTGGCATGCCAGCGCTAGTTCGAAACCCGGACCGGGCAGGCACAATATTGGTATAAAAACCTGGCTCTCAACATTCGGGACTGTGTATCCCTCGTGACTCGGAGATCACGTTAACGGCTCAATTTGGAACGCAAAAGAACCATTGAGGACGACAAGCACCCTGGCAGTGACCACCCTCGGTTCTAAAAAAGGCTGAGTAATTGAATGAGATGTCATAAGACCATTACATTGTAACCACAATAATACAGACTAGTCAGTTAACGGAACGTTGCCAAGCGCTGGAAACAAAACATATTTTGGGCAGCCCATTAATCTATGTCATCTATGAGTAATGTCATTAGAGCTGTCATGTATGAAGATGAATAGAACACGATTGAAATCACATAGGCTGTGATGTTCCAGTAATGCTGTGTGAGGTTTGCGTGTCCTTGCGTGCAGCTCGTTTCTGTGTTTTACGGACGGCCCTCCAACATAATGTGTCTCACACAATGCACACTACTAGTGTAAACGAACATGCTCGTTGGAGTATTGACTTTGCAATACCGACATAGGTCCAGGAAGGTTAAGAATGGTGCGGAAGAAGAACATGGTAGCAATCAGATATGCATGAATATCGACTTGTCTTTCAAAAACTGCATGGTGGTCAATAGTTATGAAAAATACTTTATTTACGTCCAGTTTACGTAATGCAGATGATAAAACGTCTGCCAAGTAGATCCCGGGTGCAGCGAATCTCTTTTGTCCTCAGTTTCATTGTTAGGGCAAAGTTCTTGACTTGGACTGCCTAGGGTGTTGGTTACCCCTATATCTAGATTATTGACTAACATGTGGAGGAAGCAATATGTTTAACATGGTTTTTTGGTATGCTATCATAATGACAAAATTAATGATCGGATCCTGGATAAGGTTGGTGATATTCTGGCAAGCATGTCTGGGATAATCGCGTAGGCTACTTAATTTGATTGCCGAAAGTTATGGTAGCAAGAAGACTACAAACACATCGATGGTTCGTGGGATGGCTGGTCCCATAAAATGGGTAAACAAAGGTTACTGCAGCACCTGAGCTAAAAACTCTTCCACTGACGACAGAAACATTTGATGAAAATGTGTTCCGGGCTATGGTATGCGACATAACACTTAAAGTGTCAAAGGCCAACCAGGTCTGCATTCTGAAAATGTTGTGGGCATGTACGAGGGATTTGAAGGCCCAACAACCCACGCAATCTAGCCGTTGCTGTCGGTTCAGGAATAAACAAAATATTAAATATATATAGTTACTATTACGGTTTCGCTAAAAGGAGTGTTTTGAATATTTTGGTTTTAACGTTGCCCTTTCCCACACGTGTCAAAGCTCTATCATTCGTACGTGGTCTACGTCATTTTAAAATGTCCAAAAAATCTCCGTCACTGAGATTTAAAATCTGCGTAATTAATGTTTATGTCCAACGAACAAACAATTTGTGAGGAATTTTGTATCATTTTTCTTGCATTGCTACCGTTATATAGCATTCTCCGTATATTAAATATTATTTAAAACCATTCCATGAGATAACTATCTGGGTATCAGGAGGTGGCAGTTATTTGTTTTATGTCGATGATTAGTTGCACGTTTTGTAATAAAAAACAACCTTTTAGGCCACTACAGTAGTGGCTTGAACAGGGAGTGGTTCGTATGTTGTACACCGACTGTTTCGCACCTGACCGCCACGCAAATACTCGACTAGTTGTTCCGGCCTTTCACGTACCATGTAGAACTAATAAAACATGCACAATAGAAACACAGTTTGTATTCACATATATCAATTAATAATTATGTTGAACGCCGATGCACAGGGTCATGGTGATGGTGCTCGCCGTGTATACATCTGTAAGACTTCTTACAACAACGGCCACCAATTATCATTACCCTGTGCATCAGTGTTCAACCTAATAATTGGTTTATATGAATAAAAAAATTGTTTCTATTGTTGTGCCTGTTTCTTCGGGTCATTCACCGTGCGTGGAAGGCTGGGAAAATGAATCGAGATTTCTTCTCGATGCACCCACGTACGAGTCAGCCATGTCATGTTATATTAATTAAAAAATAACTGCACAGTGTGACAGCTCGACCTCTTAGGAACACATGCGTATACAGAAAGTTGAGTTTGAAATACCAGTCAGTAAAATTGACGAGTTTTTAAAAGACCCACGAGTCGCTTGTTGACAACTACAGTAGTGATGCAGCCAGGCGCTGTGCCGAGCCTGTCGTGGTGAAATAACGCGAGTTTTTGTTAACTATCGGGTTTGTCTTGGGTCTGTGTATTTCCTTTGTTAGCTAGAAATGTTCTAAATATCACATATGGCTATGCACATCAATTTCCAACTATAATGGACTTACATTAATTTTTGTTATCGGACTTGAACGTAGAGCCGCTTAGCGTGCAGCTAGCTAATGGTGTTTTAGTAGACGCCGACGCGAGATGTGATGTCGACTTCAAGTTTGACTTCGCGTCCAGTTTTTGCACACGGTAACGGCCCTTAATTGCGTTAGCTAAAGATGTATAATATTCTCGCACCTCAACCTCACATTTGAACGAACCAAAAATCTGCCTACAAACTCGACTTTAACGTCACCTTCGTCTTCGGCATGGCTGAATGTCTGGTACTCCACTTGTCACAATTTCAGGCGATAACGTACAACAAATTCACAGTGAATGCCATAATTACTACTAAATAAACATAGAACGGTCGATTGATCAAAACATCACTATATTAATAATGCGCCATTATTCGTCAGATGAAGTAACTCTAAATAGTATCGTATTCTACCTCCAACCTGCCGTGGGATATCACCTGTCTCGAACGACCGTTTTAGCTATGCAGAAAGGGTGTTCGCCCAAGGCAGTTTCTATGGCTATATCCTCTTTACTCCTGTAATTCTTGTTGGTAAGCGTAAATTTCGTACACACCATGTTGTCCGATTTCACACAGATATAGACCTATAAATTAAATACTGCCGTGTGTTGTTATGATTATTAGTCTAGAACAGTTATCAACGTTAACATATATTTATTTAGTAACATAGCAACTCAATATATATATATATACATATCGTATTATTATTATTATTAGTAGTAGTAGTAGTAGTAGCAACAGCAGTAGTAGTAGTAGTACGCATCCTGCAGTCTCGTAAGACTATGGATCTGCGCCCTGGTGTCGGAGATCAGTTGTTGGCTGGCAGCGTCTGTTGTGGCTGTAGAGGCCGATTCTTGAGTGGCATTCTTTATTGCATTTGCTGCACTTGAAGGCGCTCTTGTCTCTGTTCTCAGCCTGGGTGTTTTTTCTGTGGTTACGTTTTTCTTATATATACATGTATATATACATATATATACATATATGTATATATACATATATGTATATAACTTGACATCTGGTTACATCAAATCGAACAACAACAGTGAGAGTTACGACACAGAATACACAATGTTGAACACGTTACCCCTTACCCAAAGTAAAAACAAACAGGACCAATAACTGCTTTATTGACTGGTGCCTTTTTAACGTTTTATTTTTGTTGTATTTTATTCAGTCTCACGAATGCAAAGATATAATAATAATTATTATATGTACATATATATATATGTAATACAACATTTTTATTATTCACAATGGCATTCGTTATAATGTCGTTTGTTGACTATACGTAGGCGTACGGCTTACCCGTCTTCCTGTGAACTAAACACCATAGAAAAACAATAAGATATAAATGTAGAAAATCACAAAACAAATTTAGCAACGAATTGAGGACGTGTTTCAATAATGATATAATGAATTTTTTTATTAATTAATTATAATTATTGTTTGGCGAGCCGTACAGTGTGGACCGGATGATACCCGATAGCAGCAGCACGACCGTGGCCGTCCTCGGCGGCGTTAAGACCAACTTCGCGGTCGTTGGAGTAAACGAGAACGTTCTCCTCGGCGATTGCAGCAAAGTAGCCGGAATCGAGGTACGTGTTTGAAGGCATGTGCTACTAGTATGCAGGTTCTGACTGCAAAGGTATTTGGGACATCCTTGGTAATCTATGGATGGTTAGTGGTAACACTGGATATCGGAACTATTATCAGCGTCTTTACATGGTAGAAACAATTCACTCGTAATAAAATAATACCTATGTAAAGGCACGATCTACCGTTATAATTGGTCTTTACACAGGTATTTGTACAGGTACAACTTGTCTTTACACTGGTAGTTGACCGGTGTAAGTTGCACCTAAGCAAATGCCTGTGTAAAGAAAGGTATGTATTGTCACTTTAGAGACCTTTTCCACCGTCATTCTGCCACCTGTCGGCAGTTACTAGAACTAGTAGTTGCCACAGTCTGCTTTGTTGCCCTTGTTCTTATAGAGAGAAACTATAGTGGTATCACGAAGGTCCTTTGGCATGTCGTCATCTTCTAAGATGCTAGTTATGATGGCATGAAAGGCTTCAAGTGTTGCTGGACCCGCTGCCCTGTAAATTTCAGCTGGCATCCCGTCCTTTTCTGGAGCCTTTCCTGCACTCATCTGGTTGATGGCTTTTTCATTTCGTCCAGGGTGGGACGAATATCAAGGTCTTCATTGATGTGTTGCCAGGGTATGGAGTCAAGGGCTTCTTTACTCACTGTTGAAGGGCGGTTGAGGAGGTTGCTAAAGTGTTCTCTCCATCTCTCGTTGATACCAGCCGTGTCCTTGATTAGGGTGGTGCCATCTGCTGAAAGACGTGGAAAGGCGGTGGGCTTTAATGGTCCGTACACATACTTGATAGCACTGAAGAACATCTTTGCGTTGTGAGTTTCAGCGTAATGTTCCACTTCCTCTGTTTTCTTCTGCCACCAGTTATCCTGCATCTGACGATGGTTTCTCTGCGTTTTGCTCTGCAGGTGTCTGTAGTGGTCTTTCTTGGAAACTGAGGAAGGGTCATTCTGCCATTGTAGGTACACATTGTTCTTTTTGTCCAGCGCCTTGCAGATTTCTTCGTTGTTTTTATTGAATCAGTCCTGGTGCGTCTTCTTCTTCGGTCCGAGAGTTGACATTGCTGAGTCCGTCACCATCTGCTCGAACTGGGTCGACTTCTCTGTGGTGTTGCCAGTAAGTTGTCCGTGGGACTTTAGCCTGCCATGAAGATCAACCCGGAACTGCTCGCGGTAACGCTGGTGTTTAAACCTGGCGGTATTGAAGGCATTTCTGGTCGACTTTGGACAACTACAGAGGAATATCGCTCCTGTCCATTGCTGGGAAGATTATTTCCCGCATCGTTCTGAACCGACTCATAGTCAGTGTCTCTGAGGCAAACCTTCCAGAAGCACAGTGCGGATTTCGACATGGCCGGAGCACAGTGGACATGGTCTTTGCAGTCAGACAAGTACAGGAAAAGTGCGTAGAGCAGAACGTGGACCTGTTTTCTGTATTTATAGACCTCACCAAGGCCTTTGACACTGTTAACAGGACAGCGCAGTGGACAATCCTTACAAAACTTGGTTGCCCAAGGACGTTTGTCCACATCATCCGGCTATTTCACGACAACATGACAGGTGAAATGCTCTCAAACGGCGCAGCCTCAGCCCAATTTGACATATTTCAAACCGAATGAAGCAAGGTTGTGTACTTGCTCTAGTTCTCTTCAACCTGTTCTTTACCTGCGCCTTTAACTATGCCGAAAGAGATTTGGACGTTGGGGTCTACCTGGAGTATCGGCTAGACGGTTCAATGTTCGACATCCGCCGCCTTGCTGCTAGGACCAAAACACTGCAACGACTCATTCTCGAGGCACTCTTTGCTGAGGACTGTGCCCTCATGGCATACAAAGATAATCATCTGCAGCTCATACTCAACAAGTTTGCAGAGGCGTTTAAACTGTTTTGCCTAACTATCAGTCTTGGTAAGACGAGGTCCGCCATCAGCCTGCCCCTGACACCACAACACCTGTTCCCACAGTCTCAGTCGATGGCACACAGCTAAAGGTAGTGGGGAGCTTCAAATACCTTGGCAGCACCATATCAGGTGACGGGTCCTTGGATGAACAGATCGACGCAAGGATCTGCAAGGCCAGCCAGACACTTGGTCGATTGCGCACCAAGGTGTTGAGTCACCACCGCTTGAGAGACCGTAAACCACTAGCATCGAGTTTATGATTATGAGAGCCCAGCTACGATGGACCGGGCATCATCCGTATGGATGAAACAAGGATCCCCGACAGCTTCTCTACGGCGAGCTCTCTGAAGGCCACAGACAACAGGGGCGTCCCTGGTGTCTGTGGCGAGCCCTAAGCAGGACTGCTTGTCAGGCCTCTGAGGAAAGACGCTGCCAACGCCTGCAAGATGCTTTCTTCTTCTCGCGTTTGTCTACTGCCTAGACTTGCAGAGTGTTGTTGAGCAGCCATTCCCGGGTCGCCAGGTCCAGCTCGGCGATGCCAGTCTCTTCGTGTGGAGCACCGTAGAGAGTGCAGTGGCTGATAATGTGGTCTGTTGTTGGTTGGGCCGCACTGCATTCACAAGCAGCGCTTTCACATTGTCCCCAACTGTGCATATTAGCGTTGAAACTCACGTTCGCAGGCGGTTTAGCTTCGTCCAAGCCTTTCGCAGGAGGTCGGAACCAGCACAGTGTACAGATGGTTCTGGAATTAACCTATGTAGGGAGGTTAGTTTGGACAGCCAGTCCTCTCTCCATTTGGTTGCTATCCAGTGTGCGGTTGTTTCACTGGGGCCCAGACATTTCATGATTTCATGCACCTGGCTGTTGAAAAGGTGCCGTGGCTTCAGGCGCTGTACACTAGCCCTTTCTGAGCAAACGTTGTATAGCAGATGGTCTGTGGTTTTGCAAGATGCCAGGGGAAGACGACACCGGGCACCAGCTACAACGGGCTTCCCTTGCCCGACTTGAAAGAGACTATGTGCGTCCAGAATTGGCCTACATAGCCACTTGAGTACACACACCACAGATGCCAAGCACAGCATCGTCGTCGCCGGATACGACGGACTACCAACAACAACATGGTTGCGGGTCGCTCGCCGAACAGCTGAAGCGACACGTACGATTTTACATGCTAACGATCGATATGTGCTCTTCGGAAATATGAGCAAAATGCAGTAAATATTTGGAATAATCGCCATGTCTTTGGATTCATTAGAATATGTAAGTATCTAAATATTTTGTTTGTCTAGAAATGTGATTTACAACCAGTGTTTACAAATCGGGTCAAAGCACACGGCGGGATAGAGATGGGTCAAAGTCGTCGGACCTCTTGTCCGTCTTATTTGATTCTGGGTGACCTGGTGGCGAAGTGACCCCCACCGATACGGTGTCAATTGTAAATATAATGTAATGATCTAGTTAGTGGTGGTTGGTTATACTGCTAGGATTTGTAGGTACTGGTTAGCAGTACCATTGGGGCCGGCATGCTTGCTGTGAACATGTATTGATGTATATGTGTTGTTGTTATAACATATGAGAAACAATAAATTGAATGTCATTAAGTTGGCCTATTCCAATCTATACTTGACTTGCATTGCTGCTTTGCATAGGAGGGTGTATGTGACAGTGGGCGCATACATATGTTTATATATATCATATAGAAATTATTCCTCTGCTTGTACAACATCACATACTTATGTGTGCTTTGTGGCTCCATTCTTACTCCATTCACATTTCTCAAACACATTGCACACATTTCTGGGGAATTTTTTTTGACTTTGGCATGTTCCAATAGCACACGAAATAGAAAGTATTACATTTGTTGAACTGTCAACAAGTTTTTGCTGAGCATTTATTAAATGCTTGCAGTGAGAGAGGTCAATACAGTGGATGTCCTTTTCTGTACATGTCTGAAATAAATAAAAAATATATTAAGTACACCTAGAACAAATCAGTACAGCTTTTACGCATGTACATGTATATTATCAAGGTATTGAGTAAACACATTACGCATTTAATATGAGTGTCAGTCTACCAGTGATGCCCAAACCATCTGATGTGGAATTATTCCATATAATGTATATGGCCACACAAGCAACGGTATGCTCCCTGTGCCGTGCCGCGGCTGGCGCTATGTGCTCGTAGCACATTGTAAACAACCCACGTTGTTGTGAACAACATTATTAACAGGTCAGAATAATGGACCTTAGCATACTGCATTATCAAAAACAGATGTCATATCTTCCAGTTTCATAGACCTGATATAATCTTACAGAGAAATGGTTAACAGTTGAATGATAAATTACACAGGTCCCGTCACCACGGCGGCCGACGCCTGTGAAAGTGCATCTGGATATTTTAAGGAAATCTTCGAGATGTGGACTAAAGTGATTATTTTGTACTAGAGGAGTGAAATGCATATACATACCATATGTGACTCTTCATCTAAATCCTGATCCAGTTGCATAGCTTGGTGTAATCCGGTTTCATAACATAAAAACGATTGCACCACGACTATGTACTGTCTGGAGACTCATTTGAATCAATGCAAACCTTGGAACTGGCCGCTGAGTGGACCCGCAACCGTTCTTGCACGCGCACTGCACATGCTCCGCGGAAAAGGTCTATTACGGCGACAGCAAAGAAGTGGATTGGCATTGTGACAGCAACACGCTTGACGCACGGTTCTCCCGCCAACGCATATGCACACGTGGCGACCAGAAAGGCCGAGACGGAGGTATCGGATGGCGCCATCGAGGGATACAAATGCAAGGGCATTGCAAGTCAACTAATTGACGACAACGATGACATTCGGGTGAATGGGAAGAGACATGCTAGTTTGCATGCATTGTGTGTGTGTGCGTGTGTGTGTTTGTGTGTGTGCGTGCGTGTGCGCGTGTGCGGGCGCGTGCGTGCGTGGTCGTGTGCATGTGCTTGCACCTTCGACACGCTGTGGATGGATGGATCCCTAATTATGATCATTCCGAGTTACGCACACTATAAGCCCATCTGATATGTAACACGCAAATTTAGGTAATCTTCGTCAAACGTTCGCTAAGAATATTGCCATCAAGCCGAGACAGTGGCGTAGTAACAAACATAATCGACATCAAATCGAGACGGCGGCGTAACACACGTAATCGGGTATGGTCGCAGGCGGCGCCCGATTACGTGTGTTACCACGTTACCGTCTCGCAAACGTAGATAGCAGAATGTGTGTATCAAAGGTTACATTTCATATTTATTTCACACTTATATAATGATTTAATTCAGCCAATTCAAACTCTGTTTTCCGAACCACGTTCTCTATGTATCGCTAACCAGGGGTTAAGAAACTATAATGTTTACCAACTAATTCTTGCCAAAATGTGCGTAAAACAAAAGTAGTACGTTTATATTTTATTTTCAGTATGATTATATATGTCATGTATTTGTTGGGTTACGATGACGTCGTATTAGTATTTGCAGCCTAAATTTATTCGGACCCGTTGACATCGTCTCTGGAAAGTTTCACCACATATTGTTGCCTGTGATAGCGGAGACAGCGAGATGTAGCGAGATGTAGGCAAGACGGCGGAGTAAAATAATGAAAACACCAGCGGTGAAGGATGGAGATTCTAGAGAACGCCATCATCCTCTTAATTATATAATTTATATTCATAGTATAATTGACGTAATATTATCACTATATTAAATTGGCTACATTTTATGTGGCACAAAATACAGCACCGCAAAGCATAATTGACGCCGTCAATATGCAAACATGATCATTCATCTGGATTCTGGAGGATCGTTATTTTGAGGGCAAACATTAAATTGACCAATTACGACAATTTGTGCATGCAGTTAATTGGTTAAATTAATCGCAACGGCAGTTCGTGTGTTTGTGCGTGCGTGTGGGCCGGTCGGGTCGGGGGTTTCTGTGTGCACACGTATATGAGTGTGTTTATGCGTGTCTTGGTTATGTTGAATGCTTATATTTTATTAGGATACTGTATTGAACCGACCCAAAATATCAAACAGACCGCTCTTCCTGTGGACTTTACAAATCATCCACATTTGGCTTGAATCACGCAGGTGGACTCACTGACCACGGACATCACGAAAACCGGGCCTTCTTGGCACTCAACGACACTGTAGCCTTCTACGACGCCGTCCAGAAGACGATAGACCTAACGAGCGAGAGGGACCCGCTGATTATTGTTACGGCTGACCACTCCCACGAAATGACCATCGGAGGAGGGTATGCGACAATCAACAATACCATCCTCGGTAAGGTTGTCAGTATGACTGCCAGTCCATCGCATGTTAAACAAACATACATCAACCATTTCTCTTCTTATATTGATCTCCTCCCATGCGCCGAGATATACATAAGAGGAGATACGTGGAGTTGTGATGTGGCGCAGTATCCAATTGTTAGGACTGCTAAGAATGTTTTACACTTCCTTCAAACCTTGGCAGATCTGTTCAATCGAACACACTGTCAATTTCCCTGGGAAGTATACACACACGTAGACAATCTACCGCTGTCTTTTGCATGAAACTCACTGACGCAGCTGAGTGAACAAAAACTGTGAACAGGCAAGACGGCGGAGTGAAATAGTTTGGGGTTCACTGTGTTTGTTGGCGGCAACCATTTGTTGTGACATTCTTCAATACAATGGAAATGGTGTACGTCTTTTGCATGTTCATTACAGTTAAACGGGAGTCGGAAACACACTGCAGCTATTAACCGATAGCGATGTGTTTTAAAGAACCCACAAACATTGGTGTTTATAGTTATTTGCTTATGAACTTGCGAGAAACATGCGGGGTTGGATTGAGGACTGTGGAGACACCTGGTATCGTACCATAATAGTTTTAGTTATTTGCTTGCGTACTTGCGAGAAACATGCGGGGTTGGATTGAGGACTGTGGAGGCACCTGGTATCGTACCATAATAGTTTTAGTTATTTGCTTATGAACTTGCAAGAAACATGCGGGGTTGGATTGAGGACTGTGGAGACACCTGGTATCGTACCATAATAGTTTTAGTTATTTGCTTACGTACTTGCGAGAAACATGCGGGGTTGGATTGAGGACTGTGGAGGCACCTGGTATCGTACCATAATAGTTTTAGTTATTTGCTTATGAACTTGCAAGAAACATGCGGGGTTGGATTGAGGACTGTGGAGACACCTGGTATCGTACCATAATAGTTTTAGTTATTTGCTTATGAACTTGCGAGAAACATGCGGGGTTGGATTGAGGACTGTGGAGACACCTGGTATCGTACCATAATAGTTTTAGTTATTTGCTTATGAACTTGCGAGAAACATGCGGGGTTGGATTGAGGACTGTGGAGACACCTGGTATCGTACCATAATAGTTTTAGTTATTTGCTTATGAACTTGCGAGAAACATGCGGGGTTGGATTGAGGACTGTGGAGACACCTGGTATCGTACCATAATAGTTTTAGTTATTTGCTTATGAACTTGCGAGAAACATGCGGGGTTGGATTGAGGACTGTGGAGACACCTGGTATCGTACCATAATAGTTTTAGTTATTTGCTTATGAACTTGCGAGAAACATGCGGGGTTGGATTGAGGACTGTGGAGACACCTGGTATCGTACCATAATAGTTTTAGTTATTTGCTTACGTACTTGCGAGAAACATGCGGGGTTGGATTGAGGACTGTGGAGGCACCTGGTATCGTACCATAATAGTTTTAGTTATTTGCTTATGAACTTGCAAGAAACATGCGGGGTTGGATTGAGGACTGTGGAGACACCTGGTATCGTACCATAATAGTTTTAGTTATTTGCTTATGAACTTGCAAGAAACATGCGGGGTTGGATTGAGGACTGTGGAGACACCTGGTATCGTACCATAATAGTTTTAGTTATTTGCTTACGTACTTGCAAGAAACATGCGAGGTTGGATTGAGGACTGTGGAGACACCTGGTATCGTACCATAATAGTTTTAGTTATTTGCTTACGTACTTGCGAGAAACATGCGGGGTTGGATTGAGGACTGTGGAGGCACCTGGTATCGTACCATAATAGTTTTAGTTATTTGCTTACGTACTTGCGAGAAACATGCGGGGTTGGATTGAGGACTGTGGAGGCACCTGGTATCGTACCATAATAGCTTTAATTATTTGCTTACGTACTTGCGAGAAACATGCGGGGTTGGATTGAGGACTGTGGAGGCACCTGGTATCGTACCATAATAGTTTTAGTTATTTTCTTATGAACTTGCAAGAAACATGCGGGGTTGGATTGAGGACTGTGGAGGCACCTGGTATCGTACCATAATAGTTGTAGTTATTTTCTTACGTACTTGCGAGAAACATGCGGGGTTGGATTGAGGACTGTGGAGGCACCTGGTATCGTAACATAATAGTTTTAGTTATTTGCTTACGTACTTGCGAGAAACATGCGGGGTTGGATTGAGGACTGTGGAGGCACCTGGTATCGTACCATAATAGTTTTAGTTATTTGCTTACGTACTTGCGAGAAACATGCGGGGTTGGATTGAGGACTGTGGAGGCACCTGGTATCGTACCATAATAGTTTTAGTTATTTGCTTACGTACTTGCGAGAAACATGCGAGGTTGGATTGAGGACTGTGGAGGCACCTGGTATCGTACCATAATAGTTTTAGTTATTTGCTTACGTACTTGCGAGAAACATGCGGGGTTGGATTGAGGACTGTGGAGGCACCTGGTATCGTACCATAATAGTTTTAGTTATTTTCTTATGAACTTGCAAGAAACATGCGGGGTTGGATTGAGGACTGTGGAGGCACCTGGTATCGTACCATAATAGTTGTAGTTATTTTCTTACGTACTTGCGAGAAACATGCGGGGTTGGATTGAGGACTGTGGAGGCACCTGGTATCGTAACATAATAGTTTTAGTTATTTGCTTACGTACTTGCGAGAAACATGCGGGGTTGGATTGAGGACTGTGGAGGCACCTGGTATCGTACCATAATAGTTTTAGTTATTTTCTTACGTACTTGCGAGAAACATGCGGGGTTGGATTGAGGACTGTGGTGGCACCTGGTATCGTACCATAATAGTTTCCACTCCTCCCTTCCTACAATAAAGACGTTACTGAAACAATACGACTTTGTTTTCCATCTACAACACAAATCTGCACCTTAGCTATAGCTTACATAAGTTGTCAATTGTCACGCTATCACGTAGATGCACAACAGGTTATACATGACCAAAATTTAGATGACCTCCAAAGCCAAGCGGGGTTATAACGCAAAACACCTTTGTGGAGGCCCCATAAAAATATTTTGTGGAGGACCTTGGACAACTGCCCTCTCCGCACTGCCATAAATCCGGCGCCTGAAACTTGGAACAGTGCGGGGTGAACAACTCATCCCCAGAGGTCGCCAGTATAGTGAGATGTTCGTTTTTCTGACTTCGTTGTCGCGCTTACATTTATCCGGGCGTTAAATAATATCCGGGTGACGTTTCTGCGCTTTCATTTATCCGGGCATTATGCATATTCATATATATATATTTATATATGTGCCTATATATATATACATACATTATAAAATGTTTGCTTCCCACAGACATAATTTTTTTTTCTTCGTAAAACAGTTTCCCCACCACGCACACGTCACGTGACTTACTCTTATATTTGGTCACAAATCTTAAACAGCAAATTATAATTATGTACTCTAACTATAACGCTCGTATTACGACAACAAACGAAACATATTTAACTACTGGATATTATTTATCACTACGTGATCTACTGGTGCCAAATATTATGCCTTACATATGCACATAAACATCACACGAAAAAAATTTAACGCCCGGATAAACGTAAGCGCGACATCGTAACTGTTGGCAACAGAAATTAAGTTGTAAGCGAAAACGAGTTTAAGATCAAAATGTGGTAGTGGCGATATAGTCCAGCAGAAATTGACGATGACCCGGACATTTTGGTTAAAAAGCCAATTTTTGTTTTACGGTGACCAATAGGGTTTCCTGAACTTAAAAAAAAAAAATTAACCCTGGGGAACTTTGTTTTTACCCCAATCCTTGTTTTGGGGTGTTTCGGTCCAATTTCGAAGTAACACTTTTTGTTTGCGTTTGTTAATCATATTTTTAACTGTTTCATTTATTGGTTAATACATTTGTAATTATATGTATACTGGTCTATTAAGCCACACATTAATGATGGAGTTTAATTAATCAAATAATTAACCAATTAATTAGTAATATATTTCTTATATAGCACTCCGTCCCAACGTTGTTCTGGATTTAATTAATATCTTAACTAAGATGACATGAATGTCACTTATACCCCAAACAATGAATGGTAGCATTCAAACTTGAATATCACTAGATGAGGTCATAAATGTCCTACCTATAATCTTCTAATACATCATTTGTTAAATGTCATCATCAGCATTGCCATCGTCGTCACTGTCGGGTAGCTGTACAAGAGTTGGACCGTTTGAGCACTGTCCTTGACATTTGCAGTGGACGCTACAGGAAAGACGTTTCTTTGAGCAGTTGCAAGACACACACAAGTTATCTTGGCGCTTGCAAGAGCAACGGATCTCTTGTAGAAGATGTTCGGATACTGGTTCTTTGTCTGTGAAGACGGGCACTACTGAGTGTGCTTCACAGTGGAAGCCATATTTCTTTCTGTCCAATACCGTCTTCTGATTAACCCAAGTAGAAACCTGTAGGTGCACTCTGAGTGAATGGAAGTAGCATGCTCGATTTGCTGGCGGCATTCTTTCAATGGCTACGTACTTTCACGAAATTACGTATCGGGGGTCGTCGAGACTTACATTTCAGTTGCTTTTGATGTAAAGCGAAAACCATGTATCACTCTCCAGCTGTTGCAATCTCGGCGTTCGATGCAGTGTTACTGCTGAATATGGCAACGGGTGTTCTCGGCTCTGTTGAAGATCCTAGAACTGTCATGTGTTTGACTTTGTCAATACTGTAGATAGCTGACGTGGTGTCGTAGCGTGTGCAAATGGCAAGCACTTACACATCTCCTTTCCGGGAGCATATTTACCAGCGCTGATACTGATTAGTCTTTGCTTGGTTTGCATGTAAATAGTGGACTCTCAGGCGCATGGTAAAGCAGGATTACAAGCAGATCTGTATCATCACAATGGACACATACGTTCTCGTGGGATTCTGCAACTTCTATGGTACACTTCACAATTGTGGTATCCGCATATCCATCCTCGCCAGCGTGACGCACCTCGATACCTTCTTTCAGCAGGTATGTAGAGAGGAGATTGATGAGTTGCTGTTTATTGTGCTTGTTTGAAAGAAAACTACTTTTGTGTGAAGGAAATGGAGTGTTACGTCCAACCAACACATCAGCGGAAAGAATCTTGCCCAATTTACATAATTTCTGCACGGGTTCCTTGGTCGTGAATACTTCATAGCTGTCGAACAGTAAGAACCAGGCCCTATCGTGTGCTGCCAACTGTAGAACATACATCACATAAGATGAACACACTTCATGAAAGGTACCTGTCTTTGGCCAGGGCATCTGGTGCAGAATGGCACATCCATCCACAACTGTGGCTTTGACGTCAATTTCATCATTGCAGACAACATGGAGATCGAGGGTGGCGATGTACGAAACTAATTTAGACTTCACTGGCCTTCGTATTGTGCCATTGTCGTGGAGTAAAGCTGGGTCTACGGCCTCTAGCTCATGTGAGAAGACACTGCGATCTGGTGGTCCAGAAGTATATATGTTCTCTGGTACAGCACCGTCGACGACATGCGCACTTCTTTTCCATCTATCAGTTTGACAGTTTTCCTCATAACTGCGTAGGTTTTCACTTGGTCTGACTTCCTGAGAACGATGTCTCCGTATTTCTGATCTGTGATCTTCTGGTGGATTTCATTCATCCACAGCTTGGTCTACATTGACTCTCTCATTGGCTATGGCCCCAGTAGCAACATTTTGCAGGTGTTCGTCACTGTCAGTGGAAAATGGGTTGTGACTTCTCAAAAACGTCTGGAATTTGTCCAGATCAATGTTGTCCTGTTTGATGCGACAGTGAATTTGATAATCGTAACCTCTCGAGGTCGTACGAGTTGGCATACATTCTGATGCAACAACCTGGTTTGTTGCCTGAGATGAATTAGGCACATTTTTTGAGGCAGTGTAAGTCTTTCCACATTTTTCATGGACATAATGATCACCAGTATTATTGAATTGTTCAGTCAACCCATCACCTCGTAATTTTGACACCGCCACCAATGAATCTACCCCTTTCTTTCTAAATTTAACCATTAAGCCACAACCAGCTTCTTGACAAATGACACATTGCTCCATATCAGTGACCCGTTCCTGAAAAAACTATTTTATATTTGTACAACTATTTTCTAGGCAATCTTCATAATATGACTATGTGTACTATTATTATGGGTAATATGTTCAACAACAGTTGTTAACTTTACCTTATATAATTACTCAAACAGAAATTTCGGATTTAAAATGCTATCTTACTAACTATGAATTTTTCACCATTAAATCAACCAAGATCTACCGTTACGCCTTGGCCACAAAATTATGAACAATGTCATGTTTGGCTTTCCATACCACACATTTTCAAATCGCTCAAGCACAAATGCCTAATAATACCTAACAATAATTACATAAATTTATTATAACTTTTCTAACAATCTGTAAGCAAATAATTAATACAACAGCTGTTATTTATTTAGAAAATAGATCAATTGCATAAAATGTCTTGAGGGGGTTTACAGAAACGGTTTATTTTTAAGTACTACGAATTTTGGTCCAATTAATATATATGTGATATTATCGTTCGTGTTTGGATTTTAAAACATTGGCTTTCGATACACAATGGCAAGATCTAATATTGTGCAAACACTTGATTTCTTATATTAGCGAGTTAAAGGATACATAAAATAAAATCAACACAAGTATCCTAACCGTTAACTTGCTGGCCAGTGGAAGTCAGTGCGCCAAAACTCATTTGCATCTATGTATGGACAGCCAATAAAAAGAAAATGTTACAAAAAAGCGACTGACAGGATACATATATTGTTCATGAAAAAAATCGAGGTTCCCCAGGGTTGATTTTGGTTGGGTTTTTCTGGAAGTTCAGGAAACACTACTGGTCATCTTAAAACAAAAATTGGCTTTTTAACCAAAATGTCCGGGTTTGGTTAAAAATGTGCTGATTTCTACTGGACAAATAACTGATGCCTTTAGTTTGTTGCTCTAGATATATGTGTGGGTGTAAGCTAGTTTATAAATAATATTGTTAAGAAATAAGATATATATGAAATACGAATAATACAAGTACGAAATACATAATAACCTGTATGCTACACATAGTAGACCAGTTTAGGACTAGACCTGATGCTGTTGCAAAGTACATCCTTACCGCGCTTTCACGACAGTAATGTTTTAAATCTAGGATCAAGACAATATTTTCGTGTTGCAAATATATTGAGATTATCGCACTTGAACGTCTCGTTTGAACCCAATCCTGACTGAAACACACGTGGGTTGTCGACATGTTAGCTTAGATATGTCCGAAATTTTATTGCAAGATTGAATGGTGTACAATCACGATTTTACGTTAAAAACGATCATGTTTTGTGGTTGGGCAGTGAATGTTGTGAACGTATGTTTAAATAAGAACAGAGTTCCATTTGTTCAGTCACTTTACTAAAGAGAAAGCGTGAAATGACAATAACTAAACAAGTATTGAACAGGTTGAAATGCGAGTGTGTAATGGTTCCGTTTCTAGTAGCGCATGCGCACTGGTATAAGGGACCGGTTATTATGCGGGAGCAAGGGACCGGTTATAATGTTCTCTATCTCCCTCCGAGTCTTTATGCTACTGGATAAAGGCTGATAAATGTTTATTGACTATCCCATGGAGTAGTCCTTGTGCCAGGTAGGCACGCTGGTCGCTCTGGTGGATCGTCGTTGACCAATTGCTGGTGCTGGTGGTTCCACGTCAGGCTCCGATGGGGGTGGAGATCTCGGGGTCTCTGGGGCTGGTGGTGGCGTCTGGAGGATCGCGCGCCTCGGTGTGTCTCGTCCTGGGGTTGCAGGCGTGACTGCAGCGGGCGGTGTCTTGCGCTGGGGTGTTCTCGCTGACGTCAGTGTCGGTGGCGGTGTGTGCCCCGTCTGCGTCGCAGGTGTCGCAGGGTCGTTATCGAGGTCAGGTAGTTGCGGTGTCACGACGGGTGTTGGTAAGGTGGCGCGGGTTGCTAGGTCGTCATAGATCGATCGGGTTGGCGGCCGGTCGTAGTGAACTGGGCTGAACTTGCGCAGGAATTTCCTGTTCCGAAGTGTGACTCTGCCCGATCCGTCAATCTTGATCGCGTATTGGTCGTGCTGACGTACCTCAACGATACTGCCCGTCTTGTCCCATTTGTTGGGGTGAGGTCCTGTCTGGTTCTGTACGCGGACTAAGTCCCCTACCGCGAGTGGTGGAAGGCGTTTAGTGTGCTCCGCCCAGGTTTCAGCTGTGCGGATGTGGCGTTTACGGAGGGCTTCCTCCCTTGCTTTGAGTGTCTCACGCCAAGTCTCATGTGGTCTGTATTTCCCGGGGATAATCGGGATGAAATCGCGTGTCGGGCGGCCGAAGACACACATTGCCGGGGAGATCTTTGTGTCAGGGTCGGGTGTGTTGCGATATTGTAGTATCGCTATCTGCACAGCGTCAGTGTCCAGTTCTCCCTTCGGACCGGTGTTGTCGGTGATGAGTCGTTTCATCGTCTTCACCCCAATCTCTGCACGACAGTGGCTGTGGGGAAAGGCCACCGATGATAGGCGGTGGTGTACGCCCCATCTGTGCAGGAAAGACCTGGTCTCGGTAGAGGTGAACTCCGGACCCCCGTCCGATGCGAGCTCTTCTGGCGTCCCGTACGTCACGAAGGCGCGACGTAAGTGGTTGATGAGGCCGGTGGCGCCACTTGTCGACTGCGATATGATTGGCCAGTTTGAGTATCTGTCCACCGTCACGAGGTAGTGTACGCCCCTGTGTACGAAGAAGTCCGAGCACACTGCCTGGAAGGGGTAAACGACCGGGATCGGTGGGATGGGCGGCGCTCCAGGTTGTGAGGGTGCCATCCGGTGGCAGTGTTCGCAATTTTTCCGAGTGGTGCTGATGTCGGCCGATATGCCTGGCCATAACACAGAGGATTCTGCACGGGCGGTCATCATCGATACGCCCTGGTGGGCAGCGTGTAGGGTGCTCAGTACCTCACCGCGGAGTGAGGGCGGTATGATAACCCTGTCCTTGTATAGGATCACTCCGTCTGTCGATGTGATGTTTTCGCGGTACTGGTGATAGTCGCGAATCGTCTCTGGCATCTCGATCTTCGAGTCGGGGATGCCGTCGGTTGCCATTTCCTCCAGTGTGTGCATATCGACGTCGCTGCTGGTAGCCTCCCTGACACGGTCCCATGTCACTGATCGCAATGATTCGAGGCCCGCGGCGCACCATGTCAGGTTGTCTTCCTCGACGTCGTCGTCGTCATCCGGTTCGACTCGGCGTAGGAGAGATAAGACGTTGGTGTGCATGCTGGATGGTAGGTGGTTCACTATGGCAGCATTGTCGTCTTGTAGGTTCATGGGTGGTGGTAGCGCGGTGCCGACCGGCCTACGTGACATGGCATCTGCCGCCTTGTTCTTCATGCCTGGGACATGTGTGATGCGGAAGCGATAACGCAGGGTCTTCCTCTTGAGGTTCCTGAGGCGGGGGTTAGGTATGTCGTCAAGGGCTCTGTCCACAAGGAGTTTCAGCAGCGGCTTATGGTCTACCGTTACGATCAAGTTCTCGCAACCCAGCACGAAGTAGCGCGCCTTGTCCAAGGCGTCCGCGACTGCGAGGGCCTCGCCCTCTATGGGCGCGTATCTGGATTCTGCTGCGTGTGTAAACCTGCTGCCGACCAGGGTTATTTTCCACCCGTCGTTGCAGCAGAAGGGTCTGATTGGTGAGCATCGGCAGTGCTTTTGAAATAGCCAGAATCCAATGCCCTCCTTCGACCAGTCTGTGGCGATGCATGTAGGCTTGGTCTTGTCAAAGATGCGGACGCCGCGCTCGATTTCTTGAACGATCACGTCCTTCGACTCGCGGAATATGTCCTCTAACTCCGGGGACCACTTGAAGCGTTCTCCATTTTTCAGGAGCTTCCGGAACGGATGCATTCGTTCGGCCATGCTGAACGCGTAGGCCACTTGATTGACCAGCCCGAACCACGATCTGACATCGGTGATGTAACGCGGTTGTGGGAAATCGCGGGTCGCCTCCAGGTAGCGGCTGCATGGTCGCACGTCAGTCATGGTGATCGTGAAGCCTGCAAAGTCCGCTGTGGGAGCGCTGAAGACGAACTTCTCCGGGTTGTGGATGATTCCATTCCGGCCACATATATCCAGCCATTGGACCGCCTGGAAGTAGCTCTCCTCGATCGTATCTGACCATAGTAGCGTGTCGTCCACGCACTTGGTCTTGTCACCAATGTCCGCGACGATCTCGTCGTATCGTCGTGTATAACCATCTCCTGACGCTATATACCCTTGTGGAGCCGATAGGTACCGGTAGCGTCCCCATGGAGTGATGAAGGTCGTCTTGTGGCGGTCGTCCTCGTGTAGAGGGACACTGTAGTAGCCGTTCCATGCGTCGAATACGGTCTTGCGTTTCCCGTTAGGTATGCGTCTCGCCTGGTGGAACGGGGATTGGGTGTGGTGGGTTTCGCGGAACGCATGTTTGTTCAAGGCCTGGAAGTCGATGGTGCGTCGCGGCTTGCCGTTCTTTTTCGCGCAGATTACCATGCGGTGACACCATGTCACCGGCGTACCGATGGGTACTTCCTCTAACACGCCGAGACGAACGTCCTGGTCAAGGCCTGCTTTTACCTCGTCTTGCCAGTGTATGGCCACGGGGATGGGAGTGTGATGAGCAACCGGCGTCGCATCCTCATCGAGTATAAGACGTAGCGGTGGGCCAGTCATTCTCGGTAAGGGCTGGTGCGGGCACGTATTGAAAGTGCTCTGAGCGTATATTCTGAGTAAGTGTTTCTGTAAGGTTTCTCTGTTAGTCTCGGTCGCCGGCATGGGGAGTGTGGTCGGCTTGGTCGGCGGCTCTGCACGTCGCGGGCAGTCACACAATTCAGAGGTCGCCAGGTTGACCTCCCCGAGTGTTGGGAACTTGTCCGAGATCATGCCCAGGTCCACGCAAGCTGCGCGGGAGAGGAATATGCGGTCCGAGGTATCTGTCACGTACGCGATTTGGCGCGTCTCCAGTCTCCGAGTGCCACTGTTACCGGCGAATCTGACCACCACAGCTCCGAGAATACGAATTCCCTTGTTGTTCGCAGCCTTCATAGTCATGGATACGGGTATGAAGTCCTTGGTACTCAGGCCCATTTGTTGGGTGACTCCAATGCCGATCAGGCAGCTCTGACAGCCCGTGTCGGCCATGACAGGCAGGGATACTGCGCGGGTGCGTTTCAGGAGGTCAAAACCCAGCGCTTTGTAATCTTCGCGCTCGTTGGTAAGAGTGAGGTTGATGTACGGCTGCGGGTTGGACGCGCGTTTCGTCCATTTATCGCACATATCATCGTACAGATGGTGAGCGAGGGGGAGTGTGCGTAACCCGTCGCCCGCGCTGTCCATGGTGATCGTGCATAGCTCGACGAAGGCTGCCGTTTGCTCGTCATACAGCTCGTCTGTCTCCTCAGATGGGGGCTTAGTCGGTCGTCCGCTCAGGCACGCCTTGTCTAGGTGATTCTGGCGGCCACACTTCTGGCACTTTTTACCATACGCGGGGCACTCGGTGCGTCTGGTGTGCCACAGGGGCGTCTTGCCGTGACCCACCTCGCCGCAGTAGATGCACACCCCTTTGGGCTTGGCTTTCGGTTTCTCCGGCCTGGCTCCTCCCCTGTTGCGGACGTTCTGCTGTTTCCCCCGCCGATACGAGCTGCTGATCGCATCCGTGTTCTGAGGGTCGAGTAGACGCGATGCCGAGCGTTTTCCAGACTCCTTGGCCTCGATATACTCAATCATGTCCTTTAATGGCATGTCCTGGTTCTTTTCACCGAGCAGATCAAGTTGTATCTCTTGGTCTGCGATGGCGCGGGCAATCACATTGCGTATAATCTCTTCTGTGAAGTCGTTGACTTGATCGCACTCCGTCTTAGTGCACTTCATCTCGTACTTGCATGTGTCCGCCTGCCCCTTGATACGGGCGTAGAACGACCGGATGGGCTCCTCGTGTCCCTGCCGCATGTTAGACAGGGCTACCCGAGCTACCATAGTGTTCTCCGCTCGGACGGCGAGTGCCTTCATGGCGGTGAGGACGTCTTTTTCGTCACTGCTCATTAGGCTCTTGCCCGCTGCGCGAGTGAGGTCTTTTCTCAACTCCTCCTCGCAGCATTCCAGTAGTTGTGCGACTATGTCGGGTCCAACAAGTTTAGTACCCGTCTTGTACTCACCCCAGCGGGTTATGAAGTATGACCAGGCCTCGCCCGTCCCGGCCAGTGCTACGGAAGGACGCTTGAGTTTCTCCATCTTCGCATTCGCGCCCAGCGCCCGGGGGACTGCGACGTGCACAGTGGCGTGTACACTCAGCATAGCAGCCACCACTGCCGCCTCTGCGTGCGTAGCCGTATAGTCACAATCCTCGATCGGACACTCAACGTTCACAGGCGCCATCAAGTTGTTTAGTTATAAATAAGAACAGAGTTCCATTTGTTCAGTCATTTTACTAAAGAGAAAGCGTGAAATGACAATAACTAAACAAGTATTGAACAGGTTGAAATGCGAGTGTGTAATGGTTCCGTTTCTAGTAGCGCATGCGCACTGGTATAAGGGACCGGTTATTATGCGGGAGCAAGGGACCGGTTATAATGTTCTCTAATGTTGAACACATTATAAGTTGTTTTGAACCCATGTTTCCAGGTTTGAATGATGACAAATACGTCAAACTGTCGGACGATAAGAAGCCGTTGCTGACATTAGCGTACGCCGGCAGACCAGGGTTCGTAGTACATCGCATGCAAAATGGCGTCGAAGTACCGCGTAAGAATTTAACGGGCGTTGACACGAGTGGGTAGGCCATATATACAATAAATAGTATAATATATTCTTGATCGTGCATTTTTAAATTTGAAACACAAATCACAACAACTGTTTTTGTGGGAAACAAGCCCCAAACACCTTCCAACCAATAAGTCAAAAATCTGAAGAAAAAAATCTATGTGGGGGAAATATTGAATTTTCCTAAATTAACAAACCAATTTAAACCAATATTTTCTGTCAGTATGACTCCATATTTAAGGAAGAACTGATCAAATGAAGTAAATATCGGAGTTACTGGCAATGTCAACATAACTGGTCGTTTCATTTCCTGCCTGTTTAAGACAAATATGGTTATAATGCAAATACACACACACACGCACACGCACACGCACACGCACACGCACAAACACACACATACACACAAACGCATGCAAACGTGCACACGCTCACAAATATACCAACTCACGTATGGTCTTCTGTAAGATAGGATTCATGAGAATAGATCAAAGTAAAACGATCTAGATTTGCGACAACGGTATATAATAATGTATATTTATAATGACTGTGTTCATGGAGTGGGACTTTCATTAACTATTTACTTACATATTTACTACTTACTTAGGCTTACTTACCCTAATTTTAATATTGCTGTTAACGTATGTCACTTATTACTATTCGCTGCAGGAACAGTCAGACTTACGTCCAGTAAAGACACGCCCGACAAGTGAGCAGGTTCAGCGGGGTGACTCTGAGAATGCTGGTCAACGTCTGCGCTTGTAAATGTAGGGAATATGTCACCCTCTCACTGTAATAAATCGACTGCTTTCCTTCGCGTGCTTCTCGTTATATCTGCTTTTGGCAAGATTATAATTATTGAGTGTGCGACGTATGTGTGCATGCACGCACGCACGCACGCACGCAAGCACACACGCACGCACGTACACACTCACACGCACACACACCCAAACACGCACTCACGCACACGCACGCCCAGAGTGGCGTAACGAGCCAAGTGCCGCTGGGGGCAGTAAAAAATGCCGCCCCCAATAAAAATCGAGTGCAGTTATGGAATAGGTATCGCTAGTGATATACTTATCATTGCTCCAACACCACAGTAGCAACCATATATGAATGTATTGATAGGCGCGGTTTAATGATTCAGTGAAGCTATGCCACACTGAGCTACACTCCAACACGATATTCACAACATCTCCATTGAAATCAATAAAAACCTCACCAGAAAACCCTCAGCAGTGGTCAGCTAACAAACTACAGTACTGAATATACAGTGGTCAAAGGTAACAACTGTCAATACAACATATGTTCACTGTGAGCTCGTTCCGCCACTGCCACCGCAACAACAACGATAGGCCAATGAGACCAGGAGTGATTTGTTGATCCGAACGCAGAAGCTCCGTCAAATTCTCCTACAGCAGCGGTATTTAACATTTTGGGCAGTGCTACCCCTTGAGCGAGCCAACAAATCCATAGTTACCCATCCAATTCTAAATATCAAACTTGAGAAAAGTATCTTTAGTCGCATAATTGATATATTTATTAGTGAAATATAACCTTAATTATAACATTACTTTTAAGCATTTAACTAAGATAGAAAGTATCACAGCAATATTTTAAAGTGAAAGTATACGTGTATGTTTGAATATGTATCTTTTTGAAATTTGATTTGAAATCGAGGATTTCTCACAGCTAGAGCAAATCCCAGGTTATAGCAAGATATGATATATATGTTGCGTCTTGGGTTTAATGTTAACTTTTGTTGCAAGTGACCACCATGAACTCACTGCAGCTCAAGACCTCCTGCCGTCCAACTTACATAAGCTAGATAACACAGGACTAAGTACTAGGAATGTTACATGTCGACAGAAAATAAAACTGTCTTCCCACCCCCGAAGAGGTTTATTTGTGTAAAGCCAATTGGTGAAATCACTGCACTCAACGGCGAGAAGAGGTGATCTTGTAAAACAATTTTAGACGGGTGTAACTGTTGGACCGGTATTCAGTGTATCATCCATAGCTGTCGATTTTGATAAGTGTATTGTCAATTGTTATTAATTATTTCTTTTCGTGCATTTTTTTATTCCCGCGCAGCATGCGGCCGACTCTGAAACAACACTTAAGCCGTGGGCAAAATTCTCCAGAAAATACGCTAGATTGCACCAAGAGGGGATACATTGTCAACATTTTCTGGGAGAAAATCCCGCGCCATGCTTTACTTTATTTTTTTAACTGCCCCCCTCCAGTTGTTTTAGGCTGGCCACGGCCCTGAATACCGCTGTCTTACAGCCTAGCCTTTCTTGCTTTTAGTAACGCGAATTCGGCAATTACGCCGTCGAAGTACACGGCATTGGTCACCGGCCTCATGCTCGATCGACAGTAGTGCAAGACTGCTCAGTCGATATTGACCCATGCTGGAGCGAAGGTATCTCTCAATGAGGTGACGTCGCAAACGGCATAGGCGGATCCAGGGGAGCCTGGGTGGCACGTGTCCCCTTTGGAATTTAGCGTGCCCGTGGACCGTTTTGAATGGGCCCTCATGACCATGCAACCCCCAGACCCGTGGAAATGTGCCCCAATTCAGGTTACAATAAGCTGAAGTTATGCAGACGCGGTGGCAAAACTTTTGTAACCGCGTTCCCTCTCCCGTCTTCCGATTTCATCAGTTAAGGCGAGATAGGAGAAAGCGCGAGACAGCGAGGAGAAGGTGAAATTGCGGCCGCACAGCGACGAAAAATCAACAACAATCAACAGCACTCCCCTCCCCCCGTCTTCCGATGTCACCAGTCGAGCCGAGACAGAGGAACAGCTGAAGATTCGGCCGCCAGTGGAGATTTTTGTGCCCCTACGCTAGAATACCTTCTCTGGATCCGCCTTTGCACGGCGTATCTCCCCCTCATCCCTTCAGCGGCGATGTCGACGTAATTGTGAGTGTGTCGATCATTGACAGAATCGATGTCTTCATCTTTGGTTGAGTCCAGCAGGCGCTCCATATTGGTAAGAAACCCGAATTTATTGTCCACATCCATCATGTGATTTGTCCTGTTTCTTATCTCCCCGTGGAGTCGATCGATGATCTGCAGCTGCTCTCGCCTCACCTCCGCTTGCAGTGACAAGTCAGCATCCTCAGCGTTTTCTCCCGCCGTTCGTCTTCTCCGCTGCACCCATCTTTCTTCTTTCCGTTCCTACCCCCATTTCCTCGTAGAACGCCGTGGCCTTCGCCTTTGACTCTTCAACAACGTTTTCGCGTTCCTCTTCGCAAAAGAGAACAAGAACCCCGAGTTAGGTCGCGCAACTGTCCAGCCCGTACCCAGACTTTTGTAGGAATATCTGAACATCATTGATCTCTCTCGGGACTGGACGCCAGAAGGTCAGGTAGGCAATAAAGGTGTAAGACATCACACATGGCAGGAGGATGGCGGCATCAGAGCGCGTGTCAGCCGTCTCGTGAACACCGTCGTGGAGTTGCTCCAATGCTGCGGTGATAGACTCGAGACGCGACGCAGTATTACTTTAATATTTATGTAACATAACAGCGATGTGTTCAGAATGCATTCGTGTGTAGACCACAACGTATAAATGTGCATGAATCTTGTCTCGGAACAACAGTCTCCCCAAAGGAGCAACAGTCTCCCCAACATGCCGCCCTTAAAAAAGTGCCGCTGGGGGCATTTAATTGCCCCCATCGCTCCCTCGTTACGCCAGTACACATACACACACGCACGCACGCACGCACGCACGCACGCACGCACGCACGCACACACACACACACACACACACTCACGTTAATACGCTAACTTTGAACATTGTATGTGCATCTCATTCGAGGCGTCCAGTTTAATTCTACTCATTGCCAGAAATACCGAGACAAACCGCGTCACCTCTGCACCCTTCCCGCCGCGGCGGCGATATTAATTTGCATTACGCCCAAGACAAACGCGCATGGCACGCGAGGAAAGCACCCCACCATATTTGCCGACGCCACATCTGATCCGTGGTTCTGTTCTGCATATACTATGAAAAAATCATGAAAATCGGAGAAAATGTTGTCGTTAACACCATAAGCTTAAATTATTAGTCCTATGTTTGCAATGTGGCAGCAAAAGCGGATATCTAGGAAATGGCAAGTTCCAAAGCCTATCTATGACATGCTTTCGATCCGTAGGTATTTTCGGCATCTTCAGCATCTTCGGCATCTTCGGTATCTTCGGCGTAAAATGTGAAAATATCATCGTAATCGGAGAACATTTTAAAAACATCCTATGCTTGAAGGATTAGTCCTATGTTGGTAGTGTTGACCCTAAATAGTAGTAATAGATTAGATAACTTCAGTAACCAGCATTTTCAAACGTTTATATGAAATGCTGGCATATATCGGTCAGTAGCCGACATACACACTAGTTGCCAGCACAATGTAACACCAACACATACACACTAGTTGCCAGCACAATGTAACACCAACACATACACACTAGTTGCCAGCACAATGTAACACCAACACATGCACACTAGTTGCCAGCACAATGTAACACCAACACATACACACTAGTTGCCAGCACAATGCAACACCAACACATGCACACTAGTTGCCAGCACAATGTAACACCAACACATACACACTAGTTGCCAGCACAATGTAACACCAACACATGCACACTAGTTGCCAGCACAATGTAACACCAACACATGCACACTAGTTGCCAGCACAATGTAACACCAACACATGCACACTAGTTGCCAGCACAATGTAACACCAACACATACACACTAGTTGCCAGCACAATGTAACACCAACACATACACACTAGTTGCCAGCACAATGTAACACCAACACATACACACTAGTTGCCAGCACAATGCAACACCAACACATACACACTAGTTGCCAGCACAATGTAACACCAACACATACACACTAGTTGCCAGCACAATGTAACACCAACACATACACACTAGTTGCCAGCACAATGTAACACCAACACATACACACTAGTTGCCAGCACAATGTAACACCAACACATGCACACTAGTTGCCAGCACAATGTAACACCAACACATACACACTAGTTGCCAGCACAATGTAGCACCAACACATACACACTAGTTGCCAGCACAATGTAACACCAACACATACACACTAGTTGCCAGCACAATGTAACACCAACACATACACACTAGTTGCCAGCACAATGTAACACCAACACATACACACTAGTTGCCAGCACAATGTAGCACCAACACATACACACTAGTTGCCAGCACAATGTAGCACCAACACATACACACTAGTTGCCAGCACAATGTGGCACCAACACATACACACTAGTTGCCAGCACAATGTAGCACCAACACATACACACTAGTTGCCAGCACAATGTAGCACCAACACATACACACTAGTTGCCAGCACAATGTAGCACCAACACATACACACTAGTTGCCAGCACAATGTAACACCAACACATACACACTAGTTGCCAGCACAATGTAGCACACAGTTGCCAACACATACACACTAGTTGCCAGCACAATGTAACACCAACACATACACACTAGTTGCCAGCACAATGTAACACCAACACATGCACACTAGTTGCCAGCACAATGTAACACCAACACGTGTCGTTTAAAGGCAATTGGAAGTAAAATGTTGGTTTCATGGTGGTCTGGACGGTAGGTTGAAATTATTATAAACATACGATATATGTTACTCATTCATACATTCCATAGGAGTCGGAAGGGGTTATGGGAACTAAACCCACCAATATCTCAGACCCCGATATGCAACTCGTTCCGACTTCTATGCATTTACTTGCTGTTCTTCTACTAGAATAAATATGTTGATGGTTTGCTGTCCTGTCGTTTAACAGCCCGAAACATTGTCCGCAATTTGTATTTCACCACACAAAATATTCGAAATATCTGTCAACAGTCAGATAGGTATAGTAAAATAATACTCGCTGTTGCCTCTCAGTATCATTTATATTATTGCATATCGAGACGTCCCTACCGTTGATGTGTTTGGTACCCACGGTCTTTACATACACGACGTGACAGGTCTTGCAGAGCTAGACGTCTCTACTCAGAACTCAGAATCAATTTATTTGACCTATAAATACGATACATATACAATGTATAACGTAAGTAATAGATAAGGTCGGGAGACTCCCAGTAAGATATATAATATCGCTAGCACAGGAGCCACCCAATATATATATACAATTTACCGTTGATGTGTTTGGTTCGTACGGTCGTTACACACACGAAATGACAAGTCTTGCTAATAATTATAAGTATATATTACAATGACTATTAACCGGTAACTGATCCTGGGTAACAGATATACGACGTTCCTTTAAATGTTTGGATGCTTCAAAGACTGAGTTAAAAAACATTTATCCTCTCACTTATGTTACAATATTGGAGCTTATATTTGCTCTGCAAAATGACTACTATACAGCATCACGTTTATAAAATCAAGGGAATTCGTTTTAAATATCTAAGTAGATTTAATTGTGTGTTTAATTATTGAAATTATAAATGGAGAATATTAATAATAGCAAATTTGTAAAATGATATTCATATTCAAATTACATTGATGTTCATAATATACATTTATATGGGACAAGGCTCCTTGGTAATGTAATGGAGTTATGACTAGGAATCGTGACTGGTTTTGCTGTTAAGTAACAAGGCAGGTATGAGTTTGTAAAAGAGCGTCGTATTCAGCCAACACATTTTTAGCTAATTCATATAATACATACATATATATATATATTATATATATATATATATATACACAATGTGTATATGATGTGAATTAGCCTATATAATTATAATCCATAATACAACCTCAACAGCAAAGGTGGGGGGAACCAACCACACCCGACCAGCATGGCCCCTTCCCCACCTCAGGATTCCGTGTCACTATAAAGTTTACACATTCACCATTTTATACATATTCCATGGGCGCATGTCAATTACATACAACCTTTGCAACATAGTACACCCCACCTATGTGGAAAGCTTATGTGTTGTACTAATTAAGTTATACTTCTACCACTACCATAACCATGCTACACAGAAAAATCCCACCTATGTGGAAAGCTTATGTGCTGTACTAATTAAGTTATACTTCTACCACTACCATAATCATGCTACACAGAAAAACCCCACCTATGTGGAAAGCTTATGTGTTGTACTAATTAAGTTATACTTCTACCACTACCATAATCATGCTACACAGAAAAAACCCACCTATGTGGAAAGCTTATCTGTGTTGCACCAATTGAGTTCTCATACTTCTACCACTACCATAATCATGCTACACAGAAAAAAAAACGCCTATTCGATTCCACTAATTCCAATATCTCAAAACAACAGTAAAGATTACATTCCTCATGTCTGATGTAGTAGTGGATTATGATAAAACTTCTTGTAAGCGCGTGCAATGAATATATGACTTAAATGTGTCCTTTACGCGTGTACCGATCGTGCGATGTGCCGGCGATGTTTTAATTGGCTACGTGTTGCAAACAATTGGATCTGTCATTTAAAGCGTGGGATTGGCACGAATCTAGCGTCTACGAAAGCTTGGTATTTCTGGTAATGTCCCTTGTTCATTCGCCTCCTTGGTATTTCCCACAGGTATCTTGTAGGTAACAAATGTAGCGTCGACAAGACTCCCTAATTTGTTGTGGGGCTAATCGCTTATCACTGGGCGACTTGAGCCTTTCTGTGGGCGTATTGCCCCAGCATGGGGGTCAATACGCCTACATGTGATATTTTTTAAGAACTTAACTGTAACTTGCGTATTTAGTATAATCATACTTTTAATGCCATTTATTTTAATAGAATGTAATTAACTCCTTCTTTCGAGTAAACTTTACCATTTTTTTGTTATTAAATTTCTTGCTGAAGGTCGGCGTATTCCCCCACCCTAGCAGCAGCAGCAGCAGCAGCAGCAGCAGCAGCAACAGCAGCAGTAGAAATAATAATAATTAAAATAAGAATGATTAGTTATCAGGTAATAAAGCGGGAACCAAGCTTAGAGGCGCATCTAGCTGTAAGTAAAGGTAAAGGTAAGTTCTTATATTGCGCAGTATCCAGTCCTCGGGACTGCTCTAAGCTCTTTACACTTTACTCCCTGTTTAATCGACACCATCTCGACTTCTCTGGGACGCATCCAGCCACGTTGCAATGAATGCACGAAGACTGTTCGTACACAAATATCCACCACTGTCTATTGCCAGGTACTTATCCATACAGATGAATGAACTTAAGCAACGTAGAGTGAACGAACTTGCCGCACAGGATTCGAACCTGAGTTCTCTCGGTCGAGAGTCTGAAACTCTAGGCACTACCCCACGGCGCTCTAGGTGTATACATGCATACATACATACATACATACATACATACACACACACACACACACACACACACACACACACACACACACACACACACACACACACACACACACACACACACACACACACACACACACACACACACACACACACACACACACACACACACACACACACACACACATATACATACACATATATGCACATGCACACATACACACAGACACACACACACACACACACACACACACACACACACACACACACACACACACACACACACACACACACACACACACACACACACACACACACACACACACACACACACACACACACACACACACACACACACACACACACACACACACACACACACACACACACACACACACACACACACACACACACACACACACACACACACACACACACACACACACACACACACAGACATATATACAGCATCAGCTCCAGTGGCCAACATTAAAGGAACGGCGCTGCTCTGCCACACTCGCCATGCTCTATAAAATTATTATACTATAAAATCCGTAACGGGCAAGCATGTGTGAGGTGCGACGACCTCAAGCTGTTGTATCCCAGCATAGACGAAGCCTCCACAGCCAACAGTACCAGCGCATCACCTGTCGTACTTACTACAGGAGTAACACCTTCTACAGGAGTAACACCTTCTGATAACACTATCAGTGTGCCATGGTCAGACTGCACGATTTCTTCGCACTCCTCGATTTGGGGGTGAGAATGTAAGAGAAATGCTCTGAAAGGTCCCGTGTTTTTGCTGAAGTGAACAAGGTCGACTAGTGGACACTCAGGAACGCGGTGGGTGTTAAATTGTGATATTTTCTTGAGCTTGCACGCCGGTAAAATATATCGGATCGTGTAACAACCATATTGTCGCCCACGACACGCTCAAAACCGCCAACGTTTGCTGCTTAGCCTGTGATTAGACCCTACTATTGCGTAACAGACAACCACCAGCAACAATGAGCAAGAAGAGACCGACCTCGACCACCGTTGAACTTGTAGAACAAATCAAGCTAGCGCTAAGTGACGATGACGTAATCGCGGCCCTTGCTACCCGGATTGCTACAATAGTTGCTGACAAAATAAATAGAAGGCTCGAAAATCTTGAAAAGGAGTTGACAGACAAGGATGCACGAATTGAACAACTTGAGCAAGCTGTTGATAATCTGGAGCAGTACAGCCGTCGGTCCTCGGTGCGCATTACAGGAATAGTTGAAAACAAAGACGGTGAACAAATTGATAAGATTATCACTGACTTGTTTAACGATATGGACATGCCATTAAAAATGGACCATATCAACAGGGCCCATAGGATTGGGCCAAGAAAATCCGCCACAAACAAAAACCACTCGCGCCAAATAATAGTCCAGTTCAAAGACTATAAATCGAAGAATGACTTCATTAAAGCTCGAAAACGGCTACGCACTAAACGATCAAATGTCTACATATCGGAAGATCTCACCCAGAAGAGAGCAAGACTACTGTTCTTGTGACGGACATTAAAGAAACAGCACAAGATTCTCGACTGTTGGTCGTATGATGGAAGGATTGTCATAAAGGACCTAAAGGGAACAATCAAAACCGGCAGTCGAGATGATGAACTAAATGCACTGTAATTGCGTTGGACATTGGCCCAAGTCACGGTGGATATTTTGTATCTCTAGTCGGCCTATCATGGTGCTTGTTCACATAGGGACTGTACCATTCATGGACTCATTCATGGACACCTTCGTATTCTACATATGGTTCGTGTCTTATTTAATTACTCATATATACTTTATTACTATATGTTATCGATACATATCATGTATTCTAACTAACCTACTACAACTTAACAGATGTCACATAACGTTTTTTTTTTTATAAAACGGTCTGTAAATGTTATATGCAGCTATAGAAGCATTATTGTGTACCGTGTGAATATGTATGTATATACTGCATTTCATTGCTATGAGCCAATTACGTAATACTACCTTAGGTGATGTACAAGATTATGAAACTGGCAATGCTGCAATGCGGAATATAGATCCCGATTGTAATTTACTCACAACAGATAGCTTTGTAAATACTAAATATTATCTTGAGGATGATATAAATGAAGTTATGACAAGAAATAATATCTCTGATGAAGAGTTTTCACTTATGCATTTAAATATCCGTAGCTTGCCAAAGAACATTAGCAAATTGGGTGATTTCTTGTCACTGATCGATAACAGGTTCTCGGTCATCGGTCTAAGCGAAACTTGGTTACATAATGACAATCTTGATCTGTATGAATTGCCAGAGTACAAAAGTATACATTTGACTAGGCCCTCCAAGAAGGGAGGTGGTGTATCCTTATATGTTCGTAAGTCCCTTGAGTGTACTGAATTACCAGAAATGAGTGTCATAACTGAATATCTGGAATCCGTTTTTATTGAAATCAAGACTCGGTCTAAGACATGCAATAACAAAACAACTGTAGGTGTTGTCTATCGACCACCTAATACAAACATTACTGCTTTCACAGAACATGTTATCAATATTATACAAACTCTCAAGGTTGATAATAAACAGTGTTACATAATGGGTGACTTTAACATTAATCTACTTAATTATGGTAGTCACACGGAAACTCAAGATTACATAGATGCAATGTTCCAACAGGCATTTATACCCCTTATCAGCAAGCCTACTAGAATAACAGCAACAACTGCCACTGTCATCGATAATATATACAGCAATGATTTAATTGGTGCAAATTATAAATTGCATGGAATAATATATACAGATATTTCTGACCACCTACCAATATTTTTGCTCACTAAACATACTGATAGCACAAAGGTAGAAATGATAATAGCGACTAGAATATATAATGCGCAGACTACTGCTACATTCAAAGAGAGTATAGATAAAATATGCTGGGATGACGTTTATGCATGCAGAGATCCACAAGAATGTTATTCTGTATTCATTAATGAGATATTAGTTGCATACAATAATTCATTTCCGTTAGCTAACACAACTATTAGGAAAAGAAAACATAAACCGTGGATTACTATGGGACTCCGAAATTGTCTTATTACTGTAGCAGAAAGAGAATACTATCGACATGAGCTTCAACAGCACAAGGGTAATTTAAAAAAAACCTGGATAGTCTTAAAGAGTATTATAGGAAGGAAGGAAGCATTTTTATCTAATGACAAATTACTAATTGACGGTAAATTAAAAAAAAAAAAAAAATGCATAGCTGATACATTTAATGAATATTTTACAAGTATAGGTCCAGAACTGGCTGATAAAATACCAGTCATATCAGAGAGACCTGATGAATACCTCCAAGGAGTCTATAAAAATTCAATGTATTTGTCGCCAACCACACCAGATGAGATAAAGGGAATTATTAAGAATTTTAAAAACTCTAGTCCTGGATGGGATGGCATAAAACCTATTATTGTCAAACAGGCCTTCTCCAACCTACTTGATCCTTTAAGTTACATTGTAAATTTATCATTTGATCAAGGATATGTTCCTGATCAACTAAAAATAGCTGATATAGTTCCTGTTTTTAAAAATGGCGATACATCATTAATTAATAATTACAGGCCTATTTCTGTCTTGCCTGTATTTTCAAAGGTTTTTGAAAGATTAATGTACAATAGATTAATGAATTACATAATGAAACATAACATCTTGTCTAATTCCCAATTTGGATTTAGGAAAGGATATTCTACTGATATGGCTATTTCACTGCTAATTGACAAAATTAGTAAGGCAATTGATACCAAAGAGCACGTAATTGGGTTATTTCTGGATTTAGCCAAAGCCTTTGATACCGTTAATCATAATATATTATTGAGAAAATTAACACATTATGGAATCAGAGGAAATATACTCCAATGGATTCGTAACTTTTTAAGTAACAGACAACAACGAGTAAAATTCTATGGAACAAAATCTTCCCTTAAAAACATAACATGTGGTGTTCCGCAGGGTTCAATTCTGGGACCTTTACTCTTTCTTATCTATATAAATGATTTATCTACTTTATCTGACACAACGTTTACCATTATGTTTGCTGATGACACGAGCATCTTTATACAAGGCAACAATATAGATGAAATGGAAAATGTTTTGAACTCTGAAATAAAAAAACTATCTTTATGGCTTAACATTAATAAACTTTCTTTGAATATGCAGAAAACTCACACAGTGACCTTTAGTAATACGATCAGTATAAGATATGTAGGATTTATTGAACATACGCAGCCTTTATTTACATCTTATCAAATAATGAATATTTATGACGTAAATAAATATTTATGCTGTATTCTAATGTACAAGCATAATAGGGGTATGTTGCCAGATATATATCATGATGTATTTGTCCTGCAAATATCCACACATAAATATAATACAAGACAGGAAGTAACATATAAAATACCATTCTGCAAGACTAATTGTAGACAACTGTCTTTGGCTTATGTTGGTCCTAAAATCTGGAATACATTTATTACAAATAACTATTTACAATATTGTACATCTATTCATATGTTCAAACAAAGGACCAAGCGTCTAATTCTAGCAAACATATGCTAAATGCTGCTTTAATGTAATTTTGTTATGTTAAGATGTACCCTGTGTTCAGTGTTAGGTACTCGTATAATGTTGTCGTGTTAAGATGTACCTGGTGTTCAGTGTTACGGTACTCGTGTAATGTTGTCATGTTAAGATGTACCTGATGTTCAGTGTTACGGTACTCGCATAATGATGTCATGTTAAGATGTACCTGATGTTCAGACTTACGGTACTCGTATAATGCATTATTAAATAAATTGTTAGTTTATTATGAAGATTTTTTTTTTTTTTTTTTTACACGAATCATAGATTTAATTGCTTATATGACATGAATAAGGAACACAAGCAATGTGTTGCTTCGTTCCATTTGATACGTAATGTATACATGTTTCATATTACTGCTACATCTGTGATATACTTAACATTATGTATCAATAAAGATTATTATTATTATTATTATTCCCCCCGCACCATTCGTGACTGGAACGCTCCAGTCCCCCACACTTGGCACCTTCATTCTGAGGGAGACCAGACACATCTAACCATAGGCGCGGGAACAATTTCTCCGGGGGCAGACATATGGTTCTGCCCCCCCCCCATGAATTGTGAGCGTGAATGTTTGTTTTTGTGACGAGTTTCAATGGATGGTGGAAATGTAAATTGTATGAGATGATTAATGTGTATTTTTGTCGAATGTGAAAAGTGCGGTGTGCAATTGGAGGGCAGACACGGTTTTCTGCCTCCCTCCCAGTAATAGGCGGCGCAGCGGTGAAAAATTTCAAACAGCAAAGCCTCCCCCTTCCCCGTCTTCCGATGTCACAGTCGAGCCAACCCCGAGAGAGCCACAAGGTGAAGGAAGATGTGAAGGAAGATGGCGTAACGAGGGGGGACGATGGGGGCAAATGCCCCCAGCGGCACTTTTTGGGGGCGACACTTTGGGGAGATTGTTTTTCTTAGACAAAATTCATACATATTTATACACTGTGGTTCACACGAATTCTGAACCCATCGCTGTTATATTACATAAATATTGAAGTAATCATGTTTGAATACATCAAATGTAATTCGGTTGACACTAGCCAATATTGGTGTACGTAACATACAGGCGCCCGAACTGGTCTACAATACGTCTAGTATAGGCCTATAGGACCATCTTGATATTCAGGACATGCGAGGCCAAGGATATGATAATGCGGCTACGTCCACAGTGGCGTGCAGCGAAGGATTCTGGACATCAGCCCACTGGCCACCTACGTCCCCTGCAACAATCACTCGTTGAACTTAGTGGGCGTCCACTCTGCGCAAGCGTCAGTCAATGCCACTACCTTCTTTGGGACGATGGATCGTTTCTTCGTGTTCTTCTCAGCATCAACCCACCGGTGGGATGTATTCAAGCAACTCGTCACGGGAAAGACCGTCAAAAGGACCTGCGAAACCGATGGAGCTCGAGACATGATGCCGTAGATGCAGTGGCGTCGAGTCTGGAGTTTATCACCGCTGCATTGAAGCAACTCCGCGACGATGATCACGAGACGGCTGATACGCGCTCTGATGCCGCCATCCTCCTGCCATGTGTGATGTCTAACACATTCATTGCCTACCTGGCTTTCTGGCGTCCAGTCCTGAGAAAGATCAATGATGTTCAGATATTCCTGCAAAAGTATGAGCACGGGCTGGACAGTTTCGCGACCAAACTGGTTCTATTCTGCGAAGAGGAACACAAAAACGTCGTTGAAGAGGCAAAGGCGAAGTCCACGGCGTTCTGCGAGGAAATTGGGGTAGCAACAGAAAGAAGGGTGCGGCTGAGAAGACGAACGGCGGGAGAAAACGCTGAGGATGCTGACTTGTCACTGCAAGTGGAGGTGAGGCGAGAGCAGCTGCAAATCATCGATTGACTCCACGTGGAGATAAGAAACAGGACAAATCACATGATGGATGTGGACAACAAATTCGGGTTTCTTACCAATATGGAGCGCCTGCTGGACTCAGCCAATGATGAAGATATCGACTCTGCCATCGATCGAGTCACTCACACCTACGTCGACATCGCCGCTGAAGAGATGAAGGGGGAGATACGCCGTGTGCGACGTCACCTCCATTGTTACGAACAGCAAACAGGGGAGACGACTAGAAACTGGAATGCACTCGATCGCCTTAAAAGGGTAGTGAAATGGGGACACGAGACATCGTTCCCGAACCTGCTTGTGTATCTTAGGACGTTGTTCACTGTGTGCGTGAGCGTGGCCTCGCGTGAGAGAAGCTTCTCAAAGCTTAAACTCATTAAGACATACCTTCGCTCAAGCATGGGTCAAGAGCGATTGGGCACGCACTGGGCAGTCTTGCACTACTGTCGATCGAGCGAGAGTTGACCGATGTCGTGGATTTCGACGGCGTAATTGCCGAGTTCGTGTCACTCAAAGCAAAAAAGGTTAAGCTGTAGGAGAATTTGACGAAGCTTCTGCGCTCGGACCAATAAATCACTCCCGGTATCATTGTCGTTGCGGTGGCAGTGGCGGCACGAGCTCGCAGTGAACATATGTTGTGTTGACAGTTGTTAACTTTGACCACTGTGTATCCAGTAGTTTGTTAGCTGACCACTATTGAGGGTTTTGTTTGGAGGTTTTTATGGGTTTCATTGGAGATCTACTGTATGTTGTGAATATATTGTGTTGAAGTGTACCTCAGTGTACGTGGTGTAGCTGCGCTGAATCTTTAAATCGCGCCTATCGATACGTTCATATAGTTTTGCTACTATGATGTAGGAGCAATGATAAGTATATCACTAGCGATACCTATTCCATTACTGCAATCTGTTAATTCTTTTTTTGGGAGGCGGCATTTTTTACTCTTGCCCCCATGGCACTTGGCTTCGTTACGCCACTGTGGGCAACCCCGAATACAGCTGTGCTTAGAGTCAGGTTGCCTTAAACTTTGTTTATACTTTGTTTCTACTTTCTCCAAACCCACCAGCTGCGCAAATCTCCCGCACGTCAGTAATTTTCGATCCATTCGACAGATGGACATTTAAATGGAAGACGAGACGGTGGCGCCATCTGCCGATCAAAATGACACCACATGATTTTAGACGAAAAATCTCTTGTGAAAAAGTTGTCAAGTTGAAATTATATTTTTTTAATATAATAATAACATAAATAATACTTTAAGCTTACATAAATAAAAAGCAGCATAAACAAAAAAATAATATATTCAGAAGTACACATTTGTAAAACAATATTATATATATATGCGTGCGTGCATGTGTGTGCACGTGTAATGTATCTGTATGCGCGTACATACACCAACACATACATACACACATATGTATGTATATATATATACATATATATAATATTGTGTGTGAGCGCGCGAGCGTGTGCGTACACACGTGTGTGTGTGTGTGTCTCTCTCTCTCTCTCTGTGTGTATATATATATATGTGTGCGTGCGTGTGTGTGTGTATTATATAATGCATTTATAATGTACATATGTATTCACACATATATAATTATATACATATATATATTTATTATATATATAATACATGTATTATATATATATATATACAAACACACACACACTTCTTCTTTAATTCAGCATATCTCTGCGAGACGTAGCTGCCCGGATGATCCCACGATACGCTGCTCTGTCTGTCGTTCGTCTCCCTGCTCTCACGACGTCGTCTTCCAACCAGTCACTGATGTCCTGTTCCCATCTTTTCCTTGGTCTTCCCTTTCCTCTCTTTCCCTCCACTTTGCCTTCTAAAATTGTTTTCTCTAAGGAATTGTGTATTTTAATGTGGCCAAAATAACAAAGTTTTAGTCCTTGTATTCTATTCACTAGTTGGCAGTTCTTTATGTCTAATATAATAATTTTAAGGATCTCTGCATAGGTTGTTCTTGTTATCCATGGCACTCTTAGTCCAGAAATAGAATCTGCCGGGAGCCACCTTGGCACCCTTAAGCATTGTTTTCTAATTTGCATAAATCCAATATGGCCACCCTATATCAGTTTTTAATTTGCATAAATCCAATATGGCCGCCATCATAGCAGTGCATCATCGTATATACAATTATAGTTGGAGTTTCATAATTATTCTAAATACATTAAGTGTCTGGAGGCTCATGCCATTAAAGAATGAAACATATATTATGATCGGGCATTTTTTAATTTGCATAAATCCAATATTGCCGCCACCATAGTAGTGTTTTGATCGTATATCCAATTATAGTTGGAATTTCATAATTATTCTAAATACATTAAGTGTTTGGAGGCTCATGACATTAAAGAAAGAAACAGATATTATGATCGGGCATTTTTTTATTTTGCATAAATCCAATATGGCCACGCCACCAGATCAATGTTTTGATTATATATTTGGAATTTCATAATTATTTATTGCTTATTTGCATAAATCCAATATGGCAGCCTCCTCAGTGTTATGATCATATATATCGTGTGTGTGTGTGTGTGTGTGTGTGTGTGTGTGTGTGTGTGCATGCAATTGCCGTTATCTTATTTGTATTAGGTCATAAAAAATGTTAATTGCAGCAGAACAACTAAACCCAAACGATCCAAAGTGAAGAGAACCAAGAGTTATATGTTGACTCCAGCTATGTCACATATTGAATAAAATTGAGGCAGTTAAACATTTTGTTGATGATTATTAGTATTACATGGCCTGAAAATAATTCCGATACCAAAATCTGGCGATTTATGTATATAGGAGGGAAGTAGGTCTACGTGGGTAGTAGTCTGAACTCCATCGTTGTGAAGACTTTCAACAAGATGATACTGAACATTACGAAGTTGATCACCTTCTATTAGCAAATCAGAATAGACTAACGTGCAGGGTGGACTACATCCGGCTAAGTAATAACACATAATAGGCTAATGGGAAGAATTAGTTCGACAAACTCTTCCTGCACTCATAACAGTCATCGCCTTTCAAAACACATTTGACACAATCCATATTCACAAAATAATGAAGATTCGTAAGATCTGTGGTATTCCCGAACAGCTGGTAAGAGCTATTGTCAAAATGTAAAAGACCACGCGTGCTAAAATATTGATACCAGATGGAGAAACATAACTGTTTGGATCCTGGCAGGAGTTTTGCAATGAGATACACTTGTACCGTACCTCTTCTTAGTAGTTCTTGACTTGACTTTTAACATAAATTCTAGAAAACCAAGTGCATATGGCCTAGAACCACCCTGAAAACATTAACATAGTGACAAGAGAATTATATTAATATTGTATATTAATATTATCATGTTGTTTTTCTGTTGAGTTGCATTTATATATCGTATGGTTTCTGTGTATGAAACATGTCTATTTGTTCTCCCATGCTCTGGTTGTCAACTGATACCAGGTCTTTCATGTCATTTCATTTTCATGTCTGCGTCAATGTCCGAAAAATCTAAGCATCATTTATTGAATCTTCTTGGTAAATGTGTTCATATTCTTATACATGACTCTACATTTGTTGGATGGTCTTTGCAGTTAATATTGAATATAGATCAGAACATTTTTTTGTGTAGCACCCATCTAGTGTTTTGTGTATTTGTCAGTTTCTAAGACTCGCGTCAGTACAGGAGCACGTACTCCGCTGTTGCAGTGAGCATGCAGGCACTATATATTCTGATCCTGCGTGGTTCAAATTGCCATATTGCTCTTATTGGACTCAGGCTTTCCATACTACCAACTCCCTGATCTTGACAGGTAGAGCTGACCCAGGTGCAGAGATATTTAAAACCGTCGATCTTCTCAAAAATCGTTACTTCTCTTGTCACAATATGTTAATGTTTTCATGGTGGTTCTAGGCCATACATTCGGCCTGTCTACAATTGACCTTCAAACCAATATTAGCACACGAGGTTTCCACTCTTTAGGCCATACACTCGTCCTGTCTACAATTGACCTTCAAACCAATATTAGCACACGGGGTTTCCACTCTTTAGGCCATTACACTCGTCCTGTCTACAATTGACCTTCAAACCAACATTAGCACACAAGGTTTCCACTCTTTAGGCCATTACAAACTCGTCCCGTCTACAATTGACCTTCAAACCAATATTAGCACACAAGGTTTCCACTCTTTAGGCCATACACTCGTCCTGTCTACAATTGATCTTCAAACCAATATTAGCACACGGGGTTTCCACTCTTTAGGCCATTACACACTCATCCTTTCTACAATTGACCTTCAAACCAATATTAGCACACGAGGTTTCCACTTTTTAGGCCATTACACACTCGTCCTGTCTACAATTGACCTTCAAACCAATATTAGCACACGGGGTTTCCACTCTTTACGCCATTACACACTCATCCTGTCTACAATTGATCTTCAAACCAATATTAGCACACGAGGTTTCCACTCTATAGGCCATTACACACTCGTCCTGTCTACAATTGACCTTCAAACCAATATTAGCACACGAGGTTTCCACTCTTTAGGCCATACACTCGTCCTGTCTACAATTGACCTTCAAACCAATATTAGCACACAGGGTTTCCACTCTTTAGGCCATTACACACTCATCCTGTCTACAATTGACCTTCAAACCAATATTAGCACACGAGGTTTCCACTCTTTAGGCCATTACACACTCATCCTGTCTACAATTGACCTTCAAACCAATATTAGCACACGAGGTTTCCACTCTTTAGGCCATTACACACTCGTCCTGTCTATAATTGACCTTCAAAACAATATTAGCACACGAGGTTTCCACTCTTTAGGCTCGGCCTGTCTAAAATCCACCTTCACACCAATATTAGCACACAATGTTTCCACTCTTTAGGCCATTACACTCGGCCTGTCTACAATTGACCTTCAAACCAATATTAGCACACGGGGTTTCCACTCTTTAGGCCATACACTCGGCCTGTCTACAACTGACCTTCAAACCAATATTAGCACACGAGGTTTCCACTCTTTAGGCCATTACACACTCGTCCTGTCTATTATTGACCTTCAAAACAATATTAGCACACGAGGTTTCCACTCTTTAGGCCATTACACTCGGCCTGTCTACAATTGACCTTCAAACCAATATTAGCACTTGAGGTTTCTGCTCTTTAGGCCATACACACGGCCTGTCTACAATTGACCTTCAAATCAATATTAGCACACGAGGTTTCCACTCTTTAGGCCATACACTCGGCCTGTCTAACATTCACCTTCACACCAATATTAGCACACGGGGTTTCCACTCTTTAGGCCATATACACTTGGCCTGTCTACAATTCACCTTCACACCAATATTAGCACACGAGGTTTCCACTCTTTAGGCCAATACACTCGTCCTGTCTACAATTGACCTTCAAACCAACATTAGCACACGAGGTTTCCACTCTTTAGGCCATTACACACTCGTCCTGTCTACAATTGACCTTCAAACAATATTAGCACACGAGGTTTCCACTCTTTAGGCCATACACTCGGCCTGTCTACAATTCACCTTCAAACCAATATTAGCTCACGAGGTTTCCACTCGATCTTTATAATAGGCCATACACGTTCGGTCTGCCTACAATTCACCTTCAAACCAATATTAGCACACGAGGTTTCCATTCTTTAGGCCATACACTCGGCCTGTCTACAATTTGGTGGTACGACCCTCCAAACACTTAATGCATTTAGAATAATTGTGAAATTCCAAATATAATTGGATATAATTATGATAAAAATACTGATATATGGAGGTAGCCATATATTGGATTTATGCAAATATTTTTTTCCTCAAGGGTGCCAAGGTGGCACCCGGCGGATTCTGTTTCTGGACACCCTTAATTGTTGTTAATAATCCGTCAAAAAACAAAGTTCATACTCAATTTCTAGCTTCAGCCTAAAAAGGCCTGCATTTTGGTTGCCTGACATGACCCCAGTCTAGCCATGGCTAGGATGTATGGTTATATGGTGCTATATATACTAATACTCTGAAGAATGATTAACTTCAGTTTACCTCGACATTATAATTAATTCCCGCGTCGCCGCCTTTCGTCTTGGGTCACGTGGTCCTACTCTAACTCGGCCTGTCTACAATTCACCTTCACACCAATATTAGTACACGAGGTTTCCACTCTTTAGGCCATTACACACTCGTCCTGTCTATAATTGACCTTCAAAACAATATTAGCACACGAGGTTTCTACTCTTTAGGCAATACATTCGGCCTGTCTAAAATCCACCTTCAAACCAATATTAGCACACGAGGTTTCCACTCTTTAGGCCATTACACACTCATCCTGTCTACAATTGACCTTCAAATCAATAATAGCACACGAGGTTTCCACTCTTTAGGCCATATACACTCGGCCTGTCTACAATTCACCTTCACACCAATATTAGCACACGAGGTTTCCACTCTTTAGGCCATTACACACTCGTCCTGTCTATAATTGACCTTCAAAACTATATTAGCACACGAGGTTTCTACTCTTTAGGCCATACACTCGGCCTGTCTAAATTCCACCTTCAAACCAATATTAGCACACGAGGTTTCAACTCTTTAGGCCATTACACACTCATCCTGTCTACAATTGACCTTCAAAACAATATTAGCACACGAGGTTTCCACTCTATAGGCCATACACTCGGCCTGTGTAAAATTAACCTTAATACCAATATTAGCACACGAGGTTTCCACTCTTTAGGCCATACACTCGGCCTGTCTACAATTCACCTTCACACCAATGTTACCACACGATCGAGGTTTCCACTCTTTATGCCATATATATATATATATATACACTGGCCTGTCTACAATTGACCTTCAAACCAATATTAGCACACGAGGTTTCCACTCTTTAGGCCATACACTCGGCCTGTCTACAATTCACCTTCAAACCAATATTAGCTCACGAGGTTTCCACTCGATCTTTATAATAGGCCATACACGTTCGGTCTGCCTACAATTCACCTTCAAACCAATATTAGCACACGAGGTTTCCATTCTTTAGGCCATACACTCGGCCTGTCTACAATTTGGTGGTACGACCCTCCAAACACTTAATGCATTTAGAATAATTGTGAAATTCCAAATATAATTGGATATAATTATGATAAAAATACTGATATATGGAGGTAGCCATATATTGGATTTATACAAATATTTTTTTCCTCAAGGGTGCCAAGGTGGCACCCGGCGGATTCTGTTTCTGGACACCCTTAATTGTTGTTAATAATCCGTCAAAAAACAAAGTTCATACTCAATTTCTAGCTTCAGCCTAAAAAGGCCTGCATTTTGGTTGCCTGACATGACCCCAGTCTAGCCATGGCTAGGATGTATGGTTATATGGTGCTATATATACTAGTACTCTGAAGAATGATTAACTTCAGTTTACCTCGACATTATAATTAATTCCCGCGTCGCCGCCTTTCGTCTTGGGTCACGTGGTCCTACTCTAACTCGGCCTGTCTACAATTCACCTTCACACCAATATTAGTACACGAGGTTTCCACTCTTTAGGCCATTACACACTCGTCCTGTCTATAATTGACCTTCAAAACAATATTAGCACACGAGGTTTCTACTCTTTAGGCAATACATTCGGCCTGTCTAAATTCCACCTTCAAACCAATATTAGCACACGAGGTTTCAACTCTTTAGGCCATTACACACTCATCCTGTCTACAATTGACCTTCAAAACAATATTAGCACACGAGGTTTCCACTCTATAGGCCATACACTCGGCCTGTGTAAAATTAACCTTAATACCAATATTAGCACACGAGGTTTCCACTCTTTAGGCCATACACTCGGCCTGTCTACAATTCACCTTCACACCAATGTTACCACACGATCGAGGTTTCCACTCTTTATGCCATATATATATATATATATACACTGGCCTGTCTACAATTGACCTTCAAACCAATATTAGCACACGAGGTTTCCACTCTTTAGGCCATACACTCGGCCTGTCTACAATTCACCTTCAAACCAATATTAGCTCACGAGGTTTCCACTCGATCTTTATAATAGGCCATACACGTTCGGTCTGCCTACAATTCACCTTCAAACCAATATTAGCACACGAGGTTTCCATTCTTTAGGCCATACACTCGGCCTGTCTACAATTTGGTGGTACGACCCTCCAAACACTTAATGCATTTAGAATAATTGTGAAATTCCAAATATAATTGGATATAATTATGATGAAAATACTGATATATGGAGGTAGCCATATATTGGATTTATGCAAATATTTTTTTCCTCAAGGGTGCCAAGGTGGCACCCGGCGGATTCTGTTTCTGGACACCCTTAATTGTTGTTAATAATCCGTCAAAAAACAAAGTTCATACTCAATTTCTAGCTTCAGCCTAAAAAGGCCTGCATTTTGGTTGCCTGACATGACCCCAGTCTAGCCATGGCTAGGATGTATGGTTATATGGTGCTATATATACTAATACTCTGAAGAATGATTAACTTCAGTTTACCTCGACATTATAATTAATTCCCGCATCGCCGCCTTTCGTCTTGGGTCACGTGGTCCTACTCTAACTCGGCCTGTCTACAATTCACCTTCACACCAATATTAGTACATGAGGTTTCCACTCTTTAGGCCATTACACACTCGTCCTGTCTATAATTAACCTTCAAAACAATATTAGCACACGAGGTTTCTACTCTTTAGGCAATACATTCGGCCTGTCTAAAATCCACCTTCAAACCAATATTAGCACACGAGGTTTCCACTCTTTAGGCCATTACACACTCATCCTGTCTACAATTGACCTTCAAATCAATATTAGCACACGAGGTTTCCACTCTTTAGGCCATATACACTCGGCCTGTCTACAATTCACCTTCACACCAATATTAGCACACGAGGTTTCCACTCTTTAGGCCATTACACACTCGTCCTGTCTATAATTGACCTTCAAAACTATATTAGCACACGAGGTTTCTACTCTTTAGGCCATACACTCGGCCTGTCTAAATTCCACCTTCAAACCAATATTAGCACACGAGGTTTCCACTCTTTAGGCCATTACACACTCATCCTGTCTACAATTGACCTTCAAAACAATATTAGCACACGAGGTTTCCACTCTATAGGCCATACACTCGGCCTGTGTAAAATTAACCTTAATACCAATATTAGCACACGAGGTTTCCACTCTTTAGGCCATACACTCGGCCTGTCTACAATTCACCTTCACACCAATGTTACCACACGATCGAGGTTTCCACTCTTTATGCCATATATATATATATATATATATACACACTCGGCCTGTCTACAATTGATCTTCAAACCAATATTAGCACACGAGGTTTCCACTCTTTAGGCCATACACTCGGCCTGTCTACAATTCACCTTCAAACCAATATTAGCTCACGAGGTTTCCACTCGATCTTTATAATAGGCCATACACGTTCGGTCTGCCTACAATTCACCTTCAAACCAATATTAGCACACAAGGTTTCCATTCTTTAGGCCATTCACTCGGCCTGTCTACAATTTGGTGGCACGACCCTCCAAACACTTAATGCATTTAGAATAATTGTGAAATTCCAAATATAATTGGATATAATTATGATGAAAATACTGATATATGGAGGTAGCTATATATTGGATTTATGCAAATATTTTTTTCCTCAAGGGTGCCAAGGTGGCACCTGGCGGATTCTGTTTCTGGACACCCTTAATTGTTGTTAATAATCCGTCAAAAAACAAAGTTCATACTCAATTTCTAGCTTCAGCCTAAAAAGGCCTGCATTTTGGTTGCCTGACATGACCCCAGTCTAGCCATGGCTAGGATGTATGGTTATATGGTGCTATATATACTAATACTCTGAAGAATGATTAACTTCAGTTTACCTCGACATTATAATTAATTCCCACGTCGCCGCCTTTCGTCTTGGGTCACGTGGTCCTACTCTAACTTATCGTAGTTGTCAATCAAAACTGTCAAATATTGCACATCCGGTTTGGCATTTATTTGTGGACACGTGATCGGAAATGCTATTCAACATGGCGGCCGAGGCGTGAATGGACTGCGGTCAGATTGTGGATCCAGTCGTCTTTCTTTAGCCTCTTGGATGTACGAATGGGAAATGTAGCGGTATGAAAACCATTAATGTGCACATTTAAACTGTATCTCAGTACTACAGCCTGGAATTCAAGGTAGGCCGTAGGATAGCAGTAGGGCCGATCGAATACCTGTCCCTATTTGCGTCGCCAGACTCACACTTTGACCAATCGCCGCTGTGATGTCTGTTGATAATGTTTGCACAGTCGCGGATTTAGCAGGACAAATTCTATGGTGGGTTCACTTCAAGACGCTGTATGGATTGCGATAGCAAACGGTGCTTTATCAGCATAAAACATGTCCCACTTCTGCATAATTGATTTTGAGAACCAGGGGCAGGTGTAACGACAATTTTAAAGGCAATAATGCCCACTTCGAGGGTTGTTTTGTTGATGTGATGACGGATTTGCATCATTAAATACATTATACCAATCTCTCTCACAGAGTCTCAGAGCTCTGGTATCTGTATAGTGGTAATCCAATTTTAGCAGTGAATGTATGTATTCAAGTCTAACTCTAGGCTACCACTTCAATGTCTTCATTATTATTATATTGCACATGGAGATTTGTGGTGAACATGTTCTTATACGACTCAAATTATGTTACATCTCTTTTTCATCGTCATTATAGGATTGGGTTCTTTGCAAGTATATGTAGCCTTAATTAGAGTTCAGTTAGTGATTCCATGATAGGTTACGCACCACTGTACAGGATCTTTTATTTCTAAATACATTGACACCAGGCAGGAGGACCCAGTGCCTTTGGTGTCATAAAAAACACATGCAGAGTATGGAATCTGATTACAAAGTCAGTCCTGTGCACAAACCATCGTCTAACTACTTTGAAGTTGCGACATATCAGAGCGTGGGTTTGGTGGCTTTTTTATATAACATAGCTTCAGCTTTTCTAGCATAATTTTCAGTAGTTTGTCAATTACACAACATTTGCCAGAAATGGACTTACAAATAAATATGAACATTATCAACTGGTACAGTATACATATTGCTTGAGAAGCAGTTTTTGACTGAAGTGCAATAATTGTACAACATTAAAAAGGTGTCAATTGTGCATTGAAAACGTGCCACGAATATAGATTTCACAAATGTGTTTTTTCTCTGAAAAATACATTGAGTCCAACTTCCAGTCACTGGTGTATCACAATAGTTATGTCTGATGTGAAACGATATGAAATCAAACAAATGTGGGCCACTTGCAGAATTTTCTTGATTAATTAAGCAGACAAACAGGCTGCCATGCCTTCTGCAAAATCATGCAAAGTTACAATTTGGTTCAATGATTCGTGGGTGGGGCTTATGCATCCCGCATTGTAGCTATTGTTTTATTTGTTGAAACAGCACATATTCCTAAAATTGTTGGCAGACTCCAAAATTTGAACAGATTTTGCTGGGAACTGCCAGCAATTTCCAATAAATTGATGGCTAAAGAAAGTTGAAGGACATAAGGCGCATATAATGCGGGTTGTGATGGGTGTGTATGTACTCACACATCCAATCCCCGCTGACCTACCAAATAGTTATGCTCAGTTGTATGTTTTTAGGAGCCTTAAGAAGCGTCTTGGGGTGCAACTGGACGTTTTGGGAGCCTGGTTAAAAATGCACCCCTCCCCCAAATCAGCCATGCTACGGGTCTTGACGTGTAAACAAAGTGAGATCAAGTGAATTAAGTTACCCATGTTTTGAAATGACAGCAGGTGAACTCGGACCCTAATCCTTTCCAATCGGTGCTGTAGTCTGGTTCTCTAGTTATCACCATCGTATGTTAATGAAATTGATACCATTGTAACCAGGGTATATTGTAATGACTGAATCATAATATTAAACACAAAAATTGTAAATATTAATTATAATGGACATATATTAGACATAATCCATGTTTAAAGTATTTACTGAAGCTCGTACATATGTATGTTGTCGTCTTTTTGATATATCTGTTATATGGCTTATTAGGTGGTGTTCCTAGGTATTTTCTTGAGTTGCACAGAACAGTTGTGTTACCCTCTAGTCTATGTACTACCTGTTCATTGCATAAATGTAGCACTTGGTAGATGTTACAATGATTGGGTGGTTTATATTTACAGTATAATTTTAGGTTTATGAGGTTAGATTTATAAGGCACACTTTAATTTCATAATTATATCAATATCTAGGCATACTCATGACATCATATCTGACGTGCATTGTTTGTCTTTGATGTTACAATAGTCCTTGAACTTTTGTCTCCCTTTTCACAACCAGCGAAACAGACCTGGACAGTCCTACGTAACAACCTTTCCACTCTTGGTTCGAAATCTCTTACACAAATATGCTTAATGAAACACATTCCCAAGTATTCGGGTCAACAGGTGTCAGCCCACTTCACTATCTATACAAACACCTGACCAATGCAGTTGTGTAAGCCAATGTCATCACAATGTTGCTTCATTTATAGCTGGCACTTGCTCTCGAGCAATCAATCACTGGCTGCACCCATCTTGCAACATTGAAAATGTACTTGTGGGTAACTTGTGGCATGGTAGATATTGCAGTGCCAACTTGCAGAACGGACAAATTAAATGGGATGTTACTTAATCTGTGTAGTGTTAATCTTGCCACATAAATCACCAGAATTAGATTTTCATAAACGTAAGCCCGTAGTCTTTAGATGTCTCCAGTAATTTTACATCATATGAATAAATAAAAAAAATTATTTTCTGCTCCTGATAGTTTTTAGTTAAATTATTTTCATGTGTAAATTACTGGAGGATAATATCAGGAAGGTTTGAGGTACAGTAACTCAGTAATGACTAAGTATTGCTAGAGTTAAATTGCATTTTGTGTGTGTTGTGCTGTGTGTGTTCGCTTGTCCTACATACCGGGGGAAATACTGACCACATGTATGGCAGTAACCTGAAGTCACACCATTGTTACAAGTAGTGTGTGTGACTATCTCACTCAGACAACCATCAGCTGCTCTTTGTATTACTGCGCATTGCATGTCAGGATTGATCAAGCGTTAAAATACACACAAAACACACTTGATGTTATCTCTCGTGGTGTGATTAGCATCTCAGTAAACTAGTGGCTGTTGGGCCTTAGTGAGAGTCTCCCGACATATAGTAACTAGTGGCTTTTGGGCCTTAGTGGGAGTCTCCCCACATAGAGTAACTAGTGGCTGTTGGGCCTTAGTGAGAGTCTCCCGACATAGAGTAACTAGTGGCTGTTGGGCCTTAGTGAGAGTCTCCCGACATAGAGTAACTAGTGGCTGTTGGGCCTTAGTGAGAGTCTCCCCACATAGAGTAACTAGTGGCTTTTGGGCCTTAGTGAGAGTCTCCCGACATAGAGTAACTAGTGGCTTTTGGGCCTTAGTGAGAGTCTCCCGACATAGAGTAACTAGTGGCTGTTGGGCCTTAGTGAGAGTCTCCCGACATAGAGTAACTAGTGGCTGTTGGGCCTTAGTGAGAGTCTCCCGACATAGAGTAACTAGTGGCTGTTGCGCCTTAGTGAGAGTCTCCCCACATAGAGTAACTAGTGGATGTTGGGCCTTAGTGAGAGTCTCCCCACATAGAGTAACTAGTGGCTTTTGGGCCTTAGTGAGAGTCTCCCGACATAGAGTAACTAGTGGCTGTTGGGCCTTAGTGAGAGTCTCCCGACATAGAGTAACTAGTGGCTGTTGGGCCTTAGTGAGAGTCTCCCCACATAGAGTAACTAGTGGATGTTGGGCCTTAGTGAGAGTCTCCCCACATAGAGTAACTAGTGGATGTTGGGCCTTAGTGAGAGTCTCCCGACATAGAGTAACTAGTGGCTTTTGGGCCTTAGTGAGAGTCTCCCGACATAGAGTAACTAGTGGCTGTTGGGCCTTAGTGAGAGTCTCCCGACATAGAGTAACTAGTGGCTTTTGGGCCTTAGTGAGAGTCTCCCGACATAGAGTAACTAGTGGCTGTTGGGCCTTAGTGAGTCTCCCGACATAGGGTAACTAGTGGCTGTTGGGCCTTAGTGAGAGTCTCCCCACGTAGAGTAACTAGTGGCTGTTGGGCCTTAGTGAGAGTCTCCCCACGTAGAGTAACTAGTGGCTGTTGGGCCTTAGTGAGAGTCTCCCCACGTAGAGTAACTAGTGGCTGTTGGGCCTTAGTGAGAGTCTCCCCACGTAGAGTAACTAGTGGCTGTTGGGCCTTAGTGAGAGTCTCCCCACGTAGAGTAACTAGTGGCTGTTGGGCCTTAGTGAGAGTCTCCCCACGTAGAGTAACTAGTGGCTGTTGGGCCTTAGTGAGAGTCTCCCCACATAGAGTAACTAGTGGCTGTTGGGCCTTAGTGAGAGTCTCCCCACATAGAGTAACTAGTGGCTGTTGGGCCTTAGTGAGAGTCTCCCGACATATAGTAACTAGTGGCTTTTGGGCCTTAGTGGGAGTCTCCCCACATAGAGTAACTAGTGGCTGTTGGGCCTTAGTGAGAGTCTCCCGACATAGAGTAACTAGTGGCTGTTGGGCCTTAGTGAGAGTCTCCCGACATAGAGTAACTAGTGGCTGTTGGGCCTTAGTGAGAGTCTCCCCACATAGAGTAACTAGTGGCTTTTGGGCCTTAGTGAGAGTCTCCCGACATAGAGTAACTAGTGGCTTTTGGGCCTTAGTGAGAGTCTCCCGACATAGAGTAACTAGTTGCTGTTGGGCCTTAGTGAGAGTCTCCCGACATAGAGTAACTAGTGGCTGTTGGGCCTTAGTGAGAGTCTCCCGACATAGAGTAACTAGTGGCTGTTGCGCCTTAGTGAGAGTCTCCCCACATAGAGTAACTAGTGGATGTTGGGCCTTAGTGAGAGTCTCCCCACATAGAGTAACTAGTGGCTTTTGGGCCTTAGTGAGAGTCTCCCGACATAGAGTAACTAGTGGCTGTTGGGCCTTAGTGAGAGTCTCCCGACATAGAGTAACTAGTGGCTGTTGGGCCTTAGTGAGAGTCTCCCCACATAGAGTAACTAGTGGATGTTGGGCCTTAGTGAGAGTCTCCCCACATAGAGTAACTAGTGGATGTTGGGCCTTAGTGAGAGTCTCCCGACATAGAGTAACTAGTGGCTTTTGGGCCTTAGTGAGAGTCTCCCGACATAGAGTAACTAGTGGCTGTTGGGCCTTAGTGAGAGTCTCCCGACATAGAGTAACTAGTGGCTTTTGGGCCTTAGTGAGAGTCTCCCGACATAGAGTAACTAGTGGCTGTTGGGCCTTAGTGAGAGTCTCCCGACATAGAGTAACTAGTGGCTGTTGGGCCTTAGTGAGAGTCTCCCGACATAGGGTAACTAGTGGCTGTTGTGCCTTAGTGAGAGTCTCCCCACGTAGAGTAACTAGTGGCTGTTGGGCCTTAGTGAGAGTCTCCCCACGTAGAGTAACTAGTGGCTGTTGGGCCTTAGTGAGAGTCTCCCCACGTAGAGTAACTAGTGGCTGTTGGGCTTTAGTGAGAGTCTCCCCACGTAGAGTAAATAGTGGCTTTTGGGTATGGTGAGGTCTCTCCGGCCCTTAGGTAACTAGTGGCTGTTGGGCCTTAGGTGGGGAGTCTCCGACATGGGGTAACTAGTGGCTTTTGGGCCTTGGTGAGTCTCGACAGAGTAACTAGTGGCTGTTGGGCATGAGTGAGTCTCGACATAGGGTAACTAGTGGCTGTTGGGCCTTGGTGAGAGTCTCCCGATAAGAAGTAACTGGCTGTTGAGGCCTTAGTGAGAGTCTCCCCCACGTAGAGTAACTAGTGGCTATTTGGGCCCTTAGTGAGTCTCCCCGTGGGAAGTAACTAGTGGCTGTTGGGCCAAAGTGAGATCTCCGTGGAGGTAACTAGTGGCTGTTGAATAGTGGGGAGTCTCCATTAAAGGTAACTAGTGGCTGTTGGGCCTTAGTGAGAGTCTCCCCACGTAGAGTAAATAGTGGCTGTTGGGCCTTAGTGAGAGTCTCCCCACATAGAGTAACTAGTGGCTGTTGGGCCTTAGTGAGAGTCTCCCCACATAGAGTAACTAGTGGCTGTTGGGCCTTAGTGAGAGTCTCCCCACATAGAGTAACTAGTGGCTGTTGGGCCTTAGTGAGTCTCCCCACATAGAGTAACTAGTGGCTGTTGGGCCTTAGTGAGAGTCTCCCCACATAGAGTAACTAGTGGCTGTTGGGCCTTAGTGAGAGTCTCCCCACATAGAGTAACTAGTGGCTGTTGGGCCTTAGTGAGAGCCCCCGACATAGAGTAACTAGTGGCTGTTGGGCCTTAGTGAGAGTCTCCCCACATAGAGTAACTAGTGGCTGTTGGGCCTTAGTGAGAGTCTCCCCACATAGAGTAACTAGTGGCTGTTGGGCCTTAGTGAGAGTCTCCCCACATAGAGTAACTAGTGGCTGTTGGGCCTTAGTGAGAGTCTCCCCACATAGAGTAACTAGTGGCTGTTGTGCCTTAGTGAGAGCCCCCGACATAGAGTAACTAGTGGCTGTTGTGCCTTAGTGAGAGCCCCCGACATAGAGTAACTAGTGGCTGTTGGGCCTTAGTGAGAGTCTCCCCACATAGAGTAACTAGTGGCTGTTGGGCCTTAGTGAGAGTCTCCCCACATAGAGTAACTAGTGGCTGTTGGGCCTTAGTGAGAGTCTCCCCACATAGAGTAACTAGTGTAACATTTGTGTGCTTTTGTTTGTTTATTATCGAATAAATTGTTCCAATTCCAATATACTTATTCTCCTGCCCAAACACAGGATAATGTGAAAACTAGAAATTAAGTGTTGCTGACTGGTGAATTAGACTTTGCTATTGTAGAAAAAGATCATGTTGCAGACATGAGTGACATGTTTATTGACGTTTGTGAGGCTTTTTTTAATCTACCCAGCAACTCTTATTAATAGATTTAATCTTAATCCTATATTTTTACATCACTTTCCTCAGTTCAATATTTTTCTTATCTCGTTTTTATTCCTGTAGGTTGAAGGTCCAATGGACTTATGCCATCACTCTGCATCCACCGTTAGCTGCCATATCTCAGAAACCGTTCAGCAACTTTTTCTCAAATATATCATATATCTTACGGTACTGCCATTATGCACAATAATTCTATATTTGATTGAATCATTCTAAACCCCCAGGCCCCAGAAACTGGTAAATTTTCACATTTTGCCTATTTTTTCAAAAACTCCAGTAACTTTTTCTCTGATTTTGCGTAGACATTTCATGTGGTAGTGCCACTATACACAAGAAATCTGTATTTATGTCTATCATCCCCAAAATAGAAAAATTCACATTTTTATCTATTTTCTCAAAAACTGCAGTAACTTTTTCTCTAATTTACACATTCCATGTGGTAGTGCCAGTATACACAAGAAATCTCTAATTGATTGAACAGAATATTTAACGCATTTTATCCGGGATACGATTCTAGTCATAGTTACCCTTTATGTCCAGGATACGATTCTGTCCGTAGGCGTGGAAATCCCCACCATAGTGTTATGGATCCCTATAGTATTTGTCAGATGTCAGCATCTTGTTGCCATTGGGAAACAAGTAGGAATCACCAAATCAATGTCGTTCATTGGTTATTCGAAGTAGAAGTTGGCTACCCCCATGTAAATCGAAACCAAAGGTGGCGGACAAGTCACAAACATCGTCAAATTTCAACAACAACAAATTTAAGGATAACTAATGCTAATTTACTTCATACTGGTGATAACAAGGAAGCAGACAAGTGGTTAGACAATATAATATGCACGGGCATGCTAATTGGTGCGATATTTGTCCATGAAAATGTACTTTGAAGGCTTCGAATTGGAGTGAACCGACAACGGCGCCTATTTTCGTCCACTTCGCACCACAACGCATTTTTGGCGGCAACAAACTTAATGTTACTTTCAACGACAGTAACTGTTTCACAAATAAATTTACTTAGAAATGTTGACCAAATTCATTACTTTAGTTTGTTGGTCTATTTGCTATAAGAAACGAAACACAGAAATATATATAGTTGACAGAAGATATTAAAAAAAGTTACATAAATCCGCTCAATGACTCCACACGCTGCCATTCTGTTCTTTCGTGTAGGGTGTTACACAGAATTGTAGTTAACAAGATAATTGTCAAAGATTAAGATGAACAAGTTTTATACCATTGTTTTCAGGGGAGAAAGGCATATAAAATCAAATCAACTTGCTCACTGAGATGTTGCCTCCTTCTGTCTGATGAAAAGTATGACAAAATACAACACAAATTAAAATTTGTTGGGAAATGTTTTGCCATGTGCCACATGTCTATAGTAAATGTTATCAAACAACTAATTTGTCAATATAACTTCATAGCTATTTTATCTGGTTTCTAATGGTATACCACTTTGAAAAATGTATTAAGAAATAATAAATTTATGTCCATTTCAAATGAAGGCCTGTCATTTTCTGATGCTGACAAAATGATTTTTTGGATATGGTTAGGAACTGGCTGCAACTTGTCTGCACTAGCTTCAGGATAAAATGGGATAACGTAGATTTGTATACCGCCAAAACCAGCAGACTGTTTAATAGCCATAATATAATGTGTCCACTTGATAGTTATGTACAATGTTTCGTCCAGGTTTTCAAAAGAGCAGGGTGCCATTTTAATAAAGGGCACGTAGAGCGTGGTAAGCAATGGTTAAAAAGGCACTTGTGACATGTGACTAAATTAAATAGTTAACAAGACATAGTAGCAGTGTACAGCTTAATATCATACTACTTGCATAAAGTATATTATGTACACAGTGTATACGTATATTTATGCATTATAGTATTGGCTTGGGCAAGCATTTGTAGAACAAAACACAATACCGGTATTTAGCTTTACATTATTTTTTATTTGTGTCAATCTGCATAATATTAAATTTACATACAGAATATTATACAGACCTGTAATATGGGTGCCAAATGTCTTTGGGCTAGGTTTAATAAATTGAGATATACTGTTATGTTTGATTTTAAAAATTTACAAGCAACATAGTAATTTTTAAAATGTGAGCTCGTCACTACGTTGCCATTATTTATTCTACACTGCCAATGCTATCAAAGTATAAGTTTCTTTGACTATAATTATGGCCAATTTTAACTTAAGGTAAATGTAAATGTGGAGCAAGGTATTGTTTGTTTTGCGCCGACATCAAACGAATCGTTTCCATTCTGCTAGTCATGCTCATGGCTTCCGCTGATCGCAGGTACGCCTGGCTTCAGCACTGGGCGGGTTTTAAAGTGCAATTGAAATTCACAAATACGACTTGCTTAAAGGAAATTAAAAGTAAGGCATTAGCTAAAATCCTTTTTCCGTGTGTACACAAAGTTTAACCTTGTATGTAACATTTGACAACATTAAAAAATACATTTGTAGGATAAATTCGATTCTAAACCCGTCTGTGTAGCGATTCCCGCAGAAAATAAAAATTTAATGAGCTAGGCGATCACGTGGTATCGGGACATCAGTTATGACCCACACTCGCATCAGGCCGACCCTTTCCATGCATTCAGAGCATGTTTACAAGTATAGCTTTTGGGTCGAAATGAGCGTCGGAATGAGTTATTGTGCAATATTCCGATGAAATACAAACACTAGTCATGACAGAGGAACAAGCAGTTATCTTACCGTTCCACATGAATCGAATTTTATTCAAAACAATGAATGAAATGAGCCTACAAGTCGACTAGGTTTCGCCGAGCTTGAAGTTGAGCTCGTTTTCAGAATAATTATATCGAATGCAACCAACGAGAGATAATCTACACCAATAAACATATATAGCAAACATATATTGTATCCAGCTACAGAAAGTAACATGTATAATCTCATAATATCACTAGAATATCGATGTATGAAGGAGGAGTTATACAATTTATCATAACAACTTAATCAGTCAGTGAATTTCAGTCGGTCCTGCTAGCTCAGTTAGTAAAGGCGTTGGTTCCTTGGCGTTTATTTTGCAATCAGGTGACGCCGATTCAATCCCCACACCAAACCATTGATTTATTTTTAGACTTTTTTTTGTTTTTGTTTTAACGAAGTAATATAAACGAAATCATTTTTATACTATGATGCACTGTTTGTAAGTATTTTTTAAATTTTTGTAGTCATTTATTCGCCACAAAAATAAAAATATGGGAATTATATAACGATGTTTCTAAATTTTATTTATCCATACAAATATAATGTAATGGATATATAATTTATTAATTGTATATATATAAATATATTGTACGGTAATATATTTGTAATTATGTATGTGAAAACAAATGGTGATCTGTCAGGATAAATAAAATTTAGAAACATCGCGTTATATATAATTACCATATTTTCATTTTTGTGGCGAATAAATAATTACTACAAAAATATTTACAAACAGTGCATCATACTATAAAAATGATTTTGTTTATATTACTTCGTGAAAACAAACCAAAAAAAGTGTTAAAAAAATCAATGGTTTGGTGTGGGGATTGAACCGGCGTCACCTGATTGCAAAATAAATGCCATAGAACCAACGCCTTTATTAACTGAGCTAGCAGGACCGACAGAAATTCACTGACTTATTTAAGTTGTTATGATAAATTGCACAACTCCTCCTTCATGCGTCAATATTCTAGTGATATTATGAGATTATACACGTTACTTTTTGCAGCTGGATACGATATATGCTTGCTATGTATGTATATTGGTGTACATTATCTCCCGTTGGTTGCATTCGATATAATTATTCAGAAAACGAGCCCAAGCTCGGCGATACCTAGTCGACTTGGTCTTGGAGGCCCATTCGCATTCATTGTTTTGAATAAAATTGAATTCATGTGGAACCGTAAAATAACTGCTTGTTCCTCTATGATGACTAGTGTTAGTATTTCATCGGAATATTGCACAATAACTCACTCTGACGCTCGTTTCGACCTAAAAGCTATACTTGTAAACATGCTCTGAATGCTTGGAAAGGGTCGGCCTGATGCAAGTGTGGGTCGTAAGTGACGTCACATCTCGGCATCCCGAAAAGCGCTCCAAAAATATGCATATTCGAAAATGTCCGGATGCACAGCATTAAATGTGGAATTTCTAATTCATTGATTTTTTTTATTGTTTTTGGCTTGGTGGACATGGAAATAGAATATAACATGAATTCAAGCCATATATGTTTTTATTCCCTTTAAGAATGGGTTAAATACGTTTTATTGCAGCTTAGTAGGCAAGATAAGTATGCTAACATTGCGTAACAAATATTAGCTTTTCGCTGCGATGAATGCAAAGCTACTGCCTGTACTGGTGCGCCAAAATATTAATTTGTCAGCCGCATATGAATTGGTGAATCGTAATATTGTTGCATATTGAGTGGGTTCTTTTTACCCACATAATACGTAATTATTCACTACTATTGTTGAGCCTTGTTGCACTAAACTTTGTTACTTATCATTATATATCGGTACATTAACAACTAAATAGTGTATGAATAAAACAATAGTTTTCTAATCACACGTGCCAGCTTCGAAAGTCTGTCACGAACAGGCTGGTCTACTGACTTGCGAAGTTTGGCGCCTTCTCAGATCAAAACGTATTTTAATAAGTTTTGCAAGTATCACGTAATTAAGAATTTAAGGACTAATCTAATGGTAGAAGTCTCCCGGCGATCAGACTTCCAACTTTTGAATAATATATTTTTGGCACCCACGATCAAGAATTTAATGGCGACTGGGATAGTAGGAGTCGAGATAGGGGTGCATGTATACATTTTTCATGTATTGAACAAAATGTGTGAATGTGTTTAATTAAGACTGTTGATCATTGTATGTTCTCCAGGCCTCAAAATAATCCTGAGCTATTTTCAAACTAATAAACTCTTGAAAACACAGCCTGTGCCATCTGGTGGGCAACAATGGGTCCCTGGTACAAACTATGAACGCAGCGCTGCTGGTGGCAGACCAATGAACTGGTGACGTTGTGAGCACGGCGTAGTGACATTTGTGAGTTTCAGAGAACAATGACATTACAATACTGTATGTTCTATTCTATAGAGATAAACAAATTCTGTCCATGTTGTGCTGAGTGTTGGCTATATCATATGTACAGTGCATAATGCATTATTTATTTCTTCTATGTCAGTTTATGTTTTTTTGGACGAAATATTTTATCTCACGCAATCTCAGAACAGTATTTTGCAGCTTAGATTACTGTAAGCACCATTTTGTGAAAAATATTTTATTTCCTGGTGTATCTTCACTGGCATGCATATAGTCTCCACTAAACATGTCAACATTTTACTTCCATCATAACCCTTAATGATCTGTAGCTATGATTCACCAAAAACATTTGAATAATAATTACAAACTCACAATATAGTCCATCCAAAGGACTTCAGGGCCTCTTGGCCCACTTTTTAAACACTTGACAGAAGAATCAAGCCTAAATTATAAAACTAGTATTCACTACAAATTTATGCGAGTTTGTTTACAGTGCAGATTGTATTAGTTGTTTTTATAAAAACATTGAACAAACAATTTTAATACCAAGAATTAAACTTACTCTTGGAGCCATGAACAATGTCTTCCATAAACAATTACAATAATTTTCGACTACCCTCTGGTAGGTCCAGATGAAAAGGCAAACATAGTTTCATTTCTGTATTCTGTGATATAAGACCATTTACACTTTCCCAAATAAATATGAATAATTTCTTTTAAAAATGTCAGTTTTATTAATTGCAAAGCTTACTGAAAATATTTGTGTTCCATTCATGAGGGTTAAACAAACGAGGATTGAGTTTTAAGTTGTATAATATAGATGGTTTTAAAAACTATGGCTTATTGTAGAGCAATAACTAATACTTGTGAGAGATTGAGCAGCTCGATGACTCAGCCCTAGTGGGTGGACATTATATTCAGTCTGCCCTACACTCATGTTCGCATTCATGGTGTAGCCACTGCTTACATCAGCACTGTGCAGATTGTCTACGTTCTTGATTTTGAAATGTCAGTCAAAGACAATCATTATTTACATCAGGGGGTTTTAGTTGTAATTATTACAAGGAAGTTAATGGAATCATTTGGTCAGGATCATGAGAACAAACCAACTTCAAGACAATAAGTACTAATAAGCAACAAGTACCAACAGTGGATGTTTTCAAATTGAATAATCTGTTGTACAATTTACAACTTAACATTTTGCGGGCACAACTTTCATATTGCGAACGCTTTGAGATTTACTGACCGCAATTTGGCAGACAGTGTGTAATATACCTTCAACATATTTATTTTAGTATTAAGAATGATTATAAAAATTTAAATTAAATAAAAAATTTATAATAAATAAATGAGGAATGGGCATGATGAGTATACCCTTAATATGTTCCAACAAGTTCTACAATGATTTGGCTCAATTAGTCAAATTAAAAATAAATACATTAAAAGTGGAAATGATAATATATATATATATATATATATAGCTGATAGTAGTCAAAAGTAAACGTACCATTTTTAATCATGACTGATTACATTGTGTTTTAAATTAGCATAAATTCTGTGTGAACTAATCCTATCTTTCTGTAAGAGTGTACCTACTTAACCTCTGTCTGTGTCATACTAGGGCTGACCAAGTACTGTCATTACTCAACCAGATGTCTGAACAGATAAATGAATGACAGGTTTTGCAATGATGCAAGTTAGCAGTGTGCATCCAGCCAATACTGTGCTTATTTGTGGAGTGTGGGGAAATGAAGGGCAGCTAATTGAAAACGGTTTCAGTTGTAGAAACATTGCATGCATTGGCATTGGTGTAACACTTGAAAGTTGTAGAACAAGCACAAACAATTCTTGATTACTTCCCATTTGTCCTGTGAATAGAAGGTTGAACCAACAGAAGTGTTCTAGCCATGCAGTTCATTACGTTCTATGGGATGCACTCACTTTAAGTTTAATGTTTTTTTGTTTTAAAAATTTGCATTTGGCTAAATTGTTTTTTGTAGGCCTTCTATTTGTCTAGCGACACTAAATACATGTTTAGCCATTGGCTAAGTGGTTTTTGTGAGTCCAGACAGGGTTAGCAATCCAAACTGATATATTATTTTGTTAATTTGTGTCAGAATCATGACAGGACAAGTTATATGCGGCTACCATCCCAGTGTGTTGCCAACAACTATTAATAGTTCACCTACTGCACTCTGCACAGTGCTTCTGCATACTGACCTTCCCATTTCAACCTATTAATACACATTATTGGCCCACAAAGTGCCCATTTTCAGCACAAGCATCAGCTTGAGCTAGTAATCTACTAAATGTTCATTACCGCCTGCTATGAAGTAACCAGATAAACAGACACAGTACTAATGACACAACCTTCTAAACATAGGAAATAGGATTAATGTTATGTCTATAGTTTGTACAAGAAAGCTAGAGTTGCTTTCAGGGTGCACAACAGCCCTGCCTTGGTCTACCTGTATTGGCTGGATGAACATTGGCATGGATTATGCATTAGATTACTGATTTCATTACGCTAAAATTGTAATCATATGACTCACTATCATGGATATTCTTGATGGTTTTCTATGATGTCGTGAATGTGTTATTTGCAGCAAGTGACTATTGATTAATTAAGAAGATCTGTGTTGTTTTAATTAGTCCACTTTGGGTTGAATATGTTCGTTTGTGTCAGTGGGAATAGTGTGAGTAATGGTGAATGCTATCATATAAAGTACTTGGTTAAATTAATTAATTAGCTTACATCAGCTGATGGAGCTACAAACTAATAGCAACTGTTATCACCAATAATTACAGTATTTTAATTTTTGTCTTGTTCCTGCTGAATATTTAATTTGTGCTGTCGCCACGTGTGGCAGTACGTGCCACGTGTGGCAGTACGTGCAACTGATAATAATTCTCAGGAAAATCGGATGTAAATAACTACCTTTGACCCTTTGTGTATTTTTAATACATTGCCAATTGGTAGATGAGCGACAAATGGTACAAGGAAGCGAATGAACATCGAGAAAGGTAAGCCAACCTTGGCACCTGGGAGGAGATACACAACCCTACTACCCCCAAAGGTAGCATATTAAACTAATACAATTATGTTCTTGTTTGCAGTGACACACTGCATTGAGTGAGATCATCTGTCCATGAAAGCATCATTTCATATCTGCCTGGAAAGCATCTGCGCCTCATGACGATGTGAAGTTGGCTGGACGCAATAGCAGTTTCCCTAAACCTTTCCCGGACCATTAATTGAAAACAATGCATTTGTGTGCGTTCCGAGCGACCGCCATTAAAGTCAGTTCGTGGAGCTATCACGATGCGAAGGACTGACCGTGACTGACCGCGTGAGGCTGAGATGACCAGGGCCCTGCAGGTGTCATCGACACAGCGATGGCGCGGAAGCAAGAACAGCACCACCGTCGGACGTTCAATGTCAGCGTCGTCGGTCTGTGCGTCAGCGAACATGAGAAGGGACCAGTCGGCGTCGGCAAGTCATGTCTGTGCAACCGATTTGTGCGCCCCCTGGCGGACGACTACTACACCGACCACATCTCCGTGCTGAGTCAGAGTGACTTTGGCGGGCGCGTCGTCAACAACGACCACTTCCTGTATTGGGGTGACGTCACGAAGACGTCTGACGACGGCACTGACATGACATTTAACGTCGTCGAACAGACCGAGTTTATCGACGACTCATCGTTTCAGCCATTCAAATGTGGCAAGTCGACGGAGCTCTACTACAAGAGGTGTGCGGACACAAAACTACAGTCAGCCGAGAAGCTGATGTACATCTGTAAGAACCAGCTTGGTAAGTGTAAATTTGTTGATATTTTCTCTTTGTAACAAATGTAATTTAGTCGTTCGGTGGAGATGGAACCGTTAAGAGCGAAGTTACGAAAGACACTTTCATTTTCTAAACTTCTGAGATAGTTATTAGAATGAATATCCCATTTTCAGTTTTTTAATGGATAATACATTATCTGTAAGGAAAGACAACTTTAGCAACTTTCATAGAGATTTGGTTCTTCTAAAATTATTTGAAGACCTATAAATGGGTGTATTTTTGCATAAAAAGGTAAAACTTTTGACAACATTTTAAAGCTAAAAACAAAAATTACAAGAATACCTGGAGGCCTCCGTTTATTTTTTATATTGAATTTATACTCCAAGGTATATTTGGGTTAAAAAAGTAATTGTCTACTCCTAACCTTTGCCAAGTTATTGAGGGGGAATAAAGTGTTGTTTTTCAAGTGACAGCAGTTTTGAGTGGTATTTGTATCACAATATTTCTTTTAAAAAGGTAATATGCTAAATTAACATAACACACATTTTTTTCTGTCTAACAAGCCACACTGCATTGGTTTAAAAAAAACGAAATTGAGCAAATATTATAATTCATAAAAAAATAATTAGCGGAAAACTGTAAACAAAAATCCATCCCCTTATGTTGCATCTGTCGCTCCTTATTTTCCCAGGAAAGTAAGAGGGAGAAAAATCTGGAAAAATATGCTGTAAACAAAACGAACCATTTGTAATTCACAGATACAAAACCATTAATCAGCGAGTTGCTGTTAACGAGTATCAAAGAATTAACCAATTCCGTCCCTGAAAATGTCGCGTCTGTCACTGTGAATGGCGGACATTTTCTTTGTTACCATGGAAACGGGGGTCTTTGTGAAAAAAAAGTTCAACATATTTTTTACTCAGTAACACCCAATCTGTACTTCGGGCAGAGAAATTGCACTAATTGCATAAATTAAAAATAGTTCTATCTACCTGCTATGTCTGGTCTTAAAATAAAATACAAACAGATGTCTACTTCTGGATGGTTTTCACCGCTTTAATTATACTTTAAGTATTATCCCAAAGATCATCATTTTGCCAACTGTTGGCTGGCAATCTACTAATAACAGTCTGTATTGCAGTTTTTTTGTTACTGTAATTTTGTCGTACAGATGGCACCACAGACGGTTGCAATTACCCCTGTAAAACAACAAAATATAAATATCTATATTAGCTGTTAACCATTTTCTTCACTTATGTTGACTGATGACAGTCATGTTTTTTATTAATATCATCTGACCTACAGGTGTAAATTGTTAAATGTATCTGAATATCACGTAAATTCATACAAATTGTAACTGGTATTTTGCCTGCCACTACACAGAACACACAGAGCAGAAACTCTCCAGTCAATAGTCCTCTCTGCTACGCCCCTCCAGAAAACCATACAAAAATAAGGGATTATAGCTCAAGTATGTCCACAAATCAATGTAGCTTAATATCAGCAATTAAAGGGATGGTTGTGGACAGACAGGACATGGATATTGGCAGAAAAATATTGGGAAATCAAGCATCCGTGATCAAACGAAAATACAAAAAATTTCTAAAAAAATGGCTAAAACACTGGCTGTTTTTAATTATAAGCAAAGAGTTCAAGAATATTAGCATGCTCTCTGGGACTACCAAGCTTAGAAAAGGAAAGCAAAATATTTCAAGATGAAAATCTAGCCTTCCCTGTACACCTTTCTGAGATTCAAGCCATTACATCTATCAATCATATATATATGGGGATTCCGAGGCCGAGTGATTGTATTTAAAGTGCCTGTTTCAAGCATACACATGTGGATATGGAGATGACTGTTTTGAAAGCCATCAGGAGAAAAAACAGAAAGTCCAGCTCATTACAAATTAGGAGACTGTTCCGGTGGTACAGAAAGGATTAAACACTGTCAGATGATGTTCACCCGGGTATGTATGTTTATTGGTGTAGATTATCTCCCGTTGGTTGCATTCGATATAACTATTCTGAAAACGAGCCCAAGCTCGGCGAAACCTAGTCGACTTGTAGGCCCATTCGCATTCGTTGTTTTGAATAAAATTTGATTCATGTGGAACCGTAAGATAAATGTTTGTTCCTCTATGATGACTAGTGTTTGTATTACGTCGGAATATTGTACAATAACTCGTTCTGACGCTCGTTTCGATCAAAAAGCTATCCTTGTAAACATGCTCTGAAAGCATGGAAAGGGTCGGCCTACTTAGCCCCCTAGACCCCATAGGAGTGGATTTCCTCATAGATCCATCTCGTCAGATGATCAAAAATAACATTTGAAAATAGAACATGAAATCCTTGAGAATCACCATAAACAGGATGGTCATAAACACTGTGATTGATTAATATTTGTGTAAATCACATGTTTGGTAATTACTTTGAAATTTATGAGGTCAGATTTTCACTTTTCACTTACTGTATTACAGTACTATCTTAAAATAATTTCTATCACAGTTGATAAAAAGAAAGTGATATAGATCATATAAACTAAATGACCAACCAAGTAATGAGACATTAAAAAAATAAAGGTTAATTTTATTTACCTTGTCACAATTACTGCCGGGCCAGCCAAAAGGGTTTTCGTCCTCTAGAGTAGAATCTGTTGAACTCAGTTCCCCATGAGAGGTATACTGAGTTAGGTGTGAAGTGTAAGACAGACACAGACAGTTAATTAATTTTTCTATTACAAAAAACAAATTTAGGTGGAACTTCTTGAACCGGGTTTTTAAAAAGGAACACAATTTTGCAATGTCGACATTATCATTCAACTATTTCGATGGAAAACCTAATAATTCTATTTTTGTCTGGTCATTACCATCACAACACACCTCTACAAGCAAAAAAAAGAATTGTAACTATAGAATTTTTTGCTGGACATAGATTTTATAAGTGTGACAGACGCGACACAAAAATGTGAATGGTCTATTTCATCATCCTATATAATATTAATAAGCACCAGGCAATAATTTATTTTCTACTATTATCTTGGTACACTTTCATCCCTCTACTACAACACTATATTGGAAACAAACATTTTGGAAAAGACATTTTTTCACTTCCAATTTTTACCTATGTGTTCCACTTTTCGTGACTTTGCTCTTAAACTATTTTGTCATTGCAAACATAGCTTTAGCTAGAAACTCGACCTCCTGTCATTTGGGCAGGCACAGTTTGTTTTGGACCTTTCGTATTGACTCTGCACATTTTGATCGGATTGTGTATTCGTGCACAAACACAGATGTTTGCTGGGACATTTCGGACTGGTAACAATTTGTTCCAGTATAAAGACCTGTATGCAAATTATGGTGGCAACGTTGACATAAATGATGAATCCATGTAAATATAATCAGATCTTTATATTATTTAATATCAATGTATACATATTCTTATAATCAAAAGGTACCAGTCCGCAATGTGAGATCCATCTCAGATTTTTATGAAACGAAACTGCATAGTTATGGTTTAATAGGAAATTTGTAATAATTCACCAGTTTACAGTGTCTACATTTTATTCTTTTTACATTACATCATTAGACTGACTACTAATTGTGAGTTTATGAATTATAAATAACGGATCATCTCAAAACAGTGATGACTGATGTATGATAGTAATTACTTCTAAAGCAAAATAATGTACATCATTTAACCTCTCACTCTCCTGCATAAATCTTTGAATTACATTGAATTACATAACAAACTCTGTGTAAATTTAAGGGATAAATACATTGACATTTGTCAATAACCATTAAAACCGAAACAGCTGCTTTAGACCAAAATGAAACCAATTGTTTTGAGATGAACCCTAATTTCAGGCACCATAATGTCAATTCTAAATACAGTGCGACTTCGGTACTTGAAATATTTCACTGTGGCTCATCGTGGTTATACATTACTGGCCTGAAACAAGACCAACTTTCTGTAGTTATTATTTTCAATTTACAACATTATGCATGCCCTGTTATCAGCCGTGCCCAGTGCTTACAAATGACAAACAATACTACGACATCTGGCACAAGCCATGATGACTAAGTATTCATAAATTATTCACCATCGAACAGGTGCTATGTGGTTCATGTGAATTGACTCAAATGCAACCAATTATTATTATTAATAAATGCACGACAGGGTTTAACCTATCCAGCATGTAAGCCACTTGTCCAATAACATTTTGTTTACTTGTGATAACTGCAATTTATGTTTACAAGTACTGCGAACAATTGCAAGATAGTTTATAATTAGAAGTGAACGCTTATTAACCTGTTTATCCATAGTTCCACAGAGCCAATTCATAACAATCACAGAGATACTTTTTTAAAGTAAATAATGTATGTCTAATGTGTTGGTAATTATGCGGTAATTACCGAAGTATATTTGTCACATCTAATTCTGTTTGCGAAAAGTTTCTGTTTGCAAGAAAGTTTAATTATAATTAAAACTGGCAGAACAAATCAGTGAAGTGTAAATCACGTAATGTTGTTCATATTAAAGACAGAGTTAAATTTATTTTTTACTTTCTTTGAAACTTTGCATGTACATAAACTTAATACTCTTGTCAAATAGTATGCCAAATATGAAGTGTGTTAATTGTAAACTTATGTCACTAAACAACCAGCTTGTCAGATATGGATGATAATGTTACCAAATGAGATGGCGGTGGTGCAGGTTGGTGTGTCATGCTACACATGAAATTGCTTTATTTAATGGAATTTAATATTTATTGACGTCACTGTAAGTATAATAATCTAATCTTGTCTACAAATTTGTCGCTAGATGTACAAAGTCAATTTGTTATACTTTTTGAGTTATTGCCTTTTGAACTTTGTGAATGCTTAAAGGAAATAAAAATAAGGCATTAGCTAAAATCCTTTTTCCATGTGTACACAAAGTTTAACATTGTATGTAACATTTGACAACATTAAACAAATACAGAAAAATACATTTGTACCATAAATTTGATTTTAAGCCCGTCTGTGAAGCGACTCCCGCGGAAAATAAAATTTTAATGAGCTAGGCGATCACGTGGTATCGTGACGTCACTTAATACACACACTCGCATCAGGCCGACCCTTTCCATGCTTTCAGAGCATGTTTACAAGGATAGATTTTGGATCGAAACGAGCGTCAGAACGAGTTATTGTACAATATTCCGACGTAATACAAACACTAGTCATCATAGAGGAACAAACATTTATCTTACGGTTCCACATGAATCAAATTTTATTCAAAACAATGAATGCGAATGGGCCTACAAGTCGACTAGGTTTCGCCGAGCTTGGGCTCGTTTTCAGAATAGTTATATCGAATGCAACCAACGGGAGATAATCTACACCAATAAACATACATAGCAAACATATATTGTATCCAGCTACATAAAATAACGTGTATAATCTCATAATATCACTAGAATAGCTATATATGAAGGAGTTGTACAATTTATCATAACAGCTTAAATCAGTGAAAGAGTTTCCGTTGGTCCCGCTAGCTCAGTGGGTAGGTGCGTTGGTTACTTGTTATTTATTTTACAATCTGGCGACCCCAGTTCAATCCTGACAGCATGCAAACCTTTGATTTTCTTTACACTTTTTTTTATGTTTTCACGAGGTAATATAAACAAAATCATTTTATACTATAATGCACTGTTTGTAAATATTTTTATATTTTTGTAGTAATTATTTATTCGCCACAAAAATGAAAATATGGTCATTATATATAATGATGTTTCTAAATTGTATTTATCCAGACAGATCTCAATCTGTTTTCACATATATAATTACAATATATTACCGTACAATATATTTACATTTAATAAATTATATATCCATTACATTATATTTGTTTGGATAAATAAAATTTAGAAAAATCGTTATATAATGACCATATTTTCATTTTTATGGCGAATAAATAGTTACTACAAAAGAAAAATTATTTACAAACAGTGCATTATAGTATAAAATTATTTTGTTTATATTACTTCGTGAAAACATAAACCAAAAAAGTGTATAGAAAATCAAATAGGAAGAACAAATATTCAATTCCAACTCGACCTGCGAAACCGATTCGAGACACTACAGGAACTAAACGACACCGACACCAAGAGTGAAAACATCACTGAGATGATCCAATTAAGTGCGACAAGTGTAGCCAAAGCAATCAACAAGCATGCAGTGGTGAGAGTATTGTCACTGACACGAGCACTAATGAAGAAATGACGAGAAATGGTGGATAACGGCAACCGTAAAAAACAAATAGAGTACGCAGAAATATGCAAGCCCATCAAAAAGAAAGCGAAGGACACCAGGAAGTACAAACAAGAGATCATAAGAGAAACGATTATGTCATCAAAGAGCCTGAAGAAAACCAGAAGAACACAGGCACTAGGCTGAGACAGACTGATTACACTTCTAGACAAGCAGAGTAGAGAAATACAAGATCAAGATAATATAATGATGATCTTGGAATGAATAGAGGAATTCTACACCAAGCTATAGGACAGTGAACAGAGTATCATAATTCACACTGACCAGAAAGAGGTACCAGAGATAACCAATGTGAGGTGGAAGCACTGCTAAGAGATATGAAGAATGGGAAGACATCCGGCAACGACCATGTAAACATTTAAACATTAAAAGCGAAGACATTGGCTAAGCCGTATACTAAATGCTTATCGGAAAGACGAATACCCACCGCATGGAAGAACGCAAATATGGTGATAATCTTCAAGAAGGGAAATAAGAAAGACTTAAAGAACCTCAGACTGATAATAGTGATATGTCTGTTATCAAACTTCTACAAATTATTAATTATGAAGCAGGATTCAGAAGCAGGTACTCACCGACAGACCACATACACATCGTAAACCAACGGAAAGAGAATACAATATCCTGCTCTGCATCGCTTTTGTCGAATACGAGATGGCTTTCGACTCTGTGCAAACTCAAGCAATACTGACCTCCCTTCAAGAACAGGGGATAGAAGACATGTACATCAAACTCCTGAAAGACATCTATACTAACAGATCGGTGACAGTCCACCTACACAAAAAAGCAACAAGATCAACATCAAGAGAGGAGTACGACAGGGTGACACCATATCGCCCAAGCTGTTTACGGCAACACTGGAAAGCAAATATGGAAAGAAGTATGTTAAACATCACATATTGGGAGAGAAAAACAAACATCTGGGTAAGACAGAAGACAAAAGTCAAAGAAGTGATAGAACAAATCAGAAGACAGAAGTGGACCTGGGCAGGGCACATCAGCAGACTACGAGATAACCGATGGACATCGCCTATCACAACCTGGAGACCTTATGAAGGGAAACAATCTAGAGGAAGACCGGCAAGACGATGGAGAGTGGAGACGAACTAGACGAGTACTGGAAGGGCACCACCTGGCAGAGGATAGCCCAAGACAGGCATATTTGAAAACGACATGCTGAGGCCTTCGCCCAACCACGGGACACTACGGCTGCACAGTGATGATGATGACATAAATAACATTAAATTCCATGATTGCAATTTCAGGTACAACCTGAAATACCAACCCACACCTCCACACATAATGGTAAAGGCCTATGCACATTCAGTGGCATCTCCATTGGTGATGTCACAAACTGTGCAGATAATGTGTGCAATATATCTTGACTTTAATCACTCGGCATCCATCCAAAAAATAATTCCAAACGATTTCCCACTCGGTGATCTCTTATTTATAGTGGGCGGCATTGACGCACTATCCCAAAGTGAGGTTTGTATGCAAATATGATTGTGACCTGTCCGGTGAATTGGCAATAGGATCCCCCTGGCGACTAGACATGGAAATATTGTAACGAAAATATTTTGCGAACTAAACAAAAGTAACGAAGTAAAAAGTATTGCTACTTTAAATAAAACTACTTTGTTACAAGTAAAAGTACTTTATTAAAATTGTACTTCGTTACATGCTGATTACTTGAAAAAACGACTTAAGTATTGTAACAAAGTATTTGTACTTCGTTACATGCCACCACTGATCAGGAATACTACCCAGGTGTGGTATTCTCTGCCCACACAGAATGGATATGTCTATGAGCCTTACATTGTGGCCAGCCAGCAGCAAGGGGGCCACAGTGGCTACACTAACATCACCATGTGGATAGATGTATTGTGAAGCAGTGTTATGTTGTAAACATGGCCCCTGGTGAGATAATGGACTGAGAGTTGTTTCAAGATCTCTATCAAGTCTTTGATGTGGGCACTGCTACTCAGTGCTTCCCTGTGTTGTGTCTGCAGCTGATAAAGCCCCAGACTCACTGAGCACTTGCTCTCAGGCTATGCTGACACAATACAGGTCTCAGACATGTTTATTTTTAGTAGAACATTTATAAAAAAAATTAATTAATTTAATTTTTTAAATTGAACAATGATTAATCAAAATATGGGAAATTTATTATTATTTTGTATAGAATGTTTTCTGTCTTTTGGAAGCAGAACATTTTCGTTCTCTGCCCCATGTGGTACTTTAATTTGTCCAAATGTAGGTTAGGGCACTGCATAATTTGCAAACACGTAACAAAGTCTGGCAACTCAATTTGGTAACCATTATCTCCTGGAATGTCATCTTCTGCAAACACATAGTGGAAACTCATGGTGATATAAATAAAGCATTTATAAATACATCTTATTATTTATTAGGAAGAATTTATAAAGCGCCATGTCTCTGGGTTTAAAACCTGCTCCAAAGCGCTGAAAAATCTTGACAATTTATTTAAAAGTTTGAACAAGTAGAGCGACATAGCCAGTGTTTCCCCTGGGTAAAATGGTGGTAGGGGTGGGGTATGCAAGCGCTGCAGGCGCGAAGCGTTGCGAGTGGGTCCGGGGATTTTTTAAAACTAGCTTTAAAATGGTGCATTCTGAGGTATGTTTTAACCTTTACTCTTGAATATAGAGGGGAAGATATAAAACAACAAGACACAACTTGTAAATGTAGTAATCATGATTAATAAAAGTCAGTAATCAAGATTGTTTCATCGTGTTGAGGTGTGGTTTCCATTTTACCACTGGTACTCAGTACAGGTGTGGTTTCCACTTGACCACTGGTACTTGGTTATGGTTATGTTTTTTCTGCACTAACCCTATGCCTTGTTACCTCGCTGACAGAGTCAGTAAAAAAGTAAAAGGTAAGTTCTTATATAGCGCAGGACTGCTGAAAGCGCTTTACACTTTACTCCCTGGCAGACCTGTTCAGTCGAACACCATCTCGACTTCTCTGGGAAGCATCCATTGGTATCATCTGAAGACTCTTTCATCATCACCTTTAAATGATTTTAATATCATAATATTATGGTAAATTGGTGGTTGATGTTCAACATATTATATTTTATTTGTTGCTAGAATGCTATACAATTAATTAAACAGTCATTTCTGGAATGCCACAAAAATCTGTTTCTATTAATCGCAAGAACGTTTCTCAAATTGTGTCCTTTTTATAAAACAGTATAAGTTGTTTAGTATATCCAATTACTGTGCAAACATATCATTGTCTAACCCAAGTTATGGATAACCCGTTAGTATGCACGGTTTTGGGTAGTACGCATTTTTTATGAGATGCGAACTTCGGTGGTTTATATTCGTAAGTATTTCTCTCAAATCAACTTTCCCAAAAGTTTGTTTGCTCAGCTTTGTCGGAATATGTATTATATATTTAGCACAAAGATATCTTATGAATGACATTCCTTATTTTACTAAAACAAAACCGCATAGAACATGTTATTAGTTGAATAGACTTGGGCATTTGCTTCGAATCCGGACCCACTTTGATTTCACCGTTATAACTTGAGTTTTGCTTAACTTTGATACCTCAGTGAGATACACTGTAGTTCCATCATTCAACATTATCCTAGGCATATTTACCTTTAAGTATATTGCATCTTATGTCCATTTGAGGTGTAAATAGCGCCCCGGTTTGTATCAACATATGCTGTTGTATACTGTATATCTCTCATTTTACGCGCGCTGTGCGGTAACGCACAGCCGCAGCGGCACAGATTAGCGCAAACCGGGTCGCTATTTGAGCTTCAACAGGGTCCAGATTCGATACAAGTGCCGATTAGTGAATAGGATGCACGGTTTTTATTTGGGCTTCATAGGAGTCCGGATTCGACGCAAGTGCCTACAAGTGCCTACAAGTGACGTAGTGCCATCCGCCTGCAAGGTTTTCACTCCCACCACCGTCATAAACCAAAACGCAAGTTACCGTTTGGGCGCCATGTTACATGAATTTCTAGTATGTCGAAACTCCGCAAGGTGTCACTATTGGAGACACCAGGGATCCCGCAGGAATATTCCGTGATTGGACAACTGACAAGTGATATCTTTCACGTTGTCCAATGGAGTTAAATCCTAACTGCTGTGAGTGACGTTAAGACAACGAAACGATGTTGCTACAAATCTGTGATTTTGTAGGAATATAAGTGACTTTGTGATGTCATTTCGCACCGCTTGCTGATGCTGAATATATTGCGAAAGAATGAAAAAAAAATGGGCGTATGACATAGCTATGAGGCGACAATTTTGGCATATTTTGGGCGAGGCGGCATAGAAAAACGGCGAGGCGGCCCGCCTCGCTTGTTTTATACCAGGAGAAACACTGATAGCAAAATAAACTGTACATCAGACACAAGACTCTGCATGAAGGCGCTAATTTGCGTAATGTCATTGTTACAGAGTCATAACTCCCAGATATTATTAAATATAAACTCTTTTTGATATCACATCTGTTGCTCTCCTCCTTGTTCCCTGCTGTAAGGGGGAGAGAGTAAGGTTCTGTATAGCTGAACCTTGTTCCCTGCTGTAAGGAGGTGAGAGTAAGGTTCTGTATAGCTGAACCACTTGCTGTGTTTTTTCTTTCACAGTTTTCTGTCTATTGCTCCCTCAGTTTTCTGTCCATCTTTCATCCTCCCCTGATCGTCTCATGTCCCTCCCCATGCAGTCCTCCCATCTCAGCTGTGGCCTTCCCATTTTCCAGTGTCCTTTATGTTGTTCTGCCTCTGATCTCTTCGCTATTTTTTTTGCATCCATCCTTGCCAAGTGGCCATCTCATCCGGATTCTCAATAATCTTTCTGTTACACTGCATTGCATTTCAACCTCTTGTTATCTGTTGTTAATAAAATCCTGTGATGTTTCTGTGCAGGTTTAGAGCACGAGTACAAGCAGAAACTGCTGCCAGACGGTCGTCTCTCCATCGATGGCTTCCTGTTTGTATTCAGCGTCGCCGCCACAAGACGTGACAAGTCGGGCCACGACATGGCGGAAGTAGAACGCCAGGTCGACTACAACTGTCGCATCCTCAGCAACTTGGTAAAGACAAAGAAACCTGTGGTGCTGGTGACGTCGAAGAATGACACCGCCAGCGACACCTTGTGTCGCGGTGCCGAACGCCTGATCACGCGCAAGGAGTTCAAGAACGCAAACATCCCGATCGTCGAGACGTCGTCGCACCACAACATCAATGTAGAGCTGGCGTTTCTCACTGTGGCGCATCTTATCGATCGCACCAAGGGGCGGCTGAAGACTGTATCGTATGCCGAGGCGGCCCGTACGCGGCTGGAGCTTCTCGATGTCGCAAAGGAGGCGTTCAGGAATCTGCTGCGAGTGCATGTAGTCGACTACAAGGCGTCGTGGTCATCCGTCCATAAGAAGCTGCAGCGCAACCCAGATTACGTGCACTTTGTCGAGAAGGTCGGCTCGGATCAGGCGCGGATCCTCTTCCGGAAGCACATTGCTCAGCTGAAGGAGGAGATCGTCCAGCGGAAGCAGGAGATGTATCTGGAGCGCTTACAGACGATCCTTCCTGAGATACTCCCGGATCTGTCTGTGATCGCAGACAGGTAAGATCCGGAATTTTCCTAGGGTACCTGAATGCTTCCCAGTGAAGTTGAGATGGTGTTTAATTGAACAGGTATTCTGAGGGTGAAGGATAAATAATTTTGAGCAGGATATTGGGCTCTATAAGAATTTATAATAATAATAATAATATTTGTTCATATGACAATGTCTACAGTTAAATTAAGACAATGTTTACTGTGTACATAAAACTGAGCAAGGAGGCTTACTCATATTTGACAAAATAGGGGGTTCTACACACATTTTCCATATTATTCAGCGCATCTATTGCAAAGGAAACAGTTCTTTATCCACTATCCAGGCTTTCCTGATGATTCTGAATTATATAGATATAGCTAGGTTTCAGAACTAACCTTATTACCACTGCAGGAGCTGGCCAAGTGTGTGTCGATGGCTGCAACGACAGGACATCTTTGACCAGCTGTTTGTTGTGACAAGTGAGGATATACCGTGGCAGTGCAGTGACCTTGTTGACAGTGACGACCCCCGGATACCCTTTGACCTGATGGAGTTCCCTGTGGCCGAGACTTGTTTCCGTAACCATGTGAACGCATTGCGGGCGGAACAGAAGCGGACGGAGTGAGTTGAACACACCACAAACCACTCACTAGAACTGGGCTGTCTCTAATAGTAACAATATCTTACTATCAAGCTATCATATTTGTGTATGTATGTTCATTTTTTTAATGAAGACACTGCATCTTGAGGGCCAAACTTTCAAGGATTCATCTACGACCCCTCTTTTAACCATTTCGGTACTACAGCCCTGACCAGCTGTGACCACTGAATATGCAAAATAATGGACTATCTCACTTCAAGTCAAGATTTGAGCAACAAAACTGCATTTTATGAATAGGAATGTTATATATTTTCGGAAAGTACGATAATCTGCGAATAAAATTAGCCATATAATTTTACATTCCTTTGCCATGGTAACCAACAATCCAAGATGGCCACCAAGATTTCAAAGTTTTTGCATTTGCCGAACTCAGTTGTGTACTAAGTTCGCCGACATCGTTATTATGTCGATCGTCAACATCCGACAAAGATTCTTCATTAAAACTATCAAATAATCTGTCCAAAACATACGGTGGTAAATCGCTAGTTGAAGTAATGCCGTCCGCCATTGTGGCCACCGCAGATTTTGATAATCCATCATTTAAAACGCGAAAATCAGCGTAAACTATTATTAGGTAGAACCAACCAAAATTTCAACTTCAAAATATCTAAAAAGTAATTAAACCATTTAATAGAACACATTAAAGGAAATAAAAATAAGGCATTAGCTAAAATCCTTTTTCTATGTGTACACAAAGTTTAACATTTTATGTAACATTTGACAACATTAAACAAATACAGAAAAATACATTTGTAGCATAAATTCGATTTTAAGCCCGTCTGTGAAGTGATTCCCGCGGAAAATGAAATTTTAATGAGCTAGGCGATCACGTGGTATTGTGACGTCACTTATGACACACACTCGCATCAGGCCGACCCTTTCCATGCATTCAGAGCATGTTTACGGTTCCACATGAATCGAATTTTATTCAAAACAACGAATGCGAATGGGCCTACAAGTCGACTAGGTTTCGCCGAGCTTGGGCTCGTTTTCAGAATAATTATATTGAATGCAACCAACGGGAAATAATCTACACCAATAAACATACATAGCAAACATATATTGTATCCAGCTACATAAAGTAACGTGTATAATATCATAATAGCACTAAAATATCGATATATGAAGGAGTTGTGCAATTTATCATAACAACTTAAATCAGTCAGACAATTTCCGTTGGTCCCGCTAGCTCAGTGGGTAGGTGCGTTGGTTACTTGTTGTTCATTTTACAATAGGGCGACGCCGGTTCAATCCTGACAGCATGCAAATCTTTGATTTTCTTTTCACTTTTTTTGTTTATGTTTTCACGAAGTAATATAAACAAATCATTTTATACTATAATGCACTGTTTGTAAATATTTTTATTATTTTTTTAGTAATTATTTATTCGCCACAAAAATGAAAATATGGTCATTATATATAATATTTAATGTTTCTAAATTGTATTTATCCAGATATATCTCAATCTGTTTTCACGTATATAATTACAATATATTACCGTACAATATATTTACAATTAATAAATTATATATCCATTACATTATATTTGTTTGGATAAATAAAATTTAGAAACATCGTTATATAATGACCATATTTTCATTTTTGTGGCGAATAAATAATTACTACAAAAATAAAAATTATTTACAAACAGCGCATTATAGTATAAAATGATTTGGTTTATATTACTTTGTGAAAACATAAACAAAAAAGTGTATAGAAAATCAAAAGTTTGCATGCTGTCAGGATTGAACCGGCGTCGCCCGATTGTAAAATAAACGACTAGTAACCAACGCATCTACCCACTGAGCTAGCGGGACCAACGGAAACCCTCTGACTGATTTAAGTTGTTATGATAAATTGTACAACTCCGTCATATATCGATATTCTAATGATATTATGATATTATACACGTTACTTTATGTAGCTGGATACAATATATGTTTGCTATGTGTGTTTATTGGTGTAGATTATCTCCCGTTGGTTGTATTCGATATAATTATTCTGAAGACGAGCCCAAGTTCGGCAAAACCTAGTGACTAGTCGACTTGTAGGTCCATTCGCATTCATTGTTTTGAATAAAATTCGATTCATGTGGAACCGTAAGATAACTGCTTGTTCCTCTATGATGACAAGTGTTAGTATTACGTCGGAATATCGTTCTGACACTCGTTTCGACCCAAAAGCTATACTTGTAAACATGCTCTGAATGCATGGAAAGGGTCAGCCTGATGCGAGTTTGAGTCATAAGTGACGTCACATCTTGGCATCCCGAAAAGCGCACCAAAAATATGCATATTCGAAAATGTCCGGATGCACACCATAAAATGTGGAATTTCTAATTCATTGAATTTTTTGGATTTTTTTGGCTTGGTGGACGTGGAAATAGATAGCAGGATGTAATATAACATGAATTCGAGCAATAGATGTTTTTATTCCCTTTAACCTGAGTTCTCTTGCAAAATGTTATTGCAATATCTTTAATAGTTTCAGAGAAAATAAGGGTTGAAAATGCCTCAAAACGGTATATTTTGACATATTTAACGATTCGCCATGTATACACCCCCATAGATTTGTAAAATGAAGACTTAGAACACCATAATTTGCAGTAATTATTACCATCAGTACCTAGTTTGTGCATAATTTAATAAGACTATACTTAATCAGATACAGAACCCTGAAAATACAAAAATCTTCAATTTTGACAGGCGTCGAATGACCAGATTTTTACAGCGCAGCACATCCCACCTGAAAACGGCCATATCTCATTCATTTTTCATCATACAGAAATATGTCAAGTATCCAAATGATCAGGATAACACAGATTCCATTTTGACATGCAAAAAAGCATTGTCAAACATACCTACTTCAGGGTGACTGTTCAAACCTAAGGATGACAGTTTGATAAAAATACTGTTGAATTTTATCCCGATACTCTGCTATTTAAGCCGAATTCTAGTGGTTGTAGAAACCTTGCAGGAGAGTTGGTGAGCTGCAATCTTGCATGTAGCAAGATTGCAAAAAATGTCTTGTTTAAGAAAACGTGCACACATTTTCTGTTCTCATCTTGCTCCTACCACCCTCCCCCAGAGTGGAAATAACAAAGAGATGAACTATGATAAAACTTTATTTGTTCACAAGGTACATATACATAGCATGCGTTTTGACTTAAAAACACTTAAACAGTAACAATTAATGACATAATACTGATTGAATTTGGAATTAATAGCTGCAACATGTATTGCAAAACATCTGAATATAGCACGGCGGACCGCCGTGGACGACTCACGGCGGCACAGCGGAACACCGTGGACGACGCACGGCGGCACGCCATGGACGACGCACAGCGGACGGTTAGATCGTTAGATTTGCGAGAAATACAAAAAGACAATTCGATCAAACACTAAATAAAGAAAATGCCACAGTTACACCTGTTAAATCAGAATCCTTCATCGTCGAAGTTCCCGAGTGACCGACGGCAGCAGAGCCGGCTGCTGTCATTGGCTACGCCCGATCCGGTCGATCGCGCGACAGACGTTTCGGCCTCCAACTTTCACATAGATACGCGTCACAGTATGAATTTATACTTAAAAACAGTGAATGCCACAAAAAATACTAACGCTCACCTTTCATTTGCTATAATTCTGAGTGATTTTTATCGCTAGTTCGTCTTCAACAGAGCCAGAAAAAACTCCATCTACTTCTATCACATAATTAGTAAAGGAATCCTTTGGCGATCCCCACATAAAACCCACCAATGAAATTGTCGGAATCCGGACTTTCCGATGACATTGTTTCTATAATTATACACACAGACACTGAAACGCGCGAATAGTATTTTTAGAAGCCATTCTCAGCGTACCGCACAAACGGCTTCACGGACGCGATTCACACTTGCAAAAAACAGCCAACACCATTTGTCTCCCAGCGCCTGGCGCACGTAAATACTTTATTCAATGAAAAACAAAACACCACATTCTGAAAGATAAGATAACAAACTTTATTGCAGTATAAGTCTTGATGTAATATTCTCAAATTTACTGAGAGAAATGTCGGGTTGGAAATCAGGTAAAATCGGCTGACACCAGCTCTGTTAGCCACTGCTAGTGTGTGTGTGGGCCTACCTACTATTATTGAGCGATAATAAACGATTACCACTGCTGAATAGCTAATTTATTCACCTTGACAACCGTACACAGCAGGTGGCTCCACGTAGTGGATTATTATGAATAAAAACGATTTGAATAGCAGACATCGTTAATGCCGGATAACCGGCATGTCGTACTGAAGCGTCACAGACAGTGCGGTCGGAAAGTCGGCCTGTCATACAGAAATGGTTAATGTAGCGCTTTTACTTTGTGAATATTTTATTCACATATTTTTGTTGAAACAAACAATTTACTAATAACAGTTTGAATAATGCAACTTGGAATTTTCTTTAAAAAGGGTTTTTCATGTGTGTTTTTGATTGGTTGGCATCTGATTTGAAACATAGATACCTAACTTTGATGTTGTCCATCTAAAAACTAGAATTGTTCAAGCGGGTCAATTCCAGTACCTATAACTTTGCAACAGATTGACTTACATGGATGCCACCGGTACCGCTGTAAAACTTAAATGTTGCTCTTTTACACGATAACTCCATATTGCCAAATGTACATAACGTCTGAACTGTCACAACGTGTCACATATTTGCCAGTTTGATACGACGCCTGTGTTTTTTCCTTGCAGACTCCAGCGTCAGTTCAAACAACTACTGGTAGACAAGTCGGTCAGTGGCTACGTGTGCGCTGGCCAGTCTTTCAGTGAGGTCGTTATGTACCTCCTCAGTAGTGAGTGCTTCAGCATGCTGTCTGAGGATGACAAGCACGCTATCTATAAGCAACACCAGAGGGAGCTTCGGGAGCTGGCGAAGCAGAACTTCATCGAACTTCAGCTCGAGAAGGTGGAGTTGTTTGCAAAGTATCGTCATGGCAACAGACAAGTGACACGGGAAGATCTGCAGGATATTAACGAGGCTTTGTCCAGCGACCGCCGGTAGGTGGAGCCAGCGGTGCTGTTATTGGTGGCGATTCAAAATGATGTCTCAGCCTGTTTTTTGTGCCATTTGTTATCAGAGGAAGCATCCCAGAATGTTTTGTAGAAAAGCAGGCTTTGGCGAATCCTTTATTGAACACTCTGCTCACAATGAATTGCAGGAGATTTAACTTATGCTTGTAAATGCACCTCTGAGCATGGTTTCTAGCACTATGTGCACAGTAGAAGTTATCTTATTACCATTATTGTTATCAAATGTACTTTATTTGGAAATTGTAACTCCAAAAATATATATTTTTAATTTTTAAATATCAAGACTAATATATTGTGGCTTAGCGTCTAGTAAGAAAGTGTTACATATGTTGATGTCCCTATTGCATTTATCTGGTTCGCTTTTGATTTTGAACTGGTTCATACATGTGCATTACACAGCATTAACTGTCAGTTCGTTCAGCCTGAAGTGAATAGCTAATCATATACAGTCGCGCCTCGTTATAACGCAGTAGTCGGGGTCCACGAAATGAATCCACGGTATAAGCGGGGCGTGATAATGGGTTTATGTATCTGCCACCAAGGGACCGTCACGGCCGCTGAACCAAGAACGCCATCGAAGCCACATTCAGTGTGTTGGCTGCACGGTCTATACACGGTTTTTGAAGCTTATTAAGATGTCAGCCAACGACAGTGTGTATTATGTTTAAATGTCATACACTGTTGAAAGTTGAAATGAATAAAATTCGCGAGTGGTTTACAGTTTTAAAATAGACTGCGGACCAACAGACCACTGTCAGCTGAATGATAACATTGTACCGCTGACATAAGATCTAAAATGATAACCTGGCAGCCACACGCTGGATACGCAACTGACAAATAACAAATGCTGTGCTAGAGTTGACTAAAGATTTAAAATTATAATAAATACGCTCGGAATTGGCTGAACTTTGTTTTCAATCAATATGAAAGTGTCAATTTAGAACGCACATTTACCGTGCCGAACAATATTGGGATTCACCATTTCATATGCGGTTGATGAATTCATATTTTGGCGCACCAGTAGCTTTACGTTCATCGCAAAGAAAAAGCTAATATTTGTGACGCAATGGTAGCATACTCATCTTCCCTACTAAGCTGCATTAAAACGTTTTCAATCCCATACTTGCCCCATTCTTAAGCAAGGTGTGTTTGTGTATTTCAATTGCACTTAACAAGCCAACTGGCTAGGAAGCCAAGGGAACCTGTGGATGGCAAGTGAAGGCACAGGATCCGCAGAAGCCATGACTGGCAGAAACAAACAAATGCACCACATTTCCTGTGCCTAAAGTTAATTGACCATAGTCAAAGAAATTGATGCCTTTGATAGCACTGGCAGTGCAAAACAAACAACAGCAAAGTAGGGATGCGCCTCACACCAGACTCGTTACACAGTTATAGCCTGTAGGCTCTACGGTTATGCCAACGTTAAATTTATCGTCTGCCAACTACAGTAGTCTGTCAAAATAAACTTGTAGACAAACTTAACACAAGACAAGTGACAGTTATTACCGCATTAATATAGTTTGCCATAGCGCTCATTTCCCCCTGGCAGCAGAAATTTGGGGATCCATGACCGATTGCGTTTTAACCGAATCCGCATTATAACGAGGGATGACTGTATGTAGCTGTGTTCTGTGTCACAGATACAAGGCCCTGGACAGACTACGAGAAGACAGAGAAGTTTTGTTGCTTAACCACCTTGGCTTCATGGAGCGACCTTCGCGGGAACGCTGTCCATTCCGCGAGAAATGTGCCGAGTGTCTTATAGAACAAATTCTGCACTGCAAGGCACACAGGTAGGGGTAGATTAACATGTATTAACTACCTGTTGATTTAAACATATTATAATAATTATTCATACGTTTTTTATTAGTTATTATAACATGATACATATAGATAGGTGTGGCAACACTGACAGTATAATATACTTTGTTGGTGGCCATGGTGGGCATGGCTAATTACATAAGTGGGCGTGGCTAATCACATAAGTGGGTGTGGCAAATCACCTAAATGGGTGTGACATGCCTGTCTTCTTCACAGGCATGTATGGCCAATCACTTATGTGGGTGTTGCCAATCATGTAAATGGGCGTGGCATGTCAAGGCCAAATTGTAGGTTAATGGTACTGAGAAATGACATTTGTTTGTGCAGACCACAGTCATGGAATCAACACGCACAGTTCCTCCTTGATGTCGCAAACACACAACTTAGCCTAGTTCTGCTCGGCACGGATGGACTTGCTAATCAGCTCGTTAACGAAATTAGGGTGAGTCTTGCATGAAACGAAGGTTGTCATACTGGTTAAATTTCAAAAATACCCACAAGTGTTCCTGATATTCCAAAATGCATGCTCTGTTTGCTCAGTTATATACATTTTGAGAGGTTGCCAATTTTAAATTTGGCATATTTTGAAGTTTTGTATTGCGTTAGCGTGGTATCAGGTTATACTTAGTAGTCAAATCAGCCTTCCCGTTGTATCTTAGAAATTGTGTTATAGTGGAATCCAAATAAAAAGAGAATTGCAGTTAACAGAATCAGTTGTTTAGTAGATTTAAATATATTGGCTGGGTCGAAATAATCCCCTACTCACACTTTATTAAATTGCAATTTCTTTTTTACTTAAACTTGCATTTATACATAGACGCCATTAAATTATATACTTTCCTTGTCATGTCATAAGAACTTCTAAGATGAACTTGGCGTCAGACGGGTAACCAGAAACGTAAGTATCATTCTGACAGGACTGACTGGAGTGCACTGTGTCATGTACAGATCACTGAGTCGATGCCGGTTTGTTCCTGTTTCAGATGCAGTGTACTGATGACGAATACCTGATGGACAGGCAGGTGTATACTTTAGATTATCGGCCTATAGAGGGCGACGTCAGTCTGCCGCAGAATGCATTCAGTGCTGCATCATTCATGCCTCAAGGTAAATAAACATGAGCTTTGCTGGCGCAACAGTTTATTTCCTGGGATGCAGTAGCTTGGTGGTAGCAGTGCTTGACATCATTCAAAAGGACCAGGGTCCGAGAAGCTACACAAACACTTCCACTGAGGAACTGTGAATTAAGATACTTTTTAGGAAGATTATATATATATATATATATATATACAGTGTATATAAACTTAATAAATAAAGTATTTATTTTAAAAATATAATATATATATATTATATATAAAACATTATATATATTATATATATATATAGTGTAATCTTAATAATAATATTGTACATTTCTTTTACTTTTCTTGTTATTGTATGAATGTTTTATAATGTCTGTATGTGCCTATTAATGAGCTGGTCCCAGATATTTTATAAATTTTAGTAATAATGAGAAAATCCATCCATTGTACATATTTTAGTTGTAACACAGTGAAACCTCTCAGTTAAGGTCACCCTCCGGACTGGATAGAGTAGTGAGGTGACCATATTAGCTGTACTAATTTCTGACACTGTATTGTTACAAAAATAATTTTGGACTGTCCAAGGGTGTCTATACTTTACTTACTTACTTAGACTTAGTTCCTCCTGTTCATTTCGGGGCATCGGGCGACGAGCTTTCTCCATCTACTACGGTCTTTCGCAATTTCTTTGGCCTCATTCCAGGTAATTTCCATTTCTCCCAGATCTTCTTTAAATGTCTTGCGCCAGGTCTTAGTCGGCCTTCCTCTCCTTCTGTTTCCACCTTCAGGCACCCATTCCATTGCTACATGTGCAGTTCTCTCTCTTGGTAGGCGTAGGATATGTCCCGCTAGTCTTCGTCGTCGAGACTTAACTATGTGATGCAGGCTATCCAGACCTGCCCTCCTCATCACTTCTTCATTCAGACTATACTTTACTGTTACAAAAATAATTTGGGACTGTCCCAGGGTGACCAGAATTGCGGGGTGACTGTATTACTGAGGTGATGATACGCCTCCCTTGCAGGTTGCTTCTGTGTGTACAACTCGCTGGAGACCCTCGAGTACCTCTGCAGCAGCCTGGAGCACACCGTCATCTCCGACCTGGAGCAGGACCACCCTGTACCCTACCAGGGTCTTCCCACGGTCATCATCCTCGCCCACAACCCCAACCTGACGGAGAAAGGCCTCATGGTTCTACGGGAGGAGGGGCAGAACCTCTGTGACCGGTCAGTCTCAACTGGTGTGTCACCAAATACTGGTGTCACCAAATACAGGTGTCACCAAATACTGGTGTCACCAAATGTTTGTCACTAATACTTGCATTATAATTAGAATCCATGTATGTTGAAAGCATGATTAGTTTGTAATTTAGAGATGTATGGTTTTTGTAAGGCATTTGTATTTTACTATATATATATATTTGTATTTTGTGTCAGGTGACACTGGTGACAGACCAAATATTTATGTTAGAATCCTTGTGTTGAAATATAATTATTGTATATTTGCTGTTGAGATATGTATAATTAGTCCTTTGGGCCGAAGGTCCAATGGACTTATGCCATCACTCTGCATCCGCCGTCTGCCGTTAGCTGCCACATCTCAGAAACCGTTCAGCAACTTTGTTTCTAATTTTGCACATCTTAGGGTACTGCTACTATGCACGAGAAATCTGTATTTGATTTAATCATTCTAAGGGCCCTGTAGGGCCCCCGAAACTGGTAAATTTTCACATTTTGCTTATTTTTTTCAAAAACTCCAATAACTTTCTCTCTGATTTGCATAGACATTTCATGTGGAAGTGCCATTATGTACAAGAAATCTGTATTTGATTGAATCACCTCAGGGCCCCCCAAAATGCTAAATTTTCCTACTATTTCCCTACTGCTATAAGCTTCCTGAAGTAACCTGGGTCACTGATCTCTATTTATAACTGGATAGTTGACTTTGCCCTATCTCTGATCACTGGGGTTGGTGAATGGAACAGCCTGGTGTCAGAGATTACGCTGTAAGCCTGTGTATTGGACTAGCCTCGGCTCACTGCATGCCATTGTCCCAGTGTTTAACAGAATGCCTCCATGTGGGCTGTAACTAAATGGGAATCCCTACTACACTGGCAGAACCTGAGAAGCTCTTAAAACAGCAATATACATAATTATCAATGCAATATAAATATAATGATCTAGGAATAAAATAAAATAACTTAGGTATAAAATAATAGATAAAATAACTTAAGTATACTCGAAAAGGGGCTATAGCATATTTAGCCAAAATTATAAAGATACTATTCAGATGTTTTACTATACATGTTGCAGCTATTACATCACTCCAATTCATTTAGTATTATGTCATTAGTTGCTACTGTTTTAAAGTAAAAATTTATGCTATGTATATGTACCTTATGAATAAATAAAGTTTTATCATAGTTCATCTCTTTCTTCTTTCCATTCTGGGGGAGGGTGGTAGGGGCGAAATGACAACGGAAAATGTGTGCACATTTTCTTAAACAACCTTTAATTGTGCTACATGCGAGATTGCAGGTCACCAACTCTCCTGCAAGGTTTCTACAGTATAAACCCGACACACATACGTATGTGAGCTCGATTATAGTTTGATTACCAAACTTTGTAGATTCAACTGTAAAACAAAGTGTGAACTTTTCTAGGACAGACTGGTGATTACACTTGCAGGTTGCAATGTCCATTCATAGACATTCCGTCAAGTATGATGTTGGACGACGGACGACGCTTCAATGACGACCAGATAGACTTAGCCATGCATGAGTTGATACAAAGTATCCAGCACCGATCATCGTTTGTCAAGCCATGGCACATTGCCGAGAGCATAGAGCCAGACATAAGGTCAGTACTGAATGAGAATGTGGTTCTACCTTGCCATAATATTATATATTGTGCATTTTATGAGACCGCTTTCAACCGAGAGAACCCGGGTTCGAATCCTGTGTTGCCGTTTTGAACCCTGTGCTAGTTCTTTCACTTTACGTTGGTCAGGTTCACTCAGCTGTAAGAATGAGTACTTGGCTATAGACAAATGGTGGATATTTGTGTATGAATAGTCTTTGTGCATTAATTGCAGTGTCACTGAAAGCTTCCCAGAGAAGTTGAGATGGTTTTCGATTGAACAGGTCTGCCAGGGAATAAAGTGTAAAGTGTTTTGAGCAGTCCCAACGACTGGATATTGCGTTATATAAGAATTTACCTTCACCTACCTTTATGTTGCAGGATTCTGATGTGTTTTATGTGCGGCGACGACATGAATCTTTCCTACCTCCTCACGCCCCTTCTAAGTCACCAGTGCTGCTTTGTGACATCCGACAAGTTCCCGACGATCACCCTGGAGACATACCTGGGCGACTCAAAGCGCAAGGTGGAGGTGGTTGTCACCTCCTACCATGGTGCCTCCGTCATTCAGGACAGTCTCTATCATGGCTTCATCCTCGTCTACTCAGCCAAGAGGAAGGCGTCACTGAGGACAATGGGGTCTGTTGATGTTGATTCTCTTATGCACACTCACTTCACCTCACGTATCCTGTTTGCACCTTGTGCTCCATTAGGCTGCTGTGCAGCTCCGCCATCTTGCTCTGTCAACGGCTCCGTGTTTTCTTTGCTCCACGTTGTCCATCCCAGTTGGTCTCATTGTTCCTCCACCGTGGTTTGCCATGTTTTTCTCGTTCCTTCTGGCATCCAGGTCAGTGTTGTCAGGCGGTTGATGTTGTCATTCTTCCTCAGCATATGCCTGATCCATTTCCATCTTTGTATTGTCGTGTGGAGCACATAAGCAAATAGTCCGTATTCAGTGTAAACAGTGCACATTCACGATAAGACAGCATCATACACCAACAATAGACACGCACCCTATAAATACCCCTCCAACACAATAGCCACCAGTTTGAATTGCCGCCGCCGTGATTGCTCATCCCCTAAGACCTGCATTCCCGTCGGCCCTTTGGCCTTGTAGATATGTGACTTCACAGGTCTGCACGTTGTGCCTGGCTAAGTAAGTGCTGCGCACAATAGTACTTCTATGCTGGTTTTGGTGTTATTTTCAGAATGTCTTTGTTGGAGATTATTACCGGCATCTAATTTTGAGAATTCTTCTTAGATAGTTGAATTGAAATATATCTAGTTTTATGTTTTCACTTCTGTTTACTTTCCACGTTTCACATCCATAAAACAACATTGATTTGACCTGAGTATTGTATAATTTGAGTTTAATTCTTAATACAGCTGTATGTCTATTTGAGCACCATATCTGCTTTAGTTTCATGAATAATGTCCTTGCTTTTCTTATTCTCATGAACACAAGCTCTTGTTATGTGTAGTTCGATAGAATGGCCACCCAAGTGACTTTTTAAGTGAACATTGATCAAGGGAGTTTGTTGGCCGTTTGACTCATAAAAAACTAACTTTGACTCATAAAAATAAATAACTGATCGCATTATGGAATAGGGAAATGGCCGCTTTTCAGAATTAGCTGAACACGAAACATCAACAGACTGTAAGAAGAGCCATTTTGATGAGTTCTATTGTACTTACAAAACATTTTTATAATATTATAAAGTATATTGTTATTGTTCACAGGTCGTTCGTGTCAAACATAACAGCGATACCGACCCAGATTATGGCGGTGTCGGAGGCAGATGGAGCAAGTGCCCTCTACTTGAATGAACTCACCCAGAGTCTAGTGATGGAGGGACGTGCCATCGCTAAGCGCCTCCAGGCCTCCTTCCATCCTGTCAACAGCAACCTGCACCAGCAGAGTATGTCCATGTCCTGTTGTGCCGTCTATCTTTGTGTATCTGGCTAACTGGGTTGAAATCCACTTAACTGAGATTTGTCATGTTGTTTACATGTGTAATCAGAGGTATATTAGAGAGGGTTCTATAATTAAAAGCCGGTAGATGTATAAAACCTCATGAAATGTACAGTTTTATCTTCCTAAAGATCATGAGTTTGAAACGTAAATGTATGATCTGTTGGAAAACGTATATGTGAATTGTTTTAATGGTAAAGCATTAAAAAAGGCATATATTGAAAAGTAAACTGTAAAACAGGGTTTTTTACATTCCGTGATGTGCCAAGAAAAACTAGAAAAGCTGCACAGTTACTGTATTATAACTTTGGGTGCCGGACATTGTGTCCTTGTATCAGTCTCTTACACGCCATTCTCATTGTAGTAGTGTCTTATGCACCATTTTATCCTTGCAGTAGTGTCCAACATGCCATTCTCTCTTTGTATCGGTGTCCTACACGCCATTCTATCATTCACGTTCTCTTAGCAGTGTCCTACACACCATTCTCTCATTCACATTTTCTCATTCTCTCATTGCAGCAGTGTCCTACATGCCATTCTCTCATTCACATCTCATTGCAGCAGTGTCCTACTCGCCATTCTCTCATTCACATTCTCTCATTGCAACAGTATCCTACTCGCCATTCTCTCATTCACATTCTCTCATTGCAACAGTGTCCTACACGCCTTTCTCTCATTCACATTCTCTCATTGCAGCAGTGTCCTACATGCCATTCTCTCATTCACATTCTCTCATTGCAGCAGTGTCCTACTCGCCATTCTCTCATTAACATTCTCTCATTGCAGCAATGTCCTACTCGCCATTCTCTCATTAACATTCTTTCATTGCAGCAGTGTCCTACATGCCATTCTCTCATTCACATTCTCTAATTGCTGCAGTGTTCTACTTGTCATTCTCTCATTCACATTCTCTCATTGCAACAGTGTCCTGCTTGCCATTCTCTCATTCACATTCTCTCATTGCAACAGTGTTCTACTCGCCATTCTCTCATTCACATCCTCTCATTGCAACAGTGTCCTACTCGCCATTCTCTCATTAACATTCTCTCATTGCAGCAGTGTCCTACACGCCATTCTCTCATTCACATTCTCTCATTGCAGCAGTGTCCTACATGCCATTCTCTCATTCACATTATCTCATTGCAGCAGTGTCCTACATGCCATTCTCTCATTCACATTCTCTCATTGCAGCAGTGTCCTACACGCCATTCTCTCAATAACATTCTCTCATTGCAGCAGTGTCCTACACGCCATTCTCTCATTCACATTCTCTCATTGCAGCAGTGTCCTACTTGCCATTCTCTCATTCACATTCTCTCATTGCAGCAGTGTCCTACACGTCATTCGTCAAGCAGTGCTGGGACAAGAAGGCGTGCACGGAGTCTGCGTTCACCTTTGCGTGTGATGAGAGTACACCTGTCATAGAGTTGCCATCCGCACTGTGTGGAGAAAAACCAGGCGACCCGATTGCAAACCGACCCCCGGCGGCCCTGCCGACACAACGAAGGAAGGGCGATCCCTTCGATACTCCAGGGAGCAAGGGAAGCACTAACAACAGGTGTGGGTTTATTCCTTGTCGGTGTAGTTAGTAAGACAGTTTCCTTATTTCTGTTCCATTATTTATATAGTCAACAGCAGGTGTAAGTATGATGTCGGCAAATGAATGACATTTATTAATCATTGTGCTAGAAATAATGTTGAACTTAACAGTTTTGTATTGTAATAAAATATGTTGGAAGAGGCCTAAATCGAACACAGATTTGTGGAATTACACGATACGACAGTGGCGCCACCTTGAAGATTACACCGGCTTTACGGAATGTCCTCAACAATAACAACCCCAAAATATTGTTGAATAAGGCTGCTTCTGGCAAGTAAGTTAAGGACACTCGGGCAAAGTGCTTTCTGGATAGTGATGTACCACTCTCCTGATTTTTCTAAAAGAGAGGTCCTAACATTTGTAATGTTGAATGTGTGTGCATTGCAGTCAGAGCACAGACTCAGAGCCTGTGTATGATCGGCCCCAGCTGGTGCAGTGTCACTCAGACAGTGAAGTAAGCTCTGCATCACCTCTCATCTTTGAGAACACCACCCCTGCGTACTCGTACGTAGCTGACGGCAGTCCACAGCCATGTCCCTATGATGCAGACGGCAGCACGGAGCTGTACAGCGAGATCCCTACGCCCGTCTATGAGGACGCCTTCTTGCGGTCGCACGAGGGTCACACAAAACGTAATCTCTACACAGGTATTTATTTTTAGCTTCTTCAATTAAGTCATGAATAAAGTTTGTGTGTCTTGTCAAAAGTAAGTTAGCGCTAACATGCATCAGAGACCAGTGGTTCAACAGTGCTCTAGAATGTACTGACAATTCTGGATATTTTAGTATTTTTATGATTACAAATTTCTCCAGGAATAATGACCATTTTTATCCAGCCAGGTTGAAAAGGTCAAAGGTCTAGCGTGAAATTTTTAAATGATTTGGCTCTGTTTCACATTTTAGAAATCACAACTCTGTTGGCAGCACATTTGTAAATCACAGTTATGTCAGGCACACATTAGTAAATCACGCAACTCTGTCAATAACACGTTAATAAATCACACAACTTTCTTAGAAGCATTTTTCCAAATCACACATTTCTGCCAGTAGCACCTTTGTAAATCACACATCACTGGCCTTTTTGTATCCGACGGTGTAGTACACAACACAGAAATAATATTTGTGCTTACCCATTCACTTGCAAAACTTACAGGTTGAGCATGTAAATTGCTTCCGGACTCGTTTACATTCATAGTTTTGAAAATATGGCAAGTTACCTTTCCGAGTCCTATGTTGCTCTGAACGGAGCTTTCGACGTCTTCACGTCTTCATCAGCGTTTCACGACATCTTCATCAGTGTCTTCACGACGTCTCATCAACGCTGATGAAGACGTCGAAAGCTCCGTTCAGAGCAACATAGGACTCGAAAAGGTAACTTGTCATATTTTCAAAATACAGGTTGAGGTTGAGTGTTCATTATCCACAGGTATCCATTCCATAGTCATAACTTGGGTCTGTTATGGATAGTTATGTATCACACTCAAGTGTCCAGTGTAACCAGGCATCCCTTATTATCAGGTGACTGTAATGGCAGATGTGCCAGTTAATGCAATGCGTTATCTTGAGGTGTCCATTATTGTCAGATGTAATTATAGTGAGATGTCTGCTATGGCCAAATGTCCCTTATTGTCAAGAGTCTATTATGACGAGACTTCCCCACTTGTCTCCCTAATTCTATGACGCCCTCATGGACCTGACCCGCTGTGACTTGACCCGGTGCTGTTTCTAGCGCAGTACAGGAAGTCGTTCCCGAGCGTGTCCGCGTCCTTCCCCAGTCCCTACTGTGACAACTCGGCCGACGACAGTAACACGAGCTCGCCTCGGTCACTGCGCCATGCCGGCGGCCCCGACAGACAGCCTTGCTATCAGTTCCGCAAGTCCAACAGCATGAAGCTAGCCCTGAAGGAGGATGTCGAAGGTGACGGGCTGCAGCTGCACATCCACATTGTCCACGCTCTTATTCGTTGCCGTCGCTTAATGATGTTGTCTTACGTTTTTCAGATCATTTCCGTTTGCAGTTATCTGGCCAGTTGCATGATTTTTGCGCGGTATCGATGTTTTGTTCATATTCAATGTTTGCAGTGGTTTTTATTTTGCTCTTTCAGTGGCTCGATGCGAGTTGCCTTATGTTGCGTTATGTGTTGTTTTGTGAGTTCTCTGGCATATTTGTAGGTTTTTAAATGTTGTATATGTTTTTATTATAATACACATATTTGTTGTATTTCTATGTGTACGTGTTTGTCTATACGTTATATGTTACTGGTGCATTAGACATCCAAATAAGAAAACACTTGTCATTTTTCATGTTGAACAGAAAATCCAAATAACCAGGTGAAGCTCCATTTGTTGCAAAGAAAAACTGAAAGCATGCAAGTAGTTAACAGGATAGATATTACCTTAAACAGAATTTTATACCACCAAAGCCTACAGTAAGAAAGCTTCATGAAATGCATTTGAAAAATGGTTCAAAAACATAACATATGCATGTTAATGAATAAAGAGATCCTCAATACCTCTAACACGGAAGGGATAGTTTATGCCAATGTTGTGAATCAGTTTGGTTTTCATAATCGATCATTAGTTTGGCCAAGCTGATCAATATTTGATTGTGTAAATTGTTTGTATAGAAAGTTTGAAGACTAGGTGGCGGTACTTGTGCGAGACATCTATCTGTTATTGTTGACTTAAACGTACAACGTTTCATTTTATCCAGACAAAAATTTACGCACATGGTTGTAATAATCACGATGGGAAAATGATCCAGACGGGCTGGGCATTTTGCTAGTACATTTAATGTGTTGAGGCTTCTGAACATGCTGCATGCAGTGTTGAACGATGATGTCTTTCCGCGAAACTTGTTTTTATCTTTCGATAATCGTACTTATTTCTTTCAAAACAAAATTTTTTATAGGCAAAATTATCATTGATCGTACTAGATAGATTTCTTGATCTGAAGCATGAGCCAACCAGTCATCAACAAAATCGGTTAATCTGAACAACACTAGTTTATGGCCTGAAGTGTTACTAACATCACAAAGAATGATTTGTTTCACGTTGACCCCAGCTGCTGCTGCTAAAGGTCAATGGAACTATTTTTTTACATTTGATCGAACTTGATAATGGTGAAACTTATGTAGATAATTGTTTCATTTAAATATCGACAGTAGATTTTACCTTGATTTTGCCTTACGTCCTGCTGAAAGTACACAAGAACTTTCATACTTTTACGTATGATTGATTGCAATGTTTTGTGTCTTCTACGATTGTACTGAGTTCCGTTTAATTTGACACAATCTATGTCGAACATCCCCTTAGACATGAGAAAGTTGCGGTGCTGTTTTTCTTACGCACCTAACAGTACACAGTTTTACCATGTTAACAGTTAGCACATATTCAGAGTGCTTCTTAGGCAATAAAAATATTTTTTTGGAAAACCATCATATGATGCCTTTTTTGTCAAACACTGTTGCAATTATGCAGAATCTTTGAATATCTATTCCACTGACCTTAAGCTCAGCTATCTCTCACAGCGTGTGTCTGTCTGAAGGTGTGCCAGAGAGTCCAGGGGAAGGTGGCCGACAGAAGACCCTCAAATCTTCCACGTTACCCCTGTCCAGCAAGCCTGCAGACATGACAGCTAGTGGCGATGACACTGGTGATGATCTAACTTCTTTGTTGATATTGTCATGTCACTCTCTCAATGTTGCTTTCTTTCAGCGTAAATGTTATGGTGTACACTGGTCAAAGAAGTTTCAGCTTTGCCTGATAAAATAGGCTGTTTTCACAAAAATCTTAAGACACTTTTGCAGAAGGGATCGATTGATATTCAAAGTCACTACAGACATTTCATTGATTGAGTGGGAATAGATTGTTAGAAGATAAGTTATTTTTTTGTTAAATACGTACAGTTTTCTAGTTAAATACGTGCCCTTTATCTTAACATGAAAGCATGTTACGATAAAGATATTGTTGTTTGAACAAAGTGCACTACTGTGGCATGTTTGTAATCCTTGTGGTATTGCGTACATCACAGTGCCGTTCAGTAACTGTCCTTTGATGATTCTTAAGAATACTTGTGTACATTTTTATTAAATAAAGTGATACATGGCATATGTTTACATCAGTGTAACTGATGTGTATTATTGGCAGTCTTAGATATATACAAAAATATGTCGTATAAACTTGTTTGCCTAAGTATAAGTTTGGTAACCCTGCAGGTGGTTGCTGCTTTGGGCTGTGTATAGTGTTACACGTACATATAGAATCTGTTTGTGTTTGCACCATTACATTTCAGTTAGTTGTCTCCTTTATTTGCTTCTTTTGTAGTAGTCATCTACGTCATTTGCTAGTGACAAGGCAGGGATTTCACAAAGCACAAACGCAAAACATAGTGAATCGTTTGAAATTTGATACAAAATATTATTGTTTTATTTTCTAAATGTGATGCAAACAATGTGTGGGATATCAAGTTACCCATTAGTACAACTGATACATCCATTAACTGTGGCACTTGGCTGTCACATTAGTACAACTGATACATCCATTAACTGTGGCACTTGGCTGTCACATTAGTACAACTGATACATCCATTAACTGTGGCACTTGGCTGTCACATTAGTACAACTGACACATCCATTAAATGTGGCACTTGGCTGTCACATTAGTACAACTGATACATCCATTAACTGTGGCACTTGGCTGTCACATTAGTACAACTGATACATCCATTAACTGTGGCACTTGGCTGTCACATTAGTACAACTGATACATCCATTAACTGTGGCACTTGGCTGTCACATCAGTACAACTGATACATCCATTAACTGTGGCACTTGGCTGTCACATTAGTACAACTGATACATCCATTAACTGTGGCACTTGGCTGTCACATCAGTACAACTGATACATCCATTAACTGTGGCACTTGGCTGTCACATTAGTACAACTGATACATCCATTAACTGTGGCACTTGGCTGTCACATCAGTACAACTGATACATCCATTAACTGTGGCACTTGGCTGTCACATTAGTACAACTGATACATCCATTAACTGTGGCACTTGGCTGTCACATTAGTACAACTGATACATCCATTAACTGTGGCACTTGGCTGTCACATCAGTACAACTGATACATCCATTAACTGTGGCACTTGGCTGTCACATCAGTACAACTGATACATCCATTAACTGTGGCACTTGGCTGTCACATCAGTACAACTGATACATCCATTAACTGTGGCACTTGGCTGTCACATCAGTACAACTGATACATCCATTAACTGTGGCACTTGGCTGTCACATTAGTACAACTGATACATCCATTAACTGTGGCACTTGGCTGTCACATTAGTACAACTGATACATCCATTAACTGTGGCACTTGGCTGTCACATTAGTACAACTGATACATCCATTAACTGTGGCACTTGGCTGTCACATCAGTGTTGTTCGTAATTGGTACATTAGTACAACTGATACATCCATTAACTGTGGCACTTGGCTGTCACATCAGTGTTGTTCGTAATTGGTACATTAGTGTTGTTCGTAACTGGTACATCCAGAACTGTGGCACTTGGCTGTCACATTACAACTGATACATCCATTAACTGTGGCACTTGGCTGTCACATCAGTACAACTGATACATCCATTAACTGTGGCACTTGTGTCACATTAGTACAACTGATACATCCATTAACTGTGGCACTTGGTAACTTCCAGAATATTTCTGGATGTACCAATTCTTGTGAACAATTAGCAATTGTTGTAAATCAAATACCAGACCATGCATTTTCAGTTATTTGATGGCTGCTCATAAAGATGGCCATCCCTCATAATTGTGTTTTATACATTTCAAAGAATGACAGTTTTTTTATAAGTTAGATGCTTTTCATGTCTCGGTATCCTTTAAAATGTCAATATATATATGTTGGAATCTACGTTGTAATTTTGCATGTAAACCATGAGGGATTCCAAGCATGTCACCATTTTGGCATAAAACTTCATACTCATTGATTATGTATCAAGCCTGCTTTGTATATATTATGATTTTAACCATTTCAAAACAAGTTATATTGGCATAGAAACATGTAATGATATTTTGTTTTGAATAGAATACTAGGATGAAAACCACGCCTTGCCGTAATAAGGCTTGCTTTTGTCATAGATGTGTTTGCAAGATGCCAGTTATGTTGAGTGTTGACGTTAACGCAAGTGCCTTATTATAGTGTCATGAAAGCAGATTCGACCATACTTTGATAATACATCTTCTTGTGTGTATGTTTTAAAACGACAATCAGATGTGTATGATCTAGCCGCTTGTAGTCGTCGAGGCGATGTTAAGCATGCTGCATGTTCCTCCCTGCTAAAGCCATCATTTCAGGACATAAACGCTGCATGATATCTGTCTCACTTTAGCAGGAAGCTCCACACTGTACAGTTAGGCCAATATAACTTAGAGGCTATTAACAGAACAATGGCAGCCAATTGCAGATGGTCTCACGGCAGCCTTCTACTCATCCAGGAATCTAGTTCCTTCTCTCACCGGTTATCTGTTCTGTGTTCGCAGCTGCCCCTGGGTCTTACAAGAAGTCTCCACCCCCCACACTGCCTAAGCCAAATGTGCCGACCAGCGTTAAGGTAAATATCTCCAGAATTAATCACCAATCACATATCGAAAAGTTCTATATTTGGTGGATCTAGCGTGTCGGTGTTTGCCTATGTCAATATCAGAATTGTTCACGTGACCTCGATGCATGCCTGCAAGTGTGTTAAGCTTTTCCTCCTAAACACTTTGCATCTCGGGTGCCAAACTTTTAAGTGTAAATCTTCGACCCCTCGAAAGAAAAGTAATACTGTTTTCAGAATTAATCATTTGTAAATTATTTCATACAGAATGTAAAATAATTGATCACACTTCACAATGTTACGTGTGTTTTCTCCAGTTGTTAAAAATTACATAAACTGCACTGATATGTTGCTGACATTTAACATCGTTTGCAACAACTGTAGAAACCAGTCTTTCGAAAAATTATTACGTTGACAGCAGTTGACATGTAGCCCTGTATGGATGTATTTGTTGTTAATGCAGAGCTTAGACTCTCTGAAATTTGCTGAGGTGAGACACATCCTCAGTCGGAACATGGACAGACCCCCCACAGGGCCCGTGAAGGCCCCCCTTGCCACCCCCGAACCTATTGAGATCAGTGAATACGCACAAGTGAGAGTAAGTATACAATCTGATGAAAGGTTAGCAGACAGTGGGTGGGAGGAAATACTGATAACCTTGGAACCAGCTTAAAGGTACAACTAATCAATTGTATAGGTATAATGTCCATTCCTGATTGATTACCATTGATTTATTTATTGTTTATAAATCTAGAATATATATATCGAAGGTACGCTGGCTACTCTGGCCCATAACAGTGTTTAGAATTTGAAAGTTGCACACGTGAAATGTTCAAATTGTAAACATAATATTTATATTCTAAACAAGCTCTATTGGCAGTATTTTGAGGCTGGCTTGGGTAACCGCAAATGCCTTTGGTGTTCTTTGTTGCTACTTTACATTTTTGATATATTGGTCTCAGAAAGATCTTAAATCTTATCAGCCCAAAGTCGCACGCAATAATAATGATACGTGTTAATGTTAAGTAATTAAATTTATATGTATTAATTACGTAACAAGTGGTAATAAATGATGGTCATGTATGGTGTGTAGTCTGTATACGTGCCCGCACTCTCCTGCACACACACATGCGTTGTCATGCACACTCTTCAATTTACGGTCTACATTCATACAGCATTATTTTGTTATTTACCAGTATTTGAAATGTTCCCATCAATTTTTGGTCTGCTGCACCAGGAATCTCCAGAGGTTGGTGGGATGTTGCACATGCAATTTCTTTTTCTATTTTTCTGTTTTTTTCTCTCACTCTCGCCTTTGCTTATTGTTTCATTCTTTCTGCATGATATGTGTGGATTTATGAGGAGAATTAGGATTTAATTAGTCTTATTTTTATAAGTATTGCATAAATACATGCGTTATTATTAATCAATCCTTGTGTAGTGAGAAAATGTACATGTAATGGGTGCATTGATAGCTGAGGTTTATGGTGAGTTTATGACGTGTGCATTGATCTCTTTGTCGACAAATAAGGTTTGTGAATCTTCATGTCGATTGCCCAGTTCTGTTTTTTCCCCAAACAATGTTGAAAGTAGTTGCAGTTTCATAGTATGGCGTGAGACTTAAGTTATTGTACTGACATAAGCATAAATTTTGTTTCCAGCTTTTTATAAATAGATGTATTGATTTTATATTGTCGTATATATTGAGTTTGTTAGTGTGGGGCATGGTAGCACTGTGATTAGAGCTGCAGACTTTCAATCAACAGAACCAGATTTCTTTTATGTAGCTCATCACTAATTTTTTGTTTTTTATTGGCCTCCACATAAAACTATATTTTCTTCTGTCTTCAACTTCTCTGTCACACTGCCACTTTAGTTCACGTCTACTCTTTCAGTTTATGGTTTCTGCTTCTGTCATGTGCATGTATGCTATCCACACACATTTGTTGTAATTTGTGTGGTCACAGCTGTATTATCCTTGAGGTACACTGCTGGAATTGTTTCTCTACTTGTGTCACATAATATTTGCAGAAACGGCTATCTCAACATTCTAATAATGTCAATCATTGTTGCGGCTCATGTTGTGATTTTATCCTTGGAAACGTTTAAAAACGACACAGATAGCTGTCTTTCTGCCATAGCTACATTTGTTTCCAATGAGTGTCATACCAATGACAGTCAGCCATCTTTTTGTATGTCTCATACAGCCACCTGGTGATGACACATTAAATATAACCATTTACAAGGTACTGCATGATTACAATATTCACAAATAGTTGGTATTACATACAAGGTAAACTGTACTATCACTTTACACCACTGACAATAATATAATGCATGGTAATTATGAATAATTCGACACATGTGGACGTCAGATTATATGATTGGTTGAGAACTTGTAGTATGAAGACAAGATATGATGGCTCAGTCATCAAAAATAGTGTAAACTAAGCATGCTGCCAAGTGAAAATAACATTTTCAATCAGTCAATCAGTCATGCTAATCGGTTGAAACATTTAGTACGATGACATGAGAGGTTGATTGGTTCCTCCTAGAAGTGACCATTGAAAATCCTCTGTAGCATACTGTTCCAATAAAAATCGTATCTTTGCTAATATTTGTAATAAAAATATGAATTAGGTATCATGTTATGCTAAAGAAATGCTTTATTATAATAAAATTATAATATATCACATACTAAAATCATGGGGATATTACTATCTGAACTTCATCCAAAAAGTATTAAAAAACAAACATTTCATCGTGCTGCCAGATAATTACTGTACACCCTATATCCAGTGAGACAAACGTAGCCATATATGTTAGCTGCCAAATAGCACCAAAATGAAACAAATCCTTTGAGAACTTTTATTTTTATGATTTCTTACGACATAAAATAGTCTTATTTTTATAAGTATTGCATAAATACATGCGTTATTATTAATCAATCCTTGTGTAGTGAGAAAATGTACATGTAATGGGTGCATTGATAGCTGAGGTTTATGGTGAGTTTATGACGTGTGCATTGATCTCTTTGTCGACAAATAAGGTTTGTGAATCTTCATGTCGATTGCCCAGTTCTGTTTTTTCCCCAAACAATGTTGAAAGTAGTTGCAGTTTCATAGTATGGCGTGAGACTTAAGTTATTGTACTGACATAAGCATAAATTTTGTTTCCAGCTTTTTATATACATTTACATACAAGGTAAACTGTACTATCACTTTACACCACTGACAATAATATAATGCATGGTAATTATGAATAATTCGACACATGTGGACGTCAGATTATATGATTGGTTGAGAACTTGTAGTATGAAGACAAGATATGATGGCTCAGTCATCAAAAATAGTGTAAACTAAGCATGCTGCCAAGTGAAAATAACATTTTCAATCAGTCAATCAGTCATGCTAATCGGTTGAAACATTTAGTACGATGACATGAGAGGTTGATTGGTTCCTCCTAGAAGTGACCATTGAAAATCCTCTGTAGCATACTGTTCCAATAAAAATCATATCTTTGCTAATATTTGTAATAAAAATATGAATTAGGTATCATGTTATGCTAAAGAAATGCTTTATTATAATAAAATTATAATATATCACATACTAAAATCATGGGGATATTACTATCTGAACTTCATCCAAAAAGTATTAAAAAACAAACATTTCATCGTGCTGCCAGATAATTACTGTACCCCCTCTATCCAGTGAGACAAACGTAGCCATATATGTTAGCTGCCAAATAGCACCAAAATGAAACAAATCCTTTGAGAACTTTTATTTTTATGATTTCTTACGACATAAAATAGTCCGATTCAAACAGACCAATCATTACCGTTGCAACCCACGCACTCACCCGGAGAAACATCACGCTGCTAATTTGTTGAATTTTCACATCAAGAAACACCCCAAAATCATTCTAACTATCTGAATTATTATAATAATGTTATTTAGGAATACTGTCAGGAATTTTGTAAAAATATTGACGAGGAAACTTGAGATAATCCGAAGTAAACTTTCGAAGTGGATAAGTTGCCGAACATTGCTCCGCCATTTTGTTTTTTACTTTCTCTTTGGAGGGCTGATGATGCTACATTTGAAACCATGGTTCTGATTCGCTGAATTCAGTCAGCCCACTGATGTCATTTTTGGCAGATCAGCCAATCATGGAGCTTTCCATCGATACCACGTGTGCGGGGGTCTAGACTTTATGAATGGATGTGTTAATTCATAATAAAATCACCAAAATGTGGGCATCAACCGCGTCACGTGTTTTGTAAGCTAGATTGTGAGTAGCTGTCATTGAATCTGCTCTTGAATAAATATACACGATCTCAAAAAGTCTGTCAGGTATCCATGGATACCAAAGTTGGCATGTCAGTGGCGTGTGAAGAAAATGAGAATTGTTACAACAAAGGCAGGGAGGTTGGGCCGAATTATGACCAGAGACACTCCGAGGGTTAAGAACTTGTATTACATAGTCGTGAAATACTGATTGCTTGAGAAGTTGAAGATTGCAGACATGACATACTGATTGGTCGAGCACTTGTAGGATGCTGTGGGGGTGAGGGTTGAAGAGGAGAACGACTACGCCCTAGTTGCGGATGCCCTACCAGAGGGCAAACTACACCGCATACGGTCCATCTTCAAGGGGCCGCAACAGCTCAAGATGGCTGAGGGTAAGATATAAAACGTACACAATTACACACATATAGTCATGTGAAGATAGTTAACCAGTCATGAATGAAAATTATATATATATATATATATAAAGGAATACTATGCTAGGAATACTATGCTGATTTCAGTCAGCTATTTCCCAGGTGATTTTTCAAATTTTTTTTCTCTTAAATTATCAGTCTCACCTTACATGTAGATGTCTATTGATTACACTTCATGTTTTAATTTTGTCATGTATATATATATATATATGGAATATTATGCTGATTTCAGTCAGCTAATTCCCAGGTGATTTTTAAATTCTTATTTCTCTTAAATTATCTATCTCATCTTACATCTAAATTAACCTTATTAGACTTCATGTTTCAATCTTGTTTGGTGACATATATTTACCATTACAAATTGTATAAACGGGAATTAGACAAATGCAGAATCAAAAACTCTATGCTTGTCATGAACTTTTACTGTTCGACTGACGACTGTTTTGTAGAGGACTATTGCGACACTGATATTTTGTAGTATTTCATAACATGTCAATATCTTTTCAAAACATGTCACTACTGTGATCTTTCATCTCTTTACATCCTCAAAAATACATAATTTGGCGATGACAACCAGGTTGCCAATAAATCAGCCAGTGAAAATCACTACATTCCTGTTAAGTATATTTTCGTGTGATTAGTCGAACCTTGCTTTACAGCCACCTCGGTAATACAGCCAAAGTCCCAAATTATTTGTATATACAGTAAAGTATATCAAATTAGTCGTGCTAATAAGGTCACCTTACTATTAAGGTCACTTTTGCACAGTCCCAAGGGTGACCTTAATAGATCCACTGTAATTCTCTTTTTAGTCCTTTGGGCCGAAGGTCCAACGGACTTATGCCACCACTCTGTGTCCGCCGTTAGCTGCCATATCTCGGAAACCGTTCAGTAACTTTTTCTCTAATTTTGCATAGTCGTATGTTAGGGAACTGCCACTATGCACAAGAAATCTGTATTTGATTGAATCACTCTAAGGGCACCCCCTAAAATTCAAAATTGTCCTACTATTTGCCTACTGCTGTAAGCCTCCTGCCGTAGCCTGGGCCCCTGATCTCTATTTGTAACTGGGTAGTGGACTTTGCCCTATCTCTGATCACTGGGGGTGGGTGAGTGGAGCGGCCTGGTGTCAGAGATTATGCTGTAAGCCTGTGTATTGGACTAGCCTCGGCTCACTGCCTGACATTGTCCCACTCCCAGTGTCAAACAGAAAGCCTCCATGTGGACTGAATTATCAATGCAATATAAAGTTATGATCTAGGATTAAAATAAAATAACTTAGGTATAAAATATTATATAAAGTAAAATAACATAGGTATACTCAAAACGGTTAGAGCATATTTAGCTAAAATTATAAGGAATATTATTAAGATGTTTTACTATACATGTTGCAGCTATTACTTCACTCCAATTCAGTCAGTATTATGTCATTAATTGCTACCGTTTTAAGTCAAAATGCACACTATGTATATGTACCTTGTGAACAAGTAAAGTTTTATCGTAGTTCATCTCTTTCTTCTTTCCATTCTGGGGGAGGGTGGTAGGGGCAATATTGGGAACAGAAAATGTCTGCACATTTTCTTAAACAACTTTTAACTGTGCTGTATGCGAGATTGCAGCTCACCAACTCTCCTGCTAGGTTTCTACAACCATTGGAAAACGGCCTAAATAGCAGAATATCGGGATAAAATTCTACAGTATTTTTAATAACACATTAACTAATATATACAATCTTCACGAAGCGGTCTACGTGAATATTTTATTTCCAGGTGTATCTTCCCTGGCATGCAAATAGTCTCCACTAAACATGTCAACACTTTTATCACAACCCTTAATGATCTGTAACTAGGATTCACCAAAAAACATTTCATTAGTAATTACAAACTCACGATATAGTCCAAAGGACTTCAGGGCCACTTGGCCCATTTTTTGCAATAGTTTGGCCCAGTCATCAAGTAATTTTAGTCAGGATATATAAATGGATGTATTCCTTTAACTAGTATGTGATGTCATTACTCATTGGAGATGTGGTCAGGCCCGCCGTGTGGTAAGTTTGATCCTGGTGCATTTGTAGGAGGTGGGACAGACTCTGACTCGGAGCGGAGCTCTCTAGAGAGGGAGGAGAAGAAGGAGACAATTTACTCACGGGTGCACCGCAAGCCGACACCCCACAAGAAGAAGCACCGTCCACGCCAGGGCGACCGAATGGTGCCCCAGCGGCCTCCAACCATTGAGCATCAACAACTCATCCAGTCCGACCAGCTAGGTGAGACCAGGTCCACGGGATGACTGGTTAGAGTTAAACGCTCACAATAGTTGCTATGTATACTCACGACAGGATAATTCGTTTCACATCTGAAATCGTGTCATTACCCTGTCGTGTTCTAACGCTCTTGGCCTGTTTTAATATGCTGCCTGACCTCGCACTAATTAACGGGACACATTCTGCCATAGGACACATGGTTGTTTATATAGGCGTCTTTTACGTTATTTGGATTGGTAGATTTTCGTAAGAACTTCACTCAAAATTACATTTTTTTAACAGGTTGTTTCCATGACATCGAACACACGTGTTAGAGATTTAGAATATGGCTATAGTACAGAAGAATTTGATCAGGTCTTTGTTAACAGACATGGCAGGAGTCTTACATAAATTTGAAAGTGTTATCATCGATTATACATTGGTTAGCCGTGATGATATTCATTTGATGCTTGACGTAGGACTCTCGGAATGAGTCGGCTGTGTGTTATCTGGGAGGATGTATATGCGTGGCCATGCATATACATTCTCCCATGGGAGTAATAATATGTGTGCAAACATTGGGACTGGATAAAAAAGGAAAGCAAGGCTTCTCGACAATTTAAGGGATCAATATAAAAAATAGAAAGCAAAATTTAGAACGTCTGTTGACAACTATAGGAATACTCAATGGTATGGCACTGTTGATGTGTTGACACTGTATTATTTACAGTGTCACTGTGTTAGTGATGACCATATAACTGTGTCCGTATGTTAATAGTGTTGATGGTGTTGGTGTGTTAAAGAGTGTCACTGTGTTGATATGTAGACAATGTCGCTGTCGGTGTGTTGACAGTGTCTGTGTGTTGATATTGTCACTCTTAGCATATTGTTAATGTTGGTGTGTTGTCATTGTGTCGTTGTGTCTGTGTGGGCTATGTCAACAATGTATTGTCAGTGTCACTGTTGGTGTCTCAGTATGTCCATGTGTTCCAGTGTCACTATGTCGGTGTCTCACTATGTCAGTGTGTTGTTAGTGTTACTGTGTCAGTATCTCACTATGACAATGTGTTGTTAGTGTCGCTGTGTCAATGTGTTGTCAGTGTCACTATGTGTTTGTTGACTATATCGCTGTGTTGTCAGTGTCACTGTGTCTGTATTGGTGTGTTGTCAGTGTCACTGTGTCTGTATTGGTGTGTTGTCAGTGTTACTGTGTCGGTGTCACTGTGTCAGTATTGGTGTGTCACTATGTTGCTGTGTTGTCAGTGTCGCTGTGTCTGTATTGGTGTGTTGTCAGTGTCACTGTGTCTGTATTGGTGTGTTGTCAGTGTTGCTGTGTCTGTATTGGTGTGTTGTCAGTGTCACTGTGTCTGTATTGGTGTGTTGTCAGTGTCACTGTGTCGGTGTCACTGTGTCAGTATTGGTGTGTCACTATGTCGCTGTGTTGTCAGTGTTGCTGTCAGAGGGCAGTGAGGAGACGGGAGATGAGAGACACAACCAGCACAAGCAGAAGAAGAAGAGATCTCTCCGCAGTAAGAAGAAGAAGCAGTCACTACAGACATCGCTGGTGGCCAGTCCTCCGTGGTCAGACTCGGACCTTCTCTCGTTGCCCACTGGTCAGTTCTTACTTGACCATCACAATCCTCCAACAGGTCTTATCATTAGTCACCGCCTCCATACACTTTACCCATTGTCCTACTGTAGATTATTTATTAGCCAAAACATGGCAAGTTCATTCCCTAAGGAGCACCACTTGGAGCAGTACTAGCTCAGTGGTAGAGTGTGGAAATGTTTATCAAGAGGGCCTGTGTTCAATCCAACTACTGCTGTGTTAAAACGTGGGCAATTTAAGTCTCCCCAATTTGCCTGTGTCTTTTCGAAGGGACACTAAAATCTGTTGGACCTTTCTAAAGATATCACACACAGGGGGTGTAGGTGAAACCTGTTATGGCCTCCATATCTATCACACAGTGCATCATGAATTCAGGGTGGGTTACGCTCATATGCACTAAACAATTTGATGTATTAGTTTAATATACAGCGCTACAAACCTTTTATCAATATGGCACTTTATAATATATGTATTTTTGTATTATTATACAGGAAGAACAAAACAGTTTGTTTTAAGCAGTTTTATGTCATTTGCACATGTATTTTAGTTGTAAGTACACCAGTATATACTATGTGTAGGCAACCAGTTGTTAATGCTGGTCCGTCTGTGTTGACAGGGAGACAGGACGGTGACGCTGAAGCACCAGCAGAATACGCTGGTGTCGAACACGTGAGTATATCTTTAATTTTCTCATGTTATTCATATTACAAGTTTAGCGAAATTTTATATGCAAACTTACATTCAAATTTCTGGTTTAATAAATAACATTGAAGACAAAATAGTAATTGTTTCAATTAAACGAAAAAGCAGCAAGGTCTGTCAAGCTTTAAACATGGCTGACACACGTGAATTTGTGGATGTTTTGTTGTACATTTGATTGAAGTTGTGGCCCTTAATGTTTTTATTTGTGACAGAAACAGAGCAAAGTTGTTTAACTAAGAACTGCATGTGGAAAAGATTTATGGCAGATGCCACTCCACTGTATCAATGTAACACACGTGTGTAAACATTGTAGCTAAGGCAAAATTTGACGTACATCATGCGCATAGTTATGATTGCGACATTAGTAAGAGGTCACTTGATGGATCCACCAATTGCCTTGGTGAATGTATTTGTGAACTCGATTGTCTTTCTTTTCCCAGTATGAGGATGACACAGCGAATCTACTCGAGAATGTTAACTGGAAAACTAAACTCCGGCTACGGGCATCAGAAAAAGATAAACAGCGACGAAAAGAAGAGAGAAAGGCAAAGGAGGACGAGAAAAGAAAACAGAAGGAGGTAAGTTGACTCAGATTAACTGTGCATCTGCAATTCACTCTGACTGTCTCTGTAATATTTTTTTAATAAATTTGGACATTCATTTCACGAGAAAGTCATGTAGACACCAAAAAGCAATTTACAGATTTGTCCAGCAGATTACCATTTAAAAAGTAATTATAACACTTATTCACACTTGTTATCACTGATACCTGTCATTACACCACTGCTTGAGATCTGTCACTACATCACTGTCTAACACCTGTCACTGTTTTACACCTGTCACTCCACCATTGATTGACACCTGCATTACACCACTACTTGAGATCTGTCCCTATTCCTCTGTTTGACACCTGTCATTACCCTGTTGATTGGCAAGTCATTACACCACTGCTTGATACCTGTCACTATATCATTGATTGACACCTGTCATTACACCATTAATCAACACCTGCCATTAAACCACTAGTTGACACCTGTCATTATCCCATTGACATATGTCATTAAACCACTGATTGACACCTGTCATTATGCCATTGATTGACACCTGTTATTACACCATTGACACCACACCATTGATTGACACATGTCATTACCCCATTAATTGACACCTATCACAACACCATTGATTGACACCTGTCACTCCACTATTGATTGAAACCCGTCACAGGAGAAGAAGCTGAAGTTGCAGAAGAAGATGATCCAGAGGAAGAAGGATGGAGGTCGGTGCGGGCCGACCTCTCAGAACAGTGTCAGCAGCACACTGGAGGACCTGCTGCAGACGGAAACAAAACTCGTGCCATACTTCATAGAGAAGTGTGTCTGCTTCATCGAGGAGGAGGGTTTGTCCACGGAGGGCCTCTACCGCGTCCCAGGGAACCAGGTGCATGTGGTGCTACTCATCGACAAGTTCAAAGAAGGTTGGTATCACTGCTCTGTCTTATTATGATCAAGCTTGCCTATGTGGGTGTATAACAGTCTCGTTGGCTATTTGCATCTTGGGTGTCAAAGTTTCAGGGATTCACCTATGACCCGCTCGGAAGAAAAGTAACACTTCTACTATTTTTAGTTCTTTGGCTGAAGGTCCAAGGGACTATTGCCATCACTCTGCGTCCGCCATCCGCCGTTAGCTGCCGTATCTCAGAAACCGTTCAGCAACTTTTTCTCAAATTTTGCATAGACATCTTGGGGCACTGCCACTATGCACGAGAAATCTGTATTTGACTGAATCATTTTAAGGGCTCCCTAGGGCCTCCAAGGACCCCAAAACTGGTAAAACTGTAACATTTGGCCTATTTTTAGTCCTTTGGCCGAAGGTCCAAGGGACTATTGCCATCACTCTGCATCTGCCGTCCTCCGTCCGCCGTCCGCCGTTAGCTGCCGTATCTCAGAAACCGTTCAGCAACTTTTTCTCTAATTTTGCATAGACATATCTTGGGGCACTGCCACTATGCACGAGAAATCTGTATTTGATTGAATCATTTTAAGGGCTCCCTAGGGCCACCAAGGACCCCAAAACTGGTAAAAATGTAACATTTGGCCTATTTTTTCAAAAACTGTTCAACTTTTTTTCTAATTTTGCATAGATGTATCTTAGGGTGCTGCCACTATATACAAGAAATCTGTATTTGATTGAATCATTCTAAGGGGCCCCCAAAGTGCAAAAGGTTTACATTATCTAGTGATGTGGTTTTGAGAAGGGCCCTTGAGACCACCCCCAACATTAGATGTTGTGTATTGTTCCACAAAACCAACAGCTGTGACTAATCTCTACAGCCCCCCCCCCTCCATTGAGACCTTGACTAATCTTTAATTGGTCACAGCACCCAGGCAGAGTAGACACACTTGACCCCTGTTAGACTGAACAGTTGCCTAACACTTTTAAACTGTATCTTCAAAACTATTGATTTTCTATAATTGCAAGTTGTGTTTATTTTGATGTTCATTTAATTATTATAAAATGGTGTGACTGTGGTGTCTATTGGTTAAAGATGTATTGTCTGTAGAAACCTGTAGGTGACAAACATAGACAATTAATATTCTGTCACCTGTAGGTGACAAACATAGAAAATTAATATTCTGGACAACTATAGAATGAAATATCATACACTTTATTTATATCAAATGCATTCTACTGTTCTGTTTACGCTTACCATGGCTTGTGTAGACATGGTGCTGTGTAAATCAATTGTATCAATATAGACTAATAATTACAGATTCACAATATAGTTGACACCTGAAACAACCAAATGTCAACCATTAGAAGAGTTGACATAGTTAAGGCACAATAAAGCCTTTTGTGTCAAGACAAATACAATTCAACCAATACCCCTATCTGAACACTGCCTGTTCTTCAGCTATTACATTCGCTTTGTTTAGGTATGTGGTTCTTTTTATAGAAAATTTTAGTTTCTTTCTGTACCTGTCTACATATGATAACCATTTGTCTGCCCTGCTCACAATAAACATCACATGAATGATAAAAGGAAGATCACTACCACTTAACTTGTGGATTATTATTATTGTAAAACTGCTCTGCTACTGCTTGGTGGACAGTTAATTAGTGGATCAAGTTCAAATACATCAGCACGTTTTTCACACCTGCATGGTAGTTTAGGCTCAGTAGTGTGCTGGCAGCTACTAAACCTATAGGCTTGTGTGAAAAGGATAGTTGGCAGAAGAACTAACTTCAAAGCACCATTGCATCCATTTAGCCAGGCAGCAGTCACACTGTCCCAGTGTCTGCTGCTATGTTTATATAATAATTATATAGGCTTAATGATCCCAATACACCAATCTGTTGGCACAATGTCAGATAATGGAACTAGGTTAAACATCTTAACAATAACTATAATTAGTTCTGTGGAGCTGTTTTTTTCAGTGAACAGTAAACATGTAAACATTTTACTTCCATCATAACCCTTAATGATCTGTAACTATGATTCACCAAAAAACATTTGATTAATAATTACCTACAGGGTTGTTTGATTTATGCCGGGCAGAAACTGTTTCTGGGCAGAAACTGTTTCTGCCCGGCAGAAACAGCAACAATAGGAAATACATGCCATTGATAGGCAAACGTGTTCTTTTTATAGAAAATTTCAGTTTCTTTCTGTACCTGTCTACGTATGATAACCATTTGTCCGCCCTGCTCACAATAAACATCACATGAATGATAAAAGGAAGATCACTGCCACTTAACTTGTGGATTATTATTATTATTATAAAACTGCTCTGCTACTGCTTGGTGGACAGTAAGCTGCAACTGTCTTTGAGTTTGTTTACATTTTGACAAACTATTATATAGCACTAATTTTTGAATGAATCACATTTTGAGAATGCATGTCATTGTTTGCGGTGTAACTTTTGTATGCTTCATTTTCTGCTGCTACAAGTTGCATTCATCTGAAAGATTATTCAATTACCTATCCAATGATAATATGTATGTTGTGGTGTTGGATATATAGCTTTGGTATATTGTACACGAGGGTTGTGATAGGAAACTATTGGACATTGCGACAGTGCAGAGAGACAGTACGAGATGTGTCACTCAGTATATGAAGTGTGACTTTCAGATACTTTTTTATTTTGTAGTGCTATGGATTATGATGGGCCTCTCCATTAGCTCCCTATATATTTGTAAGTTAGATGAGTAACACCTTCAAAGTTCTGACAGCAGGACACTGCCTTCGGTGAAGTCGAGACAAAAGTTTTACAAAGGCTTCAATTTCAAACGGTCTATCACCGTCCAGCTGACCCATTTTTTTTTTTCAAAAACTTTTCAGTAACTTTTTCTTTAATTTTTCATAGACATTTCATGTGGTAGTGCCACTATACACAATAAATCTGTATTTGATTGATTCATTCTAAGGGCACCAAAGGTCCCCTAAAATGCTAAAATTAATTGTCTACCTCAGAGTAGCTATATTTATAACTTGTTGTGTATTACACCCAGCTGTGGAGCTAAGATTCTCTGCCTGCTATTGTTTGATGGAAACTGTGACTAATCTGTAATTGGTCACTGGCAGAAGCTTGTGTCAACAGACAGCATTAAGCCACTAGACCCCTGTTAAACTGGACAGTTGCCTGTAGGTTTTAAACTGTGTCAAACAGTGAGTCTACCTTTTGCTCTCAAATAATCTGTGCTCTTAGTTTTACACATGAAGACATAATCTGGCATAACTTGATAAGTCTTTGTAGCAGCACATTTGTACTTCCAGTGTATCATTGCAACATAACATACATATTACATACTGTGTGCCACATTTGAATGTTGTGCATGTAATATTTCCATGCAATCCATTTGCATATATCATTTCAACAGCCGTTTTCTTCATTTTAATTTTTTGATCCCTACCATGTTCAATGCTCCATAACTTTGCCAATTTTTGTAGCAGTCATATTTTTTGAAACCGTGTAAAGCACCCTACCAAACCTTTACAAGGATGTAAGAAAACAATGTTACAATTTTTCCGACTTATTACTCATTTGGTCAGCCGGGGTCACATATAGACGTATTAGTCCAAAGGACTTCAGGGCCGCTTGGCCCATTTTTTTCATTCCCCGTGGGTTAAGGTTTCTTATCAGTGAAACGTTTGTACTGGATGGTAGACGGCCATTAATTATGGTTATGCATGGTTTCTGCAATTGTCCCAAACTACATAAAAAGTCCACCAATCAGTGTTAACTAGTAACAATTGTAGAAAACAAAATCAGCTTTACATCATGAATGACAGTGTTTTGCCCAGGTTTTCAAAAGGGCAGCGTGTCATTTTATTAAAAGAGCACATAGAGCGCGGTGAGCAGTGGTTAAAAAGACACGTGCGAAACGTAACTAAATTAAATACATGAGATGTAGTAGCAGTGTACAGCTTGTAGTTTAATATCATACTACTTACATACAGTATATTATGTACACAGTGTATACATATATTTATGTACTATAATATAGGCTCGGGCATTGTAGAACAAAACATAATATTCAGCTTTACGTAACTTTTTAATTTGTGTCAATCTACATAATATTCAACATACACAGATAATATACAGGTAATATTTGTGCCAAATTCCTTTGGGCTAAGTTTAACATAATTGAGATATACTGTTATGTTCGATTTTGAAAATTTAAAATGTACAAGCAACATAGTAATTTTGAAAAATGACATTTAGATAAATATAAATGTGGACAAATGGAATATTATAGTATATATGTAGACAATACAACATGTTTAATTTAGTTATATTGGCATGTATTAACTTTATTTAAGTTTTAGAAAAACACAATATTCAGCATGACATAACATTTTATGTATAAATTCACATCATATTAAATTTTTTCTGAGACTATTATATAAGCAAAATGTATGCAAAATATTGTTGGGCTAGGCTGAACAGAAATTTAGATACATTGCACTGCAAATAGTAAAAGGTGTAACTGAAAAGGTGTGATGTCATACATTAAAATAATGCATAGCTAATTTTGTTTTATTTACAAAAAAAAACACCCACACACAATCTTAGTGTTAACAATCAGTCAACAAACAGAAAAAAATAACTATCACTAGTTTGAAGCCACTGTTTAATGGTACCCCTCTGAATAATAATTATTACAGGTAGCTACTGCTAAACGATTTGGCTAAAACAAGACACTGGCCGCCAGCAACCTTAGCACCCCTGGCTAGTCCACTACACACGCACGTGACGTTGTGACTTAGAAACGGGATGCCTTGCATGAGCATGAACGCCTTCGTGTGCTGGCGTGTCAATGCATATGAGTCGGTTATTTTAACGCACACATTACGCAATTATTCAGTACTATTGTTCAGCTTTGTTATACTAAACGTTGTTAGGTATCATTATATATCGGTACTTTAACACGTAAAGAATGTATGAATAAAACATTTTTCTAATTACACATGCCAGCTACGGTCCTACTGGCGCTTTGCGACAGACTGTCGCGAACAGGCTCTGGTCTATTGACTTGCAAAGTTTGGCGGCCCCTTAGATCAAAACGTATTCTAATAATTTTGCACATATGGCATGAGAGAGAATTTAACGGCAAACTTAACGGTAGAAGTCTCCCGACGACCGGATTGTAACTTTTGAAGATACTATATAAACAAAATAAAGACTGCGTGACGATATGTATTGTCAAGGCGCTGCGCGAAAGTCCATCACTCTGATCTGTCCACTTTCGGAGGTCGGCGCTTCCTCAAATCAACGTATTTTAATATTTGTTGGCGCACACGATTAAGAATTTAACGGCGACTGGGATAGGTGTCGAGATATGGACGCCTGAACAATCGAACTGAGCGCGTGGCATGATGTCTGCCAGCGCCTCGATTTCGACTTTGTATCCCGTTCCCAATCGCGGCACGCGCTCAGTTAGATTTATGAAAAATTGTACCCTGCACGTGGCGCAATCGGGATAGGGATGTGTTTAAAGGTCGGCGTTTGCAGACACTCAAATTAATATTCATCGTGTAACTGTTTGTAGCCACAAGTAGGGTTATGATGCAAATATAGCAGGGCGTCGTGTAAAAAAGGCAGGGCGTTCTTTTTGCCTTTTCTGGGTACCAAGGCGTCACTGAAGAAGGACAGGGCGTAACGCCCTGCAAATGCGACCTAGGCAGAACATTGCTGAATGTTATACATCAGATAAGAACACCTTGTGGAAAACATTTTCTGTGTCTACGTGTATGTAGGGCCATGTGAGTAATAATAGAGTAGTTTTTGTATAGTCTTTGATTTCATTATTTTTATCTGATTTTAGTAAAATAAGTATCATACATAGGATATGTTTCAGGTTGCATTAAAACGAATATGAAATATTAAGAAGGGTATTTCAGACATTATAAAATATACAAGAGAACAACAATCACTTGGATTATCATACAACAAATTGGAAAGGCACATTTTTGTTGGAGAATATTTCCTCAGTTGAACTTTTGCAATAATCCACATACTATTAACTGTGTTGGCAGGGTGTGTAGTGCTAACAATTTTCTTTTTTGTGATGGCAGTGATGTGGGTGAATGGAATTAATCCTATCCAATTTTTTATATGTACAGGCCACTACGAAAATGTTTCATTTTATTGCAAAAACAGTGTTTTCAGGATCTGGCCTTTATCAGGATAACGTTTTTACCAGTTTCAAAATTTTCCAGTAGATACGTGCGTCCGCACATGTACCCATACAATCCAGTCCATACATACATATATATATATAAATACATATGTAAACATATAGAAGTGTGACACACATTTTTAAGACATAATGGACAAGTAGATAACATTGATAGTCAATTGTATATAACATGTTTTTGTTCTTCACATTTCCATCCGTCCAAAACAAACTTAGCCCGTCCAAATGACAGGTGGACGGGTCTCCAGACAAGTTATGTTTCTGATTTACTCCCTGTTTTGAGATGCCCCTTTATGTGATAATGTACTGCTGTGTGACTGTAGATGCGAACATAGACATCCGCGTGCTAGACGTGCCGGTGAACGCGGTGGCGACGGCCCTCAAACAGTTCCTTATTGACCTCAGCGAGTCCCTCGTGCCCAGCTGTCTTCAGGAGGAACTCATAGAGGCGGCAGGTGAGGCGACTACGGGCCAACTGTTGGGATAGGGTCGGGCCCTTAGCCCAGAAATTAATTTTTGCCAGTCTTAAATTAATCAAAAGTGTGCGTTTTGGTGTGCGACCAGCCATTCGTGTCAATCACAGCCATTATTGGCCAGTTTAGTTTTTTCAATGATAAACCAGTGTTATTTAAGTCATTTATTTAATTAATACTGATCCATTCGAATTTTTTCACTACAAGTTGTGCCAATGATAGTCATTAATGTGGGCCCCTAGACTTGGAACTATCAGTTAATCTATCGGCCAGCTGCCCCCCTCTAAATCCCACCCATCTTATCAGTTGTAACTAACCATCCTGGCTAGTCATCTGCCAGTGTTGAAGACAGGCAGATGGGCCTGGCTAAGCTCCTGGATAGGGTTATTATTACAGTGGTGTTGTGATAGCTGTATTATGATTGCAGTACTATTGCGATAGAAGCACGCCCGTCGTGGTAGTTGTTCTTCTCCTTGTTCCCTGCTGTACAGGGATGAAGGTCAGGTACAATATCTTTGAACAACTCACTGTTCTTTCTTTCCAAAGTTTTCTATCCATATTTCTACATCTGTCATCCCCCCTGATCTTCTCATGTCCCTTCTCACACAGTCCTCCCATCTCAGCTGTGGCCTTCCACTTTTTCTCTTCCTTTATGTTTTTTCTGCCTCTGCTCACATTGCTAGTGTTCCTCCTTGGTAGTATCGAGATAGGTTCATGGACTAGCCAAGTTGTTCTTTCTATTCATGAATTCAAGGAAAGGTGCTGGGCAGAATGGGGACATCAGAGTTGTTGTTCCATAGCTGGAATCCAAGTAACGAGAACTCACTGATTTGATTTAAAAGCCAGTTGTCTTATTTTGTTCACTGATACTTATGGAGCCCATGCAGGCATGGTAGCCATGTACACTTGCCACTATCAAATTATTTCACAGCAGTGATCAGCTGTCAATATTTTGTTTCAACCGTCACCACTTTGTGTTGTGTCTCCAGGCTGCCCTGACGTTGTGATGCGTCGTGCGTCGATGCGAGCCATCCTACAGAACAAGATGCCTGCGTGCAACCTCGAAGTACTCAATTATCTTGTGAAACACTTTCACAAGTAAGTCTCATGCCTATCATACTTCCACAAGTAAGTCTCATGCAGGCCTATTATACTTCCACAAGTACGTTTCAGGCCTATTATACTTCCACAAGCAAGTCTCGTGCCTATCATACTTCCACAAGTAAGTCTCATGCAGGCCTATTATACTTCCACAAGTACGTTTCAGGCCTATTATACTTCCACAAGCAAGTCTCGTGCCTATCATACTTCCACAAGTAAGTCTCATGCAGGCCTATTATACCTCAACAAGTATGTTTCATACCTATCATACTTCCACAAGTAAGTTTCATGCCTATCATATTTCCACAAGCAAGTGTCATGTCATGTATCGTCGGGTGTTGAGTTGTGATGGTCATATCATTGAATGTTGAGTCATGATGGTCGTATCATTGAATGATGAATCATCCTGATCATATCATAAAGTGTTGTATTGTGCTGATCCGATCACCGGCTGTTAAGTTGTGTTTGTCGTATCATTGAGTTTTGTGTTTGCTGGTTGTACCATTGAGTGTTGAGACATGCTACTTGTCTAATCAAGTGTTGTGATGGTCACATCATCAAGTGCTGAGTCATGCTGGTCGTGTTTTCAGAGTGGGCGAGCATTCAGCGGAGAATAGCATGGAACCACGCAACCTCGCCATCTGCTGGTGGCCAACGTTGATGCGCCCGCAAGTGACGTCATTTGAAAAGATCATGCTCATTAGTAAAGCGTCAGAAGAAATCATTCTTGACCTCATCGAACATCACGAGTTCTTCTTTGGCGGTGCTGCCCCAGTCTCGCTGTAAGGCAGCCTCATTCTGGGCACAGTCTGCGATATCGTGTGGTCACATTACACAATCAGCCATCGTCATTTGCCACATTTGCTGTGTGTTCTGCGGTACTGCCCAGTACAGCGAACGAAATGAAAATTACGCAAAACGTGTCGGCTTTGTTCACGTACATTTACACCTTTTGTTATTATTGTTGTGCTTGAAAACAACGCGGAGATTTATACTTTTGTTATGATCATGAAATCATGTGACAATCGTACACAGGGTTGTCTAGTGTTACTGCTGTGCACCGGAGGTCCTTGTTTGGGTTCAGTATGAAGAGTGTAACTGATATTTTCTGTGTTTTTGCCACAGTGCCGACTGAGTTAGAAGCATCATGAACCAGACGGTGAAGAAATCGGCTGTACTCATTGTTGTGTAAGGTTTATTTTCGTAATCATAAGTTGTACATGATTGTATTAATAACATAGCATGTTACCTTGGGTAAGTGTGCGTGATCACGGAAAACATATTAAGACATGCATACATACATACACCTGTACCAACACAGATACAGACAGAAACAGAAAGAACGACAGACATATGGGTACCACAACATACTTACGTATGTGTAAGCTTGAGAGCGTGTATGCCTGTGTGTCGGAACTAGTGTGATATTTTGTACAAAATGCAACAGTAGACTTCAGTGTGTGCCTCGGAACATAAGTGATTCTCTGCGATTATTAGTCGTGCTGATGTTGTGATTGTGTCCACATTTAGGCGGTCATTACAATGCCCAGGATAGTTGTGAAAGCTATGTGACTTACAAGTGTAAAAAGTGATCGAGGATGCGATTTTTGTATTTCAAATGTTTCTGCACACATTGTTCAAATCAAGTGTTGTGATGTGTCTGGCCTCTAAGTACTGCCAGTCTCGGTTGTCATTTTGTATTTACCCTGCATCATCTCTTTAAATTTAATTCTCTAGTCTTCTACTTTCATATCCATATCTACACATTTTCCTCCCTTTAGTTCTTTTTTCAATAACGATATTGCTACCGTACTATCTTCAGTGAATCATGCCTGGCCTATTTCTTGATCCCATCTACCAGGTACAGCAATGTTCTCGTAAAACATCAGCAATGTTTGACTACACAACATTGGTTTCATTGGGAGAGTTAGTAATGGTTTTATTTTCCGATCACTGTTAGTAATTGATGTATCCAGCGTGTCGCAGTTTGTATACATTACAATCAAAATTTTGCATGACATCCATCAACTTTGCAAACGATGCATTTATGTGTCCATCATGTGACCTGTTGCCTAGCAGTAAGGTCCGCCAAACTTACAAAATGTTGGGCATTCCGTTGAAATTCTGGCCCCAAATGTTTTTCTTTGCAACAGAAACATAAGTTAAGTAGGAACTATGTGGGAAGGCTTGTCCTGGCTGATCTGATGCTGGCTTGATAATGTAGTGCACTCGTGTAAACATTGCTGGTGCAGCAAAGTCTGGTGGAGGTCACGTATAATTTATTACAGTGTATATGGATGACAGTTAAAGGTTTTAATTAGATGGGTCTGAAGGTAAATGCAATCAGTTTTGTGTAGTTGCATACATTGATGTTTTGACATCATCCCCGATCTGTGCAACGTGTTCTTTCAACTCCGATATTGGTCACTGTTCAAATGCCTGTATGGCAACACTAGTAGGTGGAAGTCGGTAGTGGTCGGATGACAGTGTGTATGCAAGGCTTAGCTGCAGTTGCTGTCAGTGTGGTGTCCTGTGGCTTCTGTCTCGTGACGTTCAACTTGTATATATTACAGTGCGGTACCCGAGAGGGGTGATGGGACAACAGACCACCCTGTACCCTCCACTGCTACTGTCGGTGAATGTAGCGAATTTACTACTGTCTCGCATCTAAATTTACACTCTTTGGATAACTAATTTAAGCATGCATAGCATAAGTCAGTCAGGTGTTTTAACATGTGTGAAATTATAAAACATTCCTACTAGTGGAATGCGGTATCATTAAATAAATAACTTACAATAATTTGCAAATACAATGTAGAAAATACCCTAATTAATATAATGTATATAAATGTAGGCAATGCCGGAGATAGAGCGTGGCTTTGCATCTACAGGTGTCGCGGGTATGTCTATGAATGTATTGTCACTGCTGCCCGTTTAGTGGTGTAATATATGTAAGAAGCTTGACCAGGCTGTGGGCAGTGTCCAGCTGCTTCTTGCTGTTTAGCTTCACGTAGTAGAGGATTGTGTACAGTCCCGTAGTCAGCTCGTGCACATGCACGCATGCACGCATGCAGTGACAATGTTAGTTGTCGTCTAGTCATTCAAAACGTATATAACAGCGGTCACGAAATCCTGCAATTGACTTCCACATCAGAAAAGGTTGTGTGAATTTTTAGTTAAGACTAGTCTGGTTGGGGATAGGTGTGGGAGAATGGGTGGGTCGGGGGGGGGGGGAAATTACGGGATTCAGGAACATTAGGGATCGACCCGACAACCAGCATTTCAACTTGGACGTGTATAGGTGACGTAGAACACAATAATAGATAATTATACATACATAATATATATATATAAATAAATGTATTCAATGTGTGTGTATATACGTAAGCTGGTGTAGTAGACTTGTAGCATACCGTGCAGTTTGTTAATGCTGGTGTGTCAGGTAATTGCTTCCTTCAACACAGGATTTGTCCTGTGGCGTGTCAAGCATGTGCCGTGTCTCACAAACACAGGCATCTGTGGCCTCGGTGCTGTGTTTGCATTATATGTGTACGCATGCCCCTTGATTGTAATAAAATATGTGTATCAAGTAATAGTGTTTCGTCTGCTTGACTCGATGCCTTTAAGACAAGACAGTATATGTTTTAAATGATCGCACTATGATGTGTTATAGAACAGTTGCAGAATTGTTATAAGGGTGATATCCATACTGTTATTCATAGAATAGGCACTAGTAAAATACTCATCCTCCAGATGGCGCTACACGTACAACGATGTATGGGACAGTTTCGCAAAGTATTCAAATGGAAAAAAATTATGTAACTTTGAACAGTTGCTAACAATGCCATGCATGTTTTCTATGATCATTACAATATATGTACACACAATGTATACCATCCACTGGTCAATTGAGGAAGGTTTACGTAACTTGGAACAATCATAAGTTGATTATTCATAGAAAGGCTAATAGCGGGGTGACTTGAGCCAGCAATAGTTTTTTAGTGGTGGTCCCAGATGAACCCTTGAAAGTTTGTAGCCCACGATGCAACAACGTTTATAAGTAGCATAACAACTGTATATAAATACACCAGCTTCATCATAGTTGGATTACTACGGTGCACCAACATTTATTAAAAGACCTTCAGAACAAGTCGCCATACGTAAAATATTGGATGGTTGTTTAATTGACACATGAATGCCCCACATTTTAACACCCTCCAGAACAGACATACCTTATGACACTTGGACACCAAATGGAAGAACCACAAATAGAATACATATTGACATGCACGCACGTACACACACATTCATTACAGACATTCCTTGAATGTTACACAGTACAACCAACAAATCTGAGGACCTGCAGCCTGTTTCACCAACAACAATGAACTAGCCCACACTACCCTCGCAGTAGAGCCAATGTAATTTACAGAGGTTTATTGGGCGTCTGTGTAAGGAATCTCCCTAACACACATCCTTCCCACACTTGAAATAATCATCTCTTGTAATGAATATTTACCGTATTATAAAAAACAAATGATTAATGCAATCCACCATGTAATCACTGCATTTTCATGGAATGTTGAGCCAATTGCCAGTGAAAGTAAGAGTAGCTCTATTCTTGGTAGGAGCTCCTTGGTTCCAGTGAACTAGCTCCCAGACATCTGCCTGACTGTGAGTCCCGCACACACCGATCAAAGACAAACATAACACGCAACATTACAAATTATGCACTCACATAAAGGCAGTGAAACCTGTCACCGCCCTTAAAACTATATTAAAATATACTGAACTAATTTTTAACATGACTACAGTTCACGCATCCCATATGATCATGTCAAATGTCATGTCCCATTCGTTATAACATAAAGCAACATATCAGATCAACCACTGCAAGCATAATTACAGTAAACCTGACCCAGTAGACAGCCGGCTAAAGCTTACTGCCAACTCTTCAGCTTACTTCAAGTCTTGTGGGTTTTCCCACATTTCATGGGTTTACAGATGTAGGTGACATTCATGTTTATATATTAAAATTGTTTACGGGATAGAGCCCGTGTATGTCAAATAAAATGTGGATAACTGATCACAGGTTCGAAACACAACCAAAGAACATTTCTTGTGAATATCTTAACTGTGTCCGTTGCAGTTATGCCAAAGTCAGAATAATATAATATCCCTGTACAAGGCATCTTTAAATAATGCACAGCAGTCCAGTAGATAAGGCCACACGAAACTAATTCCCAGTTTCTCATCAGCACATGCATTTAAATATAGGTGCTGCAATATATTTTTAATATAATTATTCATCTATATACGTGTTCCAGCACTATAAGTAAAACAAAGATTCCTATTAGGCCAACGGAATATGTCTACAGATATGCCGCTTGTGTGGAATACAATTGGTACACATCTCAAGTTGTTGATTGTTGAGAATAGACCCTCTGATAGCCGCTAACATCTCCTGGCCTCCATCAACATAATCAAAACAAAAACCACATACTGCATTTACTTTCTGATAAAGTTCTGATGAGAAACCAGTAATTATTCTTATATGGCCTAATCAGGTTAATTTGTGATATATAAATATCGTTGGCATATTGTAAACAGGACAAGTGTCTTCTGTGGATATCTTTCAACTTTTCATATCAGATCGAGGCAGCATGGTGGATAATGTCTTGACAATCATGTCACGTCAGTTCCATCATGCGGACGAAAGCTGTACTTTTGCAAGCCTTTTCGGATAATTAAATCTCACTAATTCCACACCACGTATCGGTCGGGGATTGTGGGTAGTGTGAACCAGTATGAAACTACAAAATCTGTTTAGTTTGCAAACTTATCAGACCACCTCTCACACTATGTATCACATAACAGGCATGGTAGTAAAGAACTTTATTTTACTCAAGGCCACTTACACGCAGGCAACATGCTGCATATCAGTGTTCAAACAAACAAATAAACCAGCAGCTGTAATTTGACATACTCAGTCATAAAATTAGATTTCTGCAGTTTAAAATAACGTATGACAATTCAAACATCAGCAACAATTACCAGTTCACCTCCTTCATAACTCGATTACAGTTACTATTATTATGGTTAGATGTGATTACTTACAATCGGTTCAATGCATCCCACATGTGTTTATACAAATGTGAACCTGACAAGGAAATACAATACAAATTTTGTTAACTTGAATAAGGATCATCTACAAATTACATACCCAGAAAATGGCCCCATGTAAGCACAACATACGCCCCAGGTCTGACGCCATCCCTCTTGCATGCAGTTTGCCTACCCTGCCTACTGTACACAGTAACATAGACCCCTCCCCGTGTACAAACTGTATGCAATCGCTGTTACCCACCTCTCTGTTCTTGTGTACATAACTTGTACATCACCCCCATACCCATCATAACTCAAACCATGACCCCAGTCCAGCTAGGATGCACACTCCAACTTCAAGTTAACAACGTCGTATCGTCTCACACTATGACCAGCGTTCAACAGTCCTATGCTCAGTTGGCATTAACACACTCTCAGAGTAACAACTAAATATACATTGGTCCCCCTCTTGAGTGTCCACCCCTTCTACAAAGTTATCATAGCTGTATAATAGGGGTGGCCACTCTACAGGAGACACCTAGTCAGCCTCCTGCCTTCCACATAGGACATCATACACAGAATATATTAATTTATATGAATGTACACGCACGCCAGGTTAAACAAATACACATTTTTTTAACATGACGTAAACAAAATCTAATATGGCTGCACCCAGACAGGCCCGCTTGAATGATAAACACTGTGGGAAATTATGTTGCAGTTTTAGACCATCAAGTGTCTATTGCAGAGGGGTAAAATGGCCTGAAACGCTAGCCACTGGTTGCAATAGGCAGATGGCCATTCAGGAGGGTTGTTTTAATGATAAACCAGTTAAAACAATAGGAATCTGACCACTATTGGACAGGGCCATTGTTAAGGGGCTGCTCATAGGGGGACTATATGCCAAATATACAAGGCAAGGGGCCGCTCATAGGGGGACTATATGCCGAATATTCAAGGCAAGGGGCCGCTCATAGGGGGACTAAGTGCCGCATGTACAAGTAAAAAGCAAATGTGAACATGCTAACAGTTTTAGTCAGAAATGTCCCTGAACTTCAAAAGCTGTTTTCAACAATGTACTGTGATTATTTTACAAGTATCGCTGTATGTTATAAGTGTTATAATGATGCAATAGAAAGATATTGCAAAATAATACTATCGTGTATCGTTTATGCAAAGAATAGTTATGCCTATATATTTGCCAATTGGCGATAGTTCTTAGAGAACATAACAGGTCAAGATTGATGCTTTAGTTGCGCATCAATCTTGACTTATTATTCGGTATAAACTGTACACATTTTGTAAAGTTACATTACGCGAGACATTTTTGTACTACTTTCGGGACTGGTACTGCTTTGTGACAATATTATGCAGCATTGGACTACAGATAAAATAGATCTTTTTTCAAAACAAATTCTTAATTACGTGGACTATTTAATACCTGAGACAATCTTGATTAATGTTGTTTACCGGTTGGTTTTTGGTGGTGATGTAAGCTGGGTTATTTCATCATCCGACATCAGATGATACGTTTAGACTCTCCAGTCTCCGAATAACTACATAACAGTAAAACCCCAATACGAAGGTCACCCTCGGGACTAATTTCCTACACTCTACTGCTACAGAAATCACTGTCCTAAAGTGACCCTAATTGCAAGGTGGCTGAATTACAGAGGCAGCCATAAAGTGAGGTTCGAATGTATTATAATTAATTTTCGTTTTCATTAATTTCTTTGATTAAACAGCATTTAATGAAGCGGAGTATTACACACTGGACATGTGACACCACCGCGGTGGTTCAGCAAAGTCAGCAGTGCATGAGATCCCGACAGAAAGGCATTAGTGAAATACAACGGTCTTACACACAAACGACGATTACATAATCAGGCTTTGTAGAGATAGTTAGCTGGAGCGTAACCTTGACAACCGTCATCCGTCTCGACCAACCACCATTCGGAGTTGCCATCGAGGTCATGTGACTCGACGACTCTGACGAGCATTCCGTCCCGCAGGGTCACTTCAATGGGGCATCGTGCCTCAAAGGCATACACCGCCCGGTAATACTGCAAGAGGAAAGAGATGTACCGTGTAGTACTACTACTACTACTACTACTATCGGAATATGTTTATATATATATATATATACTTTATTGGATACAATGTAAGTTTTTAAAAAACTACCAGGATGCCCACATCTACAGAACCAAAGCACTTGAATTAATTTGGGTAAGAATGGGCAATTTGGCTACTCCACATTGCCTTAGTTCACTCAGATGTATAAATGGGTACCTGGCTATAGACAATGGTGGATATTTGTGAACAAATAATTGCAGCATGGCTTAAAAATTCCATGATATGTCGAGTGGACGGTTATCCTAAGGACTGGTTATCATAAAGTAGGTAATGCTTAGGGAGACTATAGGCAGACATGATGAAGCATTACGTAGTCTTTGGGTAAGCATTATGTAACAATGGTTTTAGTGTTGGTTCTTCGAGCTGTCTACATCAGACATACAGTGTTCAGTGACCTCAGTCAGGTTTTTGGTAGATTTCTATATATTCTAACAACTGTGACCGACAGGTTTTTTGGTAGATTTCTAGTATTCTAACAAAGAACCAGCAATATACTACTGTTTTTATTAGTTTTACAGACTTATATTTTACGCATAAACAAACAATCAATACAGCTATGCAACATATACATTTATTATTAAATTGTTAACTGAGTTTTCCTTTGGATACCTAAGGGCCCTCAGAGAAGAGGTCGCCCTAACATGACCCATAGAGACACCATTGAGAGGGACACTGGCCTCAGCGGGACTTGTCTGGCTGCCACAATAATAGACACCATTGAGAGGGACACCAGCCTCAGTGGGACTTGTCTGGCTGCCACAATGACAGACACCATTGAGAGGGACACCGGCCTCAGCGGGACTTGTCTGGCTGCCACAATGACAGACACCATTGAGAGGGACACTGGCCTCAGTGGGACTTGTCTGGCTGCCACAATGATAGACACCATTGAGAGGGACACCGGCCTCAGTGGGACTTGTCTGGCTGCCACAATGACAGACACCATTGAGAGGGAAGCTGGCCTCAGTGGGACTTGTCTGGCTGCCACAATGACAGACACCATTGAGAGGGAAGCTGGCCTCAGTGGGACTTGTTTGGCTGCCACAATGACAGACACCATTGAGAGGGACACCGGCCTCAGTGGGACTTGTCTGGCAGTCACAATGACAGACACCATTGAGAGGTACACCGACCTCAGTGGGACTTGTCTGGCTGCCACAATGACAGACACCATTGAGAGGGACACCGGCCTCAGTGGGACTTGTCTGGCTGCCACAATGACAGACAGAAAACAGTGGAAACAACTCTTGTCAACACATGACATAAGTAGTACTGATTATAGATGGGGCGGTCATTGTCAAAATGAACGTAATTTTAGAGGGTATACATGCCCGCATTACAAAGCATGACAAGGCGTGAAAGTTGTTCTAGTTGTAGTTGTTTCCAGCACTCGGCAACATTCTATTAACTGACTAGTCTGTATATATATATATATATTGTGGTTACAATGTTAGGGTCTTATAAGGTCTCATTCAACTAGTCAGCCTTTTTCAGAACATTATCGCCAAGCCGACCTATCTATGCTGGAACTGAGGGTGGTCACTGCCAGGCTGCATGTTGTCCTCAGTGGTTCTTTTACATCCCAAATTGAGACGGGACAGACATTAACGTGATCTCCGAGTTGTCTAAAAAATATCCACAAATAGTGTGACACTCTAACGACAGCTCCTAACCTTTATTTTTTCTACAAGATCACCGACACTTAGCATAAGTCCACCCCACAGCTACTGTGAGCGGCATCCTTGTAGGCAGTACACTAGTTCCTCACCTGTGCATCCTCCTCTGTTTTATCCTCAGATTCCGCATAAACGTCTTGTGTTGGTTCTTCACCATACAACTTATCTGCCTTCTCATTGACTGGTGCTGCCCCCGAGGGTGAGTAAGGCGAATGAGGGGCAGCGGTGGCGCCATCACACGGTGGCACAGACAGTGTTGAATCGAGACTGGCATCGCATGCCTGCATGTAACACAACATTCCGATATAGCCGAGGCTTACATGAAATAGAATGTTTAAAATTGTAAATCATTTTAACATTGGCATACATATGATAGGTAGCAGTTTCCCACTGGCTGACAAAACCTACTCAGTAACTATGGCACACAAAACAATCAATGAAATGTTTGATTTTAGATATGTCAAACTTGACTTGAAACAGAGAAATTCACAAACAAAAAGATAGTTCCTCTAAATGGAACAATTATTGGCCTAGACCACTTACATTATGCAGAGATTAATCTACAATAATGTCTTTATTTTTCTGAAACTCCCAACAGGTATCTGTAAACCTCCTGACATAAAAAATACTCCCATGTGAGTTCTTGAAATGGTTGTTTGGAGCACATATTGTAAGATGTCTGCCTAACCTCAAATGCTGACGAACTCATGTCAAATGACATGTCACTGACACTGAAGAGGTCAGGGGTCAGAGGACTGACAGCGCCATCTACCAAGCTTTCTTCTTTCAGCGGGGCTAGAAATTTCTTTGGTATGAAGCCTTTGGCCGCTGAAAATAAGACGATATCTGATGTGTGCATGATTTAAATAGTCTTCTACTTTGACGAGCACAATACAACAGCAATTTACTGGTAAAACACCAGGCAATCTAGTAGAGTGGCAACTGAGTTTAGGGAGAATCTATTACTTATTAGATTGTTATTTAATGGGCAATATTGCAGAGAGCACTGTTGACCTTCCAATTGGCGGCCATCTCAACGTTTTGTCGGATTATAAGAAAACTATACCTGAGAAAAATCTGACATTTTGTCACAGCCCCTGCATCATATTGTGCTAGCACCAACCATCTAATATGCCTGATCTATTGCATTCATTTCCCACAAAAAAGTTTCTTTCAAATATCACCCTTTTCTAGGTATTATATTGTATTGAAACACAACAGGAAGGGGATTAAATGTGCTGTGACCCCTGAAGCAATCAGACGTATAATAATGAGAACGCCTGTATAGCCCACTACAGCCATTATGTGACACTAGTACGCAAAAAACAACACACACAGCTATTGACAGATAACTACCTCCAGTGTCGACAAACCAGCGGTCCTTGTTACCCATAGGGTCGCCCTCTTTGATGACCCCCACTACCGTGCCCCTGGGGGCAGAGACGTCCATGAGCTGTTGCCCCAGGAAGTCTGACACAACGGTGAACAGTTGCTGGTGAGAGTAGGACTGAGTGACCAGTGCCCGCTGACTCTCTGTCTGGTCTCCTGTGTCTGGGTCCTACGACAGAAATAAACTAGCTATCACCCACCCATGGGTCATCAAATTAAGGGCAGCAATTATCACCATTACAAAGTATTTTGAATGTAAACTCGTTTACATTTACCATTTACTTTCTGCTGTCGTCAATTACAGCGACAGTAAAATAAATGTGATGCCACAGTGGTGCTCAGTGGCCACTCTCAATTCACCGATTGTTTCCACCTGTCTGTGACAGGTAAAAAGCATATAAGATACACATATGTAAATAACTCTAAATAGTAAATAACTACCTTTTTGTTTTTTATGTACATCACCAATTGGTTGGTCAGAGGCCAATGGTGCAAGGAAGCTAGTGAACATGGAAAGAGGCTTGTGGACATTGGTACATCACCAATTGGTTGATTAGAGGCCAATGGTGCAAGGAAGTGAATGAACATGGAAAGAGGCTTGCGGACATTGGTACATCACCAATTGGTTGATCAGAGGTCAAAGGTGCAAGGAAGTGAATGAACATGGAAAGAGGCTTGTGGACATTGGTACATCACCAATTGGTTGATCAGAGGTCAAAGGTGCAAGGAAGCGAGTGAACATGGAAAGAGGCTTGTGGACATTGGTACATCACCAATTGGTTGATCAGAGGTCAAAGGTGCAAGGAAGCGAGTGAACATGGAAAGAGGCTTGTGGACATTGGTACATCACCAATTGGTTGATTAGAGGCCAATGGTGCAAGGAAGCGAGTGAACATGGAAAGAGGCTTGCGGACATTGGTACATCACCAATTGGTTGATCAGAGGTCAAAGGTGCAAGGAAGCGAGTGAACATGGAAAGAGGCTTGTGGACATTGGTACATCACCAATTGGTTGATCAGAGGCCAATGGTGCAAGGAAGCGAATGAACATGGAAAGAGGCTTGTGGACATTGGTACATCACCAATTGGTTGTTCAGAGGCCAATGGTGCAAGGAAGCGAGTGAACATGGAAAGAGGCTTGTGGACATTGGTACATCACCAATTGGTTGATCAGAGGCCAATGGAGCAAGGAAGCGAATGAACATGGAAAGAGGATTGTGGACATTGGTACATCACCAATTGGTTGATCAGAGGCCAATGGTGCAAGGAAGCGAATGAACATGGAAAGAGGATTGTGGACATTGGTACATCACCAATTGGTTGATCAGAGGCCAATGGTGCAAAGAAGCGAATGAACATGGAAAGAGGATTGTGGACATTGGTACATCACCAATTGGTTGATCAGAGGCCAATGGTGCAAGGAAGCGAGTGAACATGGAAAGAGGTGTGTGGATGTTTGTACATAGGAGTAGATACTAACAAACTGATCCCAAAGTTAGCGTATTAATATATAGATTTATCTTTACCTAGCACATTTCCTTGGTAGATCAAAGCGCTTTGTAGAAAAATGCATGGAATAAATATAAATCTACATAGATATCCATCAATATAAAAATACAGTTAAACCTTACTAATAGGATCACTCTTGGAACTGGATGAAGGTGACCTGATTAACAAGGTGACGGTATTAGCAGGACTTGAGCAGTGACCACAAAGTGAGGTTTGACTGTACACAGAAAAATAAAACATATAATGCATGTAAGATGACTCCTACCATAGGGCCCTTGGCGTCGAGTGACTTGCGTCCTTTGCTGGGTTTCTTCTCTTCAGACTGAGGACTGAAGGTCTTGGGAAGGAAGCTGAGACTAGAGAGAGACTCAATGACAGAGACATGGGCCGCACTGAAATCTTCTATGATGTTCGCGTCACTCGCACACAGCACAAACGACAGCTGCAACAAAGAGAGTGGTCAATGTCAGGTGTGTGACGCACTGAAATAACGATGCACTATACGATATTTGAACTATCAGCAATCGTGGCCTGTGCTCAGACATTTGTGTATTTGTATGTTTGTGCATCCATGGGAGCATGGGAGAGAATACCATAGCCAGAGTGAGAGTGAGAAACAGAGAAGGTGTGTGTGTATGAGTGTGTACATGTATGTGCATACATGTGAATGTGCCTGTGTGAGCATGTGTGTGTATCTAATGTGTGTATACAAATTACATATGTATGTGTGTAAGTATGTGGTTACCAGAGAAATTAAAAAGCTTATCGAGCTGGTAGCCTATCAAATCAAACTAAATGAAGTACATACACCCATACCCCCTACACCCAACACCCCCTACACTCATGCCCCCCGGTACGCCACTCACAGAGAGGAGTTCTTCCACGAGCTGGTAGTCTAGTAAATCAAACTAAATGCAGTACACACACCCACACCCCCTACACTCACACCCCCTACACTCACGCCCCCCGGTACATCACTCACAGAGAGCAGTTGTCCAACGAACTGGTAGCCTACTAAATCAAACTAAATGCAGTACACACACCCACACCCCCTACACTCACACCCCCTACACTCACACCCCCTGGTACACCACTCGCTGAGAGGAGTTCTTCCACGAGCTGGTAGTCTAGTAAATCAAACTAAATGCAGTACACACACCCACACCCCCTACACTCACACCCTGGTACACCACTCACTGAGAGTTCTTCCACGAGCTGGTAGTCTAGTAAATCAAACTAAATGTAGTACACACACCCACACCCACTACACTCACACCCTGGTACACCACTCACTGAGAGGAGTTCTTCCACGAACTGGTAGTCTAGTAAATCAAACTAAATGTAGTACACACACCCACACCCCCTACACTCACACCCCCTACACTCACGCCCCCCGGTACATCACTCACAGACAGCAGTTGTCCAACGAGCTGGTAGCCTATTAAATCAAACTAAATGCAGTACACACACCCACACCCTCTACACTCACGCCCCCCGGTACATCACTCACAGAGAGCAGTTGTCCAACGAGCTGGTAGCCTACTAAATCAAACTAAATGCAGTACACACACCCACACCCCCTACACTCACACCCCCTGGTACACCACTCACTGAGAGGAGTTCTTCCACGAGCTGGTAGTCTAGTAAATCAAACTAAATGCAGTACACACACCCACACCCCCTACACTCACACCCTGGTACACCACTCACTGAGAGGAGTTCTTCCACGAGCTGGTAGTCTAGTAAATCAAACTAAATGTAGTACACACACCCACACCCCCTACACTCACACCCCCTACACTCACGCCCCCCGGTACATCACTCACAGAGAGCAGTTGTCCAACGAGCTGGTAGCCTACTAAATCAAACTAAATGCAGTACACACACCCACACCCCCTACACTCACACCCCCTGGTACACCACTCACTGAGAGGAGTTCTTCCACGAGCTGGTAGTCTAGTAAATCAAACTAAATGCAGTACACACACCCACACCCCCTACACTCACACCCTGGTACACCACTCACTGAGAGGAGTTCTTCCACGAGCTGGTAGTCTATTAAATCAAACTAAATGCAGTACACACACCCACACCCCCTACACTCACGCCCCCCGGTACATCACTCACAGAGAGCAGTTGTCCAACGAGCTAGCCTATTAAATCAAACTAAATGCAGTACACACACCCACACCCCCTACACTCACACCCCCTGGTACACCACTCACTGAGAGGAGTTCTTCCACGAGCTGGTAGTCTAGTAAATCAAACTAAATGTAGTACACACACCCACACCCCCTACACTCACACCCCCTGGTACACCACTCACTGAGAGGAGTTCTTCCACGAGCTGGTAGTCTAGTAAATCAAACTAAATGCAGTACACACACCCACACCCCCTACACTCACACCCTGGTACACCACTCACTGAGAGGAGTTCTTCCACGAGCTGGTAGTCTATTAAATCAAACTAAATGCAGTACACACACCCACACCCCCTACACTCACACCCCCTGGTACACCACTCACTGAGAGGAGTTCTTCCACGAGCTGGTAGTCTAGTAAATCAAACTAAATGTAGTACACACACCCACACCCCCTACACTCACACCCCCTGGTACACCACTCACTGAGAGGAGTTCTTCCACGAGCTGGTAGTCTAGTAAATCAAACTAAATGTAGTACACACACCCACACCCCCTACACTCACGCCCCCCGGTACATCACTCACAGAGAGCAGTTGTCCAAGGAGCTGGTAGCCTATTAAATCAAACTAAATGCAGTACACACACCCACACCCCCTACACTCACACCCCCTGGTACACCACTCACTGAGAGGAGTTCTTCCACGAGCTGGTAGTCTAGTAAATCAAACTAAATGTAGTACACACACCCACACCCCCTACACTCACACCCCCTACATTCACGCCCCCCGGTACATCACTCACAGAGAGCAGTTGTCCAACGAGCTGGTAGCCTATTAAATCAAACTAAATGCAGTACACACACCCACACCCCCTACACTCACGCCCCCCGGTACATCACTCACAGAGAGCAGTTGTCCAACGAGCTGGTAGCCTATTAAATCAAACTAAATGCAGTACACACACCCACACCCCCTACACTCATGCCCCCCGGTACACCACTCACTGAGAGGAGTTGTCCAACGAGCTGGTAGCCTATTAAATCAAACTAAATGCAGTACACACACCCACACCCCCTACACCCACACCCCCTATACTCACGCCCCCGGTACACCACTCACTGAGAGCAGTTGTTCCACGAGCTGCAGTGACTTATCAAAGAAGATCTTCTGTGAGTGAACGAGACGAGCAATGCACTCCCTGAGGACATCCAGAGTGAGGATATAGAGCTGAGGCAACTCATCCAGGAGCTGGTCATTGAGTGCCTCGTACGTACGCCGCGCCTGCTGTAGCTCCTCATTCATCTAACAAACAACACCAACCACGTCAACACAATCTTATTACTAACTACCCAAGTTACCCACTGTCACCCAGGGAAAAAAGGCAGTCATATGTATGTGACCCCCGAGTGCCCCATCACCCTGGATGAATTTCGAAAAAATCTAAATCTACAAACCACCCCATGGGCCCGCTAGATCGCACACACAGCCCCACACACATGCTGATGGAGATAAGTGCCATTTTAAAACTGTGACTCCCAGATCCCCACCCCTAAGAAAAAAAAAAAAAAAATCTATACCTACAAACCACCCCAATAGGCCTGCTAGATCACATACAAAATGTCAGCCCTGTACATGCAAAACTAACTAACTAAAATATAATTTGTATCACAAATATTATTTTTTATTAAGCCAAGCCGCTTCATTGTGTTACTTGGATATATTAATTGCTAGAATAAATGAAAATATACATACATGAATTCAACTGTGCATGCAATTTCCCCCAAAAATGGACCTAGTCAGTATGTCTAATACTATCTGGTTACCATCATGCAAATTGATTATTATGTCAAGTCTGATCTCCTTTATGTAAGTAAGTAAATTTATTTCCTCATCCATATAATATATAACAAAACTAAAGCAACACAGAAAAGTATAAACTTTTATAGCTGGTAGCCTAGAATAACTAAAAATGTAGACACAATACAATATAAATCTTGTCAAGATAGAGAGAGTAGTTTTTTAGATACGACAGTTATTAAAATAAAATATTTCATGAGGAGCTTATCCCGTTAACAAGTGTACATATCCAGTACTGATTTTAAAATAACACACTAAACAGGGTTGAAATATCACTGGGAAAACTTACACTTTTCAATTGCTCCATGTCTTTGAGGTTTCCAACACGACTAGATATTTTGTTAAAATCGAGTTCTTTGTCATGTCTCTTCTTGATGACCTTCATGGGACCTTGGAACATGAGCAGCAGGCGATTGAGTGGCTGCATGACCTCCAAGTCGACCTCCGACCTCTGACAACAAACAATAATATACATCAAGTATGGCTGCGGTTGTTCACACAAAGACTGTCTTACAAAGGGACATATTAGTTGTGTTTATATAGTGCACATAAAGGTGTGTTACACAGTACACATCCAAGGTGTTACACAAGGTATGTTACACAGTACACATCCAATGTGTTACACAAGGTGTGTTACACAGTACACATCCAAGGTGTTACACAAGGTGTGTTACACAGTACACATCCAAGGTGTTACACAAGGTGTGTTACACAGTACACATCCAAGGTGTTACACAAGGTATGTTACACAGTACACATCCAAGGTGTTACACAAGGTATGTTACACAGTACATCCAATCCAAGGTGTTACACAAGGTACACAAGGTGTGTTACACAGTACACATCCAAGGTGTTACACAAGGTGTGTTACACAGTACACATCCAAGGTGTTACACAAGGTATGTTACACAGTACACATCCATTGTGTTACACAAGGTGTGTTACACAGTATAGATCCAAGGTGTTACACAAGGTATGTTACACAGTACACATCCAAGGTGTTACACAAGGTGTGTTAGACAGTACACATCCAAGGTGTTACACAAGGTATGTTACACAGTACACATCCAATGTGTTACACAAGGTGTGTTACACAGTATAGATCCAAGGTGTTACACAAGGTGTGTTACACAGTACACATCCAAGGTGTTACACAAGGTATGTTACACAGTACACATCCAAGGTGTTACACAAGGTGTGTTACACAGTACACATCCAAGGTGTTATACAAGGTATGTTACACAGTACACATCCAATGTGTTACACAAGGTGTGTTACACAGTATAGATCCAAGGTGTTACACAAGGTGTGTTACACAGTACACATCCAAGGTGTTACACAAGGTATGTTACACAGTACACATCCAATGTGTTACACAAGGTGTGTTACACAGTACACATCCAAGGTGTTACACAAGGTATGTTACACAGTACACATCCAAGGTGTTACACAAGGTGTGTTACACAGTACACATCCAAGGTGTTACACAAGGTGTGTTACACAGTATAGATCCAAGGTGTTACACAAGGTGTGTTACACAGTACACATCCAATGTGTTACACAAGGTATGTTACACAGTACACATCCAAGGTGTTACACAAGGTGTGTTACACAGTACACATCCAAGGTGTTACACAAGCTGTGCATACTAAACCAGCAATAGTCCATCTAAAAGTGTGTTACTAAGTACACATAAAGAGAACGTTAAACAGTTTTCATAAAGGATGTCATCAAAGTACAAATAAATACAGTATATCACAAAGCTATCTTATACTACTAATAATATATAACAATAAAATAACTTTATTTATCCATTAAAATCCAGACTAAAGCACTGTTCAGTAATGCTTACAATCTATTAAAATTATAAATAAATAATAAATTTAATATTGTTCAAACCTGGCGAAACAAAAACTGACCGAGACAAACAAAACCACACATAGAATGTATAAAGTAAACAAACAAACAAACAAGCACAGGGAGTTACGTATTCAAATAAAAATTAACATAAAAAGGATAACTAGTCAGTAAAATACTAATTAATAAATAACTGTGCACAGTCCATGCAACAGCTGTGCACAAATGATAAGTTGCAGCTTTACGAAACAAACCACCGCATACACAGGAGTTACTTACAAACGTCTGGAAGAGACAGGTGGCGATCTGGTTGTGTACCTCACAGAACTGTTCCACTTGAGGCAGGGTGCTCTTGTCAGCATAGTAGTCTGCCAGGTCGTTGGCGACTGACTCAGCACAAGCCACGCTGTCCTGCGCAACACACAAACGTCTCCTGTATTGTCAGATTTCTTACAGAGACTGAGAGAGAATACCATTCAGATCTTCATATGTAGCTATGATCATGTGTGTGTGTGTGCGTGTGCGTGCGTGCATGCGTGCGTGCGTGTATATGGTGGGGTATGTTAACATTTTCCACCTAGATGAACCCTGAAACTGGTAAGAACCCTTAACCAATTGCAAATTTCTAAAAAAAATAAAGGTGTTACATTTCTTCTAATGAGTTGTACTTAAACTCATAAAACTTTTGTACCCAAAATGCAAATCATCCTGGAGGAAAACATTAACATACATACATACATACGCACACATACGCATGCACACAACACACACTAGTTTGATTATAGATAGGTATATATATTTATAAATGCAGTTACATAAAGTACTGAAACCAGGTATGCAGGCCAACCAACAAGAGCCTGCCAATTTGTACTCACCTGGAGTTGCTCCAGGTAGACAGACAGATCATGAACCAGCAATCTCACGGACATGGAAATATCTTTGAACTTTTTCTCTTCACGAAGAAAATTCTCATCAATTTTCTACAAACGATAGACATCAGAAAGAGTGAAGCGGTGATATAAATAAGATTCAAGTGTGTGATGTCAAAATACATTCAACAGAATCTGCATCACCAATTCAATACTGTACACCCCAGCACAGACATTGAATGTGAAGGGCCTATTTACCTGCACACCGACCATCTTCTGAGTGACACGGTAGAACTTCTTCTTTGCCGAGTGTATATTGAGACGGGCAATTTTGTCACTTAGTTTACTGTCCGCATCCTTCCGATATTTCAGAACTGAAATAATAATTGTTAAACATGAAAATACTTTTAAATACTGTATGTGGTGCAGATTTACTTACATATTTTTATATCGCACTGTTTGAGAAAACAATCTCACACTGTTTATGAAAATAATCTCTTATGTTGTAAAATCACTGTTGTAGATACTTTAATGAGATATAGCAACTTGTATTTTTCAAAACTTGTAACATTTTGTGTTGTTTAATTCCTGCAAAGCATCTCAGTCAACCATGTAGGTGCAGGCATATAGAACTACTATCTTAATTAATATTAATTACAATAATGAATAATACCAATGGTAAAAATTTGTAATTAATAATAATGAATAATAGCTGTTTTTATTGCTGTAGAGTCCTACCGAGATCTTTCCGGTGCTTCAGTTCGTTGATGGTGCCTGCCATCTCCGTCATAATGTTGATCGCTGCCACCAGGTGTTCGTTGTCTAGGTGGTCCGGCTCCGTCGACTGGAAGACAATGAAGGTTATCAATCCCTTATATCGCAACATCAAGATCATTAGGTAGATTACCCGCAGTCCTCTTTGTTTCACCACTGAAAAATCTGTTCATTCCAACACCAACTTAATATCTTTGGCAATCTGCTGATAACATTTGTGCTCTATCTTAGGCCCATGAAGAAAGAAGAAACACAAAAAACACATCCTGTCTGTTTATTGTTGTTGTTGTGGAAAATTGTGGTTGTGGTGGATAACGTAAGTTACGGTGTCCACCATTTGAGGTCTAGAGTGCTCTGATCATTCAAAGGAGATATATGGCAGCTAGATAGGACTTTTTTTTAAATGCACAATTAATGCAGTGTTTTGAGTCTAAGTTGTAGAGTATGTCTTATTGAATCAAATATATTGAAATTTTTTTGCCAGACTCCTCGTTTCCGTGGCAACAATCAAAGATGGCCACCGGAGAGGGAAAATATAGCATAATTTGCAAACCATTGTAGCTCCCCCAACAATGCAGTAATTAATGTGATTCTTTCTAGTTCTTATTTATAACACCTGATTCTATGCAATGTCGAAGAGATATTTTATGAATTGTCATTATATCATTTAAAAAATGTTTAAATTTTAAAATGTAACCTCTCCTTGGGTAAATATAACCTCTCATGCAGTCCCTGAGTGGTGGTCTCTATTTCCAACCCATTGGGTAAATGTAACCTCTCATGCAGTCCCTGAACGGTGGTCTCTATGTCTAACCCATTGGGTAAATATAACCTCTCATGCAGTCCCTGAGTGGTGGTCTCTATTTCCAACCCATTGGGTAAATGTAACCTCTCATGCAGTCCCTGAACGGTGGTCTCTATGTCTAACCCATTGGGTAAATATAACCTCTCATGCAGTCCCTGAGTGGTGGTCTCTATGTCTAACCCATTGGGTAAATGTAACCTCTCATGCAGTCCCTGAACGGTGGTCTCTATGTCTAACCCATTGGGTAAATATAACCTCTCATGCAGTCCCTGAGTGGTGGTCTCTATTTCCAACCCATTGGGTAAATGTAACCTCTCATGCAGTCCCTGAACGGTGGTCTCTATGTCTAACCCATTGGGTAAATATAACCTCTCATGCAGTCCCTGAGTGGTGGTCTCTATTTCCAACCCATTGGGTAAATGTAACCTCTCATGCAGTCCCTGAACGGTGGTCTCTATGTCTAACCCATTGGGTAAATATAACCTCTCATGCAGTCACTGAGTGGTGGTCTCTATGTCTAACCCATTGGGTAAATATAACCCCTCATGCAGTCACTGAGTGGTGGTCTCTATCTCTAACCCATTGGGTAAATGTAACCTCTCATGCAGTCCCTGAGTGGTGGTCTCTATCTCTAACCCATTGGGTAAATGTAACCTCTCATGCAGTCCCTGAATGGTGGTCTCTATCTCTAACCCATTGGGTAAATATAACCTCTCATGCAGTCCCTGAATGGTGGTCTCTATCTCTAACCCACTGTCTAAATGTAACCTCTCATGCAGTCCCTGAATGGTGGTCTCTATCTCTAACCCATTGGGTAAATCTAACCTCTCATGCAGTCCCTGAGTGGTGGTCTCTATCTCTAACCCACTGGGTAAATATAACCTCTCATGCAGTCCCTGAATGGTGGTCTCTATCTCTAACCCTTTGGGTAAATATAACCTCTCATGCAGTCACTCAGTAATGGTCTCTATCTCTAACCCACTGGGTAAATCTAACCTCTCATGCAGTCCCTGAGTGGTGGTCTCTATCTCTAACCCATTGGATAAATCTAACCTCTCATGCAGTCCCCGAATGGTGGTCTCTATCTCTAACCCACTGGGTAAATGTAACCTCTCATGCAGTCCCTGAGTGGTGGTCTCTATCTCTAACCCATTGGGTAAATATAACCTCTCATGCAGTCCCTGAGTGATGGTCTCTATCTCTAACCCATTGGGTAAATATAACCTCTCATGCAGTCCCTGAATGGTGGTCTCTAACCCACCGGGTAAATCTAACCTCTCATGCAGTCCCTGAGTGGTGGTCTCTATCTCTAACCCATTGGATAAATCTAACCTCTCATGCAGTCCCTGAGTGATGGTCTCTATCTCTAACCCACTGGGTAAATGTAACCTCTCATGCAGTCACTGAGTGGTGGTCTCTATCTCTAACCCATTGGGTAAATATAACCTCTCATGCAGTCACTGAGTGGTGGTCTCTATCTCTAACCCATTGGGTAAATATAACCTCTCATGCAGTCACTGAGGTGGTCTCTATCTCTAACCCATTGGGTAAATGTAACCTCCCATGCAGTCACTGAGTGGTGGTCTCTATCTCTAACCCACTGGGTAAATATAACCTCTCATGCAGTCACTGAGTGATGGTCTCTATCTCTAATCCACTGGGTAAATGTAACCTCTCATGCAGTCACTGAATGGTGGTCTCTATCTCTAACCCATTGGGTAAATATAACCTTTCATGCAGTCCCCGAATGGTGGTCTCTATCTCTAACCCATTGGGTAAATATAACCTCTCATGCAGTCCCTGAGTGGCGGTCTCTATCTCTAACCCATTGGGTAAATATAACCTCTCATGCAGTCCCTGAGTGGTGGTCTCTATCTCTAATCCACTGGGTAAATGTAACCTCTCATGCAGTCCCCGAATGGTGGTCTCTATCTCTAACCCATTGGGTAAATTTAACCTCTCATGCAGTCCCTGAGTGGTGGTCTCTATCTCTAATCCACTGGGTAAATGTAACCTCTCATGCAGTCCCCGAATGGTGGTCTCTATCTCTAACCCAATTGGGTAAATATAACCTCTCATGCAGTCCCTGAGTGGTGGTCTCTATCTCTAACCCACTGGATAAATGTAACCTCTCATGCAGTCCCTGAATGGTGGTCTCTATCTCTAACCCATTGGGTAAATATAACCTCTCATGCAGTCCCTGAATGGTGGTCTCTATCTCTAACCCATTGGGTAAATATAACCTCTCATGCAGTCCCTGAGTGGTGGTCTCTATCTCTAACCCACTGTGTAAATATAACCTCTCATGCAGTCCCTGAATGGTGGTCTCTATCTCTAACCCACTGAGTAAATGTAACCTCTCATGCAGTCCCTGAATGGTGGTCTCTATCTCTAACCCATTGGGTAAATATAACCTCTCATGCAGTCCCCGAATGGTGGTCTCTATCTCTAACCCATTGGTTAAATGTAACCTCTTATGTAGTCATTGAGTGGTGGTCTCTATCTCTAACCCACTGGGTAAATGTAACCTCTCATGCAGTCACTGAGTGGTGGTCTCTATCTCTAACCCATTGGGTAAATATAACCTCTCATGCAGTCACTGAGTGGTGGTCTCTATCTCTAACCCATTGGGTAAATATAACCTCTCATGCAGTCACTGAGTGGTGGTCTCTATCTCTAACCCATTGGGTAAATGTAACCTCTCATGCAGTCACTGAGTGGTGGTCTCTATCTCTAACCCATTGGGTAAATATAACCTCTCATGCAGTCCCTGAGTGGTGGTCTCTATATCTAACCCATTGGGTAAATATAACCTCTCATGCAGTCCCTGAGAGATGGTCTCTATCTCTAACCCATTGGGTAAATATAACCTCTCATGCAGTCCCCGAATGGTGGTCTCTATCTCTAACCCATTGGTTAAATGTAACCTCTTATGCAGTCACTGAGTGGTGGTCTCTATCTCTAACCCACTGGGTAAATGTAACCTCTCATGCAGTCACTGAATGGTGGTCTCTATCTCTAACCCATTGGGTAAATATAACCTCTCGTGCAGTCACTGAGTGGTGGTCTCTATCTCTAACCCATTGGGTAAATATAACCTCTCATGCAGTCACTGAGTGGTGGTCTCTATTTCTAACCCATTGGGTAAATGTAACTTCTCATGCAGTCACTGAGTGGTGGTCTCTATCTCTAACCCACTGGGTAAATATAACCTCTCATGCAGTCACTGAGTGGTGGTCTCTATCTCTAACCCACTGGGTAAATATAACCTCTCATGCAGTCCCTGAGTGGTGGTCTCTATCTCTAACCCACTGGGTAAGTGTAACCTCTCATGCAGTCACTGAGTGATGGTCTCTATCTCTAATCCACTGGGTAAATGTAACCCCTCATGCAGTCACTGAATGGTGGTCTCTATCTCTAACCCATTGGGTAAATATAACCTTTCATGCAGTCCCCGAATGGTGGTCTCTATCTCTAACCCATTGGGTAAATATAACCTCTCATGCAGTCCCTGAGTGGTGGTCTCTATCTCTAATCCACTGGGTAAATGTAACCTCTCATGCAGTCCCCGAATGGTGGTCTCTATCTCTAACCCATTGGGTAAATATAACCTCTCATGCAGTCCCTGAGTGGTGGTCTCTATCTCTAACCCACTGGGTAAATGTAACCTCTCATGCAGTCCCCGAATGGTGGTCTCTATCTCTAACCCATTGGGTAAATATAACCTCTCATGCAGTCCCTGAGTGGTGGTCTCTATCTCTAACCCACTGAGTAAATGTAACCTCTCATGCAGTCACTGAGTGGTGGTCTCTATCTCTAACCCATTGGGTAAATATAACCTCTCATGCAGTCCCTGAGTGGTGGTCTCTATCTCTAACCCATTGGGTAAATGTAACCTCTCATGCAGTCACTGAGTGGTGGTCTCTATCTCTAACCCACTGGGTAAATATAACCTCTCATGCAGTCACTGAGTGGTGGTCTCTATCTCTAACCCACTGGGTAAATATAACCTCTCATGCAGTCCCTGAGTGGTGGTCTCTATCTCTAACCCACTGGGTAAGTGTAACCTCTCATGCAGTCACTGAGTGATGGTCTCTATCTCTAATCCACTGGGTACATGTAACCTCTCATGCAGTCACTGAATGGTGGTCTCTATCTCTAACCCATTGGGTAAATATAACCTTTCATGCAGTCCCCGAATGGTGGTCTCTATCTCTAACCCATTGGGTAAATATAACCTCTCATGCAGTCCCTGAGTGGTGGTCTCTATCTCTAATCCACTGGGTAAATGTAACCTCTCATGCAGTCCCCGAATGGTGGTCTCTATCTCTAACCCATTGGGTAAATATAACCTCTCATGCAGTCCCTGAGTGGTGGTCTCTATCTCTAACCCACTGGGTAAATGTAACCTCTCATGCAGTCACTGAATGGTGGTCTCTATCTCTAATCCACTGGGTAAATATAACCTCTCATGCAGTCCCTGAGTGGTGGTCTCTATGTCTAACCCATTGGTTCTTGTTCCTTCCCACAACCGGAGATGCGTGGGAGGCACAGAGCAGGCAGTGTGGATACCAACAGCGTCATCTCTGACTTGACTTCCTACTGGGGTCTATGACAGTATATGGTTGGAGGGGGGGGGGGGGGGGCAAAGCATAGTTAACCTTCTTATTAGGTTTTACATAAATATAGGGCCTAGAAAACTATGATTTATTATTTTAAAGAAAATTTGTTGAAATACAACTGAACAGGCACATTGGCAGGTTCTGTGGTCAATATATTAGTAGTGAAATAATGCATTTTTTTAAAGTCTAATTGGTCAGGAGTGATTTTTTTGCCATTTTTCTTCCCAAAACATCCATGAATGCAATATTACACGGCAATTTGTTGAGTTTTTAAATGAGCTGGAGGTGTTTAGTTTTGACTTGTTCAACATATCAATGACATAATGGCAGTGGCTGTAAATAAATTTAAGAATTGTCCCAGGTCCAATTTTCTTATGCTCAGACAAAACGTCGACGTGCCCACAACTGGGAAAATTTAACTGTGCTCTGAGCCATGCAGCCTCACCTTGTAGAGTTCATTGAGCAGCAGGGGGTACTTGAGAATGCGCTGGACAGGTTTAATTAGGATGGCGCCCAGATCAAAGAAGGTCTTCTGGGGTTTCATCACCTCCAACATGTGGCTGAAGTATTCCTGCACCTCCTCATTCTTCTCATACTGCAACACAGGCCATATTACAACACTCGGGCCATACATAGGGCCATAGTACAATGCTCAGGAAACTACACAGGGCCATAGTACAAAACTTGGGCAACTACACAAGGCCATAGTACAACACTCGGGCAACTACACAGGGCCATAGTACAACATTCGGGCAACAACACAGGGCCATAGTACAACACTCGGGCAACTACACAGGGCCATAGTACAACATTCAGGCAACAACACTCAGGTTACAACACAGGACCACGGTACAACACTCGGGCCACTACACTGGGCCACAGTACAACACTCGGGCCACAACACAGGGCCACAGTATAACAATCGGGCCACTACACAGGGCCTCAGTACAACACTTAGGCCACAACACATGGTCATGGTACAACACTCGGGCCATGACACAGGGCCACAGTACCACATATTGGGCCATGACACAGGGTTACAGTTCAACACTTGGGCCACAACACACGGCCACAGTACAACACCTGGGCTACAATACAGAGCCACAGTACAAAACTCGGGCCACAACATAGGGCCACAGCATAACATTTGGGCCACAACACATGGTCACGGCACAACACTCGGGCCACAGTACAACACTTGGGTCATGACACATGGCCACAGTACAACACTCAGGCCAAAACACAGGGCCACAGTACAACACCTGGGTCACTATACAGGGCGACACTACAACACTCGGGCCACAACATGGCCATAGTACAACACTTGGGCCATGATACAGGGCCACGGTACAACACTCAGGCCACACAAGGCCATTGTACAACATTTGGGCCACAGTACAACATTCAGGCCACTACACAGGACCACAGGTCAACACTAAAGTCACGACACTGGGCCACAGTATAACGCTCAGGCACCACAAGGCCATTGTACAACACTCGGACCACAGTACAACACTTGGGCCACAACACAGGGCAACAGTACAACTCTGACCACACAAGTCCATTGTATAACACGGGCCACAGGACAACACACGGGGCCTACACAGGGCCACAGTACAACACTCGGGCCACTACACATGGTCACAGTACAACACTCAGGACATAACACATGGCCACAGCACAACACCTGGGCCACGACACAGGGACACAGTAATATACTTAGGCCATGATACAGGGCCACTGTACAACACTCGGGCCATGACATAGGGCCATAGTACAACATTTAAGACAAAGCAATGTGCAACACTCAGGCCACAACATACATGCCCACAGTAGAGCACTCAAATCATAACATACAGGGCCACTGTACAACAACAGGTCCAGCACCTGTAGTCAGGCCTGTGCAAACTCACACAAATAAATAATAATAAACTTCTTTTATTAACTCAAATCCCAAATAACGAATGATTTTCTAGAAGCACTATCCTGCCAGTCCGCGCATATACAACATGTACATATTAAAAATATAATATTTAAAGACATTAATAAATTAAAACAAGTTAAAGGGAATGAAAACACATATTGCTTGAATTCATATTATATTACATCCTGCTATCTATTTTCACGTCCACCAAGCCAAAAAATTCAATGAATTAGAAATTCCACATTTTATGCTGTGCATCTGGATATTTTTGAATATGCATATTTTCAGGATGCCGGTTCACGCCTGACACCAAACCATTGATTTTCTTGACACTTTTTTGTTGATGTTTTAACGAAGTAATATAAACCAAATAATTGTTATACTATGATGCACTGTTTGTAAATATTTGTGTAGTAATTATTTATTTGCCACAAAAATGAAAATACGGTAATTATATATAACAATGTTTCTCAATTGTATTTATCCAGACAAATGTAATTGATATATAATTTATTAATTATATATTATATATGTGACGTCACGATACCGATTAAATTTTTATTTTCCGCGGGAATTGCTACACAGATGGGTTTTAAATCAAATTTATGCTACAAATGTATTTTTCTGTATTTTTTATGTTCTCACATGTTACATACAATGTTAAACTTTGTGTACATATGGAAAACGGATTTCAGCTAATGCCTTGTTTTTATTTCCTTTAAAAGTATTTCCAACTTCCATTCATTTCACTTACTGCAAGTCACAAACTTCACAACAATAAAATGTGTCACTGATAAGAGAGAAGTGTCACCTTGTCAAGTAACGACAGAGCCTCGTCATGGTTGCAACAGTAGAGGGAGTACACTTTCTTCAAATCATCTTTCAGCTCCATGAAACTCAACCCTTCAACAACATCAGCATGAACCTTAGAAAGGGGATCAATGTATCAAGTTGGGCCCAGCCATTCACTGCCTAGACATATAATTAAATCAGTAGAAATACAACTGTACAGCGCATGATAGTTTCAATGTATGTTATATATTCAGACATCAAATAATAAACAAATTCAAACTTTCTTAGAATCAAAAGAAACATAATTTATGTAAGATTGAAAATCAAATAATTCAAGAGTAGAAAGTAAAACAAAACATTTATTTAACTGTTGCAATGTTCACCAAAATACATTTTGAAATAGCACATTATACATGTTCGTGTTGCTTGGGCTAAACTGACAGAAATGGCCAATTTTAACAACTTGTCTGCTAACTACATGACGGAAGCAAATATAATTATGTGTACCTTACATCATCCATTCATTGTACTGAATTGTGTGTACGAGACTGTCGGTGTTGTTTATGGTGATGACACTAATCTGGAGATCATCATTATGTAGTTATAAAATCACACCTATTATTTGTTCATCGAATGACCTGCCACTGGTGGCTCCCTCTAGTGATGTGAGTAGACACTGAGACAGTTCGATGATCTGATCCATGTTGCAGAAAAGAGTCTCCAGATCGACTGCAGGGCACTGAAACGACGCGAACCAACACAGCATCAGTGCGGGTTTGTTTGACTAATTCAACATACATGTTCCGTTGATAGAGTGATGTTGTCAATCACGTGAACGCGAGCAATTTTATAACTCTTGTGATATATAACAGTTGTCAGAGAGTGGTAAGGATTCTAGATCCACTGTTGGCTTGTCATGAAGATCAACCGACTGATCTTCACTTTTCACATTGTGTTTCACATTTTGTCCTGTGGGATTATGTTTGGAAACCACTAATAGACAAACTATGTGAGAATGAATAAAGTAATGATAATCAACTTCTATAGTGCCCATATCCTCAGGAATCTGTGCTCAGAGGTGCAACATACAAGAATCATTAGGCAAAATCATGAACAAGGACATGCAAGAGTCGTCATTAGAGCAAGGCACTGCAGGAGGTTTAGGGTGGAAGTGCGATTTCAGACAAGTCTTGAGTGTTTTTTGTACGAAAGGTGGCAGTCATTTCAGATGATTTAAAGTGATAGGGAGATGAATCCAGATTTTTGGTGCAGCTACAGAGAAAGCATGTTTGCCAGCGTTAAGCTTAGTTTTAGGAACAAAAGATACAGTACCTTTGGTGCATCGGCACTGAAGAACGTATGTAGACACAGCGTGAGACTGGACAAAAAGTCTGCCTCTGTCTTCAGAATCTCCTCGATCACTTTCACCCTCGTCACCCGGTGTTTCTCCCGTAGTTTCTCACGTTGTCTCTCCTCCTCTGCTGCCCTCTGCTGCTCCATCTCGACTCGCCTCTGTCGTTCCTCCTCCTCTCTCGGCGTGTCTACCCGGGCCTGGGCCTGGTCAGGCTGCAGCTCTTGCAAGTTTTCTAAAACCATTAACTGCACTTTAACTGGGATGTCAACAGTTTAAAGGTTCTCTGAAATAGTTGCAGTTTCTCTCACCTTGGGTTTGGGAAGTACAGTTTTGTTTAAAGAAGTCTTAGCAACTTCTTAGACATTATTTAATTTTATTGGTTACATTTTAGTAGCTATATTAATCGTTGTTTAAGTCTTAGTATTTTATACAAAAAAACACAGTTGAACTGAGTATACTCTGGAAATGAGTGTCAAAATGAAAAGTATTATTTTAATATTATTTACATACAAAGAGCAAAATAGGCATGGTGAGCCATTCAAAGTCACCACTCACTGACAGACCCAGAAACTTACCTCACAATCACAATTACGTACATGACTTCGGTCAAGCTTTGCCTGGCCAACAATGTTTACAGATCTACAGCCATCAATGTTGTATTACATTACTAGGGAAGCATCCAATCTGCCAAATCAATCCTCCTTGCACACAGTTCTTTAAAAACAGGTTTTGTTCTATGCTTTTGCCACGAAGAAAACATCTGGGATAAGAATTTCAACAACATATATCATGGACCTATTCACATAACAGTTCTCCATTTTGTAAGTTTGGTGGACCTTTTGGTACACAACAGGTCACATGATGGATACATCAATGAATATTACTAAACATTTGTCCAGTTAGAAACTCAATACAAATGCCTGCCAGATAGTCCATTTTGGATAATTGACGTGGGTTGAATTTCAATAAAACAAATAATTATGGGCTAGTAAATTAAATACCAAGTGTGTTGTTGTCAATGCTTGCCAAGGCCACGATAATGAGAAAACCATGCAAACTAAACAAGGATTTTTTGGCCTTGTTAGATAAAAAATGAAAGATTACTTCTAGCTGTAATGAAAGAAAAACAATACCCAAACCGACAAACTGTCATTCAGTTCAGCAATGGCTCCTTTGAAATGACACAGCAAGTCAGCAACTATGTGTCAGATAGTCAAAACTTACTCTGTGTCTCTGTTTGTATAACAGATTAGCTTATGTATAAGATAGTACTAAATACTACTACAGGGTCACCTGTCATATCTCTGTTGATGTAACCATAACAATAGAAAGTAAATTGTTTACAGACCTCAACATTAACACTGGCCCGCATTAACACAGGACATCTTTTTATTTGTTATTTAAATAAATGTTTGTTTTGTGACATTTTCGTTATAACTAATTAAATAATGGCAAACTCAGTCATGCGTATATGATAACTTATGCACTGCCAAACTCATTTGTATCCGCCCGCATGATTGGCAAATGGCGGGGGTCATTAATTATTCACCCAAGAAGCGGTCTTGTTACATGTTGGCTACGGATGGCAGACAATCTCAACTGTCTGCATGATAAAATGCTAGTGCATATAATATTCCGTAATGGAAAGGCATCAAGGACATTTGTTATACTGTCAAACATTTGATAGCATTGCTAAAGACCATGGCTGCAGTGGTGGATCTTGTAATACAGCTGTGCCTTGGGCGGAACAAGAGCAAGGACTCTGGACAGCATTCACATTGTCACACACCCACAAGTTATTTACACCAGCATCGTCATCACCAGTCATAATGATAACGTAATACACATGGTATGGCGGTCAGTTGCACATTTATCATGGTATAATGTGCCTGATCCTGGCAATATCAATTGAGCTTCAGGCACAGCCAAAACTAAGAAATGCTTTTGATGTGCTGAGGACAGCCAGCTAAAGCATCAAGCTGCGAGATGAAAATAGGTTGGTATCATCTCAGATTTTGCATTAATAGCAGACTGCAGAATGATACCACCATTAAAAATCTTCATTTAACTTTGCGTTATCACTTTTTATAGTCGCTATCATAATTTCATAAACGACGTGCACAAATAATTAAAGTAAGGGGGAATGGGGGAGATGGAGGGAGAGATGGAACAGAGGAAGTGAGGGGGAATGGGGGAGATGGAGGGAGAGATGGAACAGAGGAAGTGAGGGGAATGGGGAGATGGAGAGAGAGGTGGAACATGGGGGAGATGGAGGGAGAGATGGAACAGAGGAAGTGAGGGGGAATGGGGCAGATGGAGGGAGAGAGGGAACAGAGAAAGTGAGGGGGAATGGGGGAGATGGAGGGAGAGATGGAACAGAGGAAGTGAGGGGGAATGGGGGAGATGGAGGGAGAGATGGAACAGAGGAAGTGAGGGGGAATGGGGGAGATGGAGGGAGAGATGGAACAGAGGAAGTGAGGGGGAATGGGGCAGATGGAGGGAGAGGTGGAACAGAGGAAGTGAGGGGGAATGGGGCAGATGGAGGGAGAGATGGAACAGAGGAAGTGAGGGGGAATGGTGGAGATGGAGGGAGAGGTGGAACAGAGGAAGTGGATGGAATGGGGGAGATGGAGGGAGAGGTGGAACAGAGCAGGGTTGGGGTTTAACCAGGGTTAAACTGGTTTCGCCCAGCCCAGCGGGTTAAACACAGGTTTTACTAGTTAAACCCGGGTTAAACCTGGGACTAAGCTTTACTCTATCTGAGATCTCAGGATGATATTATCAGATGGACATTCTCACTATTAATACAGTTGGTATGTAGATTGATGATGGTTTAAAATTGTTGTAATATTATTGATGTAATGAAAGATGACAACTGCTCTTTAAATAAGTCTGTCAATGTGTCTAGCTATCATTTTATGATAATCAGATGATATTCATGCTATCGGGATATTCTGTTACTGACTGTTATAACTTTTCTGCACACTGATTGCATAAAGGTTACAAAGGTTTCCCTTCAGATGTGAGTATTTTCCCCAGCCAGAAACCCCAAGTTAATATCCACCTTATGCAAACAACTTGTACTAGATACCAGTTAAGACCATAATCCTTTTATGTATTATTAAACCAGGCCAGAAAGTCCAAAATAAAAGGGACTTTTATCAGTGTGCCATAGCCATAAAATGCATGTAGCTCTCACACTGGACACTGCCATTAATTACTAGCTGAGTCTTGTGCAGTGATTCCAGTCAGACAACCTACACCAGTACAGCCTGGTGTCAGCTTGCAGATTATGGAACAGGAGGATATAGAGCCTTGGAGACTGGCAGGTGGAAGTCTACCCTCTCAGCACATGTGTTCACTGCCAACAACTTGATTCATTGTGATAAAATGTGTGTAATAAATAGTTTAACTCAGGTTTAACCCAGTTTAGCCCAAAATGGAGGTTTAACACAACCCGGGTTAAAGCCGGGGGTGGGTTAAACGTGACAACGTTGGAACAGAGGAAGTGAAGGGGAATGGGGGAGATGGAGGGAGAGATGGAACAGAGGAAGTGAGAGGGAATGGGGGAGATGGAGGGAGAGATGGAACAGAGGAAGTGAGGGGGAATGGGGGAGATGGAGGGAGAGGTGGAACAGAGGAAGTGAGGGGGAATGGGGGAGATGGAGGGAGAGGTGGAACAGAGGAAGTGAGGGGGAATGGGGCAGTTGGAGGGAGAGATGGAACAGAGGAAGTGAGGCGGGATGGGGGAAATGGGAGGAGTGAGGGAACAGAGGAAGTGGGGGGATGGGGGAGATGGAGGGAGAGATGGAACAGAGGAGGTGAGGGGGAATGGGGCAGATGGAGGGAGAGATGGAACAGAGGAAGTGAGGGGGAATGGGGGAGATGGAGTGAGAGGTGGAACAGAGGAAGTGAGGGGGAATGGGGCAGATGGAGGGAGAGATGGAACAGAGGAAGTGAGGGGGAATGGTGGAGATGGAGGGAGAGGTGGAACAGAGGAAGTGGATGGAATGGGGGAGATGGAGGGAGAGGTGGAACAGAGCAGGGTTGGGGTTTAACCCGGGTTAAACTGGTTTCGCCCAGCCCAGCGGGTTAAACACAGGTTTTACTAGTTAAACCCGGGTTAAACCTGCATTTGGGGGACTTTTGGGGGGCTTCCGGTGGTGAATTGATTTGAATTTGGTGCAGCAAACTTGCGAAAATATAAGGATATTTGATCAAGATAAGTGATATTATTGAGCGTATAGGATACATAACGTAATTATAGATATATATATTAAGCAATATTTTTTGTTAAAAGTTAGCTAGAGGGAGTAATCTAGGGTAGATTAAAAGTAGGCGATTTGCGAGCGATAATTGGGGACGTTAATGTAATCGGAACGTTGTTTACAAAGTAGGTCACTGGCGAAGTTAGCGTACCGTGAACGACAATAGAATAGCGTTATTTGAGATAATCGGTGTAGTTAGATGAGTAATTAAAACCTGAAATAACAATCTTTTAAAGTGTATAATAGTACACAGGAAACAGTCTTTGTAAAGACTACCTTGTATCTAAGCCTAACTTGAATACATTGTGACTGTCATCGACATCGTAACTAGGTAAGGCACGGTGTGTCACTGTGTGTTAACAAATATAACTAACTATAACCTAAACAATCTGGTGTAAATTGTACACAGAAAAGTCTTTTCAAAGACTACACAAAACTACTTTGAACATAAATAAATTCTGATATGGCACCTTGCAAGCGGCAACTCAGGGCAAAACGACACCTAGTTTGCAACGACTGCCAGAGCTGGGTGGATTTTGCGTTGTCTGGCTGTCCAAAATCATGGGCAGAGACCAAAGATGACGGATTCACCTTTCGGTGTATGGGGTGTTTGAGGGTGGAATGTCTGATGAAGGAGGTGTGTAAGTTGACGGATATAGTGAAGGAGATGGAGGCGAGACTCAACATAGAAATAGATGGAGCAGAGAGGGATGACGCGGAGAGAGTTGAGAATTCTACAACACAGAAGGAGCAGAGTTGTGACACGGAGACTGAAGAAAGGAGACTGAGAGGAAGGAAGGTGACCGGTGTGAAGGAACAAGACATTGAGAAAACAGAGGGACGGAGGAAAAGTGTTCGGCAGAGGAAAAGAAAACGGGCCAGTGGGGATAGATCAGCAGGTAGTCAGACTGTAGAGAACGAGAAGAGACACGACAGCGATACAGGTGGTGAAGAGGTAGATACCACAGAGGCAGTTGGGAAGACTGTGAGACAGAAGACTGATGGAAGAAGACAGAGTGTTCAGCAAAAAACAGAAAACATGACAGGCGTGAAGGAGACAGGGGAGAAAGAGACCGTAGTGAAGGAGGTAGCCGGGGAAAAGGGACGGGAGAGGAGAGAAGAAAATGTGATGGGAGGAAAGAAGAAGGGACGAAAGGAAGTGAGAGTAAATGTGCTAGAAGAGAAGATGACAGGAGGAAAGGGACAAGAGAAAACACGACAGGAAAGAAGGGAATGGAAGAGAATGTGACAGGAGAGAAGACGACAAGAGGAAAAGACAACAACCAGACATATGCAAACCGGAGGAGCTACTCCGAGGCAGGGATTGAGGGGGCAAAGAGAAAAGAGAGAGTGTTTATGGGCGATTCAATTCTGAGAAAAACAGACAAGACTATATGCGAGGGGAAGGACGTTGTTGTATGTCTACCAGGGGCTAGGATAGAGCATGTGACCGAAAGGGTAGAGAAGGTATTGGGGCATGGCAAGGGAGGGTCTGTACTAGTACACGTTGGGACAAACAATGCAGACAAGGAGGGAACAACTGGTATAGTTCAGAAGTACAGACATCTAGTGAGGAAGCTAAAGAAGACAAGAGTGGAACAGGTTATTCTCTCAGGAATTTTGCCAGTAATGGGAGGAAGGGGGGCAAGATACAGAAACTGTAAGAGGATGGCGATCAACGCACTAGTTGAGCAGATGTGTGAGGAAGAGGGTGTGGGATTCATAGATTTATGGGGGTACTTTGTTGGGAGAGAAGATATGTACATGAGAGATGGCCTCCATCTAAGTGGAAAGGGGGCAGCAGTATTCTCAGAGAATCTGCTGCGATCTGTTGACAGTGGGACAGGTTGCATCTATTTAAACTAAATTCGCAGGGGGGACTCGCAGAGAAGCCTGAAACTGGAGGCATAGATAAGCAGCAAAATAATTCAGCAAAGAACAGTCTGGAAAACTGTTCTGAAGCTGGGTATAAATGTGTTTGTTTAAATGCAAGGAGTATAGTAAACAAAAGAAATGAACTAAACATTATGGTAGAAGATATTGACCTTCACATAATAGGTATAACCGAATCATGGGCAACCACCGATATATCAGATGCCGAATTGGGACTGACAGGATATGTAATGTTTAGGAAAGATAGAACAGGAAGAAGGGGAGGTGGTGTTATTTTATATATTAAAGAATCTATCCAGGCTTATGAAATAAAATTAGACAGAGAAGCAGATTGCGAAGAAGCTGTTTGGTGTAACATAGTTACAGGAAACTCAACGCTAACGGTTGGATTAGTTTATCGAAGTCCAAACATAAGCATAGAAGAGAATGAAAAATACAAAACGCTATAAGGGAAGTGAGCAAACGGGACTGTGTTATTATGGGGGATTTTAACCATGGGCATATAAAATGGAAATCTCTACAGAGTATGGGTAGTGAGGACCACAAGTTTTAGTTTTAGTACAAGATAGTTTCCTTTCTCAACATGTGCTAGAACCAACCAGGGGAGAGAATGTGTTAGACTTAGTTTTGTCCTCACATAATGAATTAGTTGACAATGTTAAATTATGTGAGCCTCTTGGAAGTAGTGATCACAACCAGATACATTTTACCATTAAAGTAAAATCAGAAAGAAATAATAAAAAGCAGTTGAGGAGAAATTTCCACAAAGGAAGATATAAGGAAATGAGGAAATATTTAGCAAAGATAGACTGGAATAATACACTGAAGAATAAGACAGCAACAGAATGCTGGAATATCTTAAAGAATGAAATAGAGTGCATCGTAGATAAATTTGTTCCCTTCAAAAAACAAGGGAAACGGACCAGAAAGAAATACTTATCGAAAGAAGCCATTAGAAAATTAAGTATAAACAAATGATGTGGAAGTCATATAGACGTACTGGCAATGACGAAGACTACAACATTTATAAAGAAGCACTAAACCAAGCTACAGCTGAAATTAGAAATTCAAAGAGAAGCTATGAACATAAATTAGCTTGTAATATAAAACATCACAACAAGAGTTTTTATGCGTATGTTCGAAGCAAACAGAAAGTTCAGGATAAGGTCGGCCCTCTAGAATATAGTGCTGGAAATATAATATCAGAAGGATTCTTAATGGCTGAAGACCTAAATGAGTATTTTAGTTCAGTGTTTACCAGAGAAGACACTAGTTCACTGCCAGTACCAGAGGCTAAGTTCAAGGGGGCAGAATCAGACTATTTAAGACAGTTAATTGTAACCCCAGAAATGGTAGCTAAGACAATTAGGGCTATGAAGGAAAATAAATCACCTGGAGTGGATGGTATTCCACCCAAACTACTAGTGGAAATTGTAGAACAAATTAGCATACCGCTTGCAACAGTTTTCAACTTGTCATTAGAAGAGGGAGTGGTTCCTTTAGAATGGAAAGAAGCAAACATTATACCGTTATTTAAAAAAGGTTCGAGAAACAAGCCAGAGAACTATAGACCAGTGAGTTTAACATCAGTGATTTGTAAATTATTAGAAAGACTAATTAAAGATCACATGGTGGATTTTCTTGTTAAACATAACTTGATAAACCCATCTCAACATGGGTTTCTAAAAGCGAGGTCATGCTTAACAAATATGTTATGTTTTTTTGAAGATATCACTAAGTGGGTAGATGATGGATCACCAGTAGATATCATCTACTTAGATTTTCAAAAAGCTTTCGACAAAGTGCCACATCAGAGATTACTGCTTAAACTAAAAGCCCATGGCATAGGAAATGGTATAATTAACTGGATAGAAAAATGGCTGATTGACAGAAGACAACGGGTAGTTGCTGATGGGGAGGCTTCAAACTGGAAATCAGTTTTGAGTGGGGTTCCACAGGGATCAGTACTGGGACCTATATTATTCCTAATATATATAAACGATTTGGACGATGATATAGCTAGCAAGGTGTTGAAATTTGCAGATGATACAAAAGTGTTTAGAAGGATTAAAAGTGATGGAGATAGACAGCATTTACAAGATGATCTTGACAGGTTGATCAAATGGTCTGAAAAGTGGCAAATGTTGTTCAATTTTGGGAAATGTAAATGCCTCCACACAGGACATGGGAACGAATATGTAGAATATACAATGGGGGGAACTGTACTAAGTACTACTGTAAAAGAAAAGACTTAGGGCTGACAATTAGTGCTGACATGAAGGTTTCAGAGCAGTGTGGAATTGCAGCTTCAAAAGGAAATCAAATCCTTGGATTGATTAGGCGAAATATAGCATATAAAGAAAAAGAACTAATAATACCGCTGTACAAAACAATAGTTAGGCCTCATTTAGAATATTGTATACAAGCGTGGAGGCCATACCGCAAGAAGGACATAGATATGCTAGAAAGAGTACAGAGGAGAGCGACTAAAATGATACCAAAACTGAGGGATCTTAGTTATGAAAAACGCCTAAAAGAATGTGGTTTAACAACACTAGAGACCAGGAGATTGAGAGGAGATCAGATAGAAGTGTTTAAAATATTGAATGGTTATGAAAATATTGATAGAAATATGTTTTTTTCAGTTAAGAAAGATAGAAAGACTAGAGGACATGAAGTTACATTAGTAAAGGAGCAGTGTAGATTAGACGTGAGAAAGTTCTCATTTTCACAAAGGACTGTGAATGAATGGAACAGATTATCTGATGATTGTGTGGGTGCTAGTAGTGTGAATATGTTTAAAAATAAAATCGACACACCTCAGAAGGGCTGGATATATGTAGATAAAAAGGTTGGACTCTAGATAAGCCAAAGGGCTTCCTTGTCCACCTGCCATCTAGAGTTAATTCTCTGGATGGCAATCTTGTTAAATCTTGTTAAATCTTGTTAAACCTGGGACTAAGCTTTACTCTATCTGAGATCTCAGGATGATATTATCAGATGGACATTCTCACTATTAATACAGTTGGTATGTAGATTGATGATGGTTTAAAATTGTTGTAATATTATTGATGTAATGAAAGATGACAACTGCTCTTTAAATAAGTCTGTCAATGTGTCTAGCTATCATTTTATGATAATCAGATGATATTCATGCTATCGGGATATTCTGTTACTGACTGTTATAACTTTTCTGCACACTGATTGCATAAAGGTTACAAAGGTTTCCCTTCAGATGTGAGTATTTTCCCCAGCCAGAAACCCCAAGTTAATATCCACCTTATGCAAACAACTTGTACTAGATACCAGTTAAGACCATAATCCTTTTATGTATTATTAAACCAGGCCAGAAAGTCCAAAATAAAAGGGACTTTTATCAGTGTGCCATAGCCATAAAATGCATGTAGCTCTCACACTGGACACTGCCATTAATTACTAGCTGAGTCTTGTGCAGTGATTCCAGTCAGACAACCTACACCAGTACAGCCTGGTGTCAGCTTGCAGATTATGGAACAGGAGGATATAGAGCCTTGGAGACTGGCAGGTGGAAGTCTACCCTCTCAGCACATGTGTTCACTGCCAACAACTGGATTCATTGTGATAAAATGTGTGTGAAAAATAGTTTAACTCAGGTTTAACCCAGTTTAGCCCAAAATGGAGGTTTAACACAACCCGGGTTAAAGCCGGGGGTGGGTTAAACGTGACAACGTTGGAACAGAGGAAGTGAAGGGGAATGGGGGAGATGGAGGGAGAGATGGAACAGAGGAAGTGAGAGGGAATGGGGGAGATGGAGGGAGAGATGGAACAGAGGAAGTGAGGGGGAATGGGGGAGATGGAGGGAGAGGTGGAACAGAGGAAGTGAGGGGGAATGGGGGAGATGGAGGGAGAGGTGGAACAGAGGAAGTGAGGGGGAATGGGGGAGATGGAGTGAGAGGTGAAACAGAGGAAGTGAGGGGGAATGGGGCAGTTGGAGGGAGAGATGGAACAGAGGAAGTGAGGCGGGATGGGGGAAATGGGAGGAGTGAGGGAACAGAGGAAGTGGGGGGATGGGGGAGATGGAGGGAGAGATGGAACAGAGGAGGTGAGGGGGAATGGGGCAGATGGAGGGAGAGATGGAACAGAGGAAGTGAGGGGGAATGGGGGAGATGGAGTGAGAGGTGGAACAGAGGAAGTGAGGGGGAATGGGGCAGATGGAGGGAGAGATGGAACAGAGGAAGTGAGGGGGAATGGTGGAGATGGAGGGAGAGGTGGAACAGAGGAAGTGGATGGAATGGGGGAGATGGAGGGAGAGGTGGAACAGAGCAGGGTTGGGGTTTAACCCGGGTTAAACTGGTTTCGCCCAGCCCAGCGGGTTAAACACAGGTTTTACTAGTTAAACCCGGGTTAAACCTGCATTTGGGGGACTTTTGGGGGGCTTCCGGTGGTGAATTGATTTGAATTTGGTGCAGCAAACTTGCGAAAATATAAGGATATTTGATCAAGATAAGTGATATTATTGAGCGTATAGGATACATAACGTAATTATAGATATATATTAAGCAATATTTTTTGTTAAAAGTTAGCTAGAGGGAGTAATCTAGGGTAGATTAAAAGTAGGCGATTTGCAAGCGATAATTGGGGACGTTAATGTAATCGGAACGTTGTTTACAAAGTAGGTCACTGGCGAAGTTAGCGTACCGTGAACGACAATAGAATAGCGTTATTTGAGATAATCGGTGTAGTTAGATGAGTAATTAAAACCTGAAATAACAATCTTTTAAAGTGTATAATAGTACACAGGAAACAGTCTTTGTAAAGACTACCTTGTATCTAAGCCTAACTTGAATACATTGTCATCGACATCGTAACTAGGTAAGGCACGGTGTGTCACTGTGTGTTAACAAATATAACTAACTATAACCTAAACAATCTGGTGTAAATTGTACACAGAAAAGTCTTTTCAAAGACTACATAAAACCACTTTGAACATAAATAAATTCTGATATGGCACCTTGCAAGCGGCAACTCAGGGCAAAACGACACCTAGTTTGCAACGACTGCCAGAGCTGGGTGGATTTTGCGTTGTCTGGCTGTCCAAAATCATGGGCAGAGACTAAAGATGACGGATTCACCTTTCGGTGTATGGGGTGTTTGAGGGTGGAATGTCTGATGAAGGAGGTGTGTAAGTTGACGGATATAGTGAAGGAGATGGAGGTGAGACTCAACATAGAAATAGATGGAGCAGAGAGGGATGACGCGGAGAGAGTTGATAATTCTACAACACAGAAGGAGCAGAGTTGTGACACGGAGACTGAAGAAAGGAGACTGAGAGGAAGGAAGGTGACCGGAGTGAAGGAACAAGACATTGAGAAAACAGAGGGACGGAGGAAAAGTGTTCGGCAGAGGAAAAGAAAACTGGCCAGTGGGGATAGATCAGCAGGCAGTCAGACTGTAGAGAACGAGGAGAGACACGACAGCGATACAGGTGGTGAAGAGGTAGATACCACAGAGGCAGTTGGTAAGACTGTGAGACAGAAGACTGATGGAAGAAGACAGAGTGTTCAGCAAAAAACAGAAAACATGACAGGCGTGAAGGTGACAGGGGAGAAAGTGACCGTAGTGAAGGAGGTAGCCGGGGAAAAGGGACGGGAGAGGAGAGAAGAAAATGTGATGGGAGGAAAGAAGAAGGGACGAAAGGAAGTGAGAGTAAATGTGCTAGAAGAGAAGATGACAGGAGGAAAGGGACAAGAGAAAACACGACAGGAAAGAAGGGAATGGAAGAGAATGTGACAGGAGAGAAGACGACAAGAGGAAAAGACAACAACCAGACATATGCAAACCGGAGGAGCTACTCCGAGGCAGTGATTGAGGGGGCAAGGAGAAAAGAGAGAGTGTTTATGGGCGATTCAATTCTGAGAAAACAGACAAGACTATATGCGAGGGGAAGGACGTTGTTGTATGTCTACCGGGGGCTAGGATAGAGCATGTGACCGAAAGGGTAGAGAAGGTATTGGGGCATGGCAAGGGAGGGTCTATACTAGTACACGTTGGGACAAACAATGCAGACAAGGAGGGAACAACTGGGATAGTTCAGAAGTACAGACATCTAGTGAGGAAGCTAAAGAAGACAAGAGTGGAACAGGTTATTCTCTCAGGAATTTTGCCAGTAATGGGAGGAAGGGGGGCAAGATACAGAAACTGTAAGAGGATGGCCATCACCGCACTAGTTGAGCAGATGTGTGAGGAAGAGGGCGTGGGATTCATAGATTTATGGGGGTACTTTGTTGGGAGAGAAGATATGTACATGAGAGATGGCCTCCATCTAAGTGGAAAGGGGGCAGCAGTATTCCCAGAGAATCTGCTGCGATCTGTTGACAGTGGGACAGGTTGCATCTATTTAAACTAAATTCGCAGGGGGGACTCGCAGAGAAGCCTGAAACTGAAGGCATAGATAAAGGCAGCAAACATAAATGTTTGTTTAAAGTAAGGGTATAGTAAAACAAAAATGAACTAAACATTATAGTGAAGATATTGACCCTCACATAATAGGCATAACCGAATCATGGGCAACCACCGATATATCAGATGCGAATTGGGACTGACAGGATATGTAATGTTTAGGAAAGATAGAATAGGAAGAAGGGGAGGCGGAGTTATTTTATATATTAAAGAATCTATCCAGGCTTATGAAATAAAATTAGACAGAGAAGCAGATTGCGAAGAAGCTGTTTGGTGTAACATAGTTACAGGAAACTCAACGTTAACAGTTGGATTAGTTTATCGAAGTCCAAACACAAGCATAGAAGAGAATGAAAAAATACAAAATGCTATAAGGGAAGTGAGCAAACGGGACTGTGTTATTATGGGGGATTTTAACCATGGGCATATAAAATGGAAATCTCTACAGAGTATGGTTAGTGAGGACCACAAGTTTTTAGTTT